>JAZDUH010000458.1:27385000-27985000 GCA_036419115.1 Scarus forsteni
AATGGTTCACAATTACGAGATCAGAATCTCATAATTACAAGAAAATATATAAATACGAGATCATGATCTTGTAATTGTGAAAAATGACAGCAAAGGAAATATCAGCAAATCCTCTCAAAGTGGCAGTGATGGCGCTCTCTTGGTTAGTCTGCTTTTACCATCGTCCCTGTTTCAGATACTCGGAAATACTGTTGTTTCTAAAAATGAGGATGGTGTTAATATGAGTACGTCAACACTGCACCGGCATCTCAAGTCTTTCAGACCATTTAGGGTTGAAAGCCCAGTCAGACGTGCTGTTGCTGTCTTTCTGCGGAGCGGTTGAACCAACACAGGATGCTACACGGATAGAAATGAATGCATTTGAAATGAGAGATCAGGTGATTCTGCATTGGTGATCAATGCATTTTTTATCCAGTAAATGCAATGCGATTCTGTCCTTTGGTATGTGTTTTTTAACATTTGGGCCATGAGGGGGACTCACCTCCTGTGCACAAACCACTGAATTCCTACCATGACCAGTAATGTTACTTTCCACTGTATTCCTGTATATGGTAAAACACACATTTACCCTAAATTATTAAAATACCTTTATCAGAATCAATATGATTCAGCACTTGGAGAGGGCAGACCTCCGCCAAGCAGCACAGTTTCCACACATAATGTGACTTGCATCTAAAAATATTTCTCCTACATTTTTAACTCCGCCAAGGAGGTTATGTTTTCAAGAGAGTTTGTTTGTCTGTCTGTCTGTGAACAAAATAACTCACAAAGTAATGGATGGATTTTGATGAAATTGTCAGGAAATGTTCAGCATGGGAAAAGGAAGAAGTGATTCAATTTTGGTGTTGATCCGAATCAGCGTCTGGATTCACCATGATGAAAAATGTGATTTTTGTGAATAACTACTGAACCTAAAGAAATATCATTATGAATCTTGTTAATGGTATGTTTTCATGGTTAAGGAGTCTAAATATTTCGATGAAATAAAGATAGGACTAATATTTATGGTGAAAATCACAATATGGGTGAGGACTGTGGCGCTGGCGGAGGTCTGCGCTCTCCGAGTGCTTTTCTAGTTGGTTACATTTTTGGATTCCTTGACCATGAAAATGTACATTCACATCAATATTTTTACTCCTATATTTATTTACCATGTCCTGTATGTTTTTGGCAAGCAATCTGGGCATATTTTTCATGGAGTTACATACACATATGTTGAAAATGGCCCTATCTACCAATGATAAAGAATCATTTGAACAATTCCTGGATCCAGACGCTGATCCGAATCAACACCAAAATTGAATCACTTCTTCATTTTCCCATGCTGAACATTTGCAGAAAATTTCATCAAAATCCATCCTTACATTTTGAATTATTTTATTCACAGACAGACAGACGGACAAACAAACTCTCCCAAAAACAACCTCCTTGGCGGAGGTAATATCTTGGCTCTGAATGTCAGAATGCCCGGATGGAGGTTTGTGCTCTCTGAGTACTTCTAGTTTGTTTTTTATGTCTGTGACATGTCCCTGGTAAAAATTTAGTTTTTAAAGAGCAAAATGTTAGTATTATATTTCCCCTGTTATGTAATTTGCCCAGCACCTCTGGTGTCTGTGTCTACACACAAAAAAGTCGGGGGAGATCATGTTTGCGATGATGTTTTTCATAAGAATCTTAACTTGGAACTTTTCCAAAAATAACAGCCATGTTTTCTGAAATAGTCTCACTGGCAGTTGCTGGCATTAGTGTTAGCCCACAAAGTTTCTCTGCTGCAAATGATAATTTAACTTTCACAAACTTGCAGAAATATAAAACTGATATTTATAGCTTTTTGATAATATTCCACTACACGAAGGTACATAATTAAGTAGGCTGAAGTTCATCACTGGCTATTTATATTTAAAATGCAAAGACGTCCTTTAGGTATGCATGCTGGATGTGGTGCCTCTGAAAGCCCTGTAATGACCCCAATTTTAGATTGAAACTACACACAAAAGAAAAAAAAATGTTGCCTTGGTTTCTTGTTTTCTACTGACAGAAGCCCCATTGTGTGGCCCTCTGCTGCTGATACCGCCTACTTCCAAGTTTAAGTTTTATGTTTCGTCTTCATACCTTGGTAGTAGTAAGTGTCTATCTGAGTTGCTGTTGTGCCGCCATCTTCTCAAACCACTCTGGTCATTCTCATCTTACCCCTGGCATTATCAAGACTTTTTACACAGAGACCTTTTGCTTGCAGAATATTTTCTCTTTTTCAGACCATTCTCTGTCCACCCTTGCATGTGAAAGTCCTAGCAGCAGTGGTGTAAAAAGTCCTTGAAACCCATACTTGAGTAAAAGTAAAGATATCTTATATAAAATATACTCAACTAAAAGTGAAAGTCACTCATTAAAAAATCACTTAAGTAAAAGTCTTAAAGTAGCTACTATTAAATGTACTTAAGTATTAAAAGTAAAAGTACAAACAAAGAGAACAGGTACAAATAGTTTTTGCTCTCCCAAGCTTTATTAAGTTTGACTCTTCCTCCCTCCCTCAGCTCCCTTCACCTCTTACTCCCTCTCTTCATTCCTCCCTTATGTAAAGTCCACAGACTTGCGGTTCATCTTTAGCAGAAGTTGATTTTCAAAATTGCTTAAGTTCAGTCGTGCTCTTAGCGGGCTGAATACAAGTCCTGCAATGCCAAACAGTCGTTCACAGGCTGCAGAGGCAGGCAGAGGTGTGTTCAGCTTCGTGCAAGAGCACAAACAGCCTCTTCAAAATAAAATGTGAAAATAAGTGTAATTTATATTCACATTTTATTATGTAGCGAGTAACTAAGTTGACAATTTAAATGTAACTGAGTAAAAGTATAATTTTTTAATTTTTAATGTAGTGAAGTAAAAGTGAAAGTTGCAAAAAACATGTAAACTCAAGTAAAGTATAGATACTCCCAAAACATACTTAAGTACTGTAACTAAGTACTATTACTTCGTTCCTTTACACCACTGCCTAGCAGATTAACAGTTTCTGAAATACTCTGAACAAGACGTTTTCAAAGTTACTGTCAAAGTCACCTTCCTTTCCTTCGTTAAACAGACGCTCAACAGGTGTTCCTTATAAAGTGGCCCATCAGGTGTTTTTCCTACAACAACGTTTAACATTCCTGCTTGTTAATGTATTTCATATAGGCTGCGGCTTTTTTTAGTTTCTGGACTTTCCCTCAAGAAAGCAAATATGCAAATATTTCCAGGGACTGAGATAAAATGATTATCAACAGTCCTGTCAGATCATTTTTATATCCCTCGTTGCTTCTCATGTTTCTCATACAAGCGAGAGTTTTCTATTTTTATGCTCTGAACTCTGAACCTGGCAATGAAAACCAACAGCAGCGAAAGAATCTTTTACTTGGAGTGGAGAAAATCACATTTTATCTATTTTAATTTATTTTCTTGCTTGTTTGCACCTTTTCTGAAGATATTTTTTTCTCTGTCTTATTTCCATGATGGTTTTAAACTTTCAGTTGGATCTATTTGACGTAGGCGTTTCAACTTGCGGTGATTAAATTTCTCACATTTAAGGAATTCTGTGAAGCAGTTTGGTCTCTTAAAATAATGGAGAGAGTTTTCATCTTTTCTTCATCATTTGTAGGAAATGTAGAGCAGTTTAAGACTGTTCTATAAAATGGTTAATTATCAAATAAATCATAGAATCTTAACGAACACAGCATTGCTTTATCTGTTTTGATTAGTCTAGCCTAATTTACATGATTGTAAAAGGGTAATGCCACAACAGCATTATTCCGTACTTGCACAGAGAAAACAGTAACTTTAGTTCATTAATTCATACAGCAATAAAAATTATCATGAAGTATCAAACAGATTTGTAGTTTTACCTGTAGATGAAACACGGCAGAGCAGGAGCAACACACACACGACCTTCATGTTGGTCTTTTAATTCTTCTGAAGCAGCTGTTCAGACAGGTTTTCTGGTGAGCCGGTGGGGAGATGTTCACGAATCACTGCCAAACAGATTTTTACTTCCTTGACAAAAACATAATATTGAAACAAATGTTTCGCAGCATTATGTGTCAGTGTAAAAATAAGTGCCATCTCCAAAACGATCAACAAATATGATTTACTCAGCCTGAGAAAGCGGCAATTATTTTCATTTGTAATCAAGACAACATCTTTAAATCCTTAAAAATAAGTCCTAAAATAAGAATTCAAATTAAAAAATCAAACACCATTTATGTGTTTTTCGTATATATATTTAAGAGGGTCAGTATGTTTTTTATTCACTTTGAAAATATCAAAGTCTGAAAAACATCCTAAGAGAGAAGCTCTCCAGACCTTTATCACACTTGCAAGTGGACACATCAATCAAACAACAACAAATGCTGTGGCAGAAATTTACAACAAGCTACATTGTGGCTTTTATGCAACTGATACTTGGTCTCATCCCTGCCTTACTGATGATTTTATCCTACACAATGTGCAAAACCAGTTGTCTCTTATTAGGCTACAGAAGAGTATTCAGGCCATGTTAGATGGAGAAAATAATTTTGGGGAAGTCAACATTTAAGTGGAAATTTCAGGATTAAAGTTGAAATAACTAGAAGAAGGCTGAATAATAATTTCATGCTAAAAGTGGAAATGTTGAGAAAAAGTTGAAAAAAGTGTTGTAAAAAAAAGCCAAAATATTGAGAATACAAAAACTTGTTCTTGTCATTTCAGCTTTGTTCTTGAGTGTTTGATTTTAATGTCTCTGACTCACAGAAATACCTCTGACCCACAATGAACTGACAAAATCCCTCCAGGCAACCAGGGCTGGCACCACACAGGGGAGGGAGCCCAAAGGTGACAGGAGCTCCAACAGAACGGCTCAGACAGAGTGAGAATAGAGGTGGATCAGTGTGTCTCAGTATTTGTAAACCAGAGTTTTTTTCTTTTTCTGACATTGGCAACTGTGAACAAGCCCCCAGCAGTCACCAAAATCAAATATATGAACCAAAGGTAAAGTTAAAGTATTAACGGTGTAAATTGGAAAGACTGTCAGTACTTAATCTGCCAGACAGTAGGTTACAGTTCACTAGAACTGGCCTCCTCATAGTCCCCAAATCTCAATCCAGTACACCTCTGGAGTATGGTGCAACAGATTATTTACACCAGGAATGTGCAGCTGACAAATCTGCAACAGTTACATGATGCCTTTATGGCAATATGGACTAAAATCTCAAAGGAACTTCCAGAAACCTTGTTGAATCTACAAGGTCTGTCTTTAAATAACAAGACTGCACTTATGAGGATAAAACCATGAGTGTTATATATTAAAGGATGGATACTCAAGCTGTGAGCTTCTAATAAGAGGTGGAGCACAAACTGGAAGAGGTTGACTTTTGAGGATTTTCTGGTTTTGCCTCCACGTTTGTTGCTCTGCTTCTGCCTTTGTGCTTTTACCTCTGCTTTTTCTGTCTGCCGTCTTTCATCCTCGAGGTGAAAGACAACAGGCCTGGTGAAACCATCTGCAGCTGCACATGGTGAAACGGCACATGGGTTCACTTTATATGATATTTGTTGAGTGATGTTGACATATGTTTTCACAATGATCAGCAGATACAAGCTATGTTAGGCTAAAGTTCCTCTGAGTTAAAAGCACTTCCCTTGCATTAGCTATACAGTCCTGCTCATCATTATTGGCACCCATGAAGTTTAAGTACACAATGTTGAATATCTTCTGGAAAAAAAAAATAATCAAGACAAACATTATTTCTATGAAGAACTTGTGTTTGACACAAAAGAGCAATTGATAAACAGTCATTTTAAACAACAAAACATGGGAGTAAAAAAATTGAATAGCAAAGTTTGCTGTGTCACTGGTATTGGCACCCTTTGCTGCAAATCAGTATGGAACCACATTGTGACTCATTTGTGGCAAATCAAAATGAGAATCATCTGTGATAAATCGTCTGTGCTCATGTGACATCAATTAGCCAATGAATGATGGCTTCTTTTTTTTAAAAAAAAGCCCCCTGTTGCCCCTGTTTCTTTGTCACATTGCTGAAAACAAAGGAGCTGTCTGAGAACATCAGAGGTGCGATTATCAGCAAACACATGACCTTCAAAGGATAGAAAGCCATCTCCAAAGACCTTGGTATTCCTGTATCAACAGTGTGTAATGTTATTAAGAAGTTTGCCAAGCATGGAACTGTCAAGAACCTCCCTGGATGTGGAGGGAAGAGAAAAATTCCCTCAATTGTCCTACCCGGTGTAAGAAAACTTGGTTTGAGTCGAAGATCGTGGGTCTTCCAGCAAGACAAAGACCCAAAGCACACATCCAAAAGCACTCAGGAATGGTTGATAAGGAAAAAAATGGACTGTTTTAAAATGGCCAGCAATGAGTCCTGATCTCAATCCGATTGAAAATCTTTGGTTTGAGCTGAAATCTGCTAACCTTGCATAGCAGATGGGCCTGCCTGATTCAGTTCCTGAAGTCCTGCAGATCCCATCTTGTAGCACTCCGTTGACCAATGGATTCACTAAGCTAAAATTTTAATGGCCCAATCAGGGAAGAGAGGCGGGAGCTGTAGAATGCGGACGTGACGACAACCGGAAGTTGAAAACAGAGATGCCGATTAGCCTATTGTCCTCATAGATACTTGGTAAAACTTGGCGAAATCTGCCCTCCTCAGAAGTTTACTTGTAGGGATGTCTTTGACGAGGTTCATGTCACATATGTGTTACATGAATCATCTGTGTGGTACAATTTAGTGTAAAACGATAGTATTAGGCCGTTAGCCACTAAGTTAACGGCTAACCATCATTTACTGTGGTTAGCTGTTAGCCGTTAGCAGCTAAGTTAGCGGCTAACAGCTAACAGTCATTAGCTGTTGTTAGCTGTTAGCGGCTAGGTTAGCGGCTAACAGCTAACAACAGCTAACAAAAAAGTATGCTTTTTTTTTTCAATTCTTTATTCAGCCATTTCAAGTAACAAACAGGCACATTTTGCATCATACATTCTTCAAAAAAATCACTGAGCAGTATCAGCAGCCAATATTAACAAAATAATAAAATAAAATGGTTATATAAAAGAAAAAAATAATGACAAATTCATGACAAAAATTGCTTCATTATATGAGGCAACCCTGCTTGATGTGGATTGGTCTGTGATGAATGTGACGAGCAGAACAATTATCTAATCACAAGCTTGTGTTTTTTTTTTAAACGTTCTGCCCCTGAAAACAAATTAAAAAGGCCCCTACCCAGATGGACTTGTGAAATATTTCTGTGGCAGATATATTGAGCTGTCCATCTGGCTTGTCAGGTTAGAAATCTGCCATTGAGGAAAAGAAACCTGCAAATGTCCAAGAGCTTGAAAAATTTGCATAGGAAGAGTGGGAGAAAATACCAGCTGAGAAGTGCAAGAAGCTTACAGATGGCTACAAAAAACATTTGGAGGCTGTCATCAGTGCCAAAGGGTGTGCAACAAAATACTGAAGAGGGGTGCCATTATTGCTGCACATGCTTTTTTTCAGTTTCCTCTTTGAAATTACAAGTTGTAACTTGTAAAACTATTTTTTTTGTTAAAGTATTTTGGACCTTCAATTAAAAGATCCTGATGACATCATTTTGGTACATTTCAATTTAATTCTGAAGATATTGTTAAAGTAATACAAATCATGAAGGGTTGCCAATAATGATGAGCAGGACTGTACTTAGGTTCTTTTCACTTTTTGAGTTTAGTCAGTTCTGTCATGATTACAGATAAAATGTTCAACACCATGGAGGATGTGAGGGAAAGAAGTTATCAAAGTTATCAACAGATTTTGATGACCTATAATAAAATGCCACTAAGTGATTCATAGTGATATGCTATGCCACTGATTTTCTTTCTGATGCAATACCAAGTAAAATTCAGATTGACCTTGATCCGATATCCGATAATGATAAAAAGTCTACAAAATTAAACTAATAAAAAGTAGTGTACTTAAAATTATAGCTTCATAAATAATACAAGGCATCAGACTACATGTTGCTATTGTTTAATTATTAAGAATTATTTCAAAATAAATCACGCTCTTACTATTTCATATAAAAAGCTGAAAGGCTTTATTTGAAATTGACAGTAAAATAATAATAATAAGTAATTGGATATTAGCACAAGTTTGTCACTTCTTACACTTTAAAATACTCAGTTAACCATCAGTCAAAAAACAAATGAGACTGATTAAAAATATAATACATCTGAAAAATATTTTATGGATACAATGTAATGATTTATCTTATTTATTAAATGTTTTTAAGTTGTATTAACAGAATTTTTTAAAGTCCACAATGGCTGTTTTATTGCAAGTATTCTGTGCATTTAATTAACATATACAGTGTAGCCCTTGTAATCCATTCGACGTGTTTTAATCTTCAGGCAGACTACCAGATTTAATGTAGGTATTCTTGTGAGATAATCTCAGGAACACACTTTTAACTTCAAGATGAACTCATGCAAATATTTACTGTTGCATTTATTTATTTCATTGTTTAACTTAGTGAACATAAAAAAATGGTATTGTTGTTGCTGTTTATGGAGCTAAAAAAGCTCCACACATGACCTGAGTTTAGATTCTACTACTGTTGTAACTTGAACAGAGTGAGCACTTGGCAGAGTGATCCTGTGACTATATGAGCTGTGATATCTGAGAATGACAGGTGGGAGAAGAAGGGCAGGGCCTAAAAGAAAAAAGGTCATATACAGAGCATGCTCAACACTGAAGAGGGCACTAAGTTTCATGTGTTTACAAAAACTAAAAGCTGAATTCAGGTTCTAAAAGATTGAAAATAATGTAATAACCAGGCAACATCAAACTACTCTTCAAAAAAAGTTTTGTTAATCACACTTGCAACAAGCAGCAAAATAAATAAATAAATAAATAAATAAAAAATAAATAAATCCAGATCAGAACATCAAATTCTAATGTAGCCTAATCACAGTCTGCATTGTCTAAATGACTTTATAAATCTTGATAGCCTAATATCCAACTAGAGAAATCTAAAACCATGTCCTATTGGTATCATAAATGAGAGGATGAAAATTCAGACTCTGTCACAGAGGCACAGCCAGTATCTTCAGACAGAGGAGAGGCTGTTTTCAGCATGAGTGAAACTCTAGACAATTCACAGATTCATTGTAAACCAAAATGAACAGCTCCTGTACATAGTTCAAATATTGTTTTAGCTCTGCAGCTAACACCCTAATAATTAGCTTAAAAAATATGCTGTATTTCTTTAAAACATGCCAGCAGACTTCAGACAGAGGAGTTGAAATGTTGCACTTCAACCTTCTGTGTGTGCTTTTTAAACCAGTTCAGTGAAACTATTAACTATTCAGTGCCAGTGTTTTAACTCAGTTACCTGTGTGTGTTTGTGTGTGTGTGAGTGGCAGCAGTCGCTTTGGGAAAAACAGTTGGACCAAACAACTGTGAGGATCACGGGTGGTGGTTGGAATCCTTCAACAGTTTAACGTGAAACAATGTGTTTCTAAGTAGTGTAACTACAAAATGAAAGTAAAAATGATTCTGAGTGAGTTGGTCCCACCCACTTAGGAAGTTGTGAGTCTATGACACCCATATTTTCATTAATAACTTGACTCAGAATGTCAGTACAGTTCTGTCTGTGACATGTCCATGGTGAAAATTCATTTAATGTCCTTTGAAAATGATTTTCTAAAGAGTGAAATGTTTAGACACAGACATCAGAGGTGTTGGGCGAAAGTTTGGAACTTATCAGGGGGGACGTGACAGGCAAAAACCAAGATCCACTGATTTAGACCAACATGTTTATGTTAAAATTTTTAGTACAAGCTGTGACTTAAAATGTGAAAGTAAAACTCACAAAGTTCTACACAACATACAAATGAGCATTTTAGCCCTGATATTTTAAAGACCAATTCACAAGCAAGGACCACAACATCTACAGGACGAATTTGACAATTATTTATTATGTGGAGTGGGTAATAAGGACCACAGCATACGAAAAGTTCGATTACAATTTGGGGAAACTTCTTGGGGAATCCCAGTCAGCTGATGAAGTTGAGGTCCTTCACCTGAAACTCTGCTTGAAGCTCCCTGAATGAATCCCTGAATGCTTCTCGTGTTTCTTATACAAGCAAAGGTTTCTGTTTTTATGCTCTTGAACTCTGAACCTCGCTGCCTCTGGACCTTAACAGGAAGTTTTCTGGATGTTCCTTCCCAAAGTTAAGGAAAGATCCTCCTTTTCAACCTGACTTTACTTTAGTAAAACCTACAGTTTGATTTATTTGAAGAAGTCGCTTCAACTTAATTAGATTTCTCATAAGGAATTCTGTGAAGCAGCTTGATCTCTTAAAATCATTGGTGGACTTTTCTTCTTTAAGTGTAAATTTGTAGGAAATGTAGAGCAATTTAAGACTGATCTATAAAGACACAACAACTGATGATAGAAAACAGTAACATAACTTCATTACTACACAAAGCATTAAAATGACCATTAAGTATCAAAAGGATTTATGTTTTTACCTGAAGATGAAACACAGCAGAGCAGGAGCAACACACACACAACCTTCATTTTGGTTTCATAATTCTGCTGAGGCAGCTGTTCAGACAGGTTTTGCAATAAGGTGTGTGTGTTTATGAATCACAGCCAATCAGATTTTACTTCAAAAACATTCCTTTAAAAAACTGTTTCACAACAACGTGTTGATGTCAAAACGGGTGTCATCCCCAAAATGACCCACAAATATGATTCACTCAGCAAAAAATTGCATCTGTCTTAATCTTTAGAAGCTTTACAGAAGCTTTAGCTCCATTATAATAAGGTTTTTTCAACCTCGACAGACACTTAAAGCTTGGGTTGGTAATCTGATTTAGATACACTTTTTGAAATACTGGTTAAAATGGTCTTTATGACCGGATGGCAATCAATTCATAATGTGTTCTTAAAATAGAGTGAAAAATATCTGCTATCTATAGCAGGGATAAAGGGGGATAAACAGGGATAACGCCAACCAATGAAATCTTTGTAGCCCACATTTTAAACCAATCAAATCGCGTCGCTGTTCTGCCCGCCTCCTGTGCGTACATTTTGCCAGCATGCACAGACTGATTCAGTGTGTGAAGCCGAGCTGAGAGGGATCAGAGTCCGCTGGAGAATGCTTACCTGTTAACTTTTGTCTTTGAAAATAAGGGAAGCCCGCTATGAGCCGTCCCACAACCCCAACCAAGCTTCAGTATCCCTCACATTTTAAGACAGGTGTGTAGGAAATCTAAAATAAACACTTTGGTTTCCTTGTTTTTTCTGTTGACTCTAATCTCGCGACAGCTGCCACCCAGGCTACTGCAGGTGGGCGAAGCTTTTTCTTCTTCGGTTTTATGATGGTTGGCATCCATCATTTTGGAGTATTACAGCCCCATTCAGGCTAGTGACAGAGTTCAGTTTGGAGAGACAGAGGAATATTTTTTTATTATTATATCATCACACGGGAGATTTATGGGAGAATACTGACTGGAGGACATGGGGAAAGACGATAAAATACGTAAAATACGGTAGTTTCATGGCCAAGGGGGGGCTTTTTGGAGGAGGGGTGGGAGGGGCTAAGTGTAGTCCTGAGGAGATGCTACATTCAAATTCATGCTAGTTTTCCAAAATTGCTGACCCTAGCTTTAAGTGATACTTCAGTTTAACCATTATGAAATCATGGGGCCTCATTGCTGCAGTGAGCTTCAAGATTCATTCTTTATAGGTAGGAATGAAAGGAGCAAAACACACACACAACCTTTTTTTTGGTCAGATAATTTCTCTAAGTCGACTGAACAGTCAAGTTTTTGGGGTTTGTGTGTGTTTCCTTGACAACAATGTAACTTTGAAACAAATGTTTTACAACAATGTGTTGATGTCAAAAAAGTGCCATGCCCACAGTAACAAATGAATATGATTCTCTTGGCCTTAAAAGAGAATCGAATTGAATTGAATTGATTTTTATTTCGGTCATGTCAGCACACTTATACAACATCACACATTGTCAATAGATGATCACATTGTACATGTCCGAAAGGGAAGACGGAAGAAGCAGAGCTTATCTAGTCCCGTCCCCATTTCCTCAATATTTAGTCTCCTCTTTTTTCCCGTATCATCAGATTATCGTAAATTTGTATTCCATTTACAGAAGTATGACATAATTCTTGACTGTCTTTTAGTGTCCATATGTGGCCTTTCATGTCCAATCCTTTGTTCGAAGTACAGCATAATTCATGAGTGTCTTTTTAAAGTTCCTTGATTTGATTTTTTTTTTTTTTTTTTTTTGTCAGTCCCGGTTAGTGATGTGGGGGTGGTGTGTCCGTGTTGTTTTTCTTTTTTTTTTTCAGGTTTCAAACATGTCTTCAATGGGATAAAAATAAGGCTTCAAAATAAGAATTAAAAATAAAAAAATCATACACCACTTAAAGACTTTTTTTGTATTCACATTCAAGGAGGTCAGTATGCTTTTTATGCACTCAAAAAAAAAATCAAAGGTCTGAAAGACATCTCAAGAGAGAAACTTTATGCATTTTTATCACACTTGTAAATGGACATATCAACTGAACAATGACAAATGATGTGGCAGAAATTTACAACGACCTATTCTACACTGTGGCTTTTATACATCTGATATTTGGTCACATTCCTGCCTCACTCCTGATTATTTTCCCCAAAACAAAAAAAACTTTTATTATGAGTAAGTGGAGAAAATCACATTTTATTTCTTTTATTTGTTTTTATTTGCATGTTTTCTGAATATCCATTTCCCATGCATTATTTATTTTCTATTTTAATGGTTGTTATAAACTTACAGTTTGATCTATTTGAAGAAGTGGTTTCAACTTTATTAGATTTCTCATGAGGTGGAATAAAGCATAAAGGTGGAATACAAAGAGGTGCCACACCGCCAGATGGTACTGTAAAGAGAAAAGATGACTTCACTGTGGTAAGATGTCCTCTGTCATGGCCCGGTATAGTTTATTAATTTCTTTAGTGTTTTAGATGTTAATGCTTTATATTTCATTATGTTATATACTGACTGTGACATATGCCAACTGTTTTGAGCACTTGCTGTAATTTATTAGCCTGTAAAACTTTGTTTAGAGACTTGTTAATGATGCTAAACTAGCCTAAATGTTCCCCCTCGTGTCAGGTGTTGTTCAGACTGTCCTGAAACTGTGATGCTAACTTTGCATTAGTGTGAGGAAGAGGGACAGTGCATGTGCATGAGCGCGGGTGCTGAATGACATCGGGGGTCTGACATTATGATGGCCGCTATGCAGAGCAGAAACCTGTTGATTATGTAACTTTTTTGTTTCCATGCATTGAACTCATATGTTTAATTTTGATGTATTTTATAGTGTTGTGCTCAAGACCACTCTATCCAAGACCAAGATGCACCAAGACCAAAATGCACCGAGACCAAGACTTTTGGACTGAGACCATCAAAATCAATTTTAAAAACTCTGACAAGGTTGAACAGTTAAGGGGAGTGAACCTCAGTCACAACAGCAAAACCGTTGCAGACATCACAGGGGAAATAACACATGAATTGAAGCTTTTTGTTGTTTTACCAAGTGCTCCTCCTTATTGACATTAATGAAGTTGAAGAACAGCAGATCATTGCTGGTCTGATCAATCTTGATGGAAAATCCTGAGTCTGACCAGTCTGAGACCGAGACAAGACTGAGTAAAAATACTCTCGAGTCCAAGACAAGACCAGAACCTTCAAAATGTGGTCTTGAGACTGGTTTTGAGACCAAGACCGGTCTTGAGTAACAGCACACTAGTATTTTATAATGCTGGGGGGGGGGAGTAGGTTGCATAGCGTGCGCAGTTATCGTAAGAGAGAGATACAATAGGTGCAGTTGCAATGGCTGAAAAACAGCCCAAAAGAAAAAGGTCAGAGGAGTAGAAAGTGAAAAAGAAGGGCTATGACCATGAAAGAGCGAAGACCCGGGTCAGCATTGGTGTGGCTTTCTAATGGCGGAGGGAACTCTGTGAATTGAAATACCTGAAAACGGACGTGGATGTCGCCGTCCATCTGCTGGATAGGTAATCAACATTAGCTTTGTGGTGCTTCACATAACAGTAACAGCCGTTGGGCATTCATCTTATTGTCTAATCTGCCAAAATGTACTGTTGTTGTGATGTTAAAAATAATGGTAGGCGAGTTGTGGCTACTATTGTCTGACAAGTCAGGGTCACCTTAGCTACGTTGGTGATGATGCACGTCTAGCAGCTTTCAGGGATGGAGCCAGGGGTGAGGTATGAAGGGAGAGGTGGGCCTTAATTCGTTTATCAACAACCTCTCCACTCATTTTCTCGCACATGGCTGACTACACCTAAGAAAAATCTCATTTGAGTTTTAAGGTAATGGGTTAAAAGTCATAGAAATTTCAATGAGAATGCCAAAATGTGGGACCCCATACCACAAAAAATGATTTGAGTACGTTTTTTCCAAATATTTCACAAATGCCCACCATGACACAGGGATGAACCATTTGACGATGACCAAGGTTAAATATCATCACACACATCATAGGATATTTTGATTGTCATCACTTGTCTTTAATGGGAATGAGCAAAAGTGCCAGCTACTGTATCATGGTGTGTTCAATTTGAGCTTTGGAGTCAGGCTGTATAAGTTGAAAATTAGATACATCACTGTGAATGCCCCATTAGATTGTAATTTCTACTCAGGAAGTCAGATGGTCTTCAGGTACCTCGACTTTAACTTCTTGTAACTAGAACAGGTTTGAGTGGAATGTGACGTAATTCCCAAGTCCGGGAAATGTCTAAAATGCGCCACTATCCCAAATTAAAAAAATAAAAGCTACAACAAACAAGAAGACCACATGCTGAAGATTCATCATAATCCTACCTATTGGCTGCATGAAGTTTCTTCTGTACTGCAAATACTTTTTTAAGCCAGAAAGGGCAGATGTGGGTGAAGAATCTTTCATTATATTCTAACCTAGCTTTGTCATTATCCCATCTGTATTTAGTCATAGGTGCCTTGGGTGTTGGAGCAGTCCACGTCAGAGTCTGCAGATCCAATGATATGAAGTCCTCTCCATCTTAACCATACCGGTGAAACCCAACAAGTTCTCCAGTCTCATCATCCCACTGACAACCACTTGTCTTCTGTAAAGTGTGTATACCTGAAAGAGACAGAAGACAGGGAAGAGACATGCATTGAGAAAGACCCCCACATTATGTTTTGAGGATCTTTTAACATTTACCCTCAAATCAGCATGAATCTACCTGACTGACAAATCTTTAATTTTGAATCAAAGTCACTTTATGTTAATATTCTTTTACAAGACATCTGTTGAGGGAGCAGCAGAAAGTCTGTGTTAGCATGTAAACAGTCCAGTGAGCAAGAATGAAACCAGCCAAAGTTTAGCAGCATCCACTGCAGCACATGGAAACAGCAGTGAATATGTCACATGGTGTGACATCCCTCTGAAGAGAGGCTGACACAGAGTGAGACTTTTTTGGCCCAAGAAGCAGTTTTTCATTTGTGTGGACACTGTCTGATACTAACTTTAGAGACAGAGCAAATGGGGGTCAACTTGTTCAGTCTCTGCAACATTCAAGTTAGACATCAGTACATTAATTTGTCTTGGAAAAGGAGCTTGTGGCGTTGTGTATGTCCACAGTTTCTTATCCTTTCGCCACTAGGAGGTGCTATGATTCATGCAGGTTCATCTTCACATTTGTTTCCAGGCCTGGGCCTGGTCTGGACTAAAAGTTTGGGATCAAGCACAGCTAAGAAAAACATACACTCCCTGAATTCTGAAATTATTCAAATGTCTAATTTTTATAAATTAAGTCTATTGAGATATGTCGTACTTCTAGATATGAAATGATTATTAGATGTACAAATAAACAAATTTGAAGTTAATCTGACCAAAGCCCTTGGGTCTGTGAGTCCTAGAGGACCTCTGGAAATGTCCCCATGACACTAAGTGGCTGTTTTTAAGTCTCAGAGTGCTGGACATGTGCACCAAGTTTCTGATTTTTCTCGAGAATCCCTGGAGGGAGTATTAGTTTCAAAATTTTAGGGTAGGCGCTGCTGAGCCAATTCACTTAAATCTTTCTGCAAACCAATAAATTATCAAATATTTCACCAGAACTGAGCTGCATATTCACTTTTTCAAATTTAGAAATGATCTTCTGCCAAAAAAGAATTTACAATATAATGAAGGAGTCATCACAGAAGTGTAAAAAATATGGCTTTAAAACCAGTGAGAATGAGACTTTTTGTGCAAGTCTCTAGTAAAAAGTAAAATCTAATTAACTTATAAAGCTGAATAAAACTACCCAGGGTTAAAATGTTTGGTAATTAACACAAGAAGCTCATTAGAAGCACAAACATACAGTACCTCCAGTTTGGTTGTGGCGTCTCATGATGAAGTCAGTGTTTTCCATAAAGAAGTGCTGATGGTCCAAACACTCCAAAATATACCACTGATAGTGGTCTGGATTGTCTTCAAACATTTTTTTCACTCAGTCATGTTTGGAGATGTGTATTGTCTTGCTGTCATAGTATCCAAAGGGAACTTCATCCAGCATGGGTACGCCCACAATCTCTGGAAAATCTGGGATGCCATGACTTACAGTGATGAAATATTCCACGGAGTGTTTCACTGTAAGAAAAAAATATGTTTTTTTTTCTTTTCATTTCACCAACATTACCCATGTGCCTATAGATTTTGTTGAACCACATTATCTCTAGATAATTCCATGAGGTATCGGTATGGCTCAATATAGATAAAGAAGGGCCCAACATTAAAGTCATTTCAACAATAATGTTTCATAGTATTTCTTGGTCCCAATAGTCTTCTGGAATTTAGTGTATTTTGCCAACCAGGAGGGCACTTTGACACACATTTTGGCTCCAGGTGTTTCTTCAAAAATGGCCCATCAGGTGTGTTTAATAAATAGAAGTTTAACATTCCCGCCTGTGGATGTATTTCATGTACGGCTTTTTTAACCACCAGGTCCAGGAAGTGTTTTGTTTTTTAGACTTTTCTTCAAGGAAGCAAATAGTTCCTGTGGCTGAGAAATACTCTGTAGTCCTACCAGATCATTTTTGGATCCCTCAGTCCTTCTCATGTTTCTCATACAAGCGAGATTTTTCTATTTTTATGCTCTAAACTCTGAACCTCACTGCCTCTGGACCTTAACAGGGGAAGTTTTCTGGATGTTTCTTCCCAAAGTTAAGTGAAGATGCTAAAGCTTTATCACAGTGTGGCATTTAACATTGGCAATCATTTTTATTGATTTCAAAGCATCATCCCGTACTTGCACAGAGAAAACAGTACCACTAGTTCATTAATTCATGCAGCGGTAAAAATTATCATGAAGTATCAAATGGATTTGTAGTTTTACCTGTAGATGAAACACGGCAGAGCAGGAGCAACACACACACGACCTTCATGTTGGTCTTTTAATTCTTCTGAGGCAGCTGTTCAGACAGGTTTTTTGATGAGCTGGTGGGGAGGTGCTCACGAATCACTGCCAAACAGATTTTTACTTCCTTGACAAAAACATACAATTGAAACACAATGTTTCAGTTGGTTACAGTTCACCTGGCCTCCGCACAGTCACCAAATCTCAATCCAAAACAACTCGTGATTATGTTGCACAAGAAGCTTCACATTATGAATGTGCAGCTGACAAATCTGCAACAGCTATATGATGCCATGATGTCAATTATTACCCAAAATCTCAAAGGAACTTCCAGAAACCTTGTTAAATCTACAAGGTCTGTCTTTGAAGGTGTAGTCAGCGATGTGGGAGAAAACGAGTGGAGAGGTTGTTGATAAACGAATTTAGACCCGCCTCTCCCTTCATACTTCACCCCTGGCTCCACCCCTAAAGAAATGAAGATGGTGCTGGTCAAGAGCATGGAGGATCTGGACAAATTTAACGACTAGATGGATAACATAAGCTTCAAAACCTCAACACAATCTGAGGAAAAGGAGCTAATGAACTGTAACTTAGAACACGGACATTTGGATTTACCTGACTGGATTACAAACCATGGGCATCGGGATCTAATAAAAAATCATAATATTGACCAGAACTATTCGGACTGCAATAACCCAAACATAAACATCGACACGGATAACTGTTTTTATGGAAACAAATCAATTAACTGCAACTACTACACGGAACATGATTTTAATACAAGAGTTAACACGAACAACAAGCTGAAAATAATCCATTTTAACAGCAGGAGCCCCTACACCAATTTCGATCAAATAAAGGAATACCTAATGGACTTTAAGAACCCTTTTGACTTTATTGCAATAACAGAAACATGGATTAACGACGAGAAAGGTATGGACTTTGAATTAGAAGGATATAACCTTGTCTGCATGAACAGAGAAAAGAAAGGTGGAGGGGGGGTTGCACTATTCATCGCTGATAACATCAAATTCTAAGTGTTAAAGGACATTTCTGTAGCAGTTGACAACATGTTAGAGTGCATTACGGCTGAAATAGATCGGAAGAAAAATTGTAATATTATCATCTGTTGTATTTACAGAGCACCAGGCTCGAACTTGAACAACTTCATCATATATGCTGGAGATCTTTTCTCAAAAATTGGGCAGAAAAAAGGTTTTATCTGTGGTGATACTAACATTGACTTGCTAAACCCAAATAAACAGAAGCTCAATGAGGATTTCTTAAACTCATTGTACAGCTTAGGATTTGAACCACTTATCACTCACCCGACCAGAATCACAAAATACAGTGCTACAATAATTGACAACATTTTTTCTAACGTGCTCGAGGATAATTTAATAAGTGGGCTGTTTGTGAATGACATAAGCGATCATCTACCAATTTTTGTGGTTTATGACCAGAACTGTGAGGGGAAAGAGATGCAGAATACATCTCTGAACATAAGAATTAGATCAGAGGTATATATATCAACAGACTGAAAAATTCTCTACAACAAGAAAATTGGGAAGAAGTCCTCAAAGCTACAGATGTGAATAGTGCTTACAGCAGCTTCTTACTGACATTTAAAAAGCTGTATGACAAACATTGCCCCATGAGAGTTTTGAAGCTTAAAAAACAAAGCAGAGGGAATAGGCCATGGATGACAAAAACACTGATAAATGCATGCAGAAAGAAAAACACACTGTACAGGCAGTTCCTCAAAAACAGAACGTCTGACTCTGAAATTAGATATAAGCTCTATAAGAACAAACTAGCCTCTATCTTGAGAGAGAAAAAGACAGAATATTACGAGGAACAAATAAAAAATAATGTGAATCACACCAAAGAACTGTGGAATATAATAAACGGTATAATCAAAAACAAAAAACCTGTTAAAAGCTATCCACTCAACCTCACAGACAATGCAGATAACATAGTGAATAAGTTAAACAAATTCTTTGCAGAGATAGGGCCTAATCTTGCAAAACAGATCCCGAAAAATGACCTTAGCTGGAACCACTTTGATAGGGAAGGGAAATGTAACCAAAACAGTATGTTTTTGACTCCAGCAGACGACAGAGAAATAAAACAACTGATTAATAACAGCACAGGAAAAACATCAAAAGACGTCCATGACATTGACATGAAACTAATTAAAATGGTACAAGAAGAGATTGCATCACCTTTGACACATATATGTAATCTATCGTTTCAGACAGGGAAATTCCCAGATGAAATGAAAATCGCAAAAATAATCCCTTTGTACAAGGTAGCAAGGAAGAATTCAATAACTATAGGCCAATAGCAATACTACCACAATTTTCCAAAATACTAGAAAAACTGTTCAGCAGCAGACTAGATAAATTCACTGATAAGCATAATTTGCTATATGATGGTCAATACGGATTCAGAAAAAATCATTCGACAGCATTAGCGATAATGGAAGCTGTAGAAATAATCACTGACACGGTCGAACAAAAAAAAAATTAGTATTGGAATATTTATTGATCTAAAGAAAGCATTCGATACAATCGATCACAACATACTTTGTTATAAACTAGAAAAGCTGGGCGTAAGGGGTAAAGCGCTGAACTGGCTCAGGAGCTACCTCAATGGCAGATACCAATACGTCCAAGTAGCAGGAAAAAAATCAAGGTGCCTCAACACTATTTGCCGGGTCCCACAGGGGTCCGTATTGGGTCCAAAGTTATTTACTCTTTATATGAATGATATATGTAAGGTATCCGAAAAGATTAAATTCATACTATTTGCAGATGATACAACTCTTTTATGCTTGGGAGACAACCTGAAGGAGCTGATCACAGTGACAAATGAAGAGCTAAACAAGCTACAAACATGGTTCAATATAAACAGATTATCTCTGAACCTAGACAAGACAAAATTTATGTTATTCGGCAACAAAAACAGAGACTGTGATGCTAATGTAGATATAAATGGCACCAAGATACAAAGGGTTAATGAATTCAAATTTCCAGGAGTAATCATCGATGATAAGCTAAACTGGAAACCTCACATATCTTATACACAAGAAAAAATAGCCAGGAGTCTATCAATACTGTGGAAAGCACAAAAACTGCTGAATCAGAAATCACTTCTCACCGTTTACTGGGCCCTGGTGGCACCGCACATACAATACTGCAGCGAGATATGGGGAAATACCTACAAAACGAATATTAAAAGTATATTAACACTCCAGAAAAAAGCAGTGAGAATTATTCACCACGCAAACTATGGAGCACACACAAATCAGCTGTTTATTACAGCAAAGATCCTAAAACTATATGACCTAATAAAATACAGGACTGTGCAGGTATTGTACAAAGCTGCACACGGTCAGCAACCGAGGAACCTACAAACAAGGTTCATAAAAAGAGAGACAAAACAGAACTTAAGAGGTGTTATGATTTTCAAAAAGAAAAAAGTAAGAACCACATTGAAAGCGATGACCATCACAGTTAATGGAGTCAATGAATGGAACATTTTACAAGAAGAAACCAGGTACAGCGGGACCATGAAACAATTTCAGCAAAGGGTGCTCAAAATGACCTTTGACGGATATAAATATGATAATATCTAAGGGTGTATAATCTAAAACATGTAAACAGTTGAAGGATAGTGAAACAAAACATGTGGGTTTTGGTCTGTAAGAAAGCAGGAAAGACGAAATGTACCAAAACAATGATAGTGAATGACCTGATGGCTGAAAACTACAGCAGAGCCCGGGACGACAGTGCAGGAGCGCGCCTGGGTGAAGAGGAGAGTGACGAGGAGTCACGCTTTAACACGTTTGAAAGCTGGAAAAAAGAAAAGCAACGCGGATACACCACCCTAACATCACCAACCCAACATCACAAACCGGGACTAACAACAAACAAAAGATAGTCATGAATTATGCCTTACGCGGAACAAGGAATTGGACTATGCCTTTCGTGGAACAAAGGATTAGTCATAATATGTCAAATACGGACACTAAAGGACAGTCAAGAATTATGTCATACTTCTGTAGATTGGAATAAAAATTTATAATAATTTGATGATATGTCGAAAAGAGGAGACTAAATATTGAGAAAATGGGGACAGGACTAGATAAGCTCTGCTTCTCCCGTCTTCCCTTTCGGACATGAACATTTGATCAACTATTGACAATGTGTGATGCTGTATAAGTGTGCTGACGTGACCGAAATAAATAAAATAAATAAATAAAAAATAAATAAAGCTGATGGACGCGCATCGTCATGGAAACAGCCGTAGAAACTGCATAGCTGACCATTGAGCTAAGGTAACCCCGAGTCGTTGAACAAGTCGACTTCCATTATTTTTAACATCACAACAACAGTACATTCTGGCAGATTAGACAGTAACATGAATGCCCTACGGCTGTTACTGTTATGTGAAGCACCATAAAGCTAATGTTGTTTACCTATCCAACAGAAAGATGGCGACATCCGTGTCCGTTTTCAGGTCTTTCAATCGCAGAGTTCCCTCCAACGTCACCAATGTTGACCTGGGTCTTCGCTCTTTCATGGTCATAGCCCTTCTTTTTCACTTTTCACTCCACTGACATTTTTCTTTTGGACTGTTTTTCAGCCATTGCTACTGCACTTATTGTATCTCTCTCTTACGCTAACTGTGCATGCTACGCAATCTACTACTCCCCCTCCCCCCTCTGTCTGATCTGCGCATTAGTACGATCACCCCCTGGATGTGTGGGGATGTACCCTGTTTTGGTGACTCGGCCCAAGCCACAGTATTTACCTGCTGAAATTCAGAGCCAAGGCGGTGTATTGAAAACTGACTTTTTTTTCAACATGCTGTCAGTGGTGACATCTTGTGGATGAGGAGGAGAAATACGGTGATTTTGACAAATGGTGCATTTGATTAGAAGATTAGAAGATCGCTGTAGTAACGAGTAACGAGACTGCACTTATGAGGATAAAGCCACAAGTGTTGTATATTAAAGGATGGGTACTCACACCCTAAGTTTCTAATAAGGGATGGAGCACAAACTGGAAGAGGTTTACTTTTGAGGATCCTCTGGTTTTGCATGCATGTTTGTTGCTCTGCTTCTGCCTTTGTGCTTTTGCCTCTGCTTTTTCTGTCTGCCATCTTTCGTCCTCGAAAGACAACAGGCCTGGTGCTCCCGAGACGAGCTGCAGCTGCACATGGTGAAATAGCACATGGGTTCACTTTATATGACATTTGTTGAGTGATGTTGACATATGTTTTCACAATGATCAGCTGTGCCAAGCTATGTTAGGCTAAAGTTCCTCTAAGTTAAAGCACTTGTCTTGAGTTACATCGACAATGGCAAATGTTTGAAATGCATCTACAGCAAGTCAGAGGGGCCATCAGGGTACGTCATACTCCGCTGGCACAACATTTCTCTCTGCTTTAGAAACATCGAGCTGTGTTAAACAGCAGATTTGACCCAGGGAATGAAGTTTCAGAGAAATTTTGTCAACTTCTGAACATAGGTCAATGTTAGCTAATATGTGTTGATGTGAGAATGCAGACTTACAAACCTCCTCAGTGTTTCTTTAAATTTTAAATGTGACCATAATATCTGAGGAAAATTTGAAGTTACTCTCCTTCAACTTTGCACATGTGTCCTTTTTGATTAAAAAATAATTTATTTTTGAGTTCAAACTTAAAGATATCAAGAAGCATGTAATCGTGTATTTCATGAACATCTCGGCTTGTATTGAAAAGTAGTATATAGTGTTTGGATGTTAAAGTTAGGGTCAGTAATTTTGGATAACTAGCATGAATTTTAATGTAGCATCTCCTCAGGGCTCCTCCTCCAGAATGACGCCCTATGCTAACATGCACGAGTGCAGCTGATTCCCAACCAGAAGACTGGCTCAACTCTAAACCTTCAGCACAATGTTTATGTTTTACACTACACCAAGTCATGTCTCAGTCAGCAGTAAGAAAACACCAAAACATCATCATAGTAAAGTTTTAAAAACAAACATGGAAAGTTAGTGCATTAGCCTGGGTGGCAGCTGTCGCAAGATTAGAGCCAACAGAACAAACCAAGGAAAACAAAGTGTTTATTTTAGATTTCTTGTACACCCGTCTTATATGTGAAGGATACAGGAGCTTGGTTGGGGTTCTGGGACAGCTCGTAGTGGGCTTCCCTTGTTTTCAAAGCCAAAACTTGACAGGTAAGTATTCTCCAGCAGACTCTGATCCCTCTCTGCTCAGCTACACACACTGAATCAGAGTCTGTGCACGCCGGCAAAATGTATGCGCAGGAGGTGGGCAGAACGTTGATGGGAACAAATTTGTGATTGGTTGGTGTTTTCCCAGGTTTACTCCTGCTGTAGATAGCGGATATTTTTCACTCTATTTTAAGAACACGTTATGAATTGATTGCCATCGGATCATAATGACCTTTTTAACCAGTATTACAAAAAGTGTATCTAAATCAGATTACCAAGCTTTAAGGATCATAGGACAAAGGTCATGGAGCCTTATGGACGTTCTTTGCTTGCTGAACACAAAATGTCATTGAATTAGGTCAGATTTTCATTAATCAGGTGATAGTGAGGGATACTTAGAGTGGGGTGTAGAAGGAACATTTACCTGAACATTACCCACAATAAAAACTCAGAAAGTAGAAACACTCAGCACTGATTTTGAGAGCAGCACAGGTGGCTCTGGCATGAGGTATGAGATATGAGATTTGGCCTGGGAGCAGTGGCGTAGTTTACGTGGGGTTGGTGGGTTATGAAAACCCAGGGGCCCTCTTCACCACACTTCCTATTATTTTTTGTTTGTTTGTTTAAATCCGAGGCGGAATGAGCGCAGCAGCTTCCTTCTCTGCAGCAGCAGGTTAGTGCAGAGTGTAACGTGATGGGTCACTGTATTATGTTGCACATTAAGGGGGGGATACCCTGCCGATTTGAGCTGATCCATTGGCCCATTGAAATGTGATTGGCTCAGCCGCTCAGCCAAATGTACTGAGCCAGACCGAAGACGAGAGATGAAAAAAGATGAAGAAAAGACAGATGCCCCCAGAAAAAGCCGCTAGTGGAGCGGAAAAACATATTGCTCGAAAAAATAAAATTTTAAGAGAAGATGCAGCCAAATGCGCCAAACTTCCGGATCTTTTCCGCCACAGTGCGGTCCTCACTGGGGCGGAAAACATCCGGGTGGTGGCCCAGGCCAGAGACCGAGCACGGCTACAGCAGGTAGACATACAGGTAAACATGCACTGTCTACTGCAGTGACATGGTGCTACATCATCTCAACCACACAAACGCAGCGATTTCACCCATATAAATGGAGATTAACGGCTTTTTTAAACCGATAAAAAGTGGTTGTAAACAATAATGGTCCACATGTAACGGGCCATATGCTTGCACTGAAAGAGGTTTTCCCATACATTTATTAACTCGTGATTATTATTTTTTTTATTATCATTTAGTTTCAAATTTGCATTTGCTTCTTCTGGACCATTTGACTGTGCTTGCTTATAATGCTCTTCTGTGCTATTTTAATTTTTTCTGAACTCCACCACCGCCTGGGCATGACATTTCAGGCCTCAGAGGTGATTGTTTACAGCTTTGCCATTCTGTATGAACAGAGATAATTCTGTGGTGTGGACAGAATTGTCTCTGACAAAAATATCCGCTAAATACATCCATAAAATAATCCATATATGCGTATTCCAGATAATTGTTCAGGGCACAGACAGAAAAGCCATACATTATAAATCATTAATTTTCTTTGTCAATAAAAATTGAAATCCAGAGGCTTTATTACAACATTTATTATTAAGGATATATTGAGGGAGAGCATGAAAGTGAGGCAGCATTAGGTGCACAGGCAGAGCGCACTTTCAGTCACCCTAAACTGATCAAGACCTATCTGCACTCAAAAATGAGCGAGTCTCGCCTCTCAAGCCTGGCATTACTTTTCATTGAGAGAGATGTCTGGGAAGACTAACTTGGACAAGGTTGTTGATACATTTGCAAGAATGTAAAAAAGAAAAACACATCTCAAATAGTGGCAGTAATGAGAAGTTGTATCCAGTATTTTACATTTTTTTTAGTTTTACTTTTTTTCTGTCCTCTATTCTTGTGTGCAATGCGGCATGCCAAACATGCAGGCCCCTTTGACACGTATGAAAACCCATGTGGAATACATCCCAGCTACGCCACTACCTGGGAGCAACACAAGTTGCTCTGGTTCTACGCTGGCAGACCAGATCTGGACCAGGTGTATCACATGGGGGCCTGGCCCTACAGTGTTAAACCACACACATCACACACACACTCACTGGCTACTTTATTGGGTACGTACATCTACCAGATTAACCCGTTGTTTGCCTTAGAACTACCTTAATTCATTTTATGTGCATGAGTTGAGCAAGATAGGCAACCTAAAAAAATGTCACATTGTCACTTTTCCTCCTTTCTGATTTGGACCACCTGGGGGTCATTTTGACAAGGTCAAACATGAAAATGAAACGTGAACATATCACTTTAAATTCATTGCATGTATTGGAGTAGATTTGTGCTTCTCCAATGATGTCAGAAAAGGTTATACCGGACCATGACAGAAGACATCTTGGTGAAGTCGTCTTTCTATATGCAGTATTCAAACACCGCCATCTTGTGTTTGAATACTGCATATAGAAAGACGACTTCACCAAGATGTCTTCTGTCATGGTTCGGTATAATTAACTATTTTTTAACGTTTAGATGTTTATGCGTTATATTTAATTATTTCATATACTCACTGTGACCTATGTCGACTGTTTTGAGCGCTTACTGTGATTTATTAGCCTGTAAAACTTCGTTAAGCGACTTGTTCATGATGCTAAACTAGCTTAAATGTTTCGCCTCGTGTTAGGTGTTCAGATCGTCCTGAAACTGTGATGATAACTTTCACACAACTGTGCGGTGCTGTGTTGCAGGTAATGTTTGTGCCCTATTTCTATCACTTTTAAGTACATTTTATATTGTATATTAACCTGTGTGAGCACCCTCAGTTATAGGACGATATTATAACTAAAAACTGAGGCAGTATCTTTGAAGTTCACCCTCTATGTTATATTTTGTATGCTTAAGAATAATATAATGAAGTATTCTTGGCTTATACTGAAATGCACAGAGGGACAGTTGACCAAGTTTATTAATACAAGTACTTAAACTTATACCTTAATACTGAAACTTATATGAGTACTTTAGTTTGCTTTTAACTTCTTTTTGCCTTAAAGGACTTATACTTGTTGATCCAGGTACAGAATAAGTTTAAGTCATTGTGCTTACTTTAAATTTTACAGACTGAAACTTTTTTCCTTACACACATTTGCCTTGAGGCATTACCCCTGTTGTAGACTTACATTTTCAAGATAATTTAATGCTGGAGTTTTAGAGTTTACAGTAATAGTATGTGTGTTCTGTTCCATAATCTTTATGTACCTTAAAAATATACCCAAAACAGAGAAACATTTTCTTGATCAAGCTCTAGTCCCTTTCATCAGGGTCTGACAATGGTGTTAAGCACACAGCATCATCTGTTTCAACAAGAACACATTTTGCTTTAATCATTTCAAACAACACAGCATAAAGAGTTTATTTTTTAAAAACCACAGATATGTAAGTACTTTGTTTATTGATCGGTGAATCTTTGCATGATTTAGTCAGGACCTCAACCAGAACACAACATAGTTTGGCACATGGATGAAAAGCAAAAAATTGAAGTGGACACGTTTGTTAAAAAAAATAACCAAGTCTCATCATCTTTCAAACATGTACTTTAATAAACTAAAATGTGGACTCAAAGGATATACCGAGTACACTAGTAGTAAATTAATCAATCAATCAACTTTTATTTATACTCGAGAAATCATTGAGGGGCATCCTCATCCTCATGATGTCGAGTCACTTAAATAAGTGTATAAGTGTACACTTATACACTTATTTAAGTGTACTAATACTTGAAAATGTACTTTGTTAAACTTCAAAATGACCTTATTAAGTATTCTTTTTTATGTATTTTTGGGCATTTTGTGCCTTTATTGATAGGAGAGAATGACAGTGGATAGGCTTGTGAAAGGGGTGAGAGATTAGGGAAAGATACTCTGCAAAGTGGCCACAGGCTGGATTCAAACAAGGCAGACACAAGTATGAATATGGGATGTGCATGGTTGCTAAACACTCGCTCAACAAAAACCAGCACCCCGACCTGATAAAGTAGTCTTAGAGTATACTTTGATTTAAACAATGTTCCAATGTAGTACAAAGAAGTCTGAAGTTATGGTACTTTCCAGTGCACTCCAAGCACATGGTCTGTTGTAAACTTGCTATGCTTACACTCATACTCAAGCATCCTTAATACAATGAATTTAAAGTATACTATTTTTGCTAACAGCAGTCTTTTATTTGTCCATATAAGTGTCTCACATTTGCTGATCTTGCACTGAATTTAATCTTAATGAGCCACTAGTCAGCTATACTGACCTCATGGTAAATGTTGAACATGCTCTTAAAGAATATTAATGTTACATAAATATGATGTGGGGATTGTTTGTTTATGAATTATGGAGTAAGAAATACACTATATGATCACACTAGTATGTATTATTTATTGCAGTTCACAGAGAAAGAGGACTTCACTGTGGTATTGCTAAAAAATGTTTATTATAAGTGTCCATGAGTGTAACTTTCTATATTTTAAGATCTATGTTGTCCCTTTGGGAGAAGTTTACGATGTTGGCAACAGTTGTTAGCTTGTTTTTTTAGCTAGTTTAGACATGTTGGATAGTTTGCACTTTACCTCATTTAAGAAAGGGGGTAAATCATTGGGGGGTAAATGTGACAGTGTGTGTCTGAGCCTTAGTGTGAGGAAAAGTGCATGTGCATGTGTGTGAGTGTTGATACAGACGTTATGAGTCGGACTTTACATTATGACATCAGCTATGCAGAGCAGAAACATGTTTATTTTGTAACTTTTGTGTTTCCATGCATTAAGCTCATATGGTATCAGTTTATTTTTGATTTATTTTACACATTCATATTTATATCTGATATCAAACGCTGTTCCTCTCTGTTTATCTCAGACTCCTCGCAGAGAAACAATGTAGAGAGAGAGAGAGAGAGCAAAAGATGTGTTTCAGCACGTATTGTTTGAGGTAAGACTTAAACTTTTAGCTTTTAAGTCCATGCTGATATCTTTTCTTCTTCATAACATTTCAGCATCAATGTTTCCTTTCTCCACCCTCTGTGCGCACATGGAGGATTCACTCAGGAAGCAGAGAGACAGGAGGAGGAGGAGGAGATGTCATGACTGAATGCAGCTGGCTCCAGTGTGAGCAGGTGTAAGTAACATTTTTTAAAAAGTATTTATGGCCACCTAACATGAACTTAGGAAGGCTTAAGTGTCATTTTTTGGCTTGGTAGGGGTTTTTCATTTTCTTGTGAAAACAATATTGAAAACATCTCGAATAATATTACAGACTTAAATTGCTCTTCATTTATATTCAAAACTAACATTTTTAAAGGACTAAAACAAATATTGACACGGCATGCATTTTTTATGCAAGAAAATTAAACATCTTTACATTAAAATCATTATTTTTCTTTTGAAAGCTTAAACCAGGTCGGCCTGTGGAGAATGTAAAGATGATGCAAAATGGGTCAGGGACTCCGTGTTGAATGACCTTTGGATATATTATAAAAATCTTAACTTGGAACTTTACATGGCTTCTTCAGGGGTTGGTTAAAAAAGTGTTGATCTCAGAGGGGAGGCATGACAGACAAAAATCAAGATCCACTTATTTAGACCAAAATTTTCATGTTAAGAAATGCAAGTTATGACTTAAAATGTGAAAGTAAAACTCAGACTTAAACGCAGCATAAATAAACATTTTAGCCAAAAGATTAAAAAGACTATAACATGAAATGAAAAACTGAAAATGCTGTCTTACCTGCAGATGAAACATGACAACACATCAGCAACAGGATTGAAGTCCTCATGATTCTCTGTTGAGAGGTGTTCAGGGTCTGCAGTCAGAATCTGCTGTCACTATCTGAACAGGGCACACTGAGGGGCATCCACAGGCCTGCTGCCTTCTAACTGTAATGTTGAACAGGAAGTTCACAGCTTACACAGCCTCTGCTGCTCCCCTGTGGTGTAAATTGAATAGGCCACCATAATATCTAATGTGATCTCATGTGTTTTAATGTTTGATGTGACTAATATAAAGTCTCTTAGATCTGTTGATGGAAGAAGGAAGCACCTGTCAGTAAGCTTTAATGGAATTTGAGAGTGGAGAGTAAATGTTAATGAGTCTGTCACGAGTTTGGTCACCTTGACACCCACAAACAGAAAAAAACAAGAGTAAAGGGGGCTAAAATAGTTACTTTTTACGTGAACAGGAGGTTTCAAAAAGAGGAAAAACAACCACTGCCCAATGAGATAAAATGCCATTTTATTTTCCCAGTATTTAAAATGATCATTAATCTTTCTTTATCTCAAACCAGGTCAGCCTGTGGTGAATGTAATGATGATTCATGTTTGGTCATGGACCTCACATTGAATGGATCCTCTTTGAATTGTTCACTATTGTACTGGAAGTACAGTTGAAACCAGAAGTTTACCTACACTATGTAAAAAGGCACATAAACTTTTATCCTCACTGTTTAACATTATTCAGATTAAACATCTTCTGTTTTTGGTCAAGTAGGATTACCAAAATTATTTCTAGAATAATAATAACAGAGATCATTTTTAGACCATTTTTATTATTTTCTTGGTAGTCATATATTAGTATTTGATAGCATTGCCTTCCAATCAAATGACTTGGCTCAAATGTTTTGAAAATGCTCCCACAAACTTCTGACAATAGTTTGCAGGAATTTTGGCCCATTGCTCTGGGTGTAACTGTTGAGACTGAGCCAACTTTTAGGCTGCCTTGCTGGTACAAGACTTCTGCCCATAAATACAATTTTCAACAGGACTGAGATCAGAGCTTTGTAATACCCCTTCACTAGTAAGGACCACACCATCAACAGGATGAATTTGACAATTATTTATTGCGTACAGTGGATAACAAACAACATAGTGGGTACGTGAAGCGTATGACGGTTTGGGGAAACTTCACGGGGTATTCGTCGTAGCTCCCGGGCACAACGAACCCCCTCTTTAAGGCCCTGAGGAAGGAAGGAAGAAGTTTTAGATAAGGGGAGGGAGGGAGGGGTGCGTTGAGTGTGCGAAACAAGAGGGAAGTGAACGGTTAGAATTTATAGGAACACGGGAAGAGGCGTGGTTGAGGTGTGGTCCCCTCCTGAAACTCATCTTTAAGCTCCACTTCAAAACATTGAATTTCTTATCCTTAAGCCACTTTAACCAGTTCAGCAGTAGGCTTAGGGTCATTGTCCCTTTGAAAAACCCTTTGTGCCCAGGCTTTAACTTCCTGGCTTATGTTGAGATGTTGCTTCTGTATTTCCACACAATGTTCTTTCCTCATGATGCTGCCTATTTTGTGAAGTTCACCAGCAATACCTCCTGCAGCAAATCAACCCCAAAACATGATGCTTCCAACCCCATGTTTCACAGTCGGGATGGTGTTGACAGGCTTGCAAGATTCCCCTCTATTTATCCAAATGTAACAATGGTCATTATAGCCAAAAAGTCCAATTTTATTTTTGTCAGACCACAGAACATGTCTCCAAAAATTAAGTTCTTTGTCCTTGTATGCATTTCCAAACTGTAATCTGGCTTTTTTATGTTTCTTTTGGAGTAATGGTTTCTTCTGAGAGGGGTCTGGCTGCAGACCACACCTCTCAAGCCCCTTCACCACATCTCTGGGATGTAGAACCTGTCTCCTTTGTAGTGATTATTTTCTGGATATTACTGGATATTAATTAAAGTAATTAATATTCATTTAATAACCAGGTTTGCTCTCGTTAACTAAAGGGGGCACCATCCTTTTTATACAAAAAGGGCAAAATTAACTTAATTAGCTGATTTATTAATTTATTTCATTTAAATTAGATAAATCAATTAAGTCAAACTTATCAGTTTAATCAATTAAGTCAAACTTCAGTTGTTTAATCAATCTCAAATCTAAAGACAGAACTCTCATGCAGTGATGTCAATCTTCCAAATAGAATACCAACAGACAGAACTTTAAATATATAAGGGTGATTTATTAAAATGAATATATAAGACAAAATAAAATAAAATAAACACTTAAGAAGGAACAAATGTCAGAGATGTACTAAATCAATGATGTTATCAATCAGGACAGAAGATATGAACCCTCAAGGAACATTTAAGCATATGGAGTGGTTATAGTGGATTAATTTCCAAATTAACCTACTTGTAAAAGGTCAAATCAAGGGGAAATTATTAGAGAATTGAACCAAGACACGCTCAAGCCCATCTGAAAGAAGATAGAACTGCCTCTTACGAATCGGGCCTCATCTGGTCCTGGAGCTACTGGAGAGAAGAACTGTTCTGGTTCTGGTTGTCGTCCAGAGGGCTGGAGTCCACACTCTATCCAGTGCGATGGATCCAAAGAGGTTGTCCGATGTGGTCCCAGGTTTCCCGGGAGAGAAGTCTTAGATTTGACTGGCAGATTCTGTCAAGGTGAAGCTGAAGCTTGGGCGTTGGTGTCTCGATTGTATAAAAAGTGGATTTGTAACTAATTCCAAAAATCAAGAATTCATTGGCCAAACAAATTCTATTCTGAAATTAATAACGAAAGTCCATTTACTATGAAGCAAATCTTTGAAGTCTTACTGGCTTATAAAGAAAGAATCGGCGGGCATGTCACAAAACTTAGACAAAAGAGTCAAGGAAAAATATGTGAGCCAAAAATCAAAAGTGGTGACGAAGACGAGGAGGAAGAAGGAGACGGACAAGAGAAGAGAGGAGCAGAGAGGAAAGAGAGGAGCAGAACACAAGAGAGCGAGAAGACCGCATGTTTCTCTGTTTTGTCTCCTGATGAGGATCTCAGAGGAGGAGGGCCTTTGGATGAGTTAACAACACTTTATCAACTAATATTTGGCCAATATTAAGTTGTATTTTGATTAAACATCCAATATAAGCACTCCAACTGGATAGGAAATCTCATGGTGATCAATTTGATACCAAATACTGTATATCTAAAGTATAACAAAGAATTAAACAATTCAAATCCTATTAAACAGTCAATTAAACAAAATAGAGGTGGTTAACTTAAGACATACAAGTTAACATGCCCTTAAGATGGTTTGCAACCAAAACTTAAGGTGTAGAAATCCTATTATAAGCATTCTTCAATGAAACAGAGTGATAACCTAACTTTCTCCTAACTTGGGGATCTTTAGGGCTAAAAACACACAAGTCACATCATTAGAAAGCATTTTTCATGACAGGACAAAATATTACATTATTACACATGTCCATTATTTCATTTAAACAGTTTGAAAGTTTTGTGGTTTTCTGTGCTAGACAGAGACCACATCTGGAGCGGATGAGGGGTCCAAGATGGCCAGGGAGATCAAAGGTCAACTTAGATGTCACCTAAGAAGTTTATTTACGATGTTGGGAATGGACTCTCTTCGAACATACTATTTGGTCTCAGCCAATCGCTGTTTAGGAAGAAGAGTAAACATCCACACCGATGTCTGTTTGGGGTAGTTCGGAGGGGGCGAAACAGATTTAATGGCAACACGTTTTAGGTGATTTACAGTCATGAGGCACAGAGTCAGAGAGGAATGTTCTTGGTCCTTTTAGAGTTTCCTTAAAGTTGATCAGTTTGATATCGCTACACCTTCCTGAGCAGTATGATGGCTGGACATTCCCATAGTGTTTATTCTTGCTTATAACTGAACAGATGAACGTGGCACCTGAAGGCACCTGGAAAATGCACTCAAGGATAAACCAGACTTGTGCAAGTCCACAGCTCCCTTCCTGATTCCTTGACTGTTTTCTTTTGATTTCCTCATGATGCTACACAAAGGGACAGTGTGTTTCAGCTGTGCCTTAAAATACATCCACAGGTGTGCCTCTGATTAACTCAAATGTTGTCAATGAACCTATCAGAGGCTTCCAAAGACACTCCTTCATCATCTGGACTTTCCCAAATTATTTAAGGTATAGTAGTCTTAGTGCATGTCAACTTCTGACTTTGAAGAATGTAATAAAAATTGTCAAAAAAAATCATTTCCACATTATTCTGGTGTTTCACAAATAGAAATAATTTTAGCATTTAATGCTTGGCAGTGAGAACCAAAAGTTTATGTGCTTTTTATAAAGTTCACTTCTGTTTTCAACTCTTTGTGTGGCTGATATTTGATCAAGAAGAAAAAAAATGAGGAAATTAAAAAAGACACCATCAGCAGGAAAATGTACTTTTAGTGCAAAAAAAGAGAAGACAGTTGTTACAAAATGAGAAAATTTCATCAGAGAGCAGCTCAGGACTGGACGGTGACAAAGATTAAATATAATCACTTACGAGATCTTTAGATTTTCTTCACCTGTTTTTAATCACAAGCACCTTTACAAAATTCATTGAAATTGGCAGCAAGGAAAAAACTGGGGAAAATAAATCACTTTTAACATTTTGATTGATTCTACTTGATTATATGGTTTATATTTACACATTTGCTCAAAAGCTTACTGTTAGCTGTCACTTTAGCTTATGACACATCCTAAAATAAATCTAGCTTATGTTTTGGTTAATCAATTGTTAGACTGTCAGAAAAATAGATAGAGCAATTTCATAAAAACGGTCTCCTTGGTGCTAAAACCACTGAGATTAAAGGAATCCCTCCAAAATAAAGGCAAGTTGTTTTACTTCACATACAGGCAAAAAGCTCTTATCTCCATTGACTGAACTTTAATTTGGTTTAAATTTTATAAACCCACTCTCCAACATTAAGGTGACCAAATACTAAACTGTTTTCATGAAAGTCGCAACATATGGAGACAGGAGGTTTGTGCCCAGCGGTGACTTTACGTTGTTGTTTCAGCATCTCCTTCTGGTGTTCCTTGTCCCCCTGTGAAGACAAGCAGTAAATAATAACGTTTTTTTAACACAGGGTTGACATTTTGACTTTTTTCTAACACAGTTTGACTTACCTGCAACAGGCTGGAACTCTGAAAGAAATTAGAAATCAGAAAATTACAAACATCATCTTTTAATGCCCTCTTTATAGACTTTTTTTTTTGTCCATCACTTTTTGTGACTGAATGCTAAGAATAAGAATGTGTATCTTACTGTTGTTTTTTCTTCTCCAGATGAAGATTCCAGTGATACTGACTAACAGCAGCAGCAGTCCTGCAACAAGTCCAGCAACCAGAGATCCAGAGGGAGACTCTGAAATCACAACAAAATGTTGAGTTGCTTAAGAACATTGGAGAAACTCTTTTACTCTGAATCAGCTGCAATATTGTGTTATGTGAACACAGACAAGGATTTCACTTCAGTTCTCTTTGCTATCATTGTACAATTACTGAAGAACAAATATCTGAAAATACAAAGAAAAGAAAAAACAGGACTGCAGGACTCACATAAACACAAACACACAAAGTCAGTGTAGAAAGCAGAGCAGTGATTCAGAGTGTAAAGAATTAAATAGACATGATGGAGCACCATGTGTCTGATAACAGCAGTCTTACCGTAGTTACTTCTGATCACTGCTTTGTCCAGTTTGGTGATGATGTCCTCCTTCACACCCTGGAGCTGAAACACACACTCGTACCTCCACCAGTCTTCAGGTTTTACTGCTGAAATGTTCAGGTCAACACTCATCTGGAAGGTCTCATCATGGTTGGGAAGGATCTCTCCATGTTCCACGTCTTCATAAAGCTCCTCTCCATCTTTCCTCCAGAACATTGCAGCTCTGTTTGAATAGAAACCTGTGGCGAAGCAGCTGACTGGAGAGGAGGGAGACTTCTGGAGGAGAGACACTGATGTTTTCCCTAAAAAAGGTAAACAGAGTTTAGTAGTCTGTACAGGGACACAACACAATACGTTCTTATATGTTTTAATGTGCTCTTCTGAGTCATTTTGAAAGGCATGAAAATAGGAATGTCTGGATACTGTTCAAAACATAGGATCAGGGCCAATGTCCATGTTATTTAATTGATTGAGGTTTGAATTTTACCCCGATCATCTTGATCCAGTTTTTTTCTTCTAAAGCAAAGGAGAGAAGGGGCTTGACTTCCCTGTCAGACATCCCTCTTATGAGGCTCAAGGTGGAACAACTCTACCATTCATTGGCTGACACATTAATTCACTTTCTTTTATGGTCTCAACTTACTCATTGGGGAAATAAGCAAAAATATGTGGTTCCAGCTATAATGGTGTGTTTGATTTGAGCTCTGGAAACAGGCTGTTTCTGTTGAAAATTAGATACATGACTGTGAATGCCCCTTTTGATTATAATTTCTACTCAGGAAGACAATCTTCAGGTACCCCGACTTTACCTGCTCATAACTGGAGAATGTTTAAGTAAGACGTGATGCAATTCTCAAGTCTGAGTTCAGAGGTAACTGAGCGCAGCATCATCCCAGAATTAAAAAAAGAGAAGCTGCAACAACAAAGAAGAAGACCACATACTGGCGGTGCATCATAATCTTACCTGTTTGCTGTGTGAAGTTTCTTCTGTACTGCAGATACTTTTGAATCCAGAGAGGGCACATGTGGGTGTAGAAATAAGTATTTTGTTCTAACCAATATCTGTCATTATCAAATCTGTATTTAGTCAAAAGTGCCATGGGTGTAGGAGCAATCCATGTCTGTGTCTTCAGATCAAATGCTATGAAGTCCTCTCCATCATAACCATACCGGTAAAACCCAACAGTTTCTCCAGTCTCATCATCCCACTCACAACCCCTTGTCGTCTGTAAGATGTGTATACCTGGAAGAGACAGAAGACGGAGAGAAGACGTGCATTGAGAGACCCCTACATTATGTTTTAAGGACCTTTTAACATTTACCGTCACATCAGCATGAATCTTTCCTACTGATAAATATTTAATTTTATATCAAAATCACTTTATACACATATCCCTTTTGTAGACATTCAAGACATCTGATAATGGAGCAGCTGAAAGTATGTGTTGACATGTAAACAGTCCAGTCAGCAAGAATGAAACCAGCTGAAGTTTAGCAGCATCCACTGCAGCACATGGAAACAGCAGTGAATATGTCACATGGTGTGACATCCCTCTGAGGAGAGAACCTGTCCATTTTTGTTGACCTAGAGACAGAGCAAATTTGCAAGTCTCTGTGTGGAAGACGTGCAACAAGCGTCTGAATTTGTGTATAATCCTTTTCATGCATATTCACTTTTTCAGATTTAGAAATGGTCTTAAGCCAAAAATCAATTACATTATGATGGAGGATGGGTCGTAAAAAAAATCAAATCAATTTAATTTACAACAAATATCTAAAAACAGTAAACACTAACAGAGCCAATAAAAGACTTCAGAGGGGGATTAAGTAGTACTACAGTGAACACACAACATGCTTATAACTCAAGCACATCAAAAGTTTGTCTTTTCTTGTATTTCAAAATAAAAATACTTAAGGGTTACAATTTTTGGTAGTTAACTTAAAAGCTCATTATGAGCTCAAACATACGGTACCTTCAGTTTGGTTGTGGCGTTGCATGATGTTGTCAATGTCTTCCCTTAAGAGGTACCGATGGTCTGAACAGTGAAAAATGTACAACAGGTGGTGCTCTGGATCGTCTTTGAACAGTTTTTTCACCCAGTCATGTTTGGCGTCTACTGTCTTGCCGTCACAGTTTACAAAGGAGAATTTATCAAAATGACCATAGCTCTCAAACTTTGGAAAACCCGACATGCCATAAGATCTAGTTGAGAAATATTCCAGGGAGTGTTTCACTGTAAGAAAAAAAAAAGTTTATCATATTTTATCCGTTACACATATAGCCATGCCCTCATCGATTTTGTCCACATTCTTAACACCTTGTTGAAATAGAGTGGGACAGGGACGATGCATAATTTTTAAACCAACACAAAGTTAGCAGTTTTTCTATGTTTTAGATTATTGCTGATATTAAGGTAAGTATAACAATTGTTAAACTTACATGTTTTAGTCTTTGTCAATCAATCATTCAATCAATCAATCAGTCAGTCAGTATTTGTATAGCGCCAATTCATAACAAGTGCTATCTCAAGACACTTTACATCGAGCATAAAACTCTTCATTTTGTGGATACACATATATGCATAGATACATATATACATATTTAAAATACAAATATACATGTAAAATATACATCCAACACCCAACATGAATCCATATAGCCAATCATGAATCCCTCCATCATGGCAGCAAGAAAAAACCTTCTGTTTAGCAGCAGGAAATCTTGAGTGTAGATCCCAGTCTCATGATGAACAGCAAATCCACAGGATGCTGTAATTGATGATAATCTGAACAATTAAACCCCCTTTTCACAGTGTATCATGCTTAAATGTAATCAGTGAGAGTGAAAAGCTATGAGTTAAATATGATCGAATTACAACATGGCGGTTCAACTTACGAGCAACTGTGTTATTTCCAGTGTTTAAAGACTAATAGTGACTACTTGTGTGAGAGTTTTCTCTGAGTCCTAAGATTTCTGAATAGTTGTTAGTTTATTGAATCCTCAAGGTATTTTCAGTAAAAAATTATTAAATTAACATTTGGCTGTCATTTTTGTGCATATTTCAGAAGTGTCTGCAAGCCTTTTTCTTGTCAATGGATCTCTCTCATTTTTTTATTCTACATAGTTATATTTGGCATGAGTAGTACAAATGGAGATTTTAAACAATATGATATTCTTTTTTTTCGACTTAAACTTTTCTGAAACAAACACAGATGTTCTAACCACTTCCTTTGGAAGTCATAAACCAAACATGATTCTTCAAGGAGGACTACAGCACTTCAGTGGGTTGTGATTGTTTTTAATTTTTTAAAGCAACCACAACTCACTGGAGTATATCTTATTACTCAGTAACTTTTTTATTTTTTGATCGAAGTGGGTTCTATCATGCTACAGCTAAAATGTTAAGCTGCTATGGAGGATGTGAGGGAAAGAGTGAGCTGTATCGAAACTACTCTAATTAGTAGTTTCATAACCTGGTGTTACCTACACCAGGTTATGTATTTTCTGTCTGTCTGTCTTAAAGCAAGATAACTCAAAAAGTTATTTGATTTTGATGATCTTTCAGTGAGTGCTGGTAATGGCACAAAGAAACGGTTCACAATTACGAGATCAGAATCTCATAATTACAAGAAAATATATAAATACGAGATCATGATTTTGTCATTATGAGAAAAGAAAGTAAAGGAAACATCAGCAAATTCTGTATGTCAACACTGCGCAGGCATCTCAAATCTTTCAGACCATTCAGGTTGAAAGCCCAGTCTGACGTGCTGTTGCTGTCTTTCTGCGGAGCGGTTGAACCAACACAGGATGCTTCACAGATACAAATGAATGCATTTGAAATGAGAGATCAGGTGACACATTCTTTATCCAGTAAATGCAATGCGATTCTGTCCTTTGGTACGTGTTTTTTAACATTTGGGCCATGAGGGGGACTCGCACCCTATGCACACACCACTGAATTCCTACCATGACCAGTAATGTTACTTTCCACTGTGTTCCTGTACAGTGGGAGGAAAGAGTAAGTACACCTTTTGTAATTTTTACACATTTCTGTCTAAATTGGTTATAAAATGTTGTCTGATCTTAACTCAAATCACAAGAATGAGTAAACGGTGTCTCCTTAAACTAGTACCACCCAAACAATTACATGTTATCATATTTTTATTGGCCATAAGATGTTAACATTCACAAGACAGGGAGGAATAAGTAAGTACACCCCTCCGCGCTAAGGATCCTCCAAGAGCTAGTTTGTCAAATTTATGAGTCAGGTGTGAGCCAACCTGAAGTTCAGTTACTGAGGTGTGGCTTAAAGCTGCCCTGCCCACTGGAAAACACACACCAGTTAAGAGTTGTCTCTTGATGAGGGACACTGTCTGATGAGCACCAGGCCTCGCTCAAAAGAACTCTCTGAAGGCCTAAGATCAAGAATTGATTTGTGTAAAGCTGGAAAAGGTTACAAAACCATCTCTAAAAGTCTTGATGTTCACAAATCCACAGCGAGAAAAATTGTCGACAAATGGAGACAGTTCGGCACTGTTGCTTCTCTTCCAAGGAGTGGTCGCCCTGTAAAGATGACTCCAAGGGCACAGCGCAGGATCCTCAATGAAGTAAAAAAGAACCCTAGAGTGTCAGCGAAAGACTTACAGAAATCACTGGAACATGCCAACATCTCTGTTGACACATCTACAATACGTAAAACATTAAACAAAAATGGGTTTCATAGGAGAACACTACACAGGAAGCCATTGCTGTCTAAAAAAACATTGCTGCACGTGTGAAGTTTGCAAAAAAACATTTAGATGCTTCACAGCGCAACTGGGAAAATATTCTGTGGAGTGATGAAACCAAAGTTGAATTGTTTGGTGGGAACACACAACGTCATGTGTGGAGGAAAAATGGAACAACACACCATCATCAAAACCTTATTCCCACTGTTAAATATAGTGGGGGGAGCATCATGGTGTGGGGCTGCTTTGCTAGCTCAGGGCCTGGACAGCTCGCCATCATCAATGGAACAATAAACACAAGTTTACCAAGATATTTTGCAGAAAAACGTGAGACAATCTGTCAAACAGTTGAAGCTCAAAAGAGGATGGGTGCTGCAACAGGACAACGACCCAAAGCACAGAAGCAAATCAACTTTAGAATGGTTCCAGAAGAATAAAATAAATGTTCTGGAGTGGTCCAGTCAAAGTCCTGACCTAAACCCAATTGAGATGCTGTGGCATGACCTCAAGAAAGCTGTTCACACCAGACATCCCAATAATCTTGCAGAACTGCAGCAGTTCTGTGAAGAGGAATGGTGCAAGATTCATCCTGATCGTTTTGTGCACCTAATCTGCAGCTACAGGAAACGTCTAGTTGAAGTTATTGCTGCCAAAGGAGGGTCAACCAGCTATTGAATCCAAGGGTGTACTTACTTATTCCCCCCTGTCTTGTGAATATTTACTTCTTATGGTCAATAAAAAAATGATAAAATGTAATTGTTTGGGTGGCATTAGTTTAAGCAGACACTGTTTACTCATTCTTGTGATTTGAGTTAAGATCAGACAACATTTTATGACCAATTTAGGCAGAAATGTACAAAATTGCAAAGGACTTACTTTTTCCTCCCACTGTATATGGTAAAACACACATTTACCCTTAAATATTAAATTGCCTTTATTGGAATCAGTGTGATTCATTTTTGGTGGTGATCTTAAAACAGATGCAGATCCAACAATTTTTGAAAAGATTTGTTTACATTGTGAGTGGAGCTTTCCACATTTTTATTAACAACTTGGCTCTGAATGTCAGAATGCCCGGATGGAGGTTTGTGCTCTCTGAGTACTTGTAGTTTGTTTTTTATGTCTGTGAAATGTCTACAGTAAAAAAAACATTCAAACCCTTTTGTTAATTATCTTTTAAAGAGCAAAATTTTGATAAGACATTTTCCCTGTTATGTAATTTGCCCAGCACCTCTGGTGTCTGTGTCTACACACAAAAAAGTATGGGGAAATCATGTTTGCGATTATGTTTTTCATAAGAATCTTAACTTGGAACTTTTCCAAAAAGAGACAGCCATGTTTTCTGAAATAGTCTCACTGGCAGTTGCTGGCATTAGTGTTAGCCCACAAAGTCTCTCTGCTGCAAATGATAGTTTAACTTTAATAAACTTGGAGATATATAAAACTGATATTCAAAGCTTTTCGATAAAATTCCACTACACGAAGGTACATAATTATGTAGGCTGAAGTTCATCACTGTTTATTTATATATTAAAATGCAAAGACATCCATTAGGTATGCATGCTAGATGTGGTGCCACTAATGTCTTGTAATGTCCCCAATTTTAGATTGAAACTACACACACACACAAAAAAATGTGGCCTTAGTTTCTTGTTTTCTAATGACAGAAGAGGCCCCATTGTGTGGCCCTCTGCTGCTGATACCGTCTACTTCCAAGTTTAAGTTTTATGTGTTGTCTTCATCCTTAGTGGTGGTAACTGGCTATCTGAGTTACTGTTGTGCCGCCATCTTCTCAACCCACTCTGGTCATTCTCCTCTTACTGCTGGCATCATCAAGGCTTTTTACACGGGGACCTTTTGCTTGCTGAATATTTTCTTTTTTTCAGACCATTCTCTGTCAACCCTTGCATGTGAAAGTACTAGCAGATCAGCAGTTCCTGAAATACTCTGAAGATGACATTTTCAAAGTTACTTTCAAAGTCACCTTCCTTCCCTATGTTAACCAGCCGCTCAACAGGTGTTCCTTATAAAGTGGCCCATCAGGTGTTTTTCCTACATCAAAGTTTAACATTCCTGCTTGTGGATGTATTTCACGTACGGCTTTTTTAACCACCAGGTCCAGGAAGTTTTTAGGTTCTGGACTTTCCCTCAAGAAAGCAAATATGCAAACAGTTCCAGTGGCTGAGATAAGATGACTATCAACAGTCCTGTCAGATCATTTTTGGATCCCTCGTTGCTTCTCATGTTTCTCATACAAGCACTTTTCTGTTTTTATGCTCTGAACTCTGAACCTCGTTGCCTCTGGACCTTAACAGAGACAGTTTCCTGGATGTATCTTCCCAAAGTTAGGTGAAGATCCAGACGCTTTATCTCCAGTCTTTAGTTTACCTCTGGTTTTATTTTATTTTATCCCCAAATATTCTGGAAACCTCTCCTCTCCAAGAATCTTTTACTTGGAGTGGAAAAAATGACATTTTATTTATTTTAATTTATTTATTTGTTTTGCTTGTTTGCACCTTTTCTGAAGATGTTTTTTTTTCTTTTATATTTCCATGATGGTTTTAAACTTTCAGTTGGATCTATTTGACGTAGTCGTTTCAACTTGCGGTGATTACACTTCTCACATTTAGGGAATTCCGTGAAGCAGGTTGGTCTCTTAAAATAATGGACAGAGTTTTCATCTTTTCTTTATCATTTGTAGGAAATGTAGAGCAATTGAAGACTGTTCTGTAAAATGGAAAGTTATCAAATAAATCAGAGTTTTATAGAACACAGCATTGTTTTATCTGTTTTGATTAATATAGCCTCATTGACATGATTGTAAAAGGGCAATGTCACCACAGCATTATTCTTTACTTGCACATAGAAAACAGTAACAATAGTTCATTAATTCATGCAGCAGTAAAATTATCATGAAGTATCAAAAGGATTTGTAGTTTTACCTGTAGATGAAACACGGCAGAGCAGGAGCAACACACACACGACCTTCATGTTGGTCTAATAATTCCTCTGAAGCAGCTGTTCAGACAGGTTTTTTGGTGAGCCGGTGGGGAGGTGTTCACGAATCACTGGCAAACAGATTTTTACTTCCTTGACAAAAAGATAATATTGAAACAAATGTTTCACAGCAACATGTGCCTATGTAAAAATGATCCCCAAAATGACCAAAAAATATGATTTACTCAGCCTGAGAAAGTGGCAATCATTTTTATTTGTAATCATGACAACATCTTTGATTCCTTAAAAATAAGTCCTAAAAATAAGAGTTCAAATAAAAAAAAAAATCAAACAACATTTACGTGGTTTTGGTATTTGAGAGGATCAGTATGGTTTTTATTCACCTAAAAAATATCAAAGTCTGAAAAACATCCTAAGAGAGAAGCTCTCTGGACCTTTATCACACTTGCAAGTGGACACATCAACCAAACAACTGCTGTGGCAGACCAACACAGGTGGCTCTGGCCTTATATGCTGGCACACTCAAATCTGACCCTATAGTGGTAAACCACAAATATCACTCACACACTCACTGGCCACTTTATTGAATTCATCTACCAGGTGCACAATTAGAACTACCTTAATTCATCTGAGCAACATGGGATTAACAAGATGCTATAGACAACCTGAAATATGTCACACTGACCCCTTTTCCTCCATTCTGATGGTAACTTGGACCACCTGGGGGTCGTTTTGACCACATCCAACATGAAAAAGCAATGAGGTGGTGGAATACTTGTTTAATTGTTTTAAAACACCAAACAGTATTTTTTAAATCGTATCACTTCGACGCAATGGAGTAAATTTGTGCTTTTCAAATGATGTCAGAAAAGGTGCAACACCGCCATCTTGTGTTTGAATATTGCACAGAGAAAGACGACTTCACTGTGGTAAGATGTCTTCTGTCATGGTCCGGTATAATTAACTATTTCTTTAAAGTTTTAGATGTTTATGCTTTATATTTCATTGTTTCATATACTCACTTTGACCTATGTCAACTGTTTTGAGCACTTGTTGTGAGTTATTAGCCTGTAACACTTTGTTTGGAGACTTGTTCATGATGCTAAACTAGCTTAAATGTTTCCCCTCGTGTCAGGTGTTCAGATCGTCCTGAGACTGTGATGCTAACTTTCACACAACTCTGCGGTGCTGTGTTGCAGGTAATGTTTGAGCCCTTTTTCTGTCACTTTTCAGTACATTTTATTTTGTATATTAAACCTGTGTGAGCACCCTCAGTAAAAAAAATATATATACTAAAAACTGAGGCAGTATCCTTGAAGTTTACTCTCTATATTATATTTTGTATGTTTTAGAATAGTATAATGAAGTAGTCTTGGCTTATACTGAAAAGGAACAGTCTACGACAAAATCTATTAATACAAGAACTTTCACTTATACTTTAATAGTAAAACTTATATGTGTACTTTGGTTTGCTTTTTACTTCTTTCTTCCATAGAGGACATACTTCTTGATCCAGGTACAAGTTTAAGTCATTGTGCTTACATTAAATTTAACAGAATAAAACTGTTTTTCTTTGCACACATTTGCTTTGAAGCATTATCCCTGTTGTAAACGTACATGTTCAAGATCATATAGTGGTGGAGTTATAAAGTTTACCGTATGTATTCAGATCCATCATCTTTATGTACCTTAAAAATATACACAAAACAGAGAAACATTTGACTTTATTGATCAAGCTCTAGTCCCTTTCATGAGGGTTTGACAATGGTGTTATGTACACACATCATCTGTTTCAACAAGAACACATTTTGTTTTAATCATATCAGACAACACAGTATTGACAGTTTGTTTTTTTAAACCACAGATATGTAAGTACTTTGGTTATTGATCTGTGAATCTTGACATGATTTAGTCAGGACCTCAACGAAAACACAAAATAGTTTGGCACATGGATAAAAACCAGAAATTTGCTGTGAACACATTTGCTTTAAAAATAATCAAGTCATTAAACAAAATGTATCATCTTTCAAGCATAGATATACTTCAATAAACTAAAATGTGGTCTAGAAGTTTCTACCTAGTACACTAGTAGTAAATAAATACGTGTACTAGTGTGGTATTAAAAATGACCTTATAAAGTATTCTTAAAGTATACTTTAATAAACTATTAAATTTTCCTAAGTAGTCCAAAGAAGTATTAAGTTATGGTACTTTCTAGTGCACTCCAAGTACATGGTCTGTAGTAAACTTGCTATACCTACACTCATACTCAAACATCCTTAACACAATGAATTTAAAGTATACAATTTTTTTGCGAACGGCAGCCTTTTATTTGTCCATATAAATGTCTCACATTTGCAGATCTTGCACTGAATTTCATGTTATTTAGTCACTTGTCAGCTATACTGACCTTATGGTAAATGTTGAACATGTTCTTAAAGAATGTTTTATGTTACATAAATATTATGTGGGGATTGTTCATTTATGAATTATGGAATAAGGAATACACTATATGATCACGCTAGGATGTATTATTTATTGCAGTACATAGAGAAAGAGGACTTCACTGTGGTGTTGTTAAGACTGCCCTGAGACTGTGATGCTAACTTTCTCACACCACTGCAGTGATGTATGCTGTGTTGGAGGAAAGAGCTGTGATAAAACGGCCCATAATCCACCTGGTCGTCGTCCTGCCTGTGGTCCATAGAAGCAACATTAATGTGGAGCTGCAGTTCACAGACAGCCGTGACCTGTCTTATGACCATATTTACTTGAGTAATGGTTGTCAATTTGAAATTAATGTAATAGCATTCACCGTCGTGTCATTGGTCAGTTCTGAGCGAGCGGCAGTGGACCAATTAGCATTAACATCAGCCCCCACCCGAGAAACTGGTGACCTGGAAGTTTCAAGAACTTTCAGGAATCTTACTGTGGAGCCTCAGCAACACGACCAAGTTACTGATAAAGGTAATTTTATTAATTGAATTATAAGAAATGTTTTAAATAATTATTTGTAGTCAAACATGTTTATTATACAAGTTTCATGAGTGTAACTTTCTATATTTAAAGATCTATGTTTTCCTGTAAGGAGAAGTTAAGCATGTTGGCAACAGTTGTTTGCTTGTTTTTTTAGCTAGCTTAGACATGTTGGCCTCATTTACAAAAGGGGGTAAATCATTTTGGGGGTGTAAATGTGCTCAGTGATACCCAAACAGTGTGACTGAGCATAAGAGAGAAAGTGTGTATCTGAGCGTTAGTGTGAGGGAAAGTGCATGTGCAGGAGTGCAGGTGCCGATACAGACATTAGGGGTTGGACTTTACATTATGACATCAGCTATGCAGAGCAGAAACCTGTTTATATTGTAACTTTTGTGTTTCCATGCATTGAGCTCGTACGGTATCAGTTTATTTTTTATTTACTTTACATATTTATATTTACATCTGATATCAAATGCTGTTTGCTCTCTGTTTATCTCAGACTCCTCTCAGAGAAAGAATTCAGAGAGAGAGAGAGCAATAGACGTGATCCAGCACCCCATATTAGGCATTGTTTGGGGTAAGACCCCTTAAACTTTTAGCTTTTAAGTCCATGCTGATATCTTTTCTTCTTCGTAACATTTCAGCATCAAAGTTTCCTTTCTCCACCCTCCGTGCTCACATGGAGGATTCAATCAGGAGGCAGGGAGACAGGAGGAGGAGGAGGAGGAGGAGATGTCATGGCTGAATGCAGGTGTGAGCAGGTGTAGGTAAAATCTTTTTAAAAAATTTAATGGCCACCTCACATGACCTTAGGAAGGCTTAAGTGTTATTTTTTGGCTTGGTAGTGGTTTTTCATTTTCTTGTGAACACAATATTAAAAACATCTCTAATAATATTACAGACTTAAATTGCTCTTCATTTATATTCAAAACTAACATTTTTAAAGGACTAAAACAAATATTGACACGGCATGCATTTTTTGATGCAAGAAAATTAAACATCTTTACATTAAAATCATGATTCTGTTTTGAAAGCTTAAACCAGGTCGGCCTGTGGAGAATTTAAAGATGATGCAAAATGGGTCAGGGACTCCATGTTGAATGGCCTTTGGATATATTTTAAAAATGTTAACTTGGAACTTTACATGGCTTCTTAAGGGGATTGGTTAAAAAAGTGTTGATCTCAGAGGGGAGGCATGACAGACAAAAATCAAGATCCACTTATTAGACCAGAATTTTTACGTTAAAAAATGCAAGTTATGATTTAAAATGTGAAAGTAAAACTCAGAGTTAAACGCAGCATAAATAAACATTTTAGCCAAAAGATGAAAAAGACTACAAAATAAAATGAAAAACTGAAAATGCTGTCTTACCTGCAGATGAAACATGACAACACATCAACAACAGGGTTAAAGTCCTCATGATTCTCTGTTGAGAGGTGTTGTACTCAGGGTCTGCAGTCAGAATCTGCTGTCACTATCTGAACAGGGCAAACTGAGGGGCATCCACAGGCCTGCTGCCTTCTAACTGTAATGTTGAACAGGAAGTTCACAGCTTACACAGCCTCTGCTGCTCCCCTGTGGTGTAAAATGAATAGACCACCATAATATCTAATGTGATTTCATGTGTTTTAATGTTTGATGTGCCTAATATAAAGTCTCTGAGATCTGTTGATGGAAGAAGGAGGCAACTTTCAGTAGGCTTTAATGCATTTTAATAATAATATAATTACTATGAATATGCGTTTTTGAGCCACTTAGGTGACGGAGATTAAATGTCACTGAGCCTGCCATGAGTTGGGTCACCTTAACACCCACAAACGGAAAAACAAGAGTAGAAATAGATACTTTTTATGTGAACAGGCAGTCTTACAGTGTGATCAGTTGATTACATGGAGGTTTCAAAAAGAGGAAAAACAATCACTGCCCGTTGAGATAAATTGCCATTGTTTAAACTAATAATAATATTAATAATAATATTAATAATTTTATGTATATAGCACTTTTAAAAACATAGTTTACAAAGTGCTTTGACAAGCGTTCAGCACAAAATAATAAAACACAAACAATTAGCACAACGAAGTAAAAACAAAAAGCACAGCTTAAATCAAGACTAACAGAAAGACACAAAGGTAAAAAGACACGAGGTGAAAAGACAGAGGGGTGATGGTTGAAACTGTGCTAATACTCCAGATGTCTTACTGAAGGCATACTTTATAGGAACCCAGACATTCAAGAACCATGCAGCATAAAAAGAGACCATGAGGACCGAACATAAAAACATAAAATCAGCAAGAATAGGAAACGCAATTAAAAAGGGGATGAAAGCAGAAATCAGGTCAGAAAATATAAAAAGATGAAATGAACAATGATGATAAAATTACAAAATAATAAAAATAAGTGGTGATGATAAAATACAGTAATAAACATGAGCAAGAGATAAGACAATTAAAAAGGTCTAAAATTATCTATAAAAGAGTGTAAAAAGGTGAACCATTAATAAGATAAAATCATAATTTATAGTGCATAATAGTATTAATAAATTAACAAAAAGAAGTAAAAGAAGGTAAAGCAAAACAAACAGTAAAACCAAAATAAGATAGAGATAAAAGACATTAAAAGACGGTAGAAGACAGTAAAAGACAGTAATAGACGGCATCACATAAAAGCAAGTCTGTAAAAGTGAGTCTTTAAAAGCGACTTAAAAGAGCTGACTGACTCCGCATGCCTTATCTCCTCCGGCAGGTCGTTCCAAAGTCGAGGAGCTCGGATGAAGAAGACTCTATCACCCTTAGTTTTAAGGCTTGACTTTGGAACAACCAGCAAGCCTTCACCAGAGGATCTAAGGCTGCGGGCAGGCACATAAGGTACTAAAAGCTCAGATAAATAACTGGGGGCCAGCCCCATGATTGCATTAAAAGTAATCAGTAAAATCTTAAAATCAATTCTAAAACTCACAGGAAGCCAGTGAAGGGAGGCTAAAACTGGAGTGATGAAAACCATCATTTATCTTTCTTCATCTCAAACCAGGTCGGCCTGTGGTGAATGTAATGATGATTCATGTTTGGTCCTGGACCTCACATTGAATGGATCCTCTTTGAATTGTTAGTTATTGTACTGGAAGTACAGTTGAAACCAGAAGTTTACATTAGCTATATAAAAGACACAAAGTTTTTTTCCTCACTGTCTAACATTAATCAGATTAAAAATTTCCTGTTTTTGGTCAATTAGGATTACCAAAATTATTATTATTTGCTAAATGCCAGAATAATGAGAGAGATCATTTTAAGACATTTTTTAAAATTATTTTCTTGGTAGTCAGAAGTTAACATACTTTATATTAGCATTTGATAGCATTGCCTTTAACCTAAATGACTCGGCTCAAACATTTTGGATATACTCCCACAAACTTCTCACAGTAGTTTGCAGGGATTTTGTCTCATTCCTCCGGACAGAACTGATGTAACTGAGCCAACTTTGTAGGCTGTCTTGCTAGCACATGCCTTTTCAGCTCTGCTCATAAATTTTCAATCGGATTGAGATCAGAGCTTTGTAATGTCCCTTCAAAACATTGAATTTCTTAACCTTAACCAACTTTATAACCAGTTCAGCAGTAGGCTTAGGGTCATTGTCCATTTGGAAAACCCATTTGTGCCCAGGCTTTAACTTCCTGGCTTATGTTGAGATGTTGCTTCAGTATTTCCACACAATGTTCTTTCCTCATGATGCCATCTATTTTGTAAAGTTCACCAGCAATACCTCCTGCAGCAAATCAACCCCACAACATGATGCTGCCAACTCCATATTTCACAGTTGGTGTGGTGTTGACAGGCTTACAAGATTCCCCCTTTTTATCCAAATGTAACAATGGCCATTATGGCCAAAAAGTCCCATTTTAGCTTTGTCAGACCACAGAACATGTCTCCCAAAATTAAGTTCTTTGTCCCTGTGTGTGTTTGCAAACTGTAATCTGACTTTTCTATGTTTCTTTTGGAGTACTGGCTTCTTCCTGGAAGAGTGACCTTTCAGCCCATGTAGGTACAGGACTCCTTTGACTGTTGATAATGACACATTCTTACCAGCTACAGCCAGCATCTTCACAATGCCTTTTTTTTGTTCTTGGGTTGATATGCACTTTTCAGACCAAAGCATGTTCATCTTTGGGACACAGAATTAGTCTCCTTTCTGAGCAGTATGATGGCTGGACATTCCCATGGTGTTTATTCTTGCTTATAACTGAACAGATGAACGTGGCACCTGAAGGGACCTGGAAATTGCACCCAAGGACAAACCAGACTTGTACAAGTCCACAACTCTCCTGATATCTTGGCTGATTTGTTTTGATTTCCCCACGATGCTACACTTATGGCCCTTTTTCACTAGCAAACCTTGACCCTACTCTACTTGGCTCTACTCGATTTGCAGCGTGTTTCCACTAGCCTGGTACCTCCTAAAACAAGCTAGTTTTAGTTTTAGTACTCCACTCTGGTTCCAAGCGAGCTGAGTTGATACTTAAAGATGACATCACCAACTGCCGGCTACTGATTGGTCAGACAATGTCGTCATTGATGTGTCATGAGTGCGACAACCTAGCATGCTAGCGGTAGCTACCATTAGCTTACCCTCATACGTCTTTTCTTTGCAGCTCGATTGCTCTCGTCCTCGGCTTCATTCCGTTTTATAGCTTCCAAAACTCTCCTGTGCTTTTCAAGGGGTATTTCTTCTTGCCACCTGCAGCCTTCTTCTGCTTTCCTTTATTACTCTGTTTGTGACAAAAAGCCACAGATTGTTTTGTCGCGCTTAAAACAACGTCACCACAGTGCCGCTCAGCTGTTTACAGCGACACTGCACCCCGTTGGGCAGGTGACAGGGGCTAATGGAAAAGCAGCACAAGGTGAGTAGAGTAGAGCCGGGTAGAGTCGAGTAGAGTAGAGTAGGGCTAATGGAAAAGGGCCAAAAGAGGCAATGTTTTTCAGGTGTACCTTAAAATACATCCACAGGTGTGCCTCCGATTAACTCAAATGTTGTCAATAAACCTATCACAGGCTTCCAAAGACATGACTTCATCATCTGGACTTTACCAAATTATTTAAGGCAGTGGTTCTCAACCTTTCAAAGTCGCGACCCCAATTTTACGTTCAGTACTGTCCGCGACCCCCCTCCCCCCGGAACACAATGAAAATTCGCTGTCCGCGGTGCTGAAACAACAGCCGATTGATAAAACGTATGTCGGATATACAAATCAGTAATTGATTTTGAGTAATAAAATGCCTGTTTGAGACCAATCACTTGTTGTCCTTTAACGTCCGGTAGGACGCCACATTAATTTTGCGCATTTATATTTTTCCTAAATGATTTGGCGACCCCCAGAAATCATCTCGCGACCCCAATTGGGGTTGGGACCCCGAGGTTGAGAATGGCTGATTTAAGGTATAGTAGTCTTAGTGTATGTAAACTTCTCACTTTGAAGAAGTAATAAAAATTGTCTAAAAATCCTTTACACATTATTCTGGCATTTAGCAAATAGAAATAATTTTGGCAATCCTGATTTACCAAAAACAGAAAAAAATAATCTGATTTAATGCTAGGCAGTGAGAACCAAAAGGTTATGTACCTTTTTATTTAGTTTATGAAAACTTTTCTTATATTTATAAGAAGAAGAACACGAGGACATTAAAAAAGACACCATCAGCAGGAAAATGTACTTTAGTGCAAAAAAAGAGAAGGCAGTTGTAAAGAAAATTAAATAATCATTCGAGAGCAGCTCAGGACTCAACAGTGACCAAGATAAAATATAATCACTCACAAAATAAGATGTTTAGATTTTCTTTGGTCATTGTTTATAATCAAAAATGACTTTACAAAATTCTTTCAAATTTTCAAGAAGGAAATACTGATATCTATTGCTTAAATAAAATCACTTTTTTACATGTTCATTGATTGTAGCAGATTATGTGGTAAACAGAGTCTGTAAAAAAAAACACTAGCTCAAAAGCTTCCTGCTGTTACGTGCCACTTTAGCTTATGACACATCTTAAAATAAATCTGGCTTATGTTTTGGTCAATCAATTGTTAGATGGTCAGAAAGATAGATAGAGTACTTTAATAAAAACAGTGTCCTTGCTGCTAAAACCATGGATTACACCAATCCCTCCAAAATAAAAGCAAGTTGTTTACCTTCACTTACAGGCAAAAGCTCTTATCTCCAATGACTAATGAATACTGTTATGGTGTATGATCCTGATACCCAACTACTGACTGAACTTTAATTTGGTTTAAATTTTATAAACCCACTCTCCAACATTAAGGTGACCAACTATTGAAGTGTTTTCATGAAAGTCACAACGTATGGAGATAGGAGGTTTGTGCCCAACGGTGACTTTATGTTGTTTCGGCATCTTCTTCTGGTGTTCCCTGTCACCCTGTGAAGACAAGCAAGAAATAATAAATAACATTTTTATAAAACAGGGTTGACATTTTGACTTTTTTCTAACACAGTTTGACTTACCTGCAACAGGCTGGAACTCTGAAAGAAATTAGAAATCAGAAAATTAGAAACATCATCTTTTAATGCTCTCTTTTTAGAGTTCTTATTGTCAACCACTTTTGTGACTGAACGCTAAGAATAAGAATGTGTATCTTACTGTTGTTTTTTCTTCTCCAGATGAAGATTCCAGTGATACTGACTAACAGAAGCAGCAGTCCTGCAACAAGTCCAGCAACCAGAGATCCAGAGGGAGGCTCTGAAACTACAACAAAATGTTGAGCTACTTAAGAACACTGGAGAAACTCTTTTACCCTGAATCAGCTGCAATATTGTGTTATGTGAACACAGAAGAGGATTTCACTTCAGTTCTCTTTGCTATCACTGTACAATTACTGAAGAATAAATATCTGAAAATACAAAGAAAAGAAAAACAGGACTGCAGGACTCACATAAACACAAACACACAAAGTCAGTGTAGAAAGCAGAGCAGTGATTCAGAGTGTAAAGGATTAAATAGACATGATGGAGCACCATGTGTCAGATAACATCAGTCTTACCATAGTTACTTCTGATCACTGCTTTGTCCAGTTTGGTGATGATGTCCTCCTTCACACCGTGGAGCTGAAACACACACTCGTACCTCACCCCGTCTTCAGGTTTTACTGATGAAATGTTCAGGTCAGCGCTCATCTGGAAGGTCTCATCATGGTTGGGAAGGATCTCTCCATGTTCCACGTCTTCGTGAAGCTCCTCTCCATCTTTCCTCCAGAACACAGCAGCTCTGTTTGGGTAGAAACCTGTGGCAAAGCATCTGACTGGAGAGGAGGGAGACTTCTGGAGGAGAGACACTGATGTACTCCCTAAAAAGGTAAAGAGGGTTGAGAAATCTGGGTAAACAGAGTTTAGGAATCTGTAGAGGAACACCACACAATGTGCTCTGATATGTTTTTATGTATTTGTCTAATTTATTCTAAAGAGCTTCTTCTGAAGCAGATGAGAGAAGGAGCTTGACTTCCCTGTCTGACATCCCTCATATGAGGCTCAAAGTGGCCAAACTCGATCTGTTCAGTGGTTGTCAGCATCTTTAAGTCGCTTTCTTTTATGGTCTCAACTTACTCGTGCTTACTCCTCAGCCAGGGGGGATAAGCAAAAACTACGTAATGCCAGCTATAATGATGCGTTTGATTTGAGCTTTGGCGTAGGGCTTTTCAAGTTGAGAATTAGAATGCCCCTTTGGATTGTGATTTCTTCTCAGGAAGTCATACAATCTTCAGGTACACTGACTTTACCTGCTTATAAACGGAACATATTTTACATAATTGTGACCTAATTCTCAAGTCCGAGTTCTGAGGTAAATGGAGCACACCATCATCACAGAATAAAAAAACAAATAAAAGCTACAACAACAAACAACAAGACCACATGCTGGGGATGCATCATAATCCTACCTGTTGGCTGCATGAAGTTTCTTCTGTACTGCAAATAATTTTGAATCCAAAGAGGGCACATGTGGGTGAAGAATCTTTCATTTTCTTGTAACCAAGCTGTGTCACTATCCCATCTGTATTTAGTCATAAGTGCCTTGGGTGTTGGAGCAGTCCATGTCAGAGTCTGCAGATCCAATGATAAGAAGTCCTCTCCATCGTAACCATACTGGTGAAACCCTAAAGCTTCTCCAGTCTCATCATCCCACTCACAACCAGTTGTCATCTGTAAAATGTGTATACCTGAAAGAGACAGAGGACAGGGAAGAGACATGACCTGAGAAAGACCCCCACATTATTTTTAAGGATCTTTTAACATTTACCCTCACATCAGCATGAATCACTGACAGATCTTCAGTTTTAAAACAAAGTCACTTTATGTACTTATTCTTTTTCAAGATGTCTGATAATGGAGCAGATGAAAGTTTGTGTTGACATGTAAACAGTCCAGTCAGCAAGAATGAAACCAGCCAAAGTTTAGCAGCATCCACTGCGGCACATGGAAACAGCAGTGAATATGCCACAAGGTGTGACATCCCTCTGAGGAGAGGTTGACACAGAGTGAGACGTGTTTGGTTCATGAAGCAGTTTTCTGTGTCTGATACTACCTCTAAAGATGGGGCAAATCAGGGTCAACTTTATGTCTCTGCAACATTCAAATTAGCCAGCAATGCATAAACTGGTCTTTAAAAGGAACTTGTGGCACGGTCCACATTTTTTTGACCCTGTCACCACTAGGAGGCGCTATGATTTATGCAGGTTTATCTTCACAGGTGTTTCCAGGCCTGGTCTGGACAAAAAGTTTGGTGCAGATATGATCAAGCATGACTAGGAAAATCGTACACTTCCTGAATTTTGAAATTTTTTATATTAGTCATTTTTAAAAATAATTTCAAACTTTAAATAAGTCAAGTCTTCAGCTAGATTCACTCCAATTCAAAGTTGTTTGGACCAAAGCTTTTGGACCAGTGAGTCCTAGAGGACCTCTGAAAATGTCCCCGTGACACTAAGTGGCTGTTTTCAAGTCTCAGAGTGCTTTACATGTGCACCAGGTTCCTTAAAATCTTTCTGCAAACCCATAAATTACCAAATTTTATCCCAGACTTGATCTACATGCACATTTTCATGACTTTTCATGCAAATCTCCAGTAAAAAATCAAACAAAATGTATTTACAGTATATACCCATTTAAAAACAGTAGATACTGACAAAGAAAAAAAAGAATACAGAGGGTGTTGACGTAGTATGGCACTAACAACCTACAAACACAACATGGTCATTACTCAAACAAATTAAAAACTAAAAAAGCACTCGGAGAGCATTTCAGCAACATTTTCTGAAAATTTCATCAAAATCCGTCCATTACTTTCGGAGTTATTTTGTTCACAGTCGGGCAGACGGACAGACGGACAGACAAACAAACTCTCCCGAAAACATAACCTCCTTGGTGGAGGTAAAAATAAGCCTTTTGTTGTATTTCTAAAATAAACTACAAAAAAAATGTTTGTTAATTAACAGTAAAGCTCATTCTTAGCACAAACAAACAGTACCTCCTGTTTGGTTGTGGTGCTGCATGATGATGTCAATGCTTGCCGTAAAGAAGTGCAGATGGTCCAAACACTGCAGAGTGCACCACTGCAGGTGCCCTGGGTCGTCTTCAAACAGTTTTTTCCCCCAGTCATGGCTGGCTTCTACTCCCTTCTTGCCGTCACAGTGTCCAACCGAATGTTCATCGACCTTAACAAAGACCACAAACTCCGGAAAATCTTGAATGCCATAAGATGCCGTGAAAAGATAATCCAGGGAGTGTTTCACTGTAAGAAAAAAAAATGATTTTTTCTTTATTGTATTTTATCAAAGCTTCATGTGCACCCTTTGATTCACCTTCGTTCCACATTCCAACACATGGTTAAACAGAGCTGTGCAGGGATGACATATTTCTATAGACAATCACAAAAGTTAGCATCACGCTGTTTCTCTTGACTAAAGGCCTGTGAGAAATCTTTCTGTGTTTTGGATCATTGCTGATAATGGTAAATAGACTTGAGCTTATGTAGCGCTTTTCTAGTCTTTGACTACTCAAAGCTGCTTTACACCGCAGGTCACACTTACCCATTCACACCCATTCACTCTCACATTCACTCATTCATCAGTATCTCTAACACATTCACGCTCTCATGCCCATTTACACATCACTGACGCAGCAGTGGGAGCAACTTGGGGTTAAGTGTCTTGCTCAAGGACACATCGCCATGTGTCCTTGGCTTTAACCTGCAACCTTCCGATCACTGACCAAGCGCACTATTCAACTGCACCACCCATACCCCCAATAAGGTCTATATAAAAACTTGTTAAACTTACATGTTTATGTTTTTGTTACAATCTGAACTACATCTACTTTTACTAGGGCCCGACTGATGCATTGGCAGATTATAGCCCTTTTCAAAGTATTCAACATTGGCCAGAGTTTTGCCGATGTAACGCCGATATATTCTTGATTTCTCATAAAACAGTAAACACTGTTCGGTGTCAGAGCCACGCAGAATGATGATGTGAAAGATAGCGATGCGCGTTGGTGGCGGCTCTTGTTAGCTCTCTGCTGGATGCTGTGTGTACAGATGACTCGCCTACACTCACATGGAGTTGCTTTTTAAGCCTGAAGGTCTGACATGACGAGCAACTTTCAGCGGTGCACAATGTCCCACTGCTGCTGGACACAAAGAGACCATCGGGCTCTCTGCTCAGCTACGGATCAGCCTCACAGACAGACCAGGCACTGCCGAACAGTTTTCCTGACTGACGCCACCTCTTTCGTTGTCAATATTGATGAATTGGACCTTCTGATGGCAGGGGATCAGTTTATCCGTGATTGTTTTATTGTGATTAGGACGAAAATCTGGCTTTATCCGCTTGTTCCGGACACTGCAGCTAAGCTAACTAGCTAGCAAGCTACCTATGCTAGCGTTAGCTCCTCAGCCCTATGTCGTCATCAGCAGACTCATCCAGGGGAGACTTTATCACTGCTGGGGACTTTAATCAGCCTGTTTAAATGAGTTTGTGAGATATGTGCAGTGTCCCACAAAATATTTTGATTTCCTCACGCACATTACACCATGTTAAGAAAAAAAGTGGTTCTACCTGAAGTAAAACCCGCCTCTGATAAACTAATGAGGACTGAAAGGCAGATGTGACAGAGAATTCATAAATAATCTATATATTTACATTTTTAAAAAGTAATTTGTTTTATGTTGCAGGAATTTGCCTCAGTTTAACACACTCTTTTATATTGTACTTGAAAGCTGCAGAGAAGAAAAACAAAAGATGCCTATGAAAAGAAAGTAACCTTAAAGGAAAAGTTTGGTTCCTGCAGCTTTTACATTGTTTATTGAATGAGTTAGAACAGTATACTCACCCAGAAGGCTTTCCTGACCCAAACAGTGCTTCAGGAGATATTTAGATCCAAAATCGAGCAGCGGACATCAATATAATGGTAGCCTGTAGGGCATAGATCGCCGCTCCTAAAACTGCATTAATCGTCCAAAAACTCATGTTTTTCACCAATATTCCATCATGATCCGTTCCGGATGGTCCTCCATTGCAGTCTGTGTCACTCCACACAGCGCTGTGTGGCTGTGCCGACCTCTGAACTGACAAGTTTGTTTACGTGCCTCCGCGCATGCGCAGTACCTTCTGGAGCATTGCCTCCGCTTCCTCCTTTCTTTGAGCTCGTCATCTGTAAATTCTGGCTCAAAACTGTAAAGACACCCATCATATTCAAAGTTCTCCTCCACAACATCTTCATCCCATAGATATTCGTCCATTTTGCACAAAACTGGAAGAAGAAAGTTGATTTGTAGCCAGCCGTCTTCCCCTGAAACAATGAGCCGCACTGCGCATGCGCGGAGGCACATAAACTGAGTTGAAAATTGTTTTAGGGAAAGTGGACAACAGCAATGCTAGAGTATTTTCATTGTTGTTTTAACCACAACGACTGACCATTGTTTTATCCATTATTTATCCATAATGTATTTCAATTGGCATTTAAAGGGTTAAAATAAAATAAATAATTACATATTTGGTATTTTTGATTAGAACTGAAGTTGACTGAATGATCTGAGCGAAAAAAGTAAAAAATAAATAATATGTTGTGTTTTTATAGCAGCTTTGGGAGAGGACAATAATGTCCTCAGATCACCTCAAAGGGTAGTAAATTTGCTCTACGGTAACCTTTGACCTCTGACAAAAATCAAACTTTGAATTTTAAGACTTTCCATGAAAAAAACCTTCCTACAAAAAGTCATTCAGTAACACTGCCAAAATTATGGCCAAAAGTTGAGGAAAAAATTGTCTGTAAGGACAAAAATGTCCCTGATTACCCACAAGGGTTAAACAAGAGAGACCAAAGCAGGCAGAGTCCCTCTACTGGTGGATCCAGGATCTACCTGAATTTCTCCTTTTAGAAGGTCTCAGTAGACCTGGATACCTTCAGGAGGACATGGTGTTAGAAATCAATCAATCTTTATTTGTATAGGGCCAATTCATAACAAGTGTTATCTCAAGACACTTTACAATAGAGCATAAAGCTCTTCATTTTATGGATACACATATATGCATAGATACATATATACATATAAAGATACACATATATATAAATATATATATATATATATATATATATATATATATATATGTATATATATATATATATATATATATATATATAAATTGTAATTGAGTAAAAGTATCTTTACTTTGCTGAAATCCTACTCAAAGTAAAAGTAAAAGTACCCATCTATAAATTTACTCAAGAAAAAGTACAAAAGTACATCATTTAAAATGGAATTTGAGTAAAAGTTACTTAGTTACTTTCAGTTATTTAATGCAAAAAAAAGGATGAGCCATGAATCAAATCCAGCACAAGTTGTTTTAATCAACTTTGAGGCATATTAAAGTACACATCCACACTTGTAAAAGCTCGGCTGAGCTCAGTAACATGATCCTCTTACTTCCTCACAATACAAGGACAACAAGGACAGTCACAACCTGTACTGTAAAGTGCAAACTATTTTCAGTCATATTGTCCAACTGACAACACTACAATTAAAATAAAGAAAATTAAACCAGAATCAAAGTATTCAAAACACAAAATGCACACAAAATAAAGTACCCACAGGATCCCACAATTCAAAATAAAATGCCCGCAGGATCCTGCTATAATTGACTTTCACTTCCGGGACACAGGGGTTTTCTGCCTGTATTTAATTTTTTTCACTATCAATATTGTACTCAGTAACAATAGGGGGTTCAAATGTAATGAAGTAAAATACTTTGGTCAAAATGTAATTGAGTAAAAGTAAAAATTACATATTTCAAAAACTACTTAGAAAATTACAAATTACTCATAAAAAGCACTCAATTACAGTAATGTGAGTAAATGTAATTCGTTACTTTCCACCCCTGATATATATATATATATATGCATCCAACACCCAACATGAATCCATATAGCCAATCATGAATCCCTCCATCATGGCGGCAAGAAAAAACCTTCTGTTAAGCAGCAGGAAATCTTGAATGTGGATCCCAGTCTCATGATGAACAACAAATCCACACAATGCTGTGTTGGGTGTGAGGGCAAAGAAAGGGAGGTAGGAGGAGACAAGTGGACTAGAATAAGAACTAAAGTTAGGGACAGGTCCATGAACCACAGACCTGTCGTCTGATTTATTAGAGGTGTTATGTGACACTAGGGAAAATAGTCTGAGGTTCAGTGACCTGCTGATGATGCAATTTTTTTATTTACTTATTTGTTCATTGATGAAAACATGAAGAGTTCAGCATTAAAATGTGCTGTTTTAAAGCTGGGGTTGGCGATCTTATTTAGATACACTTTTTGTAATACTGGTTAAAATAGTCTTCATGACCCGATGGTAATCAACTCATAATGTGTCCTTAAAACAGAGCGAAAAATATCCGCTATCTACAGCAGGAGTAAAACAGGGAAAACACCAACCATCATGCCGGGACACCTGTTTTTAAACCAATCAAATCCCGTCGCCATTCTGCCCGCCTACTGCGCGTGCATTTTCCCGGCGTGCACAGATTTGGTGCGTGTAGGTAGCCGAGCAAGGGATCAGACTCCGCTGGAGAATGTTACATTTCAAGTTTTGTCTTTGAAAATAAGGGAAGCCCGCTGTGAGCCGTCCCACAACCCCAACCATGCTCCAGTATCCCTCACATTTTAAGACAGATGAACAAGAAATCTAAAATAAACTCTTTGTTTTTCTAAGTTTGTTCTGCTGTTTGCTCTAATCTCGCGACAGCTGCCACCCAGGCTACTGCAGGTGGACGTTCTCGCGAGGCTTTTTCTTCTTCGGTTTTACGGCGGTTAGCATCCATCATTTTGGAGCATTACCGCCCCATTCAGGCTAGAGACAGAGTTCAGTTTGGAGAGGCAGAGGAATGTTTTTATTATTATATCGTCACATGGGAGATTTACGTGAGAATACTGATACAGGAGGATAAAATACGGAAATTACGGTATAGTTTCATGGCCAAAACAGGAGATTTGACAGCTATGTGGAGAATGTCAGAGGAACTACCTATACTTTGATCAACATCGGCTGTGAGTACCAACTGACTTTACATGTTTGTTTGGTGTTTTCTTACCGCTGACTGAGACATGACTTGGTGTAGTGTAAAACAAACACTTTGTGCTGAGGGTTTGGAGTTGAATCAGTCTTCTGGATATATCAGCTGCACACGTGCATGTGAGCAGGGGGGCGTTGGGCGGAGCCCTGAGGAGATGCTACTTTCAAATTCATGCTACTTGGCATTTCTATGATACACTTACGGGTGCCACGGAGCCGCGGCTGACCAAACCAAACGAATCGCACTCTGCAATAACTAGGAGCGTAGAACAAGAAATCCCACATTCTGCTGTGAGCGACGGAGCCGTGGACAGACACAAGAGGGGTCAGCAGAATGTGGGATTTCTTGTGTTCTTGTTTCTTGTTCTACGCTCCTAGTTATTGCAGAGTGCGCATTCGTTTGGTTTGGTCAGCCGCGGCTCCCGTAGTCACCCGTAAGTGTATCATAGAAATGCGAAGTAGTACTGTTTAGGCTATAAACGTGCTAAATGATGTCGTTTCGAGTAAATGGTGGACGTTACCCACTCAGGACACTTGGATTACAGTGCACGAGCAGTATGGAGGAATATTGCCGACTTTTTGTGGACTTTTAAGGACACTGTTCGTTCGGGCTCCTATCTAAGTCATCATATCAATATCAGTGGACAGCGAGTATACCCCCAGATCTCCGGCTGCATCCTAGATGTTCCAAAACTACTCCACAGTGTTGTTCAGCATGAAGGTGAGTAGAAAATGAGGCCAAATCATTGTTTGGGTGTAGGGGTCCTTTAAGAACGACCAATAAAGTTGGTTTGAAAAAAAAAAAAATCCCTCTCTTGATGTGGTCACTATCTTTGTGTTGTGAAGAGACCCATTGGATGATTTTGGTGGTGCTCCAAAAACAGATGCAGATCCAGAAAAAAAAAACTTTCATTTAAGTTTTTTTAAAATTCTGTTTTAATAAAGAGTAATGTAGGTAATGTATTTACCTTCAGTGTAATTCACCCCATGCCTCTGGTGTCTGTGTTTGGTTAGTAAAACTTTGAGAAATCATGTCCACAGACATGGGTGATAAAAAAAATCTAAACTTGGAAATTTATATGACTTTTTAAGGGGTCAGTGGAAAAAGTGTAGTTTTCCAAGGAGGGACATGACAGACAAAAGCCAAGAAGCACTGATTTAGACCAACATTTTTATGTTAAAAGCGCAAGTTGTGACTTAAAATGTGAAAGTAAAACTCACAGGACAAATTAACATTTAAGCTCAGAGATTTTCAAGGCTAGAGAATAAAATGAAAAACTAAAAATGACGTCTTACCTGCGAATGAAACGTGACAACACATCAGTAACATGAACAAAGTCCTCATGATTCTTTGTGGAGAGGTGATGAACCCAGGGAGGGTTTACATTCAGAAACTACAGTCACTCTCTGAACGGTGCACACTGAGGGGCGTCCAACTGCCTTCTGTGATGTTGAACAACAAGTTCACACCTTACACAGCCTCTGCTGCTCCCCTGTGGTGTAAATTAAGTAGACCACCATAATATGTCATGTGATATCTCATGTGTTGTCCTGTTTTACGTGACTAACATGAAGTCACTTGAGTCAGTGGATAGAGGAAGTACTGCAATGTTTAATAGACTTTAATGCATTTTAGCTGATTATTACTGTGATGTGCACTTTTGAGCCACTGCAGTGATGGAGAGGAAATGTCACAAAATTTGTCACATGAGATGGGTCACCTTAACAACACTTACAAACAGAAATACAAACATAGACAGGATTGAAACAGTTGTCTTTCTGTGCACAGGCAGTTTATCCTCAATATTATTCCTTGGCTTTCACTGATTTTTTGTTGGAAAAAGAGACAGCCACGTTTTGGTTGAAATAGTCTCGCTGGTAGTTGATGGCATTAGCGTTAGCTCACAAAGTCTTTCTGCTGCAAATTAAGGTTTAGACTTCGTAAATTTGCAGATACTGTATATAAAACTGACATTAAAAGGATACTTTTTCAGGTGGCTTTCCACAAGTGCCAGCTGCCAGCCAATAGCCAACTTCTTTAGAAAAACCAACAACTATTTTCCTAATGTTGACCTACATATTGATATGTTGCTCAATTAATTCATCCATATATAATGCAGGGATGTCCCAATTTATTTCATCCAGAGCCATATAAAGGATAAAATTAAGTAAGACTTCACACCTCAGTATTATTTTCCTACAAGTGGATGAAATTGAGGTTTAGTTATGCTTAATAAGTGAGTTATTCTTCACAGAAAAATGAACAGTCTACATCAAGTCTTTCCAGTAAAGGCCTTCCGGAGCTAACAGCCATTCTTTGTTAAGGATTTTGGGGTAACCAATCAGATTTCAAGGCCTATGTTGGCCTTGGCTCCCTCTGGATTTTCCCCTGGACAGGATAACAAAGATGTTTTGTGCAGCGGGGAGTAGAGTTGCTGAAAGCTTATCTTCACATTCAGAAACAAACAAGGACAAACTGCACAAAGCTGGCATACTGCCAAAGATTGTTGATATCTGAAGATGACTAATGTGGGACCTAAGGATAGAGCAGATAACATGAGCATGGTTGTTGTGGTGATGTGCTGCTGTGGTCCATTTTTTTCATATTTAGGCATTATGTAAAAGCGTTATGTTCAAATGTGAGCCTCATTTCTGTTTTCAGCATTAGGTGTTGGCCAGATAAAAATGAACAATGTGGCGCAGTTGGCCCCCAGGCCTCAGTTTGGACACCCCCCATATAATGCATGTTATGCAGCCAAGCTGAGAAAAAACAATTAAATTAGTGATGCACAGTATTATACATGTATTTGCTTTTGTTTCTTACACTGAGACAGAGTTTTGCGTCCAAGGTTTAAAAGGTGAAACAACTTAACAGTGGTTAACTATGCTGTGAGCACAATAAAAAATATAAATATTTGAACAATAAACAATATTCACCTATTTAAACCTGAAAGCATAAATTCCTGTTGTCAGTGTTTTCATCCCTGAGGGTAACCTGAATTCTTTTGCTAACATTTTGACTTTGCAAACTCACAATCTACATCTCCAAATAACAGTTTAATAGTGAGGCTTTTGACATCTTAAACAAGAAATTAAAATGTGCTTTAGTATTTTTTCAGGAGTTTAGTGTAAAATAGTACATTTTAAAATCCGTGGCTAAAAATGTTAATTACATTTTAGCATTAAAAATATCATATCAGTTAAACAGCTTTGAGATTATGGCGTATTAACCATCACAGAAACATATTAAGCTGTGGCATAAACCTTCCATTGGGTGGTGGCATAATAGATTTGTTAAACACAGTCCAATGGTGAATTTTCCAGAGGCTTCAGACTCACCTCTGCTCCACTTTCCTTTATTTATACAGTTAATAGATTAGCTTAAGACAGGGTTTCAACAATGAATTGGCTTCTAAAGCCCCCATAAATGAACAAACCACATAAATCCACAGTGGATGAATGGTCTGTACATTGTCAGGATGATTTCAAATCCAGATTTGACACCACTTTCTTTTCAGGTCATGGCCTCTAAGGCCGAACAATGTAAAACAGTTTGTGGAGTGGACTGTGGCTAATGCTAATGTTAGCAATGCAAGTCCCTCAATTCTTCAAATTTCAGGTTGCCATCCACATTCTGTGATGAATGTGGTCGTTTGCTGCTTCTGTTGGGGGAATGTACATACAGAAAAATAATATAAGTGTTCATAAAGCACAGTCCTACACCAAGGTATTTTTGACATTGTTAGCTAAGAGATCAAGAAACGTGGAAAACTACTCAGTGTCAACAAATGTTAACAAATCCGTAAATAAAAATCCTGGACCTGCATCCACGTCACCACCAAAATGTTATCACTTCTTCCTTGTGCAGACCTCACTGTGCTTATGAGATGCTACTGACACTGACTTTTTGTTTTGCAGTTCTTTGTTTCCATCCAGGTTTAAAGGCCTTTTGGCAACAAGCAGCTGGTGTGCAGACCGCAGAACCCCCAAATGGAATTTAGGTTGAATACACTACTTTAATTAAATGCACATAATTTCTCGTATTTTCACTTGATTTACAGATTTTGGTCAGCAGATACTCTGTGTGTTGCATGTGGTCATTAGTAAATATTAGTGATAAAAAACCCAAGCAGATTGATAAAAAACACTAAACTTTATCCATGCTGCAGAATAACCACACACATCCCTAATCCAGAGTTAGAAGAAGGTTCTATAGCCCTTGCGTCATGCTGATTACCAAGCATATCTGTGTAGAGGACATTAATTAATTCCACAAACACATTATTTTAGTGTGTGCAATGTTCACATAAGGCATGTAGTAAACCCCAGGTGCATCAGTCCATCTAAAATGCACAGCTCCATGTCAAAACAGATTACAATGCTCGTGCACCATGAAGGGCCTGGTTTATTAGCAGGCGCAGCCATGTCCTCCCTCCCTTGATGCATCCTGCTACATGTCCCACCTGTTGCGTGAGAAGGCTGTCCTTCTTCCGCCCTGCGATCAACCCCCTCCATTCCCCAAATACTCGTCTCCCCCCATTCGCAGGACTGATGCCAGCAGGCGGACAGTGCCATCATTCAGCTGCCTCCTCTTCTGCTCGGCTAAACACCGGGGCTAAAGTGCAGACAGCAGGGAGTGTGGTAGGAAATGCACACACGGTTACTTGCAATAACACACTGGTTAAAAAACAACAACATAACACATTGACTTTTCCTGTTTTTTTTCACACTAAATCTTGCTGCCACGCTAACTCTCACACACAAATACAGACAAATCTCCTGCAACACCAGGATGGCAGAGGGCCAGGACCGTCATCTGCACGGGGCAGAGCTGGTACCTTGATGGTGGCTCGTTAGGCAGGCCAACACAAATTTCATTAACCCGGAGGTTAACACACTCCGGACGTGTGTTTTCCAGCTTGTCCAACTTGAGCAGCACTTCATCTCCCCATCATATTTCCACAGCTGGTAATCCTACTTGCTACACTGAAGCAATCAGAAACCATTCAACAAAAAATGACCAAAGATCAAATCATTAAGGTTCAGACCAAAATCAGATTATAATATCAAACTGTCAAATTAAAAAACATATGTGTCTTTAATTTCAGGGATGGTAATGGTACCATAAAGGGTGAATATTCATGTCCCAGCAGCAAGCACTCAGGAGCAACAATGGAACAAATAAACTGTATAAACTGTCATGTCAGCTCTCATCTTCCCTCTTAACTGTTCCTCACAGTCTCACACAAGCTGTTTTATGACCCTGAAGTCTAAAACTCATTACTTCTTGATATTAAAATGAAAAGCTCTCTGAAAGTTTTAAATTGCTCTTTTTTAATATTTTATTATTAGTATTTTTGTTGTGAAAAAAGTGAAACAAGTGCAATACTTGAACACTGGACAATTTCCACATGCAGAAACCCGGAGAGGGGCTCGGGGGCGGGGCAAGGTCATGTCCAAGTCCAGGGTTTAGCTAGCCTTGCAGAGCAGATGGACCTGCCTGATTCTGAAATCATGCATCTCCGTCTTGCCAGCCTCCATTGTCAAACGGTTTCACTCGGCTAAATGCTTAACGGCCCAATCAGGGAAGAGAGGAGGGAGCAGCGGGTGTGATGACAATAAAGTCGGCGTCTTTTCTGACAGCAGCAGCATCGAGTCACTGTCGGCCTCCAAACCCTTTATTGTGATTTTCGTAACCTTTGCAATTGTTAGTTTTAGGGTTTTTTTTTTGTATTAGCTTGTTCATTGTTTTGGGTAAATCCTTGTTTTGCGTGGCAGCGTTTGCTGCCTTTTGTTTTTGTACCCGTTTTCTTTTTGTTAATATCTCAGCTTTTTAGTTTGTTAATTGTACATACCTTTTGCCTTTGGCTTCATTTTTTTGTTTGTAAATAAACTGTGAAATTTTGATAATTGTCTTGTTTATATTTTGGAGACCAAGACTGATTTTTCCCGTTTCTTCCCTGTAAATTTGTTACGTACCTTCCCCCTAGACGGGTGCATAACAACAGTCTTAAGGCAGTTAAGCTATCGGCTTACTAGGGCAAACAACAGTCAGCTGTTGTTATTATTAGCCATAGCGGCTAACAACAGCTAGCCACTAACAACAGTTAGCCACTACCGCTAACAGCCATTAACTGTTGTTTGCTCTTGTAAGCTGTTAGCCGCTACGTTTAGCCGAGAGATGGAGACTCGAGTTAAAGGCTGCATCCATATCTCCACCCTCTGGACTTGCAGACTGAGCCCTCACGGACTTCAGTCATACGTAATGTGACGTCTTTACCGTCATTACGTAAAATCTGCAAGAGCGGGAGTCTACTGCATTATGAATGGAGCTAATAGACAGACTTGGAGTCCGTTTCAGTTGTTTCCGCGAAACTGTATGAAAAACTATCGTGCAAATTAGATATAAATCCCAATCATAGGCTTTTTTTGAGAGTGAACAAATCAACACTTATACACATAGGCTATACACATCCAAAAACAGAATTTTTTATTTACAGAACCAGACTAATATTAATTAATTGGGTATTACTTACATTGGAAGACTTGCTTTCGTCCTTTTTCTGCCATTATTTTTCTCAGCTCAAATAAATAAATATAAATGATTTCGGCTTCAGACTGCAAAAAATTGAAAAATTAAAATGTCACGTACGTATTGCAATGAATTGTGGGTAATCAAACTAGTGAAGTCTGCAGAAGTCTGCACCCCAAGCAGACTCTCTGGAAGTCTGCAGAAAGTCCGCTTCAGGCCCCTTGTGGACTGGATGAATGGTGGATTTGGACAGCCCTCAGCACTCCCTGCATTTCCCGTGTGAACGCGCCCGCAAAGTCCGCGAGTTCGCAAGTGCGGTGAAGTCCAGAGATTTGGATTCAGCCAAAGACTCGTACTCGAGTCGCATTTTCTCCAGACTTGACTCAGACTCGACCCTGAAAGACTCAACAATTGACTCGACTCGAGATCAAAGACTTGTTGGCGATCTTTATTTTATGGTGGATTTTTTGAGTGTGTAGGGAATGTTTGCTCCACTCCCCTCCCGTCCCTCCCTCTTCATGGCCGCTTCCAAACCCCGTAAATTCACTGTCGTTAAGAAAGCACCAAACAGGAAGTCACCGTGTGGAGTATCCAGAAGTTTCAAAATAAAACATCATGTATGGACTCTTGCACGTAAATGTGTGACTCGACAAGTCTTGCCCCTCAAAGACTCAAGAATTGACTCGACTTGAGGTCAAAGACTGGTGACTCGACTCAGACTCTAAGTCAGAGACTCGTGGGCATCTCTGGTTTAGCAGCTACATATGCTACGTCATAGCAGTGCCGCTTGATATGACTGGTCTGTGATGAGTGTGATGTGCCAAACGATCATCCAATCACAAGCTGCTGTTGTTTTTGAAGGTTCTGCCCCTGAAAACATTTTTGCAGGGCTCCTCCCAGATGGATTAGTGAAATATTTCCAATATGGAACTGTCCACCTGGCATGTCAGGTTAGGGTGAAGCAGCATGAAGCTGAACAATGACACAGTGCAATGGCAGAGATAACAGTAGAGATGACAGGAGACTTTTTTATGTGTTTTAGTCATGTGTGCCCTGTATGGCACCTGAGCTTCAATCACTTTAATCAGTTTGATAGCAGTTACTGGAACATGCCGCTAAGACGCTTGTGCAGATTCACACATGTATGTAACTTCTGCTTATGGATTCTCAAATCGAGTCCTTTCATTGAATTTTATACTGACATGCAGCTCTTGTCCAGGTTCTGATGAGATCAGGGGTAGGATGGATGAGTCTCATCATTTCCATCTCCAAACAAACAAAATAAAACAAAACAAGAACCAGCGGGGGGGGGGGGGGGGGTGGCGATCACTCAGGAATCGAAGATGGAGTGTGAAATAAGCAGTGTGTCTGTATATGTGTCAATCTAAGTGTGTGTGTAATATGCATGTATGTGTGCTCAGTGGATATTGTGGATTTCGGCTGAGATGAAAGATGAGGGGATAGTGGCTGTGAAAATTGGATTTAGACTGAAATTTGGCTGCTGCAGTTGAAGAGGTGGAGAAGTGAGAAGTGGATTGGGTTTTGTTTTAATGGCTTGGCCCAACAGCAGCAGTCTGGTTGTTTTTAAAGTAACACCCACCTTTCCAAAATGGCTTATAATTTGGTTTGATTTAACAGCAGCAGCATCGGTATACTTTCAGTTTTAATTCAAGGTTCAGCTTTCCTTTAAATTAGTTTTTTTTAGTGCTTTATCATAACTATGCTGTCTTTATTTTTATTTTTTGCCTTTATAATTGTGGAGGATTTAACCCAGTTACCCTTTATCTTACTGTATTTTAGCCAGTTTCATAAGTCATTCTCCTCCTTAGCTATATTTTTTAAAGTACTTTTATTCATTTTTCTTTCTTTTCCCTAATGCCTGTTTTAGTCTACGGCAGTTTTTTATCTGTTTTTTATTTTCTGTCTGTCGTCTATTTGTAAAACACTTTGTATTTTTACGTATAAAAACTGCTACATAAATAAATCTGTGTTTGACTTTGCATAGGGCTGCTCAATTAAAGAAAATCATTTTGAAATATCTACTACTCACTGATAGAAAAATATCACTACACGCAACTGAAAGATCAACAACATTCTCAACACTTTACTTCCTTACTTAAAAAAAAGACAAGCAAAACGTATGTTGTTGCTGTAGGGCCAACACCTCTTATCTCCAGTTTTTATGACATTTTATTTTATTTCTATTAAAGATGCTATGAGGAGAATCTATTGAGTCAGTCAGAAGTAGGAATTTCCGAATTCCGAGTGGGAAACTGCAACTGGATGCACCAAAAGATGTGACCCAAGCCAAAGCGTGTGTTTGTTGTGATGCTAATGAATGCAGCTCGGACCTTCCTCAGAACTCTGCATTGCTTTACAACTTCTTTAATCAACAACTTACAGGATGCAAAGCCACGAGGTAATGTATCTCTTTCTAGTTACGTAGCGGTAGTTTTTGATGTGTGACAACAAGCAATTTTTTGGAAAACTTAGTATCGTAGTTTTGTAGCCGGCTATATATGGCTACTTACAGCCCGGTGCTCTAAGACGTGTCTGAATAATATAAATTTGCTCTAGTTTTAATTGTCTTGTTCCTGAAGTTGAGTATCCAGGCCAGTCCAGCCCTGTCCGACCCGACCACGAAGCTAAGGAATAGAATTTATAGATAACCTATTTTGATGCTATAAAACTCATCTTAAAGTGTGTATTTCCATCAGGCAGATATCTAAAAGTTAGACTTTTTTTGCAATTACTTAGAAACTCCTCATAGCATCATTAAATAGATCAGCTCTTTTTTATTTCCTCATTTGTAGCAATTTTGGAGATAAGCACTTTGTGCCAGCTAAAATATATATTCAAATAATCTTTCCAAAAATAATAATGTATAGAAAAAGACAAACAAGCGCAAGACATCCTGTGGCAAAGCAATTTCTTCATCTTGTACTTTGTATTCATAGTTGTTGGATGTATACATTATATCTGAAAGCAGCTCGAATTAAATGCATTTCATCAAACAATCCTGGATGTATGATATAGTATGTTATTACATTATAAGACCAAAATATATATCCAAGTCTGTATGTGGTGCTCAAATGATAAAAAAATATTTTAAGAAGTCCACAAAAATCTACTCAATTACAGCTGCATGAATAAATATTTCTAGTTTCCAGGCATGTTTAGATGTTAACTGAAACTGCAGAAGTATTGTGAAAACAACAGAGGAGCCTGAGAAGCCTTTATCCATCTGTTGTCTCCTCCTCCACACAGCAGGTTCTCCATCCATGAAGGATGCAGTGTGAGCTGTTGCAGGGATATCATTCATCCCCACTGTGGAATTACCCCGACAGACAGTGAGAAGGAGATTTACTGGGTTGGTCAGATAAGCTGTTGGGTGGATTCATGGTGGAGCTTCTGACAGTCCTGCTCCCAGCTCCCCTGACGCAAGCTAACATCAAGACGCCTCCCACATGTGTACACTTTTATGACCCACCCCTTTAAATGAAATAAGACACCAACACGCGGCCTCCTCACATGAAAAGACTGCTTTATGTGTAGCACAGTTTGCTGGTTCTGTTGCATGAAAATATTTCTCAAGGCTAATGAAGGCAGATGCTCTGATTAAATAATTTATTTTTGTGATCACAGTAGTGAAAACACGGAGGTTTCTGTGGCAATGACTTCAGTCTTTAAACTAAATGAAGAGCTTGTAGAGTTTTAGAAATAATTCTGAGGCGAGCCCACCATACTGTCTCAGTTGAATATAAATCACCACATTATTGAGGCTACATTTCATTCATCACTCCTTACAGATTTTCCCCTGATGAGAGCTTTTTTTATTCTCCATTTTCATCTGATTAACAGGGCTCTTCCACACTCATATGAAGGCCCAGGAGCTTTAAATTGAAGCAAAATCTAAAAGCCTCACCACCCAGCTCAGCTAGCTAAACATACCCAAACTACTTTGTTGATTTAGCTTGTAGTCTGCACCCATACTGTGCTCAGCGTTCCAATAAAAGCTGCTGAATTCAACTCCATCAGAAATAAACCTCGGATATTCATCATGACTGCTTCGGAAATTGCTTTTTTATTCAGCATGTAGGTTGTTTGTGTTTTTTTGTTTGTTTGTTTGTTTCTTCCTTTCCTTCTCCAGGATGTCAGGAGTGTGTCTCCAGTTGCTTTATTCACAAACCTTAAACAGGTACTTGCCAATGTTCATTGCTGCATTAATAAAAGATGGCATGAGAAAAAGGTGCTGTGTTTGTTTTACATACGCTCCAGTGGTGTCTGTTACCGTTTTTCCAGCAGGGTGGATCCCTCCGAGGAAAAAAGTTGACCAACCGTGAGACCACAAGAGCTAAAATTAGGTAAAGTGACATCGTGGGGCATGGTTACCATGACAGCAAGCCAGCCTGGGGGGGTTATAGCTGGGATACAACAAGCGGAATCCAACTTGATACTCAACTACGACTACATGCAAGTGTCTGAGTGGGAGTGTGTGGTTTTACATCCTCTCAGCTGAAGAGATATTAATGCAGCACGACAATGTCCGTTTTATTTTTAGTCTTTTAGATGCTATCCATTTAGGCCTGCAAAAAATCAACAGTGAGCGCATCACTCATGGTGAGATCAGCATCATAACATCCTACCAGCATGGCACGTTCCTCGCCCATATGTCGTCTCCATAGGCAAGCAAGCAGCCAATCTGTCGCGGCCCCAGAGACTTCCCCTCCTCGACTTCCTCCTTCTCCTGTGATGGCACAAGGTGAGTTTGTGCGTGTATTATGTGCCGCTCTACAAACACAGGCAGCATGTTTGTGTGTTTGTGAGAGTGTGTGTGCCTTCCACATTGCAATCATGGTTAATCAATAGAAGCCTGTATACAGCGGCCCAGCCTCCTCAGTGGACCTGTTGATGCAGGAAAACAGGGGGGCTGTTGTACGACTGGGTGGCCGCATAAATGTGGCACTCATCAAATATGCACTGCAGTGCTGCCTACCAACACACTTTCTCATTGGAATTCTGATTAAACAACAAGGCCGGGTTGGCTAGTGCGTAATCAGAGAACTATTTAATAACATCTTTGGCTTTCCGTCATCATCAAAGTTACTGCAGTTACTTTTGTTTTTCAGGAAATGGCTCAAAAAACCTCCACACGTTCACACAACTCCCTTAGGTACTACTCAATGTAATTATTTGTTTGATCAGCCTTTTTATAGAGACATGCAGGATCAATTTATGATGCAAAAACCTCAGTCTGTGGCAGAGGGATGATTGCTTTAAACGTATGAGTGTTTGGGGAATTTATAAAGTGTCTTTTTGACCAGTTTGCAGTTTTAATAGTAGTAAAAGCAGTGTTGTGATCAAATAATGCAAATTTAAACGCATCACAGCTTAAGTGCTTGTTCGGCTTCTATCCAACCCAATTAATAAAACAGCCAAATTTCTCAAACCTGATACCACACAACTGAAACATTCAAATCCACAGCCTGCAAATCTGTGTGTAAAGATAAGGTGTGTTAACACTGAAAACTAGAGCTGAAACGATTCCTCGATTATTCGCGAGTACTTGATTACAAAATATCCTCGAATTAAATTTTGTGCCTCGAAGCCTCGATTAATATATAATTATACATATAAATATATATCTGGACTACTATACAGTGCATGGTGTTTGTTTGGGGCGTTGGTGGCGCAGTTGGATAGTGCGCTTGGTCAGTGATCAGAAGGTTGCAGGTTCAAGCCCAGCTCCGGGCAACACATGGCGATGTGTCCTTGGGCAAGACACTTAACCCCAAGTTGCTCCCACTGCTGCGTCAATGGTGTGTAAATGGGCATGAAAGGGCGTGAATGTGTTAGAGATACTGATGGATAACTAACATAGAAACTCTGAACCATCAGTGAGTGAATGTGAGAGTGAATGGGTGTGAATGGGTAGGTGTAAGTGGTGTAAAGCAACTTTGAGTAGTCAATGACTAGAAAAGCGCTATATAAGCTCAAGTCCATTTACCATTACCATTTACATGGACGGTCATTTCTGTGGCACAACGCGCCTGCTACCTCCACTGCTGCGCGGCTTATAAAATCATGAAGGAAGAGAAAAGAGAGGGACAGAAAGGAGAGAGTCCACAGAAGAAACAGCAGAGAGTGTCCCAAGTGTGTGGTCACTACAAGAAGGGACGAAAAGAAAACACAGTGCAGTGTGTCTGATGTCAAACTGAGTGAACCTAGCACGTAGCTTAGCATGATAGCACGTCGTTAGGGCTGCAACTATTACTATTACAGCATTTTAAATATGCTCATCACAGACATGCGTCCTCTTTCCATGGTGGAGGATGCAGGATTTAAGAACATGATCAAGGATTTCAATCCAAACTACACAATGCCCTCCAGAACACACTTCACAAATATAATTGCAGAATTATATTACTGCTTTGTAAATCAGTATTGTATTGGCTTTGTTTTAAGCCAGCACTGGTTTAAACTTTGAAAGTTGTTAAAATAAAAACCCTTTTCTGAGGAATAAGCAGCATTTGGTTGCTCAATTTGAAAGCCCTAACATGTTGCATTGCATACAATTAATTTATTTGTTTAAAAACAAAAAAGTATATTTTGTTAGAGTACTCGAAGAAATAATCGACAGAGTACTCGATTCCAAAAATACTCGATAGTTGCAGCTCTACTGAAAACCCATGCATGATGCAGATCCACAAATAAATATAAAATAAATAAGATAATTGGCAAGGAGTAGGCCTGTCACGATAATCAATAAATCAATTAACCGAATGATAAATAAAAACGTCCCCAGTAAGTTTGCCGGCCTCTATAAACTGACAAGTGCACGCATGTTTGTTTTCTGATTCTCTTTCTACCAAAGAGGATAAATGAGAAGATGGCTCACTCTGTCCATCTTTCTTAACACCTGGGTGCATTGGTTCTACAGCGGATTTATATTGGAGTGAGCATCTGTCAGACATTCAATCTTTGTGGGGGAGGCGGAGCCGCTCGCGCATACACACACACACACAGAGCTGAAGTCAGCATCCTGAGGAGCAACGAGGACACAAACAATAATACGAATGATGGCACGAAAGCTACAGTTCTTAAGCTGACTGCCCCAGTGTGGGAATATTTTGGTTTTAAACAGAATGAACAAGGTGTGAGCTCATGAACACAGACGAGCTGATTTGTCGAATTTGTTTGAAAGTAGTGACGACGAAGAAGGCGAGGTGCAGCGGAGCCTTCGTCCTGACAGTCAGTGCTTACTGAGGCGTTTGGTTGGCAAAGTAAAAATAAATAAAACAGCACAAAATGGTGCGCTCACAGACAGTGTTGTTCGCTACATTGCAAAAGAAATGCAGCCCTTCAATACAGTTGAAAAAACAGCAATGTTACAAACGTTTGACAGACAGTACAGATTGACTGGGAGAAAGTACATGTCACAAACAATTCAGGATAAACTGTTTAAATTCCATTTTATTCATTGTTTTTATTGGAGTTTAGTTTTTTCTTTACAGAGACAGGGTCTATTTTTTCATTGTTTTTGATGAGTATAATTATTTTTATTTACATGCAATTTTCCTAAAAGATAGTCCATTTCATTTTCATTTTTTTCTCTTTTCTTGTTTGTTAAATTTATTACATTGTTTGTTTAATTTATTTAATTTAAAAGATCTTGACCTTCCAATTACAGTTAAATACTCTTAAGAACTTAAAGTTTCTTCCTTTGATATGGCGTACTTATATTATAATTACATTAATGAAAAAATGAAAAAAAAATCAAAATAATATTGACAATAATATTGTTTATTATCAATCATTTTTTTTGGACAATAATCATCCAGCAAAATTTGTTATCGTGATAGGCCTAGCAAGGAGCCCTTTTTATTCATACCAGAGTCCAAGCAAGACTAAGCACTGGGATTTTCCATGACTGCGAGCTCACACCACAGCAGGAATAAAGTCCTGCAGCAGCACGGGCAGTTCCTGCACACTGTGATTGACCTGTGGTGCTAACAGCTCCTAAACCTGCTGTTGGTGCACGGAGGGAGTGACACAGCCAGCAGCTTTGTGTGTCAGCAGAGTGACTCTGCCCACTGGCTATGAAGGAGATCTTTTTTACATTGTTTAATGGACATCCTCCAGGATGGACGAATTCAGCAAAACAGAGAGAGTTTGTGTGTTAGTGGATCAGTCCTCATCTTCAGTCTGTCATAATGACTGACAGACTCCAAATCTTCTTGTCGTTCATCAAAGAATGCACATTTTTTGGTCAATGCAACCCCTGGACCTGCAGTGATTCACTCACAGACTGCAAACAAGTATGTGTTCTTTGAGAGACGGCAAGAGTTTCAAGCTGTGTATCGTGGTTAACTTGCCTGTCAATACATCGTGGCCTTCCATATAATGTTGATAGTGTAAATTCTTTGGCTGTATTCATAGTCTCACTTTTACTTTTATTTTCCTTTATAATGAATTTGTTGTAGCTGAAAGACTCTACATGTTGTAACCTGCTTAATATCTCATCGATTTTAATGTCTTTATTTAAAGGATAAGTTTGATTTCTACAGCTTTCACATTGTTTATAGAATGAAGTAGAACAATATACTCACTCAGAAGGCTTTCCTGATCCAAACAGTGCTTCAGGAGATATTTAGATCCAAAATCGAGCGGCGGACACCGATATAATGGTAGCACACGGGGCATGTATAGCGCCACTCCTAAAACTGCATTAATCGTCCAAAAACTCATTAGTTTCACCAATATTTCATCATGGTCCACTCAGGCTACTCCTCCATTACAGTCCGTGTCGCTCCAGACATGTTTTTGTGGTTGTGCTGACCTCTGAACTGAAAACTGCTCTCTGGAGAGCTGTTCTTCTCTTTGCCTCCACGTCCTCCCTTCGATGAGCTCCTCATCTGTAAACTCTGGCTCAAACTGTAAGGACACCCATCATATTCAAAGTTCTCCTCCACAACATCTTCATCTGATAGATATTCATCCATTTTGCACAAAACTGGAAGAAGAAAGTTGTTGAGTAGCCGGCAGTCGCCCCTGAAACAATGAGCCGTACTGCACATGTGCAGAGGCAAACATTCTTCTTCTTCAGTTCAGAGGTCAGCACAGTCACAAAAACATGTCTGGAGCGACACAAACTGTCTCGGAGGAGTAGCCCGAGCGGACCATGATGAAATATTGGTGAAACTAATGAGTTTTTGGACGATTAATGCAGTTTTAGGAGCAGCGCTATACATGCCCCGTGTGCTACCATTATACGGATGTCCGCCACTCGATTTTGGATCTAAATATCTCCTGAAGCACTGTTTGGATCAGGAAAGCCTTCTGGGTGAGTATATTGTTCTACTTCATTCTATAAACAATATGAAAGCTGTAGAAACTGAACTTATCCTTTAACTATACGTATTCCATTCTGAAATAATTCATCTTTGAACATCACTGCAGAGTAAATGCTGATCATCTGTGTGAGGCCTTCAGTGTTCCTTCAGCAACTTTTGTGAAAGCACCACTAAAGACGGCTCAGCTCAAAATTCTAGGCCTGTCTCCCTCATTATGTGGAGTCAGTGGACGAAGTCTGAAACCCTCGACGAGTGACTATAAACTCACCTGCTGCTCTCTGCCTCTCTGTCACGCTCCTCAGATCATTATTCACAATTAAATAGACGAGGCCTCAGCAGGGCATTTGACTCAAAGATGTTTACATTTCTCATAAGTCTCCTGGTTAGACGCCAAGGAGACATTATCTAGCAGAAGGACCCGCAATCTGTCTGATCCAAGTGCTCGCTCAAGGAGACGCTCTACAAGAGGCAAATCCAATTTTCTCCCAAATTGGGACAAGCGGAATGGAAATTTGACAAATTGTCATTTCATATTTAAATAAGGGAGAACTCAAGCCAAAAATGAAATGACATTATTTCTACCTGCCCCTGCACCTCAGCGCTAAGAATCAATGAGAGCATGTGCACAGAAAGAATAGCCACAGCCTGATATGAATATTTACACACTTCACGGAGCCCCAGTTCCAGTAATGGCTGCGTCTCACTTAGGAAGCCTTGGTGTGGGAGCGGACGTGTTATTCAGAAGAGGTTAAGTGAGCTGACCTGCTCAGATGCCTGCTAAATGGAAGACAGTCAATTAGGCACACAGACCGGCAGAACAGCCTCCTGCCTCATCAGACCAGTCACACAGGGTTACATGACCATTAGTGGGACTCTTAAGACAGGACAGCAGAGACAGAAAAAAAACTGAAATGGGTCTGACGTTGTGATTTCAGAGAATGACAGGGTCATCTTACTCTGAAGGTGACTGAACTAAGCAGCAACACAGCAGATACTGATGCGCTGTGGAGTCACAAAGCCTCAACAACTACAATTACAAACATAGCACATATTTGGCCATTTCATTAGGAACATTCCATTATCATTATCATTATAGCTGTGAATGTAGATATAATGCTACGAAAGACATGCATTGAGATTTCATACAAAGTCAATGCAAAGACGCGTTTGGATGCATCGCCCCGGGCGGAGCGTTGGACGGGTTTGGTGCGGCGCTTATGGAGCGTTCGGCGCGTTTGGGGCGTCAAACGCCTCGACGCTCGAGTTGAAAATATTGAACTTTCAACGCAAATTTGTGTTGAAAGATGACATCAGCAACTGCCGGCGACTGATTGGTCAGACAATGTCGTCATCGATGAGTCAGGAGCACGACGACCTAGCATGCTAGCGGTAGCTACCATTAGCTTACCCTCATACGTCTTTTCTTTTCAGCTGGATTGCTCTCGTCCTCGGCTTCATTCTGTTGTATAGCTTCCAAAACTCTCCTGTGCTTCTCAAGGGGTATTTCTGCTTACCACCTGCAGCCTTCTTCTGCTTTCCTTTTTTACTTGCTTTGTGACAAAAAGCCACAGATTGTTGTGTCGCACTCAAAATGATGTCACCGCAGTGCCGCTCAGCTGTTTACAGCGACACTGCACCCTGTTGGGCAGGCGACTGGGGCTAATGGAAAAGCAGCACAAGGCGAGTAGAGTAGAGCTGGGTAGAGTCGAGTAGAGTAGGGCTAGTGGAAAAGGGCCATTATTTGGCTCGTGTCAATGCAATATTAAAGCATGTCGCTGATTTTCAAAAGTAGAAAACTATCCTTTATAAATGAGGATTATCCTGCAGAAACAACTGAAGTGTTTCAACAAAAATCTGATGAAGGCCAATCTATTCAGTAGTTCCCAAAAAATCCGTCAGTGTGACTAACTGTCATCATCAGGAAACTCAGAGTGGTTGGCCGAAAACCCCATGGCTGAGATCAGAGACAATGACCCGATCCTTGTGTGTAACTAAATAATGTGTGTGTGTGTGTGTGCGAGGGTCCTCTCTTCAAGGACAATCCTGATCATAGGGTATCACTTCACACAGACAGCTGCAGCAGAGTACAGCATATCCCCGTGTTTAAGCCGTAATGGTCCATTACATAATCCAGCATGTTCCATACACCAGCACTGATTAACTGGAGTACTCACTAAGCATCACACACAGCGGATACATTTGATCAAGTGTCACAACAACAGGTGAAAATCTGTCCCCACCTGCACTGGAGCAGTTCCATTTTTCAGAGTGGGCCGCCTGTGGTGCTGACCTCCGAGGTCACCTTCATGAACAGCCCTTTGATTATTGATGTTGAAAGCGGAGGTCTGGCTTTTTGACCCGGCTCTGGCTCATGGTGCTCTTTACTGAGCACGGAGAAGGAAACTGCTGTTAAATTATAAGACACACCGCCTCTCTGTGACACTGAACATCTGACGGGACGCATCAGGCTGAGTCATTCTGCACCAGGGACACATTTGTATGCAACTTTGTATTCAGACTAAATATCTGTTGCATGGGTTTTTCAAACTTGTTGCTTGATTTAGATGCAACAACTAAAAAAATCTGTATTGAAAGACATCGTCAAGCAGTTGATATCATGCTGGAGATATTTGCTGTTACAAGGACATGGTCTATGCTTCTCATAGACGGATTTGCTGGGTTTGCATCATCTTTAAACATGTAGGTGGAGCAGTGGCCACTGCTGGTCAGTCAATTCTACCCTCCGTTCCTTTTCAAGAAAATGATCTGTGACCCTGTCGTACCAACTAGGTGTCTTTTCCAGGGATTTTACCAGTGTTCTCTCAATGGCCAGCAGAGCTAGACTGCTTAAACGGCCTTGGCCCATTGTGTTGTGGGTGTAAGACTTGAGCCACTTTAAACAGGAGAAGCTCCTCTCCAGAACAACTGAATGTAAAACTTAGAAGATGCTCCGGTGGAGGGTTATACTTCAAGATCGCTGATTGGCTCATTTCACTGTCAATCAAAAGGGATTACCTCAGACTGATCATCCAATCATCATGCAGAAGCCGGCGTCCAGGCCAGCCCACTGCCTCATAGACCCCCAGAGGCGCTGAGGCGTCCGATGGGCGAGACAAAGCCAGCGTCTATCCAATGACCGTCCAGTTTCCACAGTGGAACAACCCACTCTACGCTTCCCCATCGAAGTCAGAAGACGCTCAGCGTCCGACTGTGTTAAAGCGCTGAGACGCTGCGGGGATGAATGAGAAGGAAGTCGCTCCAGTTACCTGTGATAAGTAGCTGATTCTGAACAAAAGATGAAGGTATTCTAGAGCATGTTTAGTCAATGAAATGAAGACACAGCAGGACATATCAACACGGACTATGTTAGAGAGCAAGAACGCGATAGAGAAGAGGTACAGAAAGCAAGGATATTACCTGCAATCTGAAGTTTCCAAAAGATGAAACCATGTTAATAAGGACAGACTTTCAATATGGTTCTGTGACATGAAATTGTAGTGAATATTCGAATACCTGCCTGGATGCAATACTCTGAAAATAAAAAAAAGGAAAAGTGCTGAACGGCACATCACCACTTAGAAACATTAAGTCCTGTCAGTAAAGCCGCAGCATCCTCATAAACTTTCATAAGAAACCAGACATTGCAATATTAACATTTCAAGCAGCGCGTAAAGAAACATGGGAGAATTTAGTCTGTGTGCCAAACAAATGAATTAAGTATGTGTAAGCTTATATACAGGGAACTAATTGAACCCTAACTAATTGAAAAAGAATCATGTCTTAAATATTTCACAACAAAATCTATTTTATCTCAGGCCTGTCCTCGAGAAGATAAATGAAAAATATGAGGCCTCACATCACTGTTAAGTTTAAGAACAAGAATAAGAGTCTGCTGGCTTGAAACTCATGGCTCTGCATCATGACAGCGTCAGAGTGTGGATGTGATAATTAGGTCTTAATTAAACAGGTACAATGTGCACACACTGAGTAAAACAAATGCTGGCTTGATTTCACATTATTAACTTTTTACACTATACATTCAGACGTTCTATTCTGTTATGAATAAATACATAAATGAATAAATTAAAGCTTTCTTTCAATACAAAAGCCAAAGAATCTTCAATACTATATCCTTACAACACATTTCCGTTGTGCTTGCTTTCTAGTGGATGATTTATCAATAACTGCTACAATTAATGAGAATATTTATGAAGTCAATAAGAAATCTGCCACAGTACAACTCCTATTATACGTCTTTATTATGTTAGACAGCTAAAGTGTACAGGAGATTTATCACAGCTTGTGTGGTGTTATTTCCAAATGTCTCACGTTAGTGTTCTTACAATAACCTAGTCAAACTGTACTCAGCGGTGACTTTATAGAGATGTAAAAATAGCTCATGTTAATATTACAGTAGTCTAGAATAACCTTGTGATGTGTGACTACAGTATTTATAGAAAGGCTGCCCGAGGTCCAAGGGGTTCGACTTAAGAAATCTGATTATGGACGGGCAATGAACTGGGGGATGAGATCGAGGATTATCTGAGGGATGTACAGTCCTGCTCAGTATTATTGGCACCGCTTCATTATTTTCATTACTTTAACAATATCTTCAGAAATAAATTGAAATGTACAAAATTTATGTCATCAGGACCTTTTAATTAAAGGTCCGAAATACTTGAACAAAAAAAGACAAACATTTTTACCAGTTGCATATTGTAATTTCAAAGAGGGAACTGAATAAAGCATGTGCAGCAATAATGGCACCCCTCTTCAGTATTTTGTTGCACACCCTTTGGCACTGATGACAGCCTCCAAATGTTTCTTGTAGCCATCTATAAGCTTCTTGCACTTCTCAGCTGGTATTTTCTCCCACTCTTCCTATGCAAACTGTTCAAGCTCTTGAACATTTGCAGGTTTCTTTTCCCCAATGGCAGATTTCAGCCATACCAAAGATTTTCAATCAGATTGAGATCAGGACTCATTGCTGGCCATTTTAAAACAGGCCATTTTTCCTTTTCAACCATTCCTGCGTGCTTTTGGATGTGTGCTTTGGGTCTTTGTCTTACTGGAGGGCCCACGATCTTCAACTCAAACCAAGTGTTCTTACACTTATTGATTTGATATAGGACTCTGATATTTACCATATCAACCATTGGTCTTTAGGAGTTTATGTAAATCTTAGTTTTGGTTGATGTGGAGGACAGCAGGTTTAATATGAAGGGTTATCATTTGTTTTTTCCTGCTGCATTAACTCTTTTAAAAATAGCACCTACGTGATTTCTGAATTTATATTTTCAAGAGGACATAATGCATTATTTGCACACATTATTTGGTATCTAACATACCAGATGCATAGTTTCACATGTCCATGTCCAGAGTCAGCCACTAGGGCTTCAAGAAAACTTTACGGTGACTGCATGAATGTTTTGTCTGTCGCATTCATTTTGAACGACTCAGGCCCCATCCACACGAAGACAAAACGCTTAAAAGTTTCCAAAACGATCGTCATAAAGACAAAGGCATCTCAGAGAATATGTGCATCTATATGAATGCACTCAATACACATCAAAACGCTGTAAAACACATGCCAGACCTCTAGGGGCGCTGTAACAATATGACAGAAACAAGCGGAAGCAGATGAAAAAACAGCGGGCATGTGCACTTGCAGCGAAAGTTGTAAACAGAGATTGTGATAAAGTGATCATAAAGTGCTGTAATGTGTCCTCGATAATTGTTTGTTCAACTCGGTGGTGATTGAGAGGAAGGAGATTGTGCTGCAACAGGGATAGTAGGATCACTAGCTTCATCAGCACATGTGCTTCACGTACGCCGCCATTGTTGTTGTTGTTGTTGTCGCGTGTGGCACATGCGTGTCAATGAAGATATGAAACTATGAAGTAAGCGTATCTGAAAAGTTACAGAGAGCCAGTAATCACGGAATTGTGTATACGGCATTTCAAAATCTTTCCACTCTGGAACCTCGTTTCAAAAATGATTGTTTGCAGACCCCCAAAACGCCGTCTTCATATGGATGATACGCAGAAAACGTATGCGTTTAGACCTCGGTTTGGCTTCGTGTGGATGGGGCCTTAGATGCGTGAGGTTACTTCTCACTCTTAGCACATCTAAACCATGATCGCTCTACTTCCTCTTGTCCCTAAAATGATGCTGAAAAGCCGGTCATTTTGTGACGGGGTCCAGGCTTTTCCTCTTAAAGCTTTGCCAGATGGACCTGCCTGATGACAGAGATGGAGCCTGACTAAAACAGCTGCTTTTCCAGGTTAGTGGTGCATGCATGCATCTGTTATCCATAGAGGCAGAAACAGATAAAGTTCAGCATCTTTGGCTCTGACACTGGGTGAATGGGACTGAAATCAAGCTTTTCAATCCGGGTTGTGACTAGGGCTGAACGATTTGAGAAAATAATCTAATTGTGATGTTTTTCCCCAATATTGCGATTTACTCTGCGATTGTTTTAATGTTCCTCATCTTATGTATTCTTAAACAAACATAAGCAGTAGATCTTTTTATAGGAAAACCAATATGACATTAAATTAATCTAAGGACAAAAGATTTGAGAAAAAGTGGAGAAGTGAAGAACAGAAGCAAAATAGGTATGCAATTGCAAAAAAAAATGGCAAAGTGACAAAGGAAAATTGATTATAGCAGCAAAATTGGGATTAAATTTAAAAAAGCATGTAAAAATTCCAAACATGGTCTGACAGTGGCCAAAAAAAAAAAAGATGAATGGGAGCAAGATAGGCATAAAGTTGTAAAAACTGGGTAAAAAAAAAATTAAACAGGCATTAAATTGCAAGAAACTACATCACAATGCCAAAATGTTCAACACATTTTGGGTTAAAAATATTGCACTGTCTGCAATTTGAAAATTGTAACAAGCCATATTGACATTTAATCTAATTTGCTTTATTAGTGTTCAAGTCTTTCAAAGCACCCATTTACAATAATATGGGGTATTGAGTTTGCCCCATAACAGATAGCCTATTGTTATGTTTCTGTCCACTAAATAATCTAACTGTTCCAGGTATTTTCATTATTAAATCGTGTCAGTATATTATTTTGTAAGAATTTCAGTATAACAGGTCACACTCCATCCTCACGTGTTATAAGTGCTCATTCAAATCTCAAACAGAACTAAAAAAGTTCAGTACAAAAGTTAAACAGTTAAACAGAAATGTGAACATTAATTTATCACAAGTAATTATCAGTATACTATTTTAATAATCTTTAATGTTAAATGTAAACTTGTGCTTTAGCCTCTAATTTACTACAACTGTGTTTATTTATTCATTATTATTGATTATATTCACTGTATTACTGTATTTGCATAATTACCTCCACCAAGGAGGCTATGTTTTCGGGAGAGTTTGTCTGTCTGTGAACAAAATAACTCAAAAAGTTATGGATGGATTTGGATGAAATTTTCAGGAAATGTTCAGCATGGGAAAAGGAAGAACTGATTCGATTTTGGTGTTGATCCGGATCAGCGTCTGGATCCACCATGACGAAAAATGTGATTTTCATGAATAACTACTGAACTAAAATAGATATCATTATGAATCCAGTTGCTAATGGTATGTTTTCATGGTCAATGAATCTAAATATTTACATGAAATAAAGGTAGGACTAATATTATGGTAAAAATAACAATATGGGAGAGGACTGTGGTGCTGGCGGAGGTCTGCGCTCTCCAAGTGCTTTTCTAGTTGTATTTGTATTATGTATATTTTATTGTACTCTAAATCCTGACCAGGGACAAAGACTGCAGATCAGCTGAAGCTACACGTCTTATATACATTCACATTTCCCATTTTCCCATTTTGTGTGGCAATGTTGTATCATCCCTGTTAAATAAACATTGAATAAAAAAATTAAATTTGAAAGAACAAGTCCTTTTCTCTTTTTTTAAGTCGATAACCACTGCAACCTGGAGAATCCCATGAATGAATGAATGAATGAATGAGTATTTATTTTGAAAATGTAAAAGAAAATAATAATTGAGTATTTTTCGGAAAATACAAAAAAAAAAAAAAGAATCATTACAATGAAATTCAGCAGTCTAGTAAACAATCCAAAAACAAATACAACCAAACCGTGAAATTCACAGTTTAACTTCTTTTACATTTCAAAAAGGAGTGGAATGAAGTAAAACTTTTTAATTTCCACCCCTTCTCCATTGCTGAATAACAAAAAGAATCCAGTCAGTTTACCTCCAATAATAATAATAATAATGATGCTATAAATTCATCAGCTACATGCCTAGAGTCCCATACTTTGCTTGCTAAAATATCAAACTAGCGCTTTGTCATTTGTTTTTTATTCATTTGGAGAAATTGTTATAATAATTTTAGGTGGGTTAAGATGGCATTTAAGCAGGGGCGTAGAATTAGGTAGGGACACCAGGGACACGTCCCTATCAATATTATGCCAGTACTGCATGGTCCCTAACATAAATAACAAGCACAGTATATAACTTTATAAGTAAAAAATGCTTATATTTAATGCAAAAGAGATACATGTTTTGGTTATTTTATTTATTATCCAATGAATATTTTGTGTTATTTAAATGCAGTAGCCCTTTAAGACCAACAATACAAGTTGGAGAAAAAATACAATAAAACCTTGGATTAATAACATGACTTTATACTATCATATTGTTGGGGAATAAACTTTTGGGTAGTCCTTTTTTGGTTTTGGTTATATACTTGTCAGACTATAGCCATACCATCAAAATTCTGATTGATCCCAAATTGTCCCACTGTTTCTATGCCATGCATCAATATATTTTTGTCAAGGAGAGCCTGGAGGTAAAGTATATACCAGTAAAATAGTTTTTATAAAAAGACAGTTTGCTTGTTTGTTTTGATTAGCTCTACATGACATTAAAAAAACAGTCACAAATGCAAAACACATCAACTTTCAGGGGTGCCGTCTTGGTGTACTTTTACGTCCCCACCAATGTCAAAATCAAATCGACGCCCTTGCATTTAAGGGTTATTTGACCCCTACTACAAAGAGTCTAAAATTACCTGAGCATATATCCGTTTAAATAGAATATTAGAAGGAACAGAAAATCATCCCCCTATGGAAAAACTGAGCCTGCACAGCCTGACAGCACAGGAGAAGTTTGGAAACAGGACGTCAGTCTGCGTCGTGCGTAAACTGTTTCCCCTCGTTAAGCCTACCTTTCCCGTAGTTGAAGTGCAGTTTGATGGTCTTGCCCTGGTTGATGTGCAGGTAGGTGAACCACACGGCAGAGGTGAGCAGAACCAGCAGCAGCAGGAGCTTGAACTGCTTCCGGATCTTCTTCACGGGGAAGCGCAGCATCCTGGCACGAACATCCTCCGGTAGCTGCCCGGTACAGAGTCGAAACGGATCCGGATGGAAAGTGTGCGCCCTCGGGCTGCTGCTCGAGCTGTCTGAGTCCTCTCAGCTGCTCTGGACTACTTGTTCTCCCCCCCACCCCGGTCACAACCACGGCATGTGACCGGCGGCCACTTTAAACAGGGAGTGTTAACTACACGCAGCTCAGAGCGCGTCTCATGCCCCCCGATCCACGCGTCCCGTCCTCAGATGTGGGTCCAAACAGCAGGTCTGCGGCGGTCATTGCTTGTGAATGCAGTCCTGCTTCTTTGCACCCCCCGCTCTCTCCTTCTATGAATAGCGGGGCTTGTGAACAGGCAGTCCCTGCTGGAGGCTGGGCTGGGGCAGCAGGGAAAAGGCTGCGGATCAAAAGCCGCTAAGTTCACTTAAGACTGTGACCAAGGGAGCAAAATAGCAGTCCGGCGATAATCTACTCAAATCCCCGGCGGCTCAAGCCTCTGCTGACACCGAGGCGCTGATTCATTTATCGGCTACTCCACTATCATCCCTGGGCATGGGCAGAGAGCCTCAAACAGGAGACAGCAGCCTGTCCGAGCATCTCCAGCACTTCATCCGGACTAAAGGAGCATTCCGGATATTCTCCGACAGGTGTCCAGGTAGAGATGAAGGTGTCACTTTCCTCCGCGCTCTCCGGATGAAAGTGACACCTGAGCGCGCTGCCGGCGGAGGGACTCAGATGGAGCGCGTTTTTATCCAAGTCCTGAGAGAGGAGGGGCGATCAGCTGTCATCCTCACGCGCAGGCTGCTTTGGAGCAAACACGAACCCAATGCAGATCGAAGCAGCCTTCAGGAGGAGAGTTGTCCGACAGATATTTGAGCACCCATGGGTCCATGTGCTCCCCCCTCGGTTTGTGTTCCACCTCGCGGCAGGTGCGTTTCAGCCAATTCTCCCAAAGTACCTGCAACGAGAGAGTCCTCCGCGCGCACAGCAAAGGCAGAAACCCAAAAACCACATCCGAAGAGTTCAAGTCCTAAACAGTGAGGCAGTACAAAGAAGCTAGCTGCTGTGCTGTGCTCCGTGCTGTTATTCTTGCCCGAGCTTTTCTCCCTTCAAAACGCCGCAATAGCATCGTCCTGCCCGCCTGTCACCGCGCGCGAGGATGAAAACCAGCCGAGCTCGAGCGAAGATGTCAAGGAGAGACCTGCACCCAGCAGCGGGAAGCCCAGGAGGGACCATGGCTCTTTTTGTTTTGTTTGGCTACAATGAAGCACGTAAGGGTATCTCCTTTCACCGCACACAGCTCAGTACGCCCATCAATTGAGCATCTTAACGGTGCAGAGCAACCTATCTTGGGAGCGCGCGGAGTGACGAGACCGGCAGCCAATTAGAGTCCAGCAAAAGGTTCAGAGTGGGCGGGACGACGAGGCCCCCGCTCCGCCGCGGCTCGGTACCACCGTGCTCCATCATCCCATCGCTCTGCGCACACCCGAAAACCTGATCAGGTCTCCGTGTGTGCAGCTTGGAGCTGAATTAAAGGCCCCGTGTTAATTAGATAAACAATGACATTACTGTGCAGCATGTGCAGGTAAAGAGGAGTTAAGTGGATTTTATACTGTATTTATATAGTATAAATTATAGTATAGTATTATGTAGGCCTTTACTGACGGACATTATTCTTGGAGAAAATGTCACACTTTAATGAATTTCTCAATAAAAAAGCTTTAGATGACATTAAAAGAGTTTAATGTGGTGTTAGACAAGAAGAAACAGGAGCCACTTCCAATGCTAAGTAAGATATGGGTCCATTTTCATCTAAAAAAAAAAAAGAAATACATAATCACAATAAGGATTTTGTGTAAGTAATATTTGTGAATTAAATTTAACCAAAAGATAAAACAAAAAACCTAAAATACAAAATATGGAGTCAAAATGGTGCCAATAAATATCATATTTATGAGATAATGTGATGAAATAAGAGCATAAAAGGATATAAAGATAAAAATAATGAAATTAGATTGCAGAGGAAAAACCTTGAAAATGATGATACAAACTATCCAAAATAAGAGATGAGAGGTCATAGTTGTAAACTAAGCTGTCAAGGATATTAAATAAAAAGCAACAAATGGGTCAAAGAGAATGATGATGAAAATAACTTTTTATAATCAATATAGAAAAGCTCAAAACTGAGACAAACGGTTGAAATTACATCACAAATTTACAAAAATACAGAAATTTGAAAGAAATAATCAAGTTGTAGGATATTTAGTGTTTTTTTTTGTTTAGAATTTAGTTTAGTGTTTATATTTTTACTATTCTAAATTAATTAATTTGAATTAATTATGATTACATTTTTGTTAGTATTCCAGTAGTTTATCATTTCTTTAGTTTGGGTGTTTTGTTTATTATTTGTTTAATTTGGATACAGTGGCACTATAGGTTATATAGGTAGGCGCACGGTAGGGACCAGCATGCACCTGGGTGGGCAAATGGTTTTTTACCGGAGTGGGAGAGGCACAGGGATTTTCCTTTTCTGTGTTTGCTTGATTTCTGGTTAAATAAACCACATTTTTGTTCAAATTGGACATTCATTTGGACCTTAAGTTTTTCCCATCCGTGTACATCACAACCCACGGTGCAAGAGTGGCCTTTTGAGCTTTTTATGAAAGAGATTGTTTGAAACTTTTTGTTGTTTTTTTTGTGGACAAACGGCCACTACACAACTCAAGTATTGGAAGATATTAAAATTCAATATTGCAAAAACAAAGGTCCAAATTTTAAGATCAAAATCATTATAATGGGGTAAAAAGTTTGAGGTATGACAAGACATAAGCTCTGCATTAAAGTCAAGAAATAAAAAATGTAGACATAGCTATCAAGTGAAAACATTTAAAAGTACAAAGTAAAGTCAAATGTTACAATTAAAAGAGATCTCAAAGTTAAAGATCACAATGAAAAAATGAATGATAAATAGAAAAATATGATAAAATAGGTTTAGAAAGTACAAAAAGTTTTTAAAAGTCGATAGAATTTCAATGTTACAAGCAAGAAGACTCACCTGGTAAAGATCAAAAAAAGAAAATGTGGATGTTTGTAATATTTTCTGGGATATTTTATTTAATCATTTGACTTTTATTTTATAGTAATGAAGAACTGTTTTAAACTTCTGACCTAACTGTATTATTTTACTTTTTGTTCTACATTTTTTGTTCTTTCGTTGTCTTTCGATTCCACAATGATGACTTCAGAACACAACTGAGATTTTTTTTTTTTTATTTTACCGGTACTTTACTTTCATCCCTTTTTCTTAAGATGATAAAAATGTGCCTCTATAGTAAATAAACATGTTTATAGTAGTAATTAGCATCTTAATGGGTCTTTCTCCTAAAATAATTAGTTTTCCTCGAGTGTTTGGTCCCACTGGGTAATAACAGTTTTTTAATTTCATTTTTTTCAAATTATTTTTTTGTTTTTTGATTTGAAATAAGACCCTCTCTTTTATCTGGTGTCATTTCAGTGCTCATATTGTCACACAGTAGAATAAAGTAAATGGGCCTTTGGTGTTTGACTCTTGTTTATTCTTATTCAGCTAAAAAGTGTGTAGATGACTTCTGCTCTATTTTGTCCAGCTGGAATGATCTGGATTTTGCTCTTACAAACTCAATGAAACAAGTCACTATTTATTTTCAGCAGAAACACAACCTGATTTTTTATTTGAGAAATGGCCCTTAACCCTTTAAGGACCAAGACCATAGATTATAGCCAGAAAATTATTATTTTTTTAGCTGAAATGTTTGTTTCACTTTCTGCTAAAATCCAGAAAAATCAAAATGTCCTTAAAACTCAACATATAGATTTTTCATATCTCAATTGATACATTAGGTGTTTTTGGCAACCGATAATCCATTTTTGGACATTTTTATCATTTATCTGATTGTATTCAGATGGTTTTTTTTTGTAATTTGTTGATCATATTGAGTAGCAAGAGGTATTATAAAAGTATGTATCAAATATGATACAATTGGCTTTATAGCCACCTTTACAAACCCCAAATGTTGACAGATTTTTTTTTAAAGATGATTCATTGTAAGAATAACATCCATTAAATTTTTTCTTTATTTGTGCTCAGTCTGTGTAGCTGAAATAACATTTCCTAAACTGACGTTGCAGTTCATTATAGAGCTCGTTAGCAGGTTATGCACAAAATGTAGTCTTTGTTTTGAGTGAATGTGCGTGGGAGTGTGTGTTTGGCCGGCCTGCTGATGCACAATGCTGCCACTCTGTGGTAAAACTCTGAGGAACAACAGGAGGATGAGGGAAGTCCACAAATGTTCTGGACAGCACTTGATTTAAAAAGACTCTCAGAGCAAGTACAGAGAGAAATATTATCTCACCAATAACAGAACATCATATTAATTCATGGGAAATACCTCAGAAGTCATTTCCCTAATGTTATTATAATGGAATATTTCAAAACCTTAAAACAGTGAAGTTGGCACGTTGTGTTAATTGTGAATAAAAACAGAATACAATGATTTGCAAATCCATTTCAACTTTTATTCAATTGAATACACAGCAAAGACAAGATACTTAAAGGAGACATATCATGCTGATGCATGATTTAATACATATAATATAATAAATTTGAAAACAAGACCTTACACCCCCTTAATTTTCAAAAAATGGGGTATTGTATTTTTGCTGATATCCTAGAACGAGATTTGATGCCTCTGAAAATAGGTCATTGCGAGATGTCCGCGAGATTTCAAACGTCGTGACGACACGAGGTACCTTTCTTTTTATTGGAGTAATCTGATAAAACACTTCCTCCTCTGTGATGTCCGTTAGCCACAAAACCGTCACCGAGGAACACATCCACCAGCAGCAGTGTATAGTTCCCTAGCTCACATTCACTCATTACCTGCTCTGGCCTGTAGGGGGACTCAATACGCGGTCGCTGCATTGAGCCTGCTGGAAAATACAGTAGAAGAAGAAGGACAGGCTGGCTCTACCCCCGATAGAACTGACCAATCAGAGCACAAAGGGCTGTGACGTTGTGAGGTAACTTTAGGTCATCCTCAGATCCGAGTGTTTCAACGAGAGCTTGATAATGGCCTAAAATGAGGATTTTGAGAACGCTATTGTGGGGCAATGAAGGAACTAAATGACTTGTACTGAGGACAGAAATGCTTTGCAGGCATCCTAGCCTGGCATAGTGAAAAGGAGAAACAAGCATGATATGTCTCTTTAAAGTGATATTCGGGATTGAACAAGTTGGGTCCTATCACAAGGGTTAGGGCAGAAATTACCTCTACAGCAGTGTTTATGTGGAGAAGAAACCCAGGGCACTGTTTTCAATGTTCTTTGAAAAACACGCCAAATATTGAAACGGCCTCCCATGAGGAGCCAGAGCTGCAGCTCTGGCTCTGCAGCCACAGCTGAGTCTCTCCGCTATCGCTTCACGGCGCTTATGAGAAATAGAGCCTTATTTAGCGTGTGTTTTTGTGTGAAAGTAACGCCACTGAAAATTCTCTAAATAAAGCGTGAATGCAGACCGATATCAGACTTTTTCAGTGGGAGTCCGTTTATTTGTGTTTTTGATCAAGGAAAATATGGCCCCGTGTGAGTCCAGCCAAATCAGCAGAGGAGCAGAACGGGAGGACGAAGGGGGTGTGTGCTCGCAGTGACATGGGCTTCTGTGACACAGAAACACTGCTGTAGGGGTAATTTCTGCTCTTAAACTTGTGATAGGACCCAATTTGTTCCATCCCAGAATATCACTTTAATGTTCAAACTGGTAAACTTAGTTTTTTTGCAAATATTAGCTCATTTGGAATTTGATGCCTGCAACATGTTTCAGAAAAGCTGGCACAAGTGTCAAAAAAGACTGAGAAAGTTGAGGAATGCTCATCAAAGAACAACATTTCTCAACCAGCTATTGCAAGGAATTTAGGGATTTTATCATCTACGGTCCGTAATATCATCAAAAGGTTCAGAGAATCTGGAGAAATTACTGCACGTAAGCAGCAAGGCCCAAAACCAACATTGAATGCCCATGACCTTCGACCCCTCAGGCGGTACTGTATCAAAAACCGGCATCACTGTGTAAAGGATATCACCACATGGGCTCAGGAACACTTCAGAAAACCACTGTCAGTAACTACACTTCGTCTACATCTGTAAGTGCAAGTTAAAACTCTACTATGCAAAGCCAAAGCCATTTATCAACAACACCCAGAAACACCGCCAGCTTCACTGGGCCGAGCTCATCTAAGATGGACTGATGCAAAGTGGAAAAGTGTTCTGTGGTCTGACCAGTCCACATTTACAATTGTTTTTGGAAACTGTGGTCGTCGTGTCCTCCGGACCAAAGAGGAAAAGAACCATCCAGACTGTTATAGGCGCAAAGTTCAAAAGCCAGCATCTGTGATGGTATGGGGGTGTATTAGTGCCCAAGGCATGGGTAACTTACACATCTGTGAAGGCACCATTAATGCTGAAAGGTACATACAGGTTTTGGAGCAACATATGAAATCCAATCGGATTCACCCGGATCTGATTGTATTTCGGATCGGATTGTAAGAGGTAGTCTACGCCAATTGATAATCCACTCCATGCTTCATGTAAACGGCTGAGTGGAGCAGATTGGGTTGATAGAGAGGATCGTTCGGTCTGTAGGCGCTCCGTAGTACGTAAGAGGCACGTAGTGACGTACGCAGAGCGTGTCCAAACAAACATGGCAAACAAACAGAAGAACTGGACGGTGGAGGAAACAAACTTTTTAATACAAACCCCGACAAAACACAACGTGGATCCATCTTTCTCGAGGTAAACAGGAAGCAGGAAGGGCACCTCTTCTTCTCTTACACATTTGCAGGTAGTGGCAGAGTGACCTTCTGCGCATGTCAAAAAAAACAATGCAACCAGATTCAGCTGGGGCCATGCAAACTAGGATTGAACGTGGATCTCTTTACTCAAAGTTCATGTAAACAGATCAAATCAGATTCACCTAATCCAATCAATTTCAATCAGATTGAGGAAAACTACCCATGTAAACGGGGCCAATGATCCAAAACATAGTGAAGAATCCCGCAGGCTGATAGAAGGTTTGGAGATTAAGTAACTCAGCGTTGGCCTACAAAAATACAGCATCCCTGCACCACACTATACTGTTTTTCCCTTTGCAGACAGAACCCATGCAGACAAGGGGAGAGCATGCAAACTGCACACAGTCGGAACAGCAGTCTTCTTGGCACACACACTTTCCTTCTTACCTTATGCTAGATGGCATAGAAGTAAACCCAATCAGAAAACTCATCCTTGCAGGTCAACCCCCCTTTGTCCTTGTAAATTATTAGCAGGGACCTTTTGAGACTGAAATGTCTAATACAAGGACACAAATGTCAAACTTTGACACTTTTTTGACACTAAAAGTCAAAAGCAACTGAAACCAATTTAAATGCCACAGTCACTGGAATCTCTGATTTAGACATCCAGTATTTGTTTATCTTTTGATATCACTTTCTATTCCTCAAGCCTAGTCCACACCATTGCATCACACACCACATAAAGTTCACAAGCAATGTTTCTAACCCGTAAACACACTGCAAGGCCTTTGTTAATATTTTACTGTAAAAATCCAAACTGAGTAATGCTCCCGTGCTTTCTGGTGAGTAGAAACTGAATGAGATGTCAGTCATTTCAACACACCCACTCAGAGCAGAATGAGAAAATATCATTTGGGCAAACAAAAACCTCAGAAATTGAAAAGTGTGGATGTAGGTGTTTTCCCAGGGGGTGAGAGAAAAGTCCAGAATGTGTGAAGGGAGAATTTTTTAATATTGCTTCTGCAGATACTTTTTTATAATGTGGCATTCATCAAATCTTACTAGAAGTACTGGATTTATGTCCAGTTTTATATAAGTCCAGTTATACAGATGTGGCTATTGATGCCATTAGGAATCTAGATCAGGATCAAATGGCACAAAACCTGCTCTCTATAAGTATATGACCTCAATTTAGTTTGTCCCAGCTGTGCCTTCTGAATCAGATGGACCACAAACCGTAATCCCTATCTCTGTGGATTATTAATGTAATCTTCAGAGCAAACACTAAGCATTAATGAAACGCTTAGGTATTCATCTTAGGCGCGCTGAAATGAGTGCTTATTGAGTGACCTTCGCCAAACACCATTAGCACTGAAACAAACTTCACCTCACTTTGGCTGTTGCAGGTAAAACTGCAGGTATTTCATCACACACACTGGTTTGAAAGTCACCTAGAGTGTGTAATCCAGCGTTTTATGTGCTGTTTTTTTTCTGTATTCTCCCAGGAAATTATCATGGGCCTGTTGAGGTTCCACTCTGTTCCTTTTTATGTTTGATTGTCTGGCTTGTTTTTGTCAAAGTGAAGCCAACAACAAGCCTATTTTCTGCTCCATCAGTACTCTCTCTAACTTCACTATCATTTTCATCCACTAGAAGGCAAACATCCAATGAGGGCGACCTCCTCGCTTTTAAATTTACATTAAACGTAGACAAAAAGTTTCACTGTGTATATGGCTCCAAATTTCTGTTGGCATACATCTGAGGCACTCTCACATACAGGATGGTGGTCTTTATGTATAAAATTTAACTCTGATGTCCTGGCTGTAAAATCTAACAGCTGCCTTGACTTGCAAACATGAGTTAACTTTTACTATGTTAACAAAAATATGTCTTTATGACTGGTATTTATTAAGTAAGAATCACTTGCATGTGTAAAAATGCAAAATAAGTGCAAAATACTTAGTTTTTAATGTGATGATTTCTTTTTAATAGTTAAAGAGACTGTGAGCAGTTTCTAAGTAATTACAAAAAAGTCTCCCTTTTAGATATATGCCTGATGGAAATACACACTTTAAGATGAGTTTTATAGCATCACAATAGGTTATCTATAAATGCTATTCCTTAGCCTTCCGGTCGGGTCGGACAGGTCTGGACTGGCCTGGATACTCAACTTCAGGAACAAGACAATTAAAACTAGAGCAAATTTATATATATATATATATATATATATATATATATATATATATATATATATATATATATATATATATATATATATATATATACATATATATATATATATATATATATATATATATATATATATATATATATATATATATGTATATATTCAGCTTGAATTTAAGTAAGACATTTTTAAAATGAAAAAGGGTTGGGACTAGATAAGTTTGTTACTTCTTCCTACACCCTTTTCGAACTGAATCTGTTATAATTTCTTGCAAACATTAATGATAGTAGAAAAAATACTGTAATTGCTATCTGCCTTTGCTTACCTTTTATATTTTATTTATTTTAGTTGGATTTGTATAGAGATATACATATGTACGTTTTTCATTTTAAGTTCGAAATAAAACATTCATTCAGTCATTCATATAGCCGGCTACAAAACTACCATACTAAGTTTTCCAAAAATTGCTTGTTGTCACACATCAAAAACTACCGCTATGTAACTAGAAAGAGATACATTACCTCGTCGCTTTGCATCCTGTAAGTTGTTGAAAAAAGAAGTTGTAAAGCAATGCAGAGTTCTGAGGAAGGTCCGAGCTGCATTCATTAGCATCACAACAAACACACGCTTTGGCTTGGGTCACGTCTTTTGGTGCGTTCCAGTTGTAGTCAGAAGTAGGAACTTCCAAGTTCCGAGTAGGAAACTGCAACTGGAACGTCCCCCAAAGTCAGAATTTCCTACTGGGAACTTGGTGAAACCTCGCCACTCCCTAGCTAACAACAGCTAACAATAGCCTGGTAGATCGGCATGTTTTTTTCCGACTTCAACTGGAACGCCGATAAGTCGGAGATGATGTCACTCCCATTTCCGAGGTTACTGGAACGCAGCATTACGACAGTTGCCGCGTGCTCATGGGTAGCAGAGTCTTTATTTCGCCGGTAATAGTTTCTCCTCATAGCGCCTTTAAGTGGTTTGCATGCTTTTTTTAAGTAATGATAACTGATTGGATTTTACAGTGTAGGCTTACACCCTCAGCATTCTCTTTCCATGATGAGTCAAGGAGGAGGCTGGATAATATGAGCAGTGAGGGTATTCTAGGTAAAGGGGAGCAGCTGTTTCTCCTGGTGTTTCCTGGGACAAGGTGCAGAGGGAGGAGTGAATGCCCAGGTGGCTCTTACAGGTGTCAAAGTGTGGTACTGAAGGCATAAAATCCTGATCAGCTCTGAAGTGGGGGAATGTAGTTTTAGTTCTCGTCTGAGGGAGAGAACCATCATTGTTTTTCTAATGAGCAAGAGTCTAACTGCCTTAAAACTCTCAGGTTATGTCCTAAATATCAGCAGTGAAGTAAAATATCTTTGTCATGTGATCACATACCAACTGACAGATTTTATTTATTTGTTTATTTGGCAGGGACATTGCAATTGTACATAGTCACAAAAACTATTTGCAGTTGATGCCATGCAAGTGGAGTTTATAGCCAAGGCTGATTCTCAACTCCTGGTTGGGCCTTTCTACATTACATAAAACAAGAAATTACAGTGAAACATTAATAAGAATCTTTAAAAAAAAAAAAAAAAAAAAAAAACTATCAAAAATTAATACTATCAAAAAATAATACTCTAATAAATAGATAAATCCTTCTTCACATGCACACAGTATTCTTCAAAAATGAGTACAGGATTTTTTAGCCATGACTTAAGCCTGGCAGTGATGACACTGAACCCAGTGATGGTCTTGAGTTCAGATGGTAGCAAGTTACACATCTTTATAAGAAAAGGAGGACTGACCAAATGAAGTTCTGCAGCGGGGAAGTACACAGTTCTTATGTAAGGAACCCCGTGTAGCTCTGCTGCTGTTTTGTTTCTGGACAAATGAACAAAGTGGCTCTGGTGCTAGATCATTGATGATGACATGTATCGTCAGTGTCGTACGCAAGCTAATACATTGTCTAGTAAATTCGGTCATTGCACTGGTGATGTGAAGCTGACTTTGTTTAAAGCGTATTGTTCACCTTTGTACTCTGCACATCTGTGTCTGAACTATAAAAACGCTAGACTTCAGACATTGCAAGTGGCATACAATGATGCTCTGAGGATACTTTTAAAAGAGCCCAGATGGACTAGTGCGAGTGCACTGTTTGTGAGTGTGAGAGTGAACACACTGCAGGAAAATCGGAGAAACTAATGTTAAATGATTCTGAGAATCAAATTGTTAGGGTACTGGTATGAGTGCCTTTAAAATGAATTGTTAGTCGATGTTTTTCATTGTTTTCTTGTTGTTATGTGTTATTTTGATCCTTTTTTACATATAGACGTTGAGTCTGAAATAAAGCCTATCTATCTATCTATCTACAGTACAGGCCAAAAGTTTAGATACGCCTTCTCATTCAATGTGTTTTCTTTATTTTCATCACTAATTCCATTGTAGATTCTTACTGACGTAATGATGACCACTTGTTTCTCTTAAAGGTGCTATGAGGAGAATCTATTTGCGGCGACATTAAGACTCTGCTACCCATGAACACGTGCGGCGACTGTCATAATGCTGCGTTCCAGTAACCTCGGAACTGGGAGTGACATCATCTCCGACTTATCGGCGTTCCAGTTGAAGGCGGAATAAAACCTGCCGATATACCAGGCTATTGTTAGCTGTTGTTAGCACACCCTGCATTGTTGTATGAAGAATGTAGGAAATTACGACTTTGGGGGACGTTCCAGTTCCATTTTCCTACTCGAACTCGGAAATTCCTACTTCTGACTACAACTGGAATGCACCAAAGACGTGACCCAAGCCAAAGCGTGTCATTGTTGTGATGCTAATGAATGCAGCTCGGACCTTCCTCAGAACTCTGCATTGCTTTACAATTTCTTTATCAACAACTTACAGGATGCAAAGCCACGATGTAATGTATCTCTTTCTAGTTACGTAGTGGTAGTTTTTGATGTGTGACAACAAGCAATTTTTTGGAAAACTTAGTATTGTAGTTTTGTCGCCGGCTATATATCTCTACTTACAGCCCGGTGCTCTAAGACGTGTCTGAAAAATATAAATTTGCTCTAGTTTTAATTGTCTTGTTCCTGAAGTTGAGTATCCAGGCCAGTCCAGCCCTGTCCACGAAGCTAAGGAATAGCATTTATAGATAACCTATATTGATGCTATAAAACTCATCTTAAAGTGTGTATTTCAACCTGGCACATATATAAAAGAGAGACTTTTTTGTAATTACTTAGAAACTCCTCACAGTCCTGTTAACTAAGCTGATTGGTTCTTGCCATAATGTTAATTGTAACAGTTGTCTAATAGGGCTGTGGGCTGTGCTTCAGCCTGACTTCTGAACAACACAAATGATGGTCCAACCCCATTAAAAAGTCTAGAAATTCCATTAATTAACCCTATCTATCTATCTATCTATCTATCTATCTATCTATCTATCTATCTATCTATCTATCTATCTATCTATCTATCTATCTATCAATCTATCTATCTATCTATCTAAAGTCAGGGATTTGCAGGTAGCTGTGGAGGAAAACTTAAAACAAAAGAGATTTTAGCACAAGCCTGGAGCTTTATACAGAGGTGCAGACTTTGAATAGTTTATTTTATTTCTAATAGCTTTTACTTGACATCATGCACTCATGAGCTGCCCCCTGGCAAGCATGAAACTCCTCTCTGTCTTACGCTATGGAGGAGCTGGCAGTCTCAGCTAGCAGCTACATGATTTAACCAGATGAATGTTTATTTATCTTGAAGAGAGACTATTCTTTTTCATTCGGATGGACTAGCTGGTGAGGAGACAGCCGGGTTTATACTTCTTCAGAGCCCCATCTCAGGCAGAAAATACATTAGAAAAACAAATAGTGGATTCGTGCTGTCAGACAAACTAATGTTTCAGTAAGTTATAAAGACAGTGGAAAAACAAACTTCTCCTAATCCTGGCATTATTCACGGTGGTTCAGAATATTCCTGCCTTTAATAAGATTTCTGCCACAAAAGTTTGTTTGATAGTGACATTTAATAATGATCCTGAAACCATCAATATATAACAATCTGCAGTTAATGGTTTTACTCACTTACTGGTTTGATGATGAAGAATTTGTTTGTCCTCAATTCAGAAAAATAAACAGAGTTGGTGATTCAGACAAATTGAAATAGAGATCAAAACAGCTCCAGCAACACGTGTAGTTCAGGAAACAACTTTATTAGGCTGACGCTGCTTCGCTTGTGGCCTCCATCAGGGTCATCAGAAAGGCATTAAAAATATTAAAAGTAACACTTATAAAGGGTAGAGTTGAAATAGAAAAAAGTTTGGAATGAACAAACATTTCCAAGAATTGGCCAGTCAGGTGAAGCTACATCTGAGACAGCCTGTGGATTGGCTGTAGGGGTGTGTCAGCTGATGTGATTTTTGACCAGTGAGGTGCTGGCAAGGGGTGAGTGTCCAAGGGGAGGTATCATCGGCACCATTTTGGTAAAAGGCCTGAAAGACAGTTTCCATTAGATGGTGCTGGCACTGGCAGCCATTTAAAGATGGTAGTTGAGCGGAGGATCAGTGTGACATCATATATATCTATATACAAAAAGAACCACAAAGGATAACACAGGGATATACAAAATTTGTGATAAAACAAATTCTGTACAAAGTTTCAAAATGAATTAACATAAGAGCATGCTCATATACATAAATACATATATACATATATATATATATAAAGGTCTTTAAAACATAAAGGAACTCATAAGATGATATGATAAAAAAATAATCCATGTATCATTCGTTCACGTGATTTTCAAAATAAAACCAAAAATGAAACAATGAGAAACGTCTCTAAGATGGAAATGAATACACATATAACAACTAAATTTTCGATTTCCGTTGTTGTACTCAAATACAAAAATTGAGAATGGATAAAGAGATATCTGTCTGATTTTGACATTTTTCTTTCTGGCGGAAGCTGCGTGACCTAGAAGTGAACTTTATCCCGCTGCTGCTCTCGCTGGTCTCACGCAGTTGTGGAGGCAATGGACGTGTTTTTAATAATCAGGGGCAATAAAAGAATCCCTCTAAGGCCAGAGGACATGACCACAGAGAAGATTTTGCTTAAATACCCATGCTTCGTACTCTGTTGACTTTTTCCCTGCGCTGTCAGCTAAAAGCAGCCAGTAAATGGTTGCTATGTGGGTTGCCATGGACGCCTTTGACATGATTTCTGTTTCTATCCCAGGACTCTACTGTGACTGTACTCTAAGTAGCTTATCTTCCTTTTGTGCACTATGTAAAACACAACAGTGTAGATCTACGTGTTTTTCATTGTTTAAATGGGAACACATGAAATTACCTTGTCTATTGCAGATACAATGGCAACCCCAAGCTGTGCATCAGATACGTGTCCTTTTCTACTCACACAGGAGCTTCTGACTGACATTTCAGAGCACCTTGGTACTCCTACCTTTTGCAGTGCAGTTGCAATCTCTGCATGAGTTTTTCCCTCCTGAAAAAGGTGCTTTCACGAGCTCGAATAATTCTCTTCCCTGCCATGACGCTAAAGCCCCTTTCTTGTTCCCTTTAGGTCTGAGGAAAGTTCACTTCTGGGTCATGCAACTTTCACCAGACGAAAAGTCTAACTTAGATAAACTGTTGTTATCCATTTATCCAATTTTGCACTTAAGCAACAAAAACATAAAACGGAAAAGGAGTAGTTATCTGTGTTTTCATTTTCCTCTCAGAGACGAATATTGAGAAAACAATTTGTTTTCTCATTGTTTCATTTTGGGTTTAATTTTGAAAATTGAGTGAACGAATGATACACAGATTAAAAATCATTGTTAAGTAGTGTAGTAGTGTAAGATATTTTTTTTTACAAATATTAAAACCAAATTTAAATAATTGGCTACAAAAAAGCAAATTGAAACATACAAATTACCTTCAGTTGTACATATTAACCCTAGCAGTGGTGTAAAGAGAAGATTTCTCAAACATTACAGTATGTAAACATACCTGAAGGGAGATTCTTCTAGTTTGACTTTGCAGTCTGAGATAATATAAATCATGTCCTGACTGCTGTTACAGGGTTAGAAGTAGATCAATGTACGGTTTAGACTGTCTTAGTTTTATATCCACCTGTGTTGTTTTGTGGAGATAAATTTAAAAACCCTGTGCTGCAGCTATACACAGTGGACAATAGCTGACACTCTTTTTTGCCCATTAGCCCTCCATAGTGGTCACATGACATAAAGCAGTCAGTTCTTTAGGGCTGTGTGGAGGAAGTGAAACTACTGTCATTAGGAGCAAAAGCTAAGTAATCATGATTTAAAGTTAGGGTTTATCTCATGGAAGTGGAATCAAGAGTAACGGCCCTTTTCCACTAGCACACCTTGGCCGTACTCGATTAGCAGCGTGTTATAAGTGTATTGTGGATTTGTATAAGGATGAATTTGACTATGTGTGAATGCTCACATTGAATATAACCAATTTATATATTCTTGCTAATGCATAGGCAGTATTTAGGTTCTCAATAAACTAAACCAGTCTGACAAATCTAAGTATTCAATGACTTGAACACAGAAAATTGTATAATTGTACAGGCCATGTGCTCGTGGGTTTGTATGCCTTGAACTTTCTTTCTCTGGAAATAAAAACACAACAGTCCTTATTTCAATGGCCTAGCATTAAGTGTATGGCTAACAGCAGTTAGTTGGTCAATATTTTGCTATTTTGAGGACACATCCTTTAGAACAAAAACCAAGAGCACAGCAACAATGTGCTTGATTATACATGGTGTTATATATGTGTGTTTTGGGTGTAACTTAGCTCAATCTTATCAGTGTAAGCTCTCATTTCTTTTAAATCAGTTCACTTTACGGCTGCCTTTTCACTATTTACACAGCAGGTTAAGTTGTTTGGTTAGAATTTCAAATACATAATTTAATTCTTCTCCCTTCCTTCTCCACAAGCACAGCATTATATGTGTTAATTCTCAGAATAAAGTGTTTATTTTTCCCATTGAAGCATCCAAGGTAGAAAAAGCCCAAAGGATGAGTCAGACTTCTGCATTAAGAAAACTCATTAAATATTTAAATCTCCATTTAAAACCAAGGTCAAACTTCAATATGTTTATCATAGACCTAATTTTCAGACAAACACACCCCTGGTTGCAAACAGGAGTGCATAATAATTTAGTATTAATCAGTGTAAGCGCACAGCATATAAATGACACCTGCATCAGCCGGAAATTAGAGAGGACACCTGCGCCTCACGCCAAAACACTTCACACTGGGCAAACGAGGGCTCTGGTGTCTCCAGAGGAAGAAATTAAACACCCACAAAGTACTGCACACCAGCTCTTTGTCACATGCTGGACTCAGCACATTTTATATAATATGCAATATGTGCAAAAAATAACTTTCTTACTGAAGAATATTTTATTCACTTCCTTTCCTGTAGCTGACTCCATCCACCCATTAGATGGAGCTCAATCCAGCTGCCAAGAGGCGAGAGACAAGTTACACCCTAAATAAATTGAAATGTACAAAATTTATGTCATCAGGACCTTTTAATTAAAGGTCCAAAATACTTGAACAAAAAAAACAAACATTTTTACCAGTTGCATATTGTAATTTCAAAGAGGGAACTGAAAAAAGCATGTGCAGCAATAATGGCACCCCTCTTCAGTATTTTGTTGCACACCCTTTGGCACTGATGACAGCCTCCAAATGTTTCTTGTAGCCATCTATAAGCTTCTTGCACTTCTCAGCTGGTATTTTCTTCCACTCTTCCTGTGCAAACTGTTCAAGCTCTTGAACATTTGCAGGTTTCTTTTCCCCAGTGGCAGATTTCAGCCAAACCAAAGATTTTCAATCCGATTGAGATTAGGACTCATTGCTGGCCATTTTAAAACAGGCCATTTTTTCCATTTCAACCATTCTTGTGTGCTTTGGGTCTTTGTCTTGCTGGAGTGCCCACAGTCTTGACTCAAACCAAGTGCTCTTACACTGGGTCGACATTTGGCTCTAAAATTTCTTGATAATTTTCTCTGATTTCACGATTCCTGTAATACTGTCAAAGCCTCCAGTACCCAATGCAGCAAAGCAGCCCCAAACCATTATGGAATCTCCACCGTGCTTAATTGTTGGTAGGGGAGAAGAGGTTGGTAGGGGAAGATGGCTTCACGAAAGGCATCCATTGTCTGGAACTGATGTTCACTTTTGAAAACTTAACTTGCCATCCATTTCGGTGACATGTGGTGATGTAAGCGTTTCACCCTAAAACGCTCTGATGCGGGTTTACACGGAGCTGCATGGAGAGCGGATTCAAACCTTTCCACTCTGGAGTACGTTTTCAAAAGTTTCCGTTTTCAGTAAAGACGCAATGTGCTCCATCTGAACGCAAGGCCAAAACGCAGTGAAAACTTATCGGATTTGAGCGTTTTCGGCGCCATGTAAATGGCCCCTAAGACAGGAGTACAAGATATCTAAAACAACTTGTCAACAGCTTACGAATTAGGTAGGTGATCAGAATCTGATAGGCCTACCTTTGTTGACATAGAAAACTTTGCTGCTTTGAACATTCCTACATTAGGAAAGTAAAATTCACTGTCCCATTTTTCAAGATATTTACAGGACTTCTTTGTTTTGTTGGCAGGAATGCCTTCTCCCTCCTCACATCCATTCATCTCTCTCCTCTGTTGTCCCGGGTTTGTTCCCGCTGTCGGCACTAACCTCGCAACAACTGCAGGTGGCATTTCTCATGAGGCTAGTGATGGTGTTCAGTTAGGAGCAGAGGCAGAGGAATGTTTTTTGTTTTTTTTAATACGGGAGAATTACGGGAAAATAGTAATACAGGAGGACAGCGGGATAGAGGGGTAAAATATGGTAGTTTCCCGGCCAAAACGGGAGACTTGACAGCTATGGTTGCTGGGAATTCTGTTAAAAGCATAGTCAGTGTTCACAATTTATGTGTATCGGGATGCGTATCGTATCATGGCCTCAGTATCAGGGTACGTATCGTATCGTGTGGTTGCTGGAAATACCCAGCCCTAATTTGAAGTCCTATGGTGGCACTGTCCTGTAGAAATAACTGTCATTACCACACAGACAAGGGCCCCCGGTCATGAGGGATGCCTCTTACAGGTATGGTGTCAAATGTCTTTTTATTCCATATCATATCTCTGCATATATTCATCCATCATGTAGCTTTTGGGGCCATATTGGAGTTAGTGTCCATCCCAGCTGTTATTGCATAAGAGGTGGGTAGTTTCATATAAAAATGCTCCTCTAAAATCCTCTGCCTCTCTGTCTTTACCTTCACTCATGCAGCACAGCGTCTCTAAGGCTGTGATGAAAGGTCTGAGCTTATATGTCACAGGGATTAAAGGGGGCTTTGCTTCATGCATCCCTGTGGATCAGTCCTGCTGCCCTCTGCTGCGCTACAAACAGGTGTGGAGGGGCACGTCTTCCGGCTCAGCTGTGCCCTTTTGAATTTTCTTCTGGGGAAATAACATTTCTTCATGTTTACAGATGAGTAAACGGTGAAATGGGAAAACAGAGCGAGCAGGAGAGGAGCAATGAGGAGAAAATAAGAGGAGAGGTGAAGATATAAACTGAGGGGGATGTGTATATGGAGGATAAGATGATACTTAAGGACAGAGGGAGACACTTACTGTTGTAAGTTTGAGTTAGAGTAAGTATGTCCTTTTGAATCCGCTTGGTTTAACATACCACAGTTACAGTCGGGTTGGGTAACTGGCAGCCCACATGCAGCCTAGGGATGGGATGAAATATCGTTTAGCAATGTATCGCGATACAGTACGTGATGAAAGCATCGCGTTTGAAAAAATGGATCCTGAAATAAAGGCGTCCACGTCCGCTAACAGCACATGTGACCAGAAGTGACCACAACAAACATTACCACCAACTACCTTGCCTCCAAAATGCCGAATGATGGAGTCAAATGAAGTTGAAATTGAGGACGCTCCGCCTGGATACAAGTCATCTGTCTGGCAGTATTTTGGCTTTCTCATTAAAAAAGATGAAGATGGCTAAAACGAGCCTACATTGTTAGCATACTCTCTCTAACCTCTCTAGGGTGAGAGAGAGTGTTATTGTTTGTGTTTGGCCTGTTAGGCCTTGTGTTTTCTTGTGTGCAACTTAAACAAAAATAAATAAGTTGTAATTACATAGTACTATTTTTCTTTTTGACTTTTTTGATATTGTGTCGTGACGTATCGTATCGTGACCCGGGCATATCGAGGGTATATCCTGAGTTTAAATGTATCGTCCCATCCCTAATGCAGGCCTCCTATAAACATGTCACAAAACATGGATGAGGGGGTGCAAATAAATGCTTTATTAATTTATTAATCAAGGGAGAATTAGGTTGTTTCAGTTGCTCTTATACACTGTACGACAGGAAGAATATTACAGGATAAGTTTGGTTTCTACAGCTTTCACATTGTTTATAGAATGAAGTAGAACAATATACTCACCCAGAAGGCTTTCCTGATCCAAACAGTGCTTCAGGAGATATTTAGATCCAAAATCGAGCGGCGGACATCCTTATAATGGTAGCACACGGGGCATGTATAGCGCTGCTCCTAAAACTGCATTAATCGTCCAGAAACTCATTAGTTTCACCAATATTTCATCATGGTCCGCTCGGGCTACTCCTCCATTACAGTCTGTGTCGCTCCACCCATGTTTTTGTGGCTGTGCTGACCTCTGAACTGGAAACTTTCTTTACGGCTGCCGCGCATGCGCAGTACAGCTTCCTCCTTTCGATGAGCTCCTCATCTCCTCCAGCAGCCAGTTGTTGAGTCCCAGCCGGTCCAGTTTGTAGATGAGCTGCTGGGGGATGATTGTGTTGAATGCTGAGCTGAAGTCGACAGAGAGTTAGGCCCCATCCACGCAAAGACAAAACGCTTAAAAGTTTCCAAAACGATTGTCATAAAGACGAAGGCGTCTCAGAAAATGTGTGCGTCTACATGAATGCACTCGATACGCATCAAAACGCTGTAAAACACATGCCAGACCTCTAGGGGCGCTGTAACGATATGACGGAAACAAGCGGAAACAGACGAAAAAACAGTGGGCATGTGCACTTGCAGCAAAAGTTGTAAACAGAGATTGTGATAAAGTGATCATAAAGTGCTGTAATGTGTCCTCGATAATTGTTTGTTCAGCTCAGTGGTGATTGAGAAGAAGGAGATTTTGCTGCAACAGGGATAGTGGGGTCACTATCTTCATCAGCACATGTGCTTCACTTACGCCGCCATTGTTGTTGTCCCGTGTGGTGCATGCGTGTCAATGAAGATATGAAACTATGACGTAAGCGTATCTGAAAAGTTGCGGAGAGCCAGTAGTCACGGAGCTGCGTATACGGCATTTCAAAATCTTTAAACTCTGGAACCTGGTTTCAAAAATGATCGTTTACAGACCCCCAAAACGCCGTCTTCGTATGGATGATACGCAGATTCAGCAAAAAACGTATGCGTTTAGACCTCGGTTTGTCTTTGTGTGGACGGGGCCTTAGATTGAGATGTAGCATGTTTGATGCTGTCATGAGAGCGAAAGATTTATGATCAATACGTCTTCCTTTGACTGTTTTATCTCCTTCCTAAAAGAGACTGTTGTTCTTGTGACTCCACTCAGAATAATCAAACGTCTGAGACTGAACTGCAGGGCGACAGTCTATGTACCAAATCTCTTTTAGATTGAAAGCTGACAAGAAAACCATAAAGCATCACTATTCAACAGACTCAGTTATTATGTTACGTATTTGAAGATTGAATGTGCAAAGAGGGAAATCTGGGTCATTTCTCCTTCATTAGCATGCTTGCCAGGTGTAGTGAAAAGAGGATTAGAGGAGAGTAATGCCAATGGGGGCTCTCTGTGTCTATCTCACCTTTCTCGGTACCCGTCTCCCTCTCTCAAACCAAACAAGCACACTTTTAGTGCTCCCTGCTGTCACCTCAAACAGCACGCCTATGACAAGTAGACTGGAGTTGTAATAAAACTTTCATGCATTACCCAGCGCTGATGATAAGCTTGTTTCAAGCCCATTAAACAGGGAGTGTTTCCGACTTTTCATTGGGACATTTTATGTGATCGTAAAAGCCAAGAGCAGCACTTTAAGTCAACAGGTACAATACATGAGATACTCCTGAGCACTGACTCTGATGGGTGGTAGTAGATTGAAACTAGCATAATGTGCAATAAGTCGGAGGTAAAGGTAAGGCTGACTGTGAAATATCAGCCATTTTTTCCCAATGCCTCTCTCCAGTTTGTTTTCAGTTGTTTTTCCAGGCATTATCTGGCAATAATTTTGATTTAATATCCATCAGCTATGGGTATGAACCATGACCAACTGAAAAATAACACATACTGAATAGAAGTAATACTTAGAGTGATGTCTATGTATTACCTACCCAGGTGTTCAGAGTGAGGTGATTGTGTATTCTGTAAAACAAAAGTGATTAAACTGGATTTTTAGCCAGAGAAGGACTGTTTTATGTAGCAACTTTTGCCACATTGATTAAGGACTAAAAACTAGTAAAGCACTCGAAGAGCGCAGACCTCCGCCAGCACCACAGTCCTCACCCATATTGTGATTTTCACCATAAATATTAGTTCCACCTTTATTTCATCAAAATATTTAGATTACTTGACCATGAAAACATACCATTAGCAATTGGATTCATAATGATATCTGTTTTAGTTCAGTAGTTATTCACAGAAATCACATTTTTACCTCCACCAAGGAGGTTAAGTTTTTGGGAGAGTTTGTCTGTCTGTGAACAAAATAACTCAAAAAGTTATGGATGGATTCTGATGAAATTTTCAGGAAATGTTTAGCATGGGAAAAGGAAGAACTGATTCGATTTTGGTGTTGATCCGGATCAGCGTCTGGACGCCATGGCGTAAAATGTGATTTCTGTGAATAACTACTGAACTAAAACAGATATCATTATGAATCCAGTTGCTAATGGTATGTTTTCATGGTCAAGGAATCTAAATATTCAGATGAAATGAAGGTAGGACTAATATTTATGGTCAAAATCACAATATGAATAAGGACTGTGGTGCTGGCGGAGGTCTGCACTCTCTGAGTGCTTTTCTGTTTTAGTTCAGTTGGTTTTCTGTTAATAACCTTCTAACAACTGCTTACAGATTATCAACACTTAAATTGGAACAGAATGCTGTGATTGGTATCATAATAATAGACTGCTTACCGCTAAGAAAATTAGGAGAAATTAAAGGTGCTATGAGGAGAATCTATTTCCGGTGACATAAAGACTCTGCTACCCATGAGCACGCGCGGCGACTGTCGCAACGTCGTGTCCCAAGCCAAAACGTGTGCTTGTTGTGATGCTAATGAATGCAGCTCAGTCCTTCCTCAGATCTCTGCATTGCCCTTCAACTTTTTTTTTTTCAACAACTTACAGGATGCAAAGCCACGAGGTAATGTATCTCTTTCTAGTTACGTAGTGGTAGTTTTTGATGTGTGACAACAAGCAATTTTTGGAAAACTTAGTATTGTAGTTTTGTAGCCGGCTATATATGGCTACTTACAGCCCGGTGCTCTAAGACGTGTCTGAATGCTAAGGAATAGCATTTATAGATAACCTATTTTGATGCTATAAAACTCATCTTAAAGTGTGTATTTCCATCAGGCATATATCTAAAAGTGAGACTCTTTTCTAATTACTTAGAAACTCCTCATAGCATATTTAAGGAAAAATAACTATTCTTGTGATACTACTACTTTATAAAGGCCTTACTGGGAAAAGCTAACTACGATCAAGAGCCACATACATCGGGGAAAGCTCTTAGTTATTAGCAAACTAGCTGTATGTTATGGTCATGCAGAATTAATTGCCATTTAAGGAGCCTGCAAACAACTAATTAGTATGATTAGGAGCTGCAAATTAGAGTTGAAGATCCTAATATTTATTGTTACCAGAACTTTTAAACCCCCAGTATTCCCAGCCGTGTTTTATTTCCGTCGATGAAAACTTCCCTGCAGTACCTATAGGCCTCTGATGAGTCTCTATGTTTACATGACATGGACAGAAGTGCTGTCTTGTCACACAAACAAACAAACAGTCTAAAAAAGGACTTGTTTGCAATCAATACGCCACATTTGGGGAGTATTTTGTGGTATAGTATGCCATAGAAAATTTTGATTTCGTAAGGAAACTAAAGGTTTTCTGAAAAATCTGAAGGCGTGTACTCATTTATGAGCACCGTAGATATGTGGAGCCTTTCAACAAAGCCTGCACCTTTAGTTAGATAGAGGAAAACTCATTGTACTGACTCTTTGTTTATTGATTTTTAGGTTTATATTGCAGGTTTGGAATTTTAGTTTTGAAAGCCATACAGTTTTTGAATGTTTCCTATTTTGCCCTTTTTCAACCTAGTTTTGTTAAACTTACTTTCCTTTCATAAGAAATAATTTAAACCTTTTAAACCTGGCCTATTTATGTTGCTCTCTTTTCCCCTAGACTGAGCCAGGTCATTACATGCACATAGAAAGTGAAGTGGCGGTGATGTAAAGTGAGACTGTGGACAGCAGATATGTTGACAGTACATCGTAAAGTGCAAATTATTTGTATCTTGAAGTATTGTGCAGTTGTAGACCAGGAAAATAGATATGTAGGATAAGGTGCAATACATTTAAATAGCCTATTTACTCTATGGATAAAACAGACAAAGAGGATATTATAAATAGGGAAGTGCAGTGCAGTGTTAGTATAGTAGTGTTTGAGGTTGAAAGATTTTGCATTAAAGTTCTGAACAAATAAAGTCTGACTGATTGATTGATTTATACAGACTAGTACAAATTACCCTAAAAAAAAAAACATGCAAAAAAATTATGTTGATTTTTTTTTCATCTGAATCTTGGGCCCCATGATTTGGAGATAAAAAGAATACAAAACAATATTTCAATTTCTCCCTGACTAAGATTGACATCATTCTTGAAATTTGAGCCTTGTTTAGAAAGCTCTTTAAAAACTATTTTGAAAATATTGCACTGTTTTAGGCTTACACTCCTTTAAAACTAAAATTATATCTCCATTCAAAGTTGTGAGTTAAAGTGTGTTGATCCAGCCCATGAAACTTCAGAGCTGAAAAAAGCCCCCCTCATAAACTAAAGAAGCAGAAAGCTGAAGAAAAAGGAGAGATGTCCTGTTTCTTTTGGTGAAACAATAATCTGTTCTGCTCTGTAGCTTTTCGTCATCTGCTTCTACCATACACTAAAGACTTCAAAGAGTTTGCTATAGCTGCTTAGAAACTATTTCCTGCAGTACTGTAGGTAACGAAGCCTGCAAAACTAATTAGTCGACTAAACCTAACATGAAATGTGTTTGCTGCTGGCACCAAAGTGTACATTTTCCATTTAGTCTAATCCTGTGGTTCAGTTGTTCCTTGAGCTTGTAAAGTGGGGTTCCAGGGCCATAAACATTTGGCTGTTGCTCAAATTAAATCCATATTTTAACAGGAGCATGTGCTCTGAGATTTAGATGACGAAGTATGAGCTTTGAAACTGGAAAAATAGGTATGGTGAGTGACATTTTTAATTAGAGAGAGAATAGATGAGGCTTAAATCTTGGTTTCCTTCCTGCCATCAAACAGATGTAATGACTTTTTCTGCCTTCAGAGGAACATTACAAGTGGTACATGCTAATACAGACACTGATGCACATGCCCTCTTCAGCCCAGCCCAGGAGGTGAGAGGCTCCTACAACAAGATGAACTTCAAACTATTCACACAAAGAGCATTTAAAGGTGCTATGAGGATAATCTATTACCAGCGACATAAAGACTCTGCTACCCATGAGCACGCGCAGCGACTGTCATAATGCTGCATTCCAGTAACCTCGGAACTGGGAGTGACATCATCTCCGACTTATCGGCGTTCCAGTTGAAGTCGGAAAAAAACATGCTGATCTACCAGGCTATTGTTAGCTGTTGTTAGCATGCCCTGCGTTGCTGTATGAAGAATGTGATTATCACTATGGCAGCATTTTTGTAAATATAAGTCTAACAATACTATGTATACAGCTGATCTAGAGCGACACACCCCAGTCAGAAGTGCAAATAAATGGATTATTACAGGAGCTAAATAACTGTTCACACTGGGGGCATCCATCTTCCATTGTCAACTCAGGGGTGGTGAGGTTTCACCGAGTTCTCAGTAGGAAATTCTGACTTTGGGGGACGTTCTAGTTGCAGTTTCCTACTCGGAACCCCGAAATTCCAACTTCCGACTACAACTGGAACGCACCACAAGCCAAAGTGTGTGTTTGTTGTGATGCTAATGAATGCAGCTCAGACCTTCCGCAGAACTCTACATCGCTTTAAAACTTCTTTTTTTTAACAACTTACAGGATGCAAAGCCACGAGGTAATGTATCTCTTTCTAGTTACGTAGCGGTAGTTTTTGATGTGTGACAACAAGCAATTTTTGGAAAACTTAGTATTGTTTTTTTGTAGCCAGCTATATATCTCTACTTACAGCCCGGTGCTCTAAGACGTGTCTGAATAATATAAATTTGCTCTAGTTTTAATTGTCTTGTTCCTGAAGTTGAGTATCCAGGCCAGTCCAGCCCTGTCCGACCCGACTGTGAAGCTAAGGAATAGCATTTATAGATAACCTATTTTGATGCTATGAAACTCATCTTAAAGTGCGTATTTCCATTAGGCAGATATCTAAAAGTGAGACTTTTTTGTAATTATTTAGTCCCTTTAACACCCCTTCTAATGCTGTTAACAATGTCTCCAACCAGTAGTGAACATTTATGACTGCAGTGAATATACAAATAATTGACACTGAAAATTATTACAGTTATCAAAACGAACCAAATTTACAGAAAATCAGAAAATCTACAATCTTCAGCTCTGTGTGTGTGTGTGTGTGTGTAGGTGGGGGGGTTGTGGATGTGTGGATCTCAGTGATGTTTTCCATCTAATGGATGAACATAATCTAGCATTACCCATTAATTTTCTATGCCGGTCACTTTTGAGCGGGAACACCACAGGTGTTCCAAAGTTGATTAGACCAGTCAAAATTTAATGAAAGTGGTGACCAGCAATTTTAGTTGTTCAAATGTCTGGTGTGGAGGATATCATAAGGCCTTGAGGCAATCAGAGGAAAAATATATATTTTTTTATGTATGTATGAAGTTGTAAATCGGTCTGATTTGACCCAAACATCATAGAAGGGTTAAAAGGGCTCAAAATCTTTGAATTTGATTTTCAAAAGTGTTTAGGGACCACAAGATGTCATGTCTGTCTTAACTTTAAGTCTACGGTAGGGCTAATTACTTATTACTTAAACTAAACTTCTGCTGAAATACTGTTTCTTTAAATGCAACACTTCAAACAGATCACTTTTGACAGGTAAAAACAAGCACATATTAAGGTGCGTATGAACATAAAAAAGTGTAGATTAAAAACACCATCTTTTGATCACATTCGAAAGTGCATTAAAAGTAACTTGATCAACAGCAACCTTTTAGAATGTGCTGCATTCATTGTCTGTAATAATGTTGGAATTTTTGTAAGACCTTGACAGTGTTTGTAAAAATTTTTCCTGTTTTTCTCACCGGACCCAATCATGTTGATTTCGGGCCACTTGAGGGTTGCTTTTGGGCCGCATGTGGCCCTCAGGCTGCTAATTGAATAGGGCATGTCTATGGGGTTTTTCACTGGTCTTGGATCATTGCCTATAAGCTCTATGGCAAGCAAAAATTTATGAAACTTACATGTTTTGTTGATCACAACAATCTTCATGAATGAACCAAAACTTCACAATTTCGTAAATATTAAACAGAATTGGCTAAAGTAAAAAACCCTTATTGAATTATTGTGGCCCAAGAGCATGGCAGTTGGAGTTCAAATCAACTTTCACACTTTTAGAGCATTCTGCCATGTTGTAGCCTCGTGTTTGAAAGCTTCCTCTTACTTAAATAAAATGATCAAAGTTGGTGCCTTTGCCTGTGGTGATAATGTATTATTATTTATGAAGAAAGGTCAGTAATGATTGCATTAGGTTCCTCGGCCTTTTTTGTAATCTTTGTTCGCAGTTTTATTTATTTATTCATTTCAGAGAGGACAGAGCAAGTTGATGTATCAGCTCATGAAGTAAACAAGCCAGACACAATAGACCAATCCAGAGAAACACCGGAAGTCGAGCCGCCATTACTGCGGTGGTAAGTCGGGCAGCTGGCATACATATGACTGAGAGTGATCAGGAGAGTGCACTGAACAAAAATCTTATTTATTTATTTTTATTGCCGCTAAAACATGCCAGGACGATCTGGGAGAGTGTGCGCTGTTTCCGGCTGCCTCAACAGTAGTGTCTAACATCATCAATCCAACTATTCATCCTGCTCTCACAGCCAGCCAGGACTGTACTTTACTGCACTACAGCACTACTGTACTTTACTGCACTACAGCTCTACTGCACTTTACTGCACTACAGCTCTACTGTACTTTTGATAGTAGTGACGCCGTCCACCACAAGATGGTCGCGCCCACAAAACACTTGCACATGTAAATGAATTATATTTCTCAATTACATACCATATTGTTCTTACATTATTATACATTCATTATTTGTATTTGATACGACCAACTCTCTTTGTGTAACTATCAGGTAGTGATACTCCCTCCTGTTCAGTGACAAACGCGTAAGCAGCACATGGCTAACTGAATATGCACAATAGGAGCTGGTTAGCTTAAGGCTATCCAGGCTAACAGCAGTGAGGACGTAAAGCCGATGGAGGAGTAAACAGCAAAATGACAGCTCTAAACTAACAAACAGAGGACCACACTCAACTGTAGCTGAACCAGAGACCCCATTCCCTATGGCTGGATGTTAAAGTTTAAGGGGAACGAAGATCGAAACCTAAAGTGAGTGAGCAACATAGTTCATGTAAAATGTAGATGTTATTTTTGAAATAGATGTGTAAAATCATTTATCTGTGATATACAGAATATCAAAAGTGTTAGCCCTTAGTTTACAGTACTCTTGTGGTTCTGTAACGTTTTGATTACAAACCACGCCTCTGTCTCTGACAGTAGGTGGTAGTAGACGCCCTGTTCCACCACTGCAGTAATGGCAGCTGCTGATAATGGCGGCGCCCACAGATCAGCCGCAGGATTGGTCTATGAGTCTTCAAAATGTATACATTCGGCAATGTCAGATATATTTTATGTTGTAAAATGAAATGTTCAGATCTTGTTTGCATGTGTTCATTCTTTAGGATATTACTCCAAATGGCTGCTGTATTGCTACAGTGTATAGACTTCAGCCCTTGGTAAACAGAGGTGCTTAATGCTACCTCAGTTCTGTTTTTGGGTGAGATCCTCACAGTGCCCCCCCCCCTCAACTGGCCCCTCCGACCGGGCTTGTCCGGGTGCTGTTCGTAGAACTGCCTAAGGAGGTCGCTGTCCAATATCAGGCCGCGGGGAATCCAGGACCTCTCCTCCGGTCCGTACCCCTTCCAGTCGACGAGGAACTGGAACCCATGACACCTCGGCGTGACAATGGAGGGCAGAGCTCGCTGGTGGCGACTGGCTTCAGTAAAGAAGCGTGGAATGTGGGGTGTACCTTGAGGGAAGCCGGTAGTCTCAGCCTCACAGCAGAGTCGTTAATAATCTTTTCAACAGGGAACGGATCAATGAATCATGGAGCGAGTTTACTTGCCTCCACTTGTAAGGGCAGGTCCCGTGAAGACAGCCAAACCATCTGACCAGGGCGATAAGCTGGAGCAGGGAGACAGTGAAGATCCGCACTCTGTTTAGTCCTCTTCACCGAGTTTGTAAGGGCCAGCCGAGCCCTCCTCCACACCTCTTTAATCTGCCTCAAGTGGGCGCCAACGGAGGGGACAGCGACCTCTCTCTCCTGCTCAGAGAAAAGGGGGGGTTGGTAACCAAAACACACTTGGAACGGAGACATACTGTGGAAGAGCAGGAGAGGGCATTGTGGGCATATTCCACCCGAGGCAGATGATCACTCCAAGATACTGGATGGTGAGCTGTTACACAGCGCAAAGCGCTCTCCAGATTTTGGTTGGCCCGTGTGGCCGTTTGTCTGGGGATGGAAGCCAGAGGAAAGGTTGGCTGCTGCGCCCAGAGCTTGACAGAATTCTCTCCACACCCTGGATGAGAACTGAGGACCATGATCAGACACAATATCCAGGGGGATGCCATGTAGCTTGAACACATGTAAAATGAGCAGTCTCCAGTGCGGTAAGCAGTTTGGGAAGAGGAATGTAGTGCACCATATTAGAAAAACGGTCTGTAACAGTGAGAATGACTGTGTTACCTTGAGATGGAGGTAGACCAGTAACAAAGTCCACTGCTATATGTGACTGTTAATAAGTATTTGCAGCCATCTGTTATCAGCTGCTCTCCCGTGCTCTAGATCGTGAGATGTTTCAATGGAGGATTCTTGATACCAGACTGTGATCAACATTGTTTATTGCATGGTCGTTACAGGTAGACCAGTAACGTGCGGTGAGGTCCATGACGAGGGAGGCAGGCAGCCAGCTAAAGTTGAAATTTCTATATGTGTGTGTTATATATACGGTGCACTGCTCACATTTGCAAATACAAACTGTTACTGGCCAGCCCTGCCCCTTTAACGCGGTGACAGTCTGTGCTGTGTATGTGTTGTTAGCAAGTGGAGATGGGAGAAATACACTCGCAGCGCTTGGCAACTAACGGCCCGCAGGCCAAAATTGGCCCGTCTCCAATACTATCTGGCCCGCCAGATGAAATTGAAAAACTGATATAAAAGGGGCAGAGGCGTGCTGGCAATCAGAGAAAACCGGGAAAGCTCAAAAACAGTCGGCACACCTAGACGGCCAGTGGTCACAGCGCGCACCACTGAAAATATCAGTCAGCAGCCGCCTCCAGCCAGACAAACACAAGCCACCTCGATCACGAACATCACGGCCGCCAAGAGCTGACAAAATTAGACGGCTGGCGTCGCAGCGCCGTGGCTTGTGTTCGTCCCGCCTGGAAGTGCGGGTGTGTGCCTCCTAAAATCAGTCATTATGCTCTCTGCGCGCCGCTTGCAGCACTCAGCGCGCTGCGCGCTGATCAACGGCGCGCTCCGTAACTGCCCGCTATAGCAACGTCTGCACTAACAAAGTATCGCGAGACCTCAAAGAGGGTGCGGTATTACAACCTCCGGAGGCAGAGAAGCGCTGTGCCTCATCGATGCCCACGTTAATCAGCGTGAGACCTTAGTACGCATGCGCGAACCTGCAAAACGTTGTGATTTCAAGTAAACGGTCAAAGAGGCAGACCTGGGCTCTGCCTCCGACGCACATTACACGCATGAAGCCAGCGCGAAACGCTGTCCGTCCCCTCTGTTAGCCTCCCTCTTATTGACAAATCAGCAATTTCCTTTTTTCATTCTTTAATTATGACAAATTGTATACGAACAACTGAAAAAAAATATTTTTATAAAAACATATATATATATTTTTTTTCTTGTTAGCCTAGGGGAAGCACTGCCTCCCCTGCCTCCCCTGACCGCACACCACTGAGGTAGACATAGATACATTTGGATGCTGTGTTAGTGAATGAGTGAGGGTATCGGTTGAGTGAGTGTCTTGGTCTCCATGCTGTCTCACACTCAGTCACACTCACTGGAGGTCACTTAGCATTTGAGGGATACCTATATAGTGTTTGACATTCTCTACATGGTTGTGTTTGTGTGTCTATTCTCTATACTTGGTCAAGCTATTTCTGGTTACCAGACTTCTCTGTGGATTTCTTCTATTCTCAGCATAGTTAGTTCATACACACATACATGGACAAAGTAATCCTAGATGTTACATGAATTGGTCCATGACTAAACTGATTGATACATGAGTAAAATGATGCATGATTTGAAATGATACATGACTTAAAATTCATGCTATCAGTGACCATGGCGACTAGGTACCGGTAGGGGGTGCAGCAGACCAGTAGGTGACTTGTGGGAGGATTTTCCCCGAGCACAGACTGAGCAGGCAGCCACAAACTCCCAGGTGTCTCTGGCCATATTAGGCCACCAAAATCAATGCTGGAGGAGAGATAGTGTTCGGTTAGCACCAGGGTGACAGGAGACTTGAGGAGTGTCCCCACTGTAGCTCCCTAGATCTTGCTAAGGCAGGGAAGAACAGCCATACTCTTGCTCAGCTGTGACAAAGGGTTTTGATATGCAGAGGAAATGCCGCAGTCAGAAGTGTACTTTCTCAGTGTGTTAGATGCCGGAAAAGACAAGCTGCTGTGAGTAACCAAAAGATGTCAAATCTACCGTCTGACCTACTGTTAAAGGGATAGTTCAGTATTTTTGAAGTGGGGTTGTATGAGCTCCATATGGTCACTAAGGACAGTAGATACAGTAGAAAGTTCTCTCCTCTCCACCAGAGAGCCACTGTCTGTAAGAGTCGGTGACGAAGAAAAGATGCTAATGGAAAAGTACCGTACCGGGTTAAAGGCTATTTTCGCCGCCTAGAAGAACTCAAATCAAAAAGTAATACCACAGTTTAAGAGTACGCTACATATGATTTTTTTTAAGTGCATTAATCTTTCGGAAATATAAAGTTTATCCAGACCTAAGCCGACTCACGCCATGTGTCCCTCCGCTAAATCACTCCGCCGTAGTTAGCTAGCTGCTTTGAATGGCTGTTTTAGACTAATTAAAAGCACATTATAAGACAAATATTGCTAAGATGGGTTTTTGTGATGCTTCCCATAATTCAGAAACAGATGTGCATCATGGAGAACTCAGCTTTCACCATATTAGCATTCACTAATGCTAATAATAATATCCTTAAAAGTTACACAAAGCTACAGCCTGCATCAGAAGCCGCTAGCATGAATGTTTTGATCAGCTGAGAGGGGGGGCGGACTGTGTCCCTCACCTAAATCACTCCCCTCTTCTCAGCTGATCAAAACATACATGCTAGCGGCTTCTGATGCCGGCTGTAGCTCTCGTTACCTTTTACCTGACAGATTGTTATGATTTCCTCCTCTACTCTGCTTATTTGTCTCTGACAGATCATTATTATGGAATCACAGGAGTGCCAATATTAAAAGGAAATACATGTGGAGATAAAAACAGAATCAATAAAAGAAGTTTGGAAATAAAAACAGAATCAATAATAGAAGTTTGGAAATAAAAACAGAATCAATAATAGAAGTTTGGAAATAAAAACAGAATCAATAAAAGAAGTTTGGAAATAAAAACAGAATCAATAAAGGAGAATCAATAAAAAACATTTGGAAATAAAAACAGAATCAATAAAAGACATTTGGAAATAAAAGCAGAATTAATAAAAGAAATTTGTAAATAAAAAGAGAATCAATAAAAGAATCAATAATAAAAAATATATACAAACGCAGTCATATCATTGCTTTTGCTTATTCCATTTTGACATTGTCTTTTCCATGTGCGTTTTGTCATTGCCTTTTCCATGTGCCTATTGTCATTGCTTTTACCAGATGGCTCAAGCTGTCAATCAAATGACTGTGGGCGGGTCTTTCTGTCCAGGATAACTAGTAGATACCTGATCGGACGATTCCTGCATGACAGTGGCTATGCAGTAGCTATGTTCGAAATGGCGTACTGCCTACTGTCTATTACCTACTCAATCAGTACATACTGCATACTGAATACTCAAAGATGATCTGGGTATGCCGCGGCTGCCCGAGCATTTACACACAGATGTATACTTAATACCCCAGAATGCATTTCGTGCGGCGCCGAAGCAGCGCAGTTGTTTGAAATCGTGACTGTTTTTAATTTGTCTCACCGCTGGAGACCGGTTGCCCACTTGGTGGGTGTTTCGCATCAAGAAACACCGGCAGCAGCTGCCCCCTTCACGTTTCCAAGTTATTGCAAAGTGTTTTCATTATCAACAGCTGCATGACACAAACCGAGCAGTGGATGAAAAAAATTAACACGAACACCTGTGTATCCATGGTGATAAGGCTATACACCACCTGCTGGGCGTGTGATGAGCAGCATTGGGCTCTAAAATGACCAACACACAACAGAATTATTATGACCTTGTTCGGTTATTCTTTGGCAAATACATAATTTCCCGACTACATTCTTCTCATTAACAATGATAATTTCCAAAACCATCAGGTAGTTCTGCCTGGTGTAGGTGAAAACCATGGGCGTCTTTTCTCCAGGGCAGCTGTGTACTTCCAACCACCAGTAAGAATTAGTAAAGCTCACACATACAATTTCAACTGAAAACTCCCCCATTTGTATATTCTGAACCATGTGCTCTCAACCAGTAATACATTTTATTAATCAGAGGTCTGTGCTTAATGAGTGACCACCTTGATGATGCATTCAGAGATGAGAAGATGCTCAAACTTGTTATAATAAATACATCTTTAATAGACAAATAAAGAAAGTCAATTCTGTCTGTGTTCCTTCTTTCTTCTTCTCTCCACTCCCGCTCTACAGATAACTCTGTATAAGTTAATATGCACAAGGTATTATGAGTTCAGTTAAAGTATTACAGTAGTTCGACAGGTATATTATTTGCACCCATGACATCACAACCTCCAGCTCCATGCTCAACTGTCTGGCAGACGTCGATATATTCAAAAATATTTAATGTGTTAAAAAAAACATTTGTTTCTATCGATGTCTTAGGATACAGACAGATTTCCAAACAAACCAAAAAAATTATTTCTTTGTGTAGGATATAATATGCAAAAAGTTATCATAAAAATGCACACACACACACACACACACACACACACACATATATATATATATATATATGAAATATATAGATATAGATATAGATAGCTTATGTCTTATATTCTGCAGTTGAGCTGGAAGTAAAGGGTTAATATTAAAACATCAGTGTTAGATCAGCATGTTAAATGTACCACAAAGAATATAACAAAAACACACCACCATTAATATTAATTTAATTTTATTCAAAGACATTAGTGCTGCATTTCCCCAGCCACCAAACCCCAGGCTGCACTGTAAGCTTAATGCCACAGTGACACTCCTGCCGATGTTCTTCGATGGGAGAGTGACCTGCGGCCAGACTTCACCTCACCAGGGAGTCCTTTGGGGGTCTGATGGCTGCCCTCGCACACAAGGGGACCATCAGCAGAGGACCGTTTTCACCTGGGTGCAGGTTTCACCTGGTTGGCTGGATCAGCAGCCTTCAGAGGGGTTGTTGGCAGCATTGATGGCTGCCATGTGTGGGTGAAGCCATCAGCCCAGCATGCAGCATGTTACCTGCACATGACATTTTTGTATTCAGTTCAGTTTCAGGCTGTGTGTGATCACAAAATTTCTGAACATTTTTGTGGGCTTCCCAAATCAGCACACAACACAGGGTGCTGAAGCACAGCCCCATTTACCTGCAGCAGAAGTATCCTCAGCCGGGCTTCTGCATCCTTGGTGATAGGGGCTACCCCTGCTTCAGGCAGCCCACTGCCCTCATCACCCCGTACTGACAGCCTCTCCAAAACCTGCTCCAGGTGTGATTTAATGGTCACCTGTCCAGAGCCAGATGTGTGGTGGAGATGGCTTTTGGTACCCCAAAGACCAGGTGGAGGTCCATCTTCAGTTTTTGGGTACTTCAGGTCCTGTGCAGGAAGGACAAGACAATGCAGAAAAACAGAATTATGTAATTATGACTGTACACTCACATCATAGAGAGTCCACTTGTTGATCACATCACAGCAAACCAAAGTTTTCCCATGTTTTTTACTGACAAGGGCTGGGGTGAATTTCCCCTCCAGCCCCCTTTCTGCAATGAAACCCCTACAGGATGTTATTCAAAAAGCTAAATGCAAACCATAACAATAGTGTTGTATTATAACCTGAGCTTTCACTTACTCATAGTGGGTACCTGTTGCATTATGCCCCCCCGTGAACAGGCAGAAACCCTCCAGGCTATCAGGCCCCTGGTTTACTCATCCGTCCCTAGAAAGAGCAAAACATTTAACCTTACAGACATCGAAGGGGAAACATGACAGTAATGACATGACATGCTGCAGATAAACCTCCGTAGCTGATACTGGCTTTATTCACAGGCTATCTGCCAAGCTAAAGGTAGCTAATAGCTGCCGTATCTAACGAGTATTTATGACTGATAAAGCCCTCCCCACACTTCTAACATCAGTATCCTCTACAGCGAAGGCGAACATTAATCCCATATTAACAACATCACAAACAGCGGTGTAGAGTTACAGATATGGATGTTATACAGATACCTGTGTTTACAGGTATCTGCAGCTGACTGAGGCAACCGAGAGCTACGAGGGGCGCCGCGACAATTAAAATACACCAATAAACAGAGATGTCCGAGTGGTGCTTCTGGTCTTATAGTCCCTGTGCAGGATATAGCCCGCTGGTTAATTTTATTTGCCCGATTATTCAGGGTAATGGTAAAAAAAAACAACGTACACAACAAATGCACTCAAAGGGACAACAACTTAAGGTGCTTGGTGGAAAAAACACGTGTTAGAACTTACATTTGAACAGCGCAGTCACATCCACTGTAGTCAGTACAGAGCCACAGCTCACTGCTGCCATCGTCGCTGGAGGAAATGAGTATGTTGAGTATCCACAGCTGCATACTCAAAATCCGGGCCGATTTGAGTACATCATCCGGGTACTTGTGCATACTCATTTTTCGCAAACTAAGCATACTGTTTTTTCACTTCGACGCACTATACTCAAAATTTTGAGTAATTCAGTATGGAACTTTGCTATTTGGGACACACACTGTCAAGCAGGAATCGTCCGATCAGGTATCTACTAGTTATCCTGGACAGAAAGACCCGCCCACAGTCATTTGATTGACAGCTTCAGCCATCTGGTAAAAGCAATGACAATAGGCACATGGAAAAGGCAATGACAAAACGCACATGGAAAAGACAATGTCAAAATGGAATAAGCAAAAGCAATGATATGACTGCGTTTGTATTTATTTGTTATTATTGATTCTTTTATTGATTCTCTTTTATTTACAAATTTCTTTTATTAATTCTGCTTTTATTTCCAAATGTCTTTTATTGATTCTGTTTTTATTTCCAAATGTTTTTTATTGATTCTCCTTTATTGATTCTGTTTTTATTTCCAAACTTCTTTTATTGATTCTGTTTTTATTTCCAAACTTCTATTATTGATTCTGTTTTTATTTCCAAACTTCTTTTATTGATTCTGTTTTTATATCCACATGTATTTCCTTTTAATATTGGCACTCCTGTGATTCCATACATTATTACTTACTTTGAGCAGAAACTGTCATTAGGTTCTTCAGGTTTGGGACGTTTTTCCAGTTTATCTTCGGGAAACTGAAGAGTGCCCACAAAACTCTCTGGCCTATCGGAAGAGTGATTCAGACACATCCTGGACCAGATGGTCTAGTCAGGACAGCTGAAGTTAAAGTCAAAGCCCAAACCTACCTCAGACCGGTTGCCCGACTGGTTCCATTGCCAGAGCTAAACGATGAGGAGACGACCCAGACATAAAGTTTGATGCAAAACTAATCAGTTTTGGGGGCGGCAATGTTAAAATCCTTCATGCCTGCTGTGACTCCACTGAGGATCAGCATGCACACATGTGAAGGCTGCAGCAATCAGCCACAGGTGCAGCCACTGAGGCCTGATCAGGAGCTTAGAAAGGACTCCTGAGCCCATTGTTCAGTTTGATCTGCTGCTGACATGATGTAGCCACCTTGGCTGTCAAGTGCGTCAAAAAAACAACACTTGACAGCTTGAGAATAAACCCTTTAAATTGGAACCTCGTCTTTGCTTGAGTGATTCCTCATCTTCAAACTGATGTTGATTAACTCCAGCCCTAAAGCCTGTCACACATTTAAACAAGTACACTTCAATAAACTAAAAGACCAGGGTGAATAAAAGATTAAGGCTCAAATCTCAAGACAGACTGAGAAGGATTTAAAAATTGCTATTTAAAAATTGAGAAATTGCTGTCTGTTCAAACTGAGAGGATATGACCAATACAGCTAACAAGAGAGAGGCCAGTCTACGTGTGCAATTGCGGACTGTCATAACTGAGTTACAAAAAAAGACAGAAGCGAAAAAAGAAATGGGAGTATCCTTTGAAAAGTTCATATCCAAGAAGAGCGTGTTTAAAAGTCAGTGCAAGTCGGAGAGAGATCCGAACTGAGCTAGAAACAACTGTAGAGACAGAACTGGTGGAAGTATCGCAACAACTGCAAACCGACCATACTGAGCTAAAGACAATGACCGAGGAGACAGAAAAATCAGAGTGTTCCATTAGGATGCTCACAGACTGTCCAAGCCTACTTATACTCAGCCATGCCTCATCGCTCAGTCTGTCTGTGACTCTTCAACCCACCCTCCCACCCTTCAATCTCACGCTGAGACGGAACCTCCACACTGAATCCTAAACTGCCACTGTCTCAGTCTCAGCCTCAGTCTTCACCTTCAGTCTGTCACATTCCTGCTGCAGCCTAATCAGCTCAACTCACTTCACCTGCGCTCCTGCTCACACCTGTGTAATGGTGGCAAATTAGATTAAAATTAAATTATTTTAAAAACTCTGAACTGGTCCTTTAAAATCAAGTGGTGAGCATAAGTTAAAACCAAAGAGACAATGATAAGAATGCCGTTAAAACCAGATCATTTTTTAATTAAAAGTTGTTTTTTAAAACACAAGCAGGTGGAGCAGGCAACTATCCTCTAAGGATGCAAAGTCTGTTAAAAAGGATTGAAACGCCGACAGGCCGTTAGGGTCCTTCCTCTCTCCTTGTTCCTCCCGTGGCAGACAGGACTTCATCAAAAGACCCCTGCAAATAAGAAGAAACACAGCGGCAGTGGGGGTGCACAACACTATATATGCCGAATGACCTCTTCCTCATAAGCCAGAGTGCTAATGAAAGGGTACTTACGCGGCAGGCAGAGTTCCTCACTCTGCCGCTGCTGTAAGGATGCGTCGTAACACTCTGGACTTTCCTCCTGACTGCTCTGCGGTGTTCGGCAGCTGTCTGCCCGGCGCTGCGTTCGGCGGTTGTCTGCTCTGCGGTGCTCGGCTGGTCCGCGATGCTCGGCGGCTGTCCGCTCCGCTGTGCTTGTCGGCTGTCTGCTCCGTGGTGCTCGGTGGCTGCCTGCTCCGCCGTGCTCGTCGGCTGTCTGCTCCGCCATGCTGAGTCCTGTCGAAACGTGCCACCTCGTTCTGCTCCTTCCGGCGTTCTGTCTACTCCAGGTGTGCCACATGTTAAATGGTCCCCTCTCTTGTCTGACTGGCCACAGACCCACTCCGTTCTCTCGCCCCATTGGGAGTCTCTGGGGGTAATAAGGTGCTTCACAGGTGCAGGTTATCAACATAAAGAGTGTCCCGGCAGGAAGTAACTAAAACATACTAAAAAACAAGCTATAAATAACTAAAAACAATAAAAACAAATCACACTAAATGTAAAACCATGCAGAATAAAAACACAAATTAAAATCAATACTTCTGCCGTGCGACACCTGCACCTCATCTGATGCAATCAGGTAACCTACTTAAACCCCTGCTCCACACACAGTCAGTGTCAGACTGTCTTTGCACTCATGCTGAGCACTCCAGACCTGTCTCTCGGATTGATCACCCGTTGCCGACAAGTTTCGTCCCTGATTCTGCCTCGGCTCGACTACAAGGTATCGACTAGCTTCTCTCCTTCACTCACCCGTCTGCCGGCTATTGATCCTGCTTCTGAGTCCTGATTCGTGATGGTCTGCTTGGTATCTGATCCTTCCGCCTGTCATCGACAACGAGAGTTTGCCTGAGTATCCTCTCCGAGTGTTCCTGAACGCCTCTGCTCGTCAGTGAGTGAGTCTAGCCTCAGCCGCTCTCCTCTAAAGACTGTGTTCACCCTTTGTCTGATCGTCTCCTGTGTGGCCGAGTGGTGAGAGCGCTCGCCTGCAGTTCCAGCCTCCTTTTGAAACACACCTGGAGGAAGAGCGGGTTCCCCTTTGAGAAGGAGAGGGTGATTTGGAGTCAATGGCTTGAGATCGTCAATATCATCAAACCATTTGGTAAGGGGTCTGCTGTTGATCACCGCCTCTACTTCGCACATCACAGTTAGCAAACATTCGTCATCAAGAGACTGGAGCCTCAGAAGGTTGGAGAGCATCTTCTGGACTGTTCTTATTTGTCACCCCCAGATTCCGCCATGGTGTGACCCGGAAGGCGGGTTGAAGATCCAGGTGACTCCCTTTTGAGGTAAAGCCTCAGAAATCTTGGATTGGTTCCATTCTGTCATTGCCTGGCGGATCTCATGTTCTGTTGCTACAAGGTTTGTTCCGTTATCTGATCATATGATCTCCACCTGACCTCTTCAAGCTATGAAGCGTCTCAATGCATTTATGCATGAGTCAGTATCCAGTGTGTGGATAGTGAGTGTGCAATTTCTATGTGGACCGCCCTTATAGCAAGGCAAGTAAACAAGACTCCATATTGTTTGACTAGCCCACGCCTCAAAAGGCCCGAAGTAGTCTACTCCGACTTTGGTGAACGCTGGCTTGTCAGTTAAAGGGATAGTTCAGTAGTTTTGAAGTGGGGTTGTATGAGCTCCATATGGTCACTAAGGACAGTAGATATAGTAGAAAGTTCTCTCCTCACCATCAGAAAGCCATAGTCTGTAAGAGTCGGTGACGAAGAAAAGACGCTAATGGAAAAGTACCGTACCGGATTTAAAGGCTATTTTCTCTGCCTAGAAGAACTCAAATCAAAAAGTAATACCACAGTTTAAGAGTACGCTATATATATATATATATATATTTTTTTTTTTTTAAGTGCATTGATCTTTCGGAAATATAAAGTTTATCTGGACCTAAGCCGACTCACGCCATGTGTCCCTGGATGGTGGTAGATCAGCCATTTTTGGTATTTCTGGGGAAGCTCGCCATCTTTGACAATGTTGGCATGAGAACTGGTGCTTTCGAACAGCTGATCTACCTCTGGGCAACCAGTATTTCCTGCGGAGCTCACTGAAGACTCTTTCAGGTCCAGGGTGCAAAAGACACTCATCATATTCTTTGATAAGCAACTGAGATATGTGATGGTTGGGATCCAGGACAATGGGATTGATCATATCCTGGTCTAGGTCAGTAGCTCTCCGGAGCCGTCCCCCTACCCGGATGAGGCCAAGGGTTTGATCCAACTCAGGAGCTAAGGACAACAGTCGACTTTGTGAAGAGATATTCTTTTCAGATTGCAGAGCAGCAAGCTCAGATGGAAAATCATCTTCCTGGGCCTTTCTAAGAAGAATAATCTCAGCAGTCAAACTGGTGTTTGGTGATGGATTTGCAGCAAGATATTCATTTGCTGCAGTGAGAGAGTCCTTCCAGGTGTCACACTATGAGACATCCAGAGATGAAAGGTTGGAAGGGGTATGAATAGAGATATAATGGACGCTGGTTGATTTCCTCAACTCCTTAATATCCTCCTCCAATGATGTAACTGTGTTGAGATCAAGAGTTGGCCACTGGATGTCGGAAAGGAGCAAGAAAGGGGGGCCATGACTCCATCTTTGTGGTTGAGTCAGTTCTGACAGGAGCCTTCCACGGGTAAGGTCATCAGCAGGGTTAGAAGTAGGGATGGGAATTTCGACTAATTTCCCCGCCGACTAGTCCCAAATTTTATTTGCAACTAGTCGACTAGTCTATAAGCAAGAAAACTTGCAATTTAATACACATATTAAGTTAAAAGTTTAAAAGTTTAACATGCAAATTTGTATTTAGGAACTATTTTAGCCCAAACATTCAGGACAAACTGTTAATTTAAATTCTATTGATGTAACAACAACTGACTGAATAAAGTTGAACAATTTAAAGAGAAATACATTTCTGATACGTTTGCCAATGCAATGCATGGCATTTATTATAAATACTGCTTTGGTATGAAACTTGGATGCAGCAGCATGACAATTCCAAACGTACAACATAGTAGCCTAGAATAGAATTTCCCTGAAATCTCTGGCACTTAAGACTAGTGCACGATTCAAGAAACTTTCATTTCTTAAGAATATTTAACTGTAATTGGAAGGTCAGGATATTTTAAATAAAATAAATTGAACAAAAAATATTGTAAATTTAACAAACAAAAAAGAGGAAAAGAAGAACAAGATGCATGATGCTTAATGTAGCGTTTAACCGACTAGTAAAATACTAAACGATTAATAAATTAGTAGGCGGTTAAACGATTAAACGACTAGTCGCGCACATCCCTAGTTGGAAGCACTGTCAACATAACGCCAATCTTCAGCTATGGTTAGCTCTTGAATCTCAGCAATGCGAACGCCCGCAAACACCTTGTATCTGCATGAATCAGACTTAAGCCATCGCAACATGGTGGTAGAGTCACTCCAAAGAGAAAAGGCCAGATAGGTAGGGGGATTTCTCTTTGGATCAGGTTGGCAAGCTGAGCACCTGAGAGAGCGGCACACAATTCGAGTCATGGCATCTAGATCTGTTTTCTTGGGGTAACCCTTGACTTGGCCATGATGAAGGATATGAAAACCTGCCCCTGTTCATCGCTAGAGCGAAAGTAGGCAACAGAGCCATAAGCCCTCTCAGATGCATCTCAAAAGACATGAAGCTCCCTGGTTGTTGTGGAGAGGTCAAGACATGCTGGCTCATAGCTTCGGGGGAATTGCGCATCTGGCAGAAAACATAGTTCACTCTCCCATACCTTCCATTGATCAATCAGGAATTGTGGCTCAATAGGGTCATCCCATCCTCTTCCTGTCTTCCACAGTTCCTGCACCAGGGTCTTGGCCCTTGTGGTAAAGGGAAGGATATACCCCAAGGGATCGTATTGGCTTGCAAGAACACGGTAGATGTAACGTAAGGTGGGGGATGTAGAGCTAACTGAGTCTGAAACTCTGTGCTTATATCCCAACAGGTCAGGGCAGCAACTCCACTTAAGACCCAGGGTAAGCTCATGAGGGTCATCAGTGGAATGGGAAAGCCAGAGCTCACTGGATTCAGAACGGGCAGCAAGAGGCAAGTGCTCAATAACAGCAGGGACATTACAAGCCCATTGGCGAATCTCAAATCCACCACTTGAGAGAAAAGCTCGCAGATTATCTATGAGGGCTCTCGCTTTCTCTGGTGTTGAAACACTCTCTAGACAGTTATCCACATAAAAAGATTGCTCTATGCACTTGCAAATCTCCTCATTTGCCTCTGGATGGACTTTGGCATGCCTCTGTAGTGCATATATAGCACAACAAGGACTGCAGGTTGTGCCGAATGGCAAGACCTGCCATTTCTTCTTTGTACACACTGGTCATGCTTGGGTCCATTGAGAGCCTTTGCTCCATATGCAGGAGAAGGGGAACAACTGATCGACTTGTTGCATGGAAGGAAGGAAATATAGGATGTCTGAGCAAAGGAGTTGCATATCGGTGCAATCCATCAACCTCAACTTCTCTTGTCTCTGTACTAAGGAGCTGGAGAGCATAATTGTCAAGCTTTGACCTGGTCACTTCCTTTTCATTTCGATGAGGGAAGGATTCTAGTTGCCACAATTTCACAACGTTCCTCATTAATTCGTCTGTGTCAAATGAGGAAGGGGTAGCTGTGAAAAGGCATCGTTGGCTCCTGACTGAAGATGAGGACAGACCGGTTGGTCCTTGGATAGTCCATCCCATGGCAGTAAGGACAGCTATTGGAGCCCCTGCTGGAACACTGCAGATTGGCTGCATTGGTACAATCATCTGAGGATAATCAGAACCAATGAGGACAAGAGGCTGGACCTTGTGGAGCTTAGGTAAAGGTAAGTTGCGTAGATGAAGATACCGTTTTTGCAAGGCTTCAACTGGACAAGAATACTCTGCTAGACTCAAGTCTTTAGCAGTGAATGCATTCTGCACTAGGTAAGCTGAGGAGTCATCTCCTCTTGGGGAGATATGAAAGGTCACAGAGGATCCATTGACTTGCATAACTTCCTGTCTGGCGGTTTGCAGTCTGAGAATTTCGGGATGACCTTCCAGGCCAAGCTGTTTGACTGCTGAAGGTAGAATAATGGACCGCTCCGATCCATTATCCATGATGGCATATGTTTCCAGCTGCTTGTTGTTGGCATAGAGGATAACAGGAACAACCTTTAGGAGAACTCGAGGGGATCTGTTAGGATGATCGAGGAAGAGATTTGATGTTGGTGTACTGACCATCATGCAGGTGCTACTCCCTTCTGGTATGGTGTCATGCAAGACAGTTAAATGGAGATTTTGACAGACAGAGCAGGGTTTCTGAAGAGTGCAGTCCTCAGGCGTAGCGTTTCTGCAACATTTCCAACATCGCTTGTTGTCTTTTATCTAGTGTATTCTCTGGTTGGTGGATAGTTTGGTGAACTTTGGACAGCTGTTAAGGAAATGTTCTTTGTTATTGCAGAATGGAAAGAATTTAGGTTTCTTTGGCTTCTTGTTTTGATTGAGGTTAGCCTCTGACACTGAGGCAACATTCTTCTTTTGTGTATTGGTAAGGTACATTGCAACATGTTTTGTATTGCTATTGCAAGGATGTGATGTCGTCATTCGTTCCAAATCTCTTCTGTCCTTTTCAGGCATACTTAAAACAGCTGCACGATTGGCAATGCGCTTTGCGTGAGCCTTTATCTGAAGCCATGTTGAGAGATCTTGCAAGGTGTAGCCATGCTCCACACCATCTGGTGTGATGCCCCTTTGCAAACAGTGTTCCACAAAGGAATCCAGATAACTGACTAGTAATTTGCTGATAAGTCTATCAACATGTGACCCACACCTTATTTCGAACTCATTTTCTCCCTCCATAGATCTTAACAGGCCAATCAAAGCATGAACAGACAGTGAGAATTCCTCAAAGGCCTCAACATCTCCAATCTTTATGACAGGGGCATTCAAAATGCAGTTGATCTCACTTTGGATCAACTGTCTTGGCTGTCCATACTTGGCTTCAAGAGCTGTCATGGCTTGAGAGAATGGTTGGTTGTCATAGATATAAGCCCTGGCTAACGATAGTTACGTATTGTAACTCCAGATTCTATGAGTATAGGCGCAGCCCTTTAAGGCTATCGCTAGTGGGTTTACCCTCGCGCGCCAGCGCAGCACTGAAAAAACTTGGTCTACTCCCACCCACGTGATGGGCCCCTCCCGCGCCACCTGCCTATAAATGGCCCCGGGCTCATACAATCTGCTCCCGATAACAGCCTTTTCTTCAGCTGATAAAGGGAACCAGTGAGGCCCATAGCTTAAAGGGCTGCGCCTATACTCATAGAATCTGGAGTTACAATACGTAACTATCGTTCTATTTCATATAGGCTTCGCCCTTTAAAGCAACAATATGTAACTTTAACACCTTATCTTAACTGTTTTCAATGCCCTCTAACTGTGGAGAGTCAGTAAATAATGCAAATAGTCCCTCCCTCTCTCCCTCTGCGCCCCGGTGAGAGCTTCTCTGGCACTCTGTAACTCTTAGGCGCGAGCCGGTTCAGCAACGACCTGCTTTACGGCACAAACCAGAGTTCAGCTTATGGCCGACAGAAACAGCGGATCACCGACGCTTGTGTCCGGTTTTATGAAAGCTGAGGCTATAATATGAAAGATACTGTGACGGACTCGGATAGGGAAAGACGGAGGCGGAAAAAAACGAGTAAAAAGCCGGACCAGAGAGAAGATTGGACGGACTTTTAGCGATGTTTTGAACTACGTGAATCAACAGGCTGAAGTCAGACTGTGAGCTCTTCTGCTGCTGCCAGAGGGTGAGTAAAAAAGTCTTTATATGTTTGTTACTTGATTTGAGCTGCTGGGGTTTTATTCTGTCACTTTACTGTTCAAAGAAATAAAGAAATACACTGTTACTGTTAGCATGTGTGTTAGCCTCACATGCTATTGTTATGAGTTATGATCGATTAGATTTAGAATCTGATAATATTATTATGATTAGTACAGCAGTGATGTTGAGTGTTGAACACTTCAGAGGCTGTCAACCAACAATCAGATGATCTGAAGTTAGCTCATGTCCTGTTATTCTGTAATATTGGAGATGATTACATAGAAAACGTATTGTCCAGGTGCATGAGATGACAATTATATATTCAGTCCAGTTCACTGCAGCACTGACCTCAGTATTTATTTCAGGTGATCAGCATCAGCTTCAGACAGGAGACACCAACACCACCACAGGAGTCAGAAAACAGGAGGTCTGTTTTCTGAAATGTCTGCAGGGCTCAAAGTTTCTGATAGTTTCACTATTTACTGTCATTAATAAATCTTTGTGTGCTTGCTCTATCCAAATAGTTAACAAATATTGTATGTTATTTCTGATCTATCTTCTATACCTGCTATATTTACAGCAACAATGTGCCCGATGTTTTTTTTTTTTGGGGTGAATTCATAATGATTTTATTCTTTCATGGTGAAATAACAAACAGGTTTAGTCATTACAATCCATCTAATCTTCATACACCACAAAATGTACTCCAAATACTTGGTATTTGACGACATTTTATGTGGAAAACTTACTCATTTAACTGAAGGAATCACTCAGAGCTGTTTTTCTTGGGTTAATATGGCCATAGTTCTCTTCTGCTCACTGTATATTAGAATTTACTTCATTATCTGTCCTTCAGTGAGACAGATTGTCACAACTACAAACTAAACAGATGTGAAATAAAAAACTGTAAAATAAATTTCTTTTCTCTTTCAAGGTATCAACAGAACTACAATCACAAATATCCAGAGCTGGAGTTTATAGGATTTTAAAGACACAGAAGAACACAGTTACATCAAGACCTTCAGAAAGCCGTGATTCTGATGAGGATTCAACATGGACCGAGCCTTCAATGATCCAGAAACCTGCTGCCAGTTCTTTCATTTCCACTTCAGCTCTTTCTCTGTATAATACAGAATAAGGGGGAGATTTGGGGCAGTTTTATTTTGGAAGTTAGTAAACACTGAAGTACACATGAGAATATTCTTCAATCATGTCTGATATCCTGCATATTTACTCTGAATAAAAACATTTCTACATGCTTCTATAAGTTGATATTCAGTGTCCCAGCACTTTTTCTCTTGCCTTTCAGGCATTTTTATATTTGCCAATTTCGATCTTTATCTCTGTTGTAGTATTTTAGCCTTACACTCAGTTTTATTACCTCCTAAATTTTTCTGTATTTGTTCTAATTTTACAATGGTAGTAGTTTTATTTTGCACTACAGCAAACACCACGACATAAACCAGAAAATTTTGCTTTACATCATGTGAGTAGATATCCAGAATATTTGTACCAATTTAAACTATTTATCTGTGGTCAAATTAACAACTAGCACTGAATACTCAAGTGTCAAGTTTTCTACTTGCATTTCACTGTAGTTATCCTATTTCCTAATAACTCCATATTCAATGTCCTGAACCAACTTGCTCCCAAGATTTGAACTGCCTTTTGTGAACAAATAAAGTTTCTTGTTATGGAAATGAGTAGGTCTGCAGTTTATGTTACAAATACTTTAATAATGTTAAAAAAAAATGAGTTACACAGTATTACATCAGTGAGTTTTGCACATCATAACAGAAACACATCAGAAGGTCTCCTCTGGTCAGCTGGATCTCTCTGCTGCTCCTCCAGACCTCCACATCTCTGATTCTTCTTCTCCTCTCAGGGGTCGGAAGTGGCTCAGTCTTGTGTCTAACATACACATGGAAGCAGAAAATTACACAAATGAACAGACGTAATGTTACAGCGTAACCTTTTACCTAATGCCCACTGTCTAACTCGTACGTGTTCAAGTTTTTCACAGCTGATGGAGTTTATTCTTTACGTGTTTCATAAACTGTAGATGATGGTCTAGCTCAGCTGTGTCGTCACTCTGCTCCGGCCATTATCAGCGCTTTTGTCTCACATTTAGCAGCTTTGCAGAGAGCACAGAGTCATCCTACCGCAGTCATGTCTCAGAGGGCCTCAGCTTAGTTTTTAACACGTAAAGTTTTCTCTATTACCAGGTAACAAACGAGTCCCTCCTGGGTCGCCATTATCCATCAGCCACTCGCCCCAGGCTAAAAGCTACGGTCAAAGTTACAGAATACACATGCAAATGCTGAGCTAACTACAGACTGATAATGCTTGAAAAACGATATATTAGGAAAGAAACATGCTCAGACTGTACCTTATCAGTCCACATGGTTTATATGTCTCTCTGGAGGTCCTTTCAGCTCGCTGTGCCTTCCTCTTTATGTAAACAAATGCACGCTGTTGTGCGGCGCTCGGTTTTACGACAGTGCAGTTACACCAACGACCACAGAGGGAGCTAGAGAGCAGAATAAATGGAATCCTACATATTTGGCCTTTAAGGCTATCGCGAGTGGGTTAAAGGCGAAGCAGGATGTAGTCAATGCCTCACTGGGTCCTCATCCGAAGAATCCCAACATCAAGGCTAACAACAATAACCTCAGGCCCGCACATAAGACCATTCACAGAATTCTGTATAATGTGAACACCTGTGCCCTGTATGCGCATATGTGCGCAAACCAACAGCCTGATGATGTGTTTCCTTATCAGCCTCCAGATAATGAAGAACTCATAATCCATAAGGGCTGACTCTGCCAATCTGTTGCTGAAAAGCAGAGAAGACGGCCGTTACGCATTGTAACAGTCAAGCAATGAACAGAACAGACCCAATACAAAACACATCTGTCTCATCCAAGACCAGAATAAATCCATTCATGTCCTTAACTATCACTCTGGCAGGATTCCACAGAGTGAGACATGGAGAAGAGGGAGACATCCCTCAAATAAAACCGAACAAATGAACATGGGGAAGACCAAGATGCTGCAGCGCAAATATCTTCCACTGACATCCCACCGTGCAAAGCCACGGAGGAGGAAATTCCTCTCGTAGAGTGTGCTCTGATGCGCTCCGGGGGAACAGAGCCAGATGAGACATAAGCTTGTGAAATAGCCTCACACAGCCAATGTGACAGGCGCTGAGCAGAGAGAGGGCGCCCCTGCGAATGCCCTCTATGATGCACAAATAAGCGCTGAGAGTGACGCAGTGTGGCCGTGCGCTACACATAACATGACAGAGCGCGCACGGGGCAAAGGAGGTGTGATGTAGCCTCCTCCTCAGAGCCATGCGGAGGAGGGAAAAATCCCCCCAACTTAATAACTCTTGATCTAAAAGTGCTATTAATGTTCTTTGGCATGTAAGATGGATTAGGTCGTAAAACAGCCGAGCTGCCATCTCCCTGAATGCGCAGGCAAGATGGAGCGACAGAGAGGGCTGACAAATCCAGGGGCGGATCTAGTCATATGGGGGCCCAAGGCAAACCCAGTCATTGGGGCCCTTCCCTGTTCTGTGCTGATACATTTTTTAAATTATTTTTATTCATTTTTCCAACTTATGGAATGGGTGCAGAGAAAAAATAAACAAGGAACTTACAGATATCAAACAAGAAGAGGGGAAAAGGGCAGAAGAAGAAGAAATGGAGGGTAGTAAATAAAATAAAAAATAACTAAAATTAAATTAGATTAAATAATTATATGAAAAGTAAACAGGGTCAGTAACTCAGTATTTCACTGGTTTTCAGCATGCTGATACATTTTCATGATTATTTTAATCTTGTACCAGGTAACAAACTAAATGAATTTCCTTTAATTCTGTAATTTAGTTTAATTTTGACAGAAGGCCAGTGTGTTAATTGGTCCTGCTTTTAAAGTCTGATACAGTTATCTGACAGCTTAAGTTACATACCCATGTTTATATGTCCTCCACATCCAGGGAATAATATTTATGACCATAAAAAGATTATGAATCTAAATGTTTGTGATTACGGAGCCCCTGTAGGGACATCGGCAAAAATAAATGAGAAGTTTATCCAGTGCATGGGCCGTAAGCTTTTTATACTAAGTGTCATATAGTTTGAAAAGTTATGAATTAAATTATTTTAAAGGATATTATGATTGAAAATAAAGACAATGACATCAAATGTATGAGGTCTACTGTCAAAATGATCTTAAAATATGGATGTTGATCTCCTCTACTTCAGACTACAGTGTGTGAATTAACACTAAAATAATAATAACTGAATCAAAGAAAACTTTAATAATACATTCTTGTGAGATGTTTGGGGCCCCTGGACATCTTGGGGCCCCAGGCAATTGCCTGTGTTTGCCTAATGGTAAGTACGCCCCTGGACAAATCACTCACTCTCTTAGCTGACGTCAGAGCTAAAAGCAGAGCTGTTTTGAGTGATAAGAACTTAAGTGAGATTTGAGTCAATGGTTCAAACGGAGTCCTACTCAACGCCCGTAACACCAGAGATAAATCCCACTGAGGAGCAAAAGAACGAGAAATCGGTCTGTCTCTCCTCACGCCTTTGAGGAAGCGTTTCATCAGCGGGTGACTAAACACAGATCTGTCACAAAAACCTTCATGACAAGCTGAAATCGCAGCTGCATAAGTTTTAACCGTGCTAAAAGCCAAAACCTCTGTCCAGGAGGAGCTGGAGGAAAGACAGCACGCGAGGCAGGGGACAGGTCACTGGGTCCCAGCCTGACTCCATGCACCACCGCTGAAAAGCTGCCCATTTCGCCGAGTACGCTGCTCTTATGGATGCAGCTCTCGTGCCCTGGATAGTGCGCACGACCCCAGGCGAGAGTCCGAGCCTCGCTCCCTTTCAGCGGCCAGGCCCGCAGACGCTGACCTATCACTGGGAAACTCCTGATTGTTCCCCCTGCTTGGGAGAGAGCATCCCCCCGCCACGGGATCATCCATGGCAGGCGCTGTAACCATGGAAACCATGACGCTCCCGTGCGCTCCAGAGCTATGAGAACAGCTGACAGCTGCTCTTCCTGAATCCTCCTCAGAAACCGAGGGATCAGAGGGACGGGCGTAAAGGCGTAAAGGAGCTTTTTGGGCCAGGGGTATCGTGAGAACGCATCCACCCCCAGAGGGGGGTTGTCTCGTGCGCTCAGAGAAAACCACAGAGCACACTGCGTGTTTTCTTGTGTTGCGAACACATCCACCTCTGCCTGCCCGAACATTGACCAAATCTGAGACACCAGCTCGGGGTGCAGACTCCAGTCTATTGCCTGAGGACCTCCCCTCGACATGATATCCGCCCCCCTGTTTAGCACACCAGGGATGTACACCGCTCTGATAGAGAGGAGGTGTCTGTGCGCCCAGCATAACAGCTTTCTGGCTATGTCTAGCAGCTGCGCCGAGCGCACACCGCCCTGACGGTTGATATAAGCCGCTGTTACTTGGTTGTCCGTGTGAATCAGAACATGCTACCTCCGTAAAAACGGAGCGAAATGCTGGACCACTTTCCACACTGTCAGAAGCTCCAACGCATTTATGTGGAGAGACATGTGAGCTGGCCACTGCCCCCCCACTACCTGAGTAAGGCACGTGCCCCCCCACCCCGAGAGAGAAGCATCCGTGAACACAGAGACGTGACACGATGCCTTCCCTAACGGGACCCCCGACTTCAGAACCTCGGGGTCTCTCCAGTGAGCCAAATCAGGCAACACTGAGGGGGGGACTAAAACCATGCGTCTTCGCTCAAGCTCCGGGTCTATGCGCAGACGGATGAACCACCTCTGCAGCCGTCTCATGTGAAGTAATCCCAACGGTACAACCACATGAGCCGCTGACATTGTGCCGAGCAACCGCATAATAGAGACTGCTGTCACCACCCTGCTGGGGACAACTCGTCTTACCCCCAATTTCCACCGGACGCGAAAGCGCTACGCCGTGCAGCGTCCTGCGGAGCACTTTGCTCCCATTGTAGTCTATCAGGCAATTTCCACTGCATGCGAAAGCGCTGCGCCGCGCAACAATCCTGAAGCGCCCGGCGCTTAGGCGTGAGAGATACGCTTCAGGTCTATTTTCAGCGCGGCCGCTTCCAAACCTCGTAAATTCAGAGTCATTAAGAAAGCACCTGGCAGGAAGTCACCGTGTGGAGTAACCGGAAGTTTCAAAATAAAACACAATGCACGGACTCTTGCACGTAATTTTCCTCAATTAATTGTCATTACGTCGAAACCGGAAGCACGAGCTTCAGGTCAGCAGTCGGTCAGAGGGTCCCAGAGACAACACGACACCATGGCCGAAGAAAAGTGAATTGTAGAGGTACAGGAATATATAACACTGCATGCATGACACCATAGTCTTTCTACACGGATATAGGCAGACAGAAGTTGAATAATTCACGAAGCTGTGTGGTTGGGACCAGCAGAGAGACCTTAGAGAAGTGAAGTGAGGTGTTGTTTATTGCTTTTCTCAGTCTATAACATGTTTTATGAGCGTGTGACATCGCTATTCTCATGAGAGCCGTGGCTCTCCGGGGATCAGCCCTCCCCCTCCGGATTGAACTCCGCGGCACCCCGTGGCGCGCCGCTTCCAGTGGGTTTTGAGATTCGGGCTGGCGCAGTGCTTTCAAGGCATGTGAAATTAGGGGTGAGGAGGGACGTCAGAGTCTGCGACCTCTCCTGAGATAGCCGCGCGCTCATTGTGGCTGAATTCAGCTCCACTCCCAGATAAATTATCTGCTGAGACGGAAAAAGCGAGCTCTTTTCCAAATTGATAGCGAAGCCCAGCTGTGACAGGTGAGACACCAACACCTAAGTCTGTGCTGCCGCCTCCTCCCTGGATCGAGCCAGCAAAAGCAGGTCGTCCAGGTAAAAGAGAACTCTCATCCCTCTCCTGTGTAGTGGCTGCAGAGCTGCCTCCACACACTTGGAGAACGTGCGGGGAGCAAGAGAATAGCCGAAGGGGAGACGATTGTACTGGTATTGGACCCCTTGAAACGAGAAACGAAGGAATTTCCTGTGTTTCTGAATAATAGAGACCTGGAAATATGCGTCCTTCAGGTCCACCGAAGTGAACCAGTCGTTTTTGTGGACGCATTCCAATACTTGTTTTATCGCCAGCATGTGAAACGGATGCTGCATTATCACTGTGTTGAACAGTGACAGGTCCAAAATGGGTCTCATCCCTCCTGTTTTCTTGGGAACCAGGAAATAGCGGGAGTAAAACCCCTGATCCTGCCTACAAGCAGTGTTCCTGCCAGAGAGAGCCCCAAGCGCGAGGTTGCTTTCACGGCGCTTATGAGAAATAGAGCCTTTGTTTAGCGTGTTTTTTGTGTGAAATGAAAATTTCTAAATAAAGCGTGAATGCAGACCGACATCAGATTTTTTCAGTGGGAGTCCGCATTTGTGCTTTTGGTCAAGTAAAATATGGCTGCAGACTGCAGAGGAATCGGCAGACGAGCAGGACCGGAGGAGGAAGGGGTTGCTTGGTCCTAGCGCCCTGGGCTTCTGCTGCACAGAAACACTGCTGTAGGGGTAATTTCTGCCCTAAACCTTGTGATAGGACCCAACTTGCTCCATCCCGGAATATCACTTTAAGGACTGGATGGAGCCTTTACTCTGTAAAGAGGAGGAGGAGGAGCTGCGCTTTGAACTCCTCTCCATCGGTCGTTGTCCTTCTGTTTGTACATGGGTAGGCTTGTCTTGCTCTGCATGCTGCCAACTTGTTGAATCTGTCACATAGTCCTTTATAGGAAGGAGCTCGTCTTGCTCTGCCTCTTCCACGTCCTAATTGTGTCGTCTTGGGTCTGGCCCCTTTCTCTATCTGGGAAGCTGAAACATCTTCAAATTGTGGGTGAAGGCCAGTAAGTTCAGACACATCATCACTAGGACCAACTGGGATTAGCTTATCCTACTAAGCCTACTCTCATAGGAACATTTCACATTATCTTTCACTGTTTTCATTTTCACCAGCTCTGTTTCTTGGATGCACAGAGCTCTTCTTCAGTGCCCTTGTTTTGCTTCTGAACGTCCTCCTTCAGTTTCTCCAAAGATTCACACTTACCTTTGAAGACACTAAGCTCAGCCAAAGCAGTTTTTAACTTCTCCTGAAGTTAATGTTTTTCTGTGCTGTTTCATGGGGTTTTGTAAGGTTATATTGAAGGTTTGATCTTTCCAGTTCCCTGTCAGCGATTTGCTTGCGCATTTCCTCATTAGCAATTTCAAGGTCATGCTTAATACAGCAGAGGCTTCTGATCTTTTGCAGCCTTTCTGATGACACTTTCTTGGATGCACAGAGCTCTTCGTTTTGAGCCTTATTCTTTCTGCTTAACTCCTCAATATCCTCCTTTTTAGCCTCAATTTCCAAAGCCAAAGCCTCATTCCTGCTGCTTAATACCTCAATTCTTGATAACTTCTCATCAAGAAGACTGATTTTTCTTCTCAGGGACGCATTCTGTTCACCTACATTAGACTGAGCCCTCCTAAGGATCTCAGTTTCCCTGACCAAAGCCTCATTCCTGCTGCCTAAATCATGAATTTTCTTCTTTTGAGCCTCATTCCTGCTGCTTAAATCTTGAATTTTCTTCTTTTGAGCCTCAATTTCCTCCTTTTGATCCTCAATTTCCTTCTTTTGATCCTCAATTTCCTCCTTTTGATCCTCAATTTCTTCCTTTTGATCCTCAATTTCCTCCTTTTGAGCCTCATTACTGAAGCTTAATACCTTAATTCTTGACAACTTCTCATCAAGAAGACTGTTTTCTCTTCTCAGGAACGCATTCTCTTCACGTACATTATACTGAGCTGTCATAAGGACCTCATTTTCCCTGACCAAAGCCTCATTCCTGCTGCTTAAATCTTGAATTTTCTTCTTTTTAGCCTCAATTTCTTCCTTTTTAGCCTCAATTTCCTCCTTTTGAGTCTCATTTCTGCAGCTTAATACCTCAATTCTTGATAACTTCTCATCAAGAAGACTGATTTTTCTTCTCAGGGACGCATTCTGTTCACCTACATTAGACTGAGCCGTCCTAAGGATCTCAGTTTCCCTGACCAAAGCCTCATTCCTGCTGCCTAAATCTTGAATTTTCTTCTTTTGAGCCTCATCCTTGCTGCTTAAATCTTGAATTTTCTTCTTTTGAGCCTCAATCACCTCCTTTTGAGCCTTATCCCTGCTGTTTAACTCCTCAATCACCTCCTTTTGAGCCTCAATTTCCTCCTTTTGAGTCTCATTTCTGCAGCTTAATACCTCAATTCTTGATAACTTCTTATCAAGAAGACTGTTTTCTCTTCTCAGGGACGCATTCTGTTCACCTACATTAGACTGAGCCGTCCTAAGGATCTCAGTTTCCCTGACCAAAGCCTCATTCCTGCTACCTAAATCTTGAATTTTCTTCTTTTGAACCTCATCCTTGCTGCTTAAATCTTGAATTTTCTTCTTTTGAGCCTCAATTACCTCCTTTTGAGCCTTATCCCTGCTGTTTAACTCCTCAATCACCTCCTTTTGAGCCTTATCCCTGCTGTTTAACTCCTCAATCACCTCCTTTTGAGCCTTATCCCTGCTGTTTAACTCCTCAATTCTTGATAACTTCTTATCAAGAAGACTGTTTTCTCTTCTCAGGGACACATTCTCTTCACCTGCATTAGACTGAGCCGTCCTAAGGATCTCATTTTCCCTGACCAAAGCCTCATTCCTGCTGCTTAAATCTTTAATTTTCTTCTTTTTAGCCTCATACCTGCTGCTTAAATCCTGAATTTCCCTCTTTTGGGCCTCATTTTTGTAGAAAAGGATGTCGTTTAGTACTCGAAGGTCATTTGTTTTATTATTCCGAGTTTTTTCAAGTGCCTGTCGCAGATCCATTATGACTTTTTTCTGGGACCTGTTTTCTTCATAAAGATCTCTGTTCTCCTCCTCCTGCTTTTTTTTCCACCGAGAAGCCAACATGTTGTCCTGTTTGTTCAGATCAGATATCTGTTTCTTATCTGTTTCTTATCTAATCTGCTAGCAAAGATTATTATTATTAATAATTAAGCATGCCTTTGATCAAAGGCTTCTGCCTTTGATCAAAGGCAGCAGCCTTTGATGATGTCATCAGAATGCTGCCTTTGATGATGTCTGTCAGAACAGTATATAACCAAATACCTTTGGTTATATACTGTTCTGACAGACATCATTACTGTTCAAGACTGATACATTAGTTGAAAACAATGAGTTTTTACACAATGGAACAGAATCCGTCCAGATTCACCCTCTTAAAAAGAGTAGAGCGCTTGGAGAAAGAGAATGAATCTCAAAAGAAGGAAATTGAGTTTCAAAAGGAGATTATTGAGATAAAAAAAAACAATTGTCTGGCTCGAAAGGAGAAAATTAAGGATTTAAGCAGCAGGAATAAGGCTCAAAATGAAAGAATTAAGGAGTTGAAGAGCAGAGATAAGGCTCAACAGGAAGAAATTGAGGAGTTGAAGAGCAGAGATAAGGCTCAACAGGAAGAAATTGAGGAGTTGAAGAGCAGAGATAAGGCTCAACAGGAAGAAATTGAGGAGTTGAAGAGCAGAGATAAGGCTCAACAGGAAGAAATTGAGGAGTTGAAGAGCAGAGATAAGGCTCAACAGGAAGAAATTGAGGAGTTGAACAGCAGAGATGAGGCTCAAAAGGAAGAAATTGAGGCTCAAAAGAAGACAATTCAGAATTTAAGCAGCAGGAATGATGCTAAACGGAAGACAATTCAAGATTTAAGCAGCAGGAATGAGGCTAAACGGAAGACAATTCAAGATTTAAGCAGCAGGACAATGAGGCTAAACGGAAGACAATTCAAGATTTAAGCAGCAGGAATGAGGCTTTGACTTTGAAAAGAGGGTAATTGACAATTCAAAAGGAAACAATTGAAGCTCAAAAGAAGGAAATTGAGGAATTAAGGCTCAAAAGGAAGAAATTGAAGCTCAAAAGAAGGTAATCGAGGAGTTAAGGGATAAGGCTCGAAAGGAAGAAATTGAGCTCAAAAGAAGGAAATTGAGGAATTAAGGGATAAGGCTCAAAAGGAAACAATTGAAGCTCAAAAGAAGGAAATTGAGGAATTAAGGGATAAGGCTCAAAAGGAAATAATTGAGGCTCAAAAGAAGGAAATTGAGGAATTAAGGGATAAGGCTCGAAAGGAAGAAATTGAGGCACAAAAGAAGGAAATTCAGAATTTAAGCAGCAGGAATGATGTTAAACAGAAGACAATTCAATATTTTAGCAGCAGGAATGAGGCTTTGACTTTGAAAATTGGAGCTCAAAAGAAGGTAATTGAGGAGTTACGGGATAAGGCTCACAAGAAAGAATTTGAGGTTGACGGTTGACGACCACATAAAAAAAATCCAAGTTAGTCATTTTGAGGTGATTTTTTAAAAATTAAGTACACTTCAGTGAACTGAAATCCTTATAAATCCCTCAAAATGACTATGATTTTATCACCAGATGATCAGTCAAAGAAGAACTGGAAATAGATTTTTGTCGTTAGTTCAAAATAAAAAAAAAGAACCATGGCTTTCAAAACCGTAAACATATCAGACAGAAAAAGCCTACCTGACTCAAAATACTTTACATCAACAGTACATCAACAGAAATGACACCATCGAACAGAAAACCACACTGTTAGACCAAGTAAACCTGCTGCTTCATGCCTGCCGAAATGTGTTTGCTCTATTGCCATATGATCGCCAAACTCTCTTAAGAGCTTCATCAGAGATCCCAGTGCTATCGGTATGCTGATCATATGACTTGATAACATTTTCTCCTGTGTTGGGCGGACGTTCCCGATCACCTGCGCCGACAGCCCTGTGTGTCTCCCAGGAGGGAGCGCGGCCAAAAGCCTCAATCAGCCGGCTGTCATCACTGACGCTGGCCGCCTTGCCTACTACTTCCTCTCCACCGAAAAAGCGCACCAGAAGGCGTGAGAAACGAGCCGGTGTGCTTGTCCAATTTAAGGCTTACCTGAGAGCCTCTTCTTCGAATGATTCACGCTCTGGATCTGCTCGTCCTGTCCGGCTTTTAAACCACCGGTGGATCCGGACCATCTCCATCAGGGTATCATTCGTTCATTCCATATCCGTTTTAGAATCCAAAATCGGAAAACGGATAACGACTTGTTATTTCATTTCTCGTTTTCAAATCAAAAATCGGAAAACAAATAACGGCCTATTTTTCGCTGTTTTGACTTTGTTTCGAAATTAAAAATAGAATACGAGAGAATGGAATTATCATGGGATTTTTGTTCTATTCGTTTTTGGTTTATCATTTTCGATGTGTTGTGACCTGGAACTTGTTGACTTTTTTCTCAGGGAGGCCAGTCAGTCTCTACCGGGTGAGTCCATTGATGGGTGAATCGACACCCATCTCCTGCAACGTCTCCGAAATGTCTGTGTGGGTCTTACCAGCTTCGAACAACTGCTTATAACATCAGCGTATTGTTCTAGTGCGGCCATAGAAGTCTATTTATATGTCACTCACTGTATATCGCCTTCTCTATCTCTGTGAACAGCTTTCAAGATCCACGCGGTTTAAGACTGGCCTCCCTGAGGAAAAAGTCAACAACTTCCGGGTCACAACACAATGGAATCATAGACATTATATACGTATATAATGTCTATGTCGAAAATGATACAAACCAAAAACGAATAGAACAAAAATCCCATGATAATTCCATTCTCTCATATTCTATTTTTAATTTCAAAACAAAATCAAAACAGTGAAAGATAGGCCGTTATTTGTTTTCCGATTTTTGATTTGAAAATGAGAAATGAAATAACAAGTTGTTATCCGTTTCCCGATTTTTGGATTCTAAAACAGATATGGAATGAACAAATGATACCCTGATACATCTCCCCTGAGCCTTCTCTGCTGCTGTCAGCCTCATGCCGGTGTCCTCGCCGCGGCACTCACCTGGGCAACCTCCGCCAGCTGAGATGCGCTGTGTCACCAGCCGGCTCGTAACGAAACCTCTGCACGGCTCTGCTCAATGCCAGGTCAGTAATGAACAAAACTTTTCTCTTCAATGATTTCTTCACCACCCGCAAACTGGATATGTGTGTGACAGAAACGTGAATGAATGCTGGTGACTTTACTCCTTTCTCCCAACTCCTTCCTCTGAATTGCACAGAGTTAATGTAATAAGTGAAAAATGTTGTATAAAATATTGACTCAATGAAACTTTTGCTGATACCTGTAAATAAGTATTGTTAAATGTGCTGAACATGATAGTTGACTCAAAGAAAGCTAGAGATAATAATTTAACTGAATACAATTCTCCAAAAAAAGAAATGTTGAAATAATGTACATTCAATAATACTGAATTGTCTGCAACCAATTTGGATCCAGCTTTTGTTAAATGAATAATCTGATTGTATTTTGGTTACGGCTGATAACAGAAAGTCTAAGTTAGAAAAATAAGAAAAGTAAAAGAAATGGATAAAAAAAATGTATAAAATGCTATATAAAGAAATAAAAAGCAGGATGAAAATAAAAGAAAAAAATAAAAAGTATAAAACAAAGAAAATTAAGTCGTGAGACTGTGAATAGACTAGGAAAGCGTGAAGTGATTTTGCCAAAATTGGTATAAATAAAACACTTATTTCCTAAAGCACATGGTATAATACCATGAGATTATCAAACTGTTACTGACTACATAAGCAGATTGTTTTGTTTATGATAAATCAACTGAATGAAATGTTGCATTTCTAATCAGAGGAAAGGAAAATGCATAAATAAGAATGTACTAATCTTATGAAGAATGATAAATTGAAGTACCTCAATGAAATGAACTGAGGGAGGAAACATCGACACACATCTATTTTAAGCTGTATGCTGAAAGAAAAAACTTTACTTTGCATGTGCATGAAATTCTACAAGAAATGACCATTTTTTTGAAGAATTCAAAGTATCAACCAATAAAAGAATGACAAATGAATTAGCTATGAAGCAATCCTCTAAAACATGTCTGTTCTTTCTGTTTTCTATCTATCAACACTCCGTGTCTGCTGAAAAAATCCAATCCATGTCTCCTCCAACTGAGTGTCCCCCTTCTGACATCTAACGCTGAGACTTAACCAAGGTCTGTGACGACAACCCGGGGTCCCGCAGAAACTTGAAGACGGTCAAAGTTGAAGTCAAGGTGGTGCCAGTCCACAGCAAACAACCATCTAAATTTTAAAGAGTGATGACAGCGTGAAGGAAGCGTCCACGCGTACAGAAACAAGATCCCTGAGAACAGGACTGTCCTGCAGGAGCTGACAGTGAAACATTTCAAACATCAACATGGATGAAGAATCCAACCTCACCTTTACACCGAGAGGAGTACAGACTGTGTTGCAAAAATTCAAGAATACATTATATTGTCCCATCTATTTTGTTTGTGTGATGATCAATCCAATTTATGTCTTTTCAGTCACGACAGAAGAGGACAGCTTCACCCAGGAACCCATAGAGAGGAGGACAGCTTCACCCAGGAACCCATAGAGAGGAGGACAGCTTCACCCAGGAACCCATAGAGAGGAGGACAGCTTCACCCAGGAACCCATAGAGAGGAGGACAGCTTCACCCAGGAACCCATAGAGAGGAGGACAGCTTCACCCAGGAACCCATAGAGAGGAGGACAGCTTCACCCAGGAACCCATAGAGAGGAGGACAGCTTCACCCAGGAACCCATAGAGAGGAGGAATATTAGATAATATTCAGTTTGCTTACTGGATGTGCTAATTATGTCTTCAATAAATCTGAACTATTTTACTTTATTAATTCTACTTTTGAAGAACAAACTACAACAAGACGGTTTGTGTTTTGACATAAGGATTTTATTTGAACACATTTCCTATGTTATTTTCAAAGTTCTCTTGGAATAAAACAAAAGTTTTGAAACACAGAGATAATTATTATTGTAATTACACAAGTTAAGCGAAGAGAAATGACTGTTTTATGTTTTATTAAGATTTATGCGTATGTATGTTATGGTTAAGGAATAGTTTTATTGAAGCAGAATCTATGAGAATATTTTAAAACACTGGATCATTTGAGAATAATACCATAGTTTATTTATTTACAGTAAGTAAAGTAAAATAATGATAATCATGTTTGATAATCAAACAGAGTTTAACATTTTTGCATGACAGAACTTATCAGGAAGTTATATAAACATATCCCAATCTAGTTTTGTCATCAGAAAAAGAATTTCAATATTCTATGTATAATAAGTGATAATGGATTCCATTAAGATGAACAAATATATCAACAATTGAGAACAATTTTGTCTTTTATAAAAGTAATTCAAACTTGTTTTACGATTAACACCAAATGGAGAGAAGTGTTTCTAAGAACCAAGGACCACTGAGAAGAACACTATCTTTCACTAACAGAATATTTATGTTTCTGCTCTTCTACGTTTTTGGAAATAATAAACACGTCTATTGTTTTTGATGTTTGCATTGAAAAAGACAATCATCAAGATTTATGAATATCAAACCTGGGTCTCTGCATGTACATGATGTTCATGATGACTGTTCATATATCAACAGCCATGCACAACTTTCTGCTGTTGGAAATTCCTCACTTCTAAATTTGAAGATGTTGAGAAACTAAACTGGTCTAGTTTACCCACGATGAGAGAACATTGTGGAGAGTGTTTAAAAGATGTGACTTTTGATAGAACCTGTGGTTATCTGTCCATACGCACAAAGGTTTTAATTGATCACATCGAGACTTTACAACTGGATCCAAAAAAAGACGACACCTTATTAATGCCGGCCTTGAATGGAACGGTATTACGACTGGACTTACGACTATTTGCACAAAATCATGACTGTTCTTTGAGAAGGTATTCTGGACAGCTGAATTGTAATATCTGATCTCTATCTCAACGTTGGATACACGTGATATTGGTTGAGACGTCAACACGATAATCATGAGAATTCGAGCTTTGAGAAGCGACATTTTCTTTGATACATCGATCTATCAAAGACAACTGGAAACTCCTGAATACGCTGCTTGTGTTCCAGGGGCGTACTTACCATTAGGCAAACACAGGCAATTGCCTGTGGCCCCAAGATGTCCAGGGGCCCCAAACACCTCACAAAAATGTATTATTAAAGTTTTCTTTGATTCAGTTATTATTATTTTAGTCTTAATTCACACGCTGTAGTATGAAATAGAGAAGATCAACATCCATATTTTATCATCATTTTGTCAGTAGACCTCATACATTTGATTTCATTGGCATTATTTTCAATCATAATATCCTGTAAAACACTTTAATTCATAACTTTTCAAACTATATGAAACTTAGTATAAAAAGTGTAAGGCCCATGCACTGGATAATTTTGAGTTTACACAATAAACTTCTTATTTATTTTTGCTGATGTCCCTTCAGGGGCTCCGTAATCATAAACATTTAGATTCAAAATCTTTTTTGGTCATAAATATTATTGCCTGGATGAGGAGGACATATAAACATGGGTATGTAACTTGTAACTTAAGCTGTCAGATAACTGTAACAGATTTCAAAAGCAGGATTAATGAACACACTTGCCTTCTGTCAAAATTGAAGTCATTAAGTTTCGTTGTTACCTGGTAGAAGATTAAAATAATAAAAAAAAATGTATCAGCATTCTGACAACCAATGAAATACTGAGTTACTGACCCTGTTTACTTTTCATATTATTATTTTTTTTAAGTTATTTTTTTGGGCTTTTTATGGCCTTTATTTGACAGGACAGCTGAAGTAGACAGGAAAGCGGGTGAAGAGAGGGGGAATGACATGCAGCACAGGGCTGAGGCCGGGATTCGAACCTACAGCCGCTGCTGGGGGTTGGCAGCCCCCATACATGGGCGGACGCTCTACCAGCTGAGCTAATGTCCGCCCTACTTTTCAAATTATTATTTAATCTAATTTGATTTTAGCTATTTTTATTTTTATTTACTACCCTCCCTTTCTTTTTCTTCTTGACAACACTTCTGACAATTGCCTGTCCATCTATTCTGTCTCTTGTGGTGTGAATGAGTAAGACTGAATGAGTTATCTGAGTAGGGAATGGGAACTTTGTCTCTAATATACTGTTTTTGAAGGAGATATTATTTTTCACTGTTAAGGTTTATTACAGTCGGAAACAACCCTTGTTTGATATCTGTAGTTTCCTTGTTTATTTTTTCTCTGCACCCATCCCATAAGTTGGAAAAAATAATAAAAATAATTTTTAAAATGTATCAGCACAGTACAGGGATATGAAGGGCCCCAATGACTGGGTTTGCCTTGGACCCCCATATGACTAGATCCGCCCCTGTTGTGTTCACACAAACGTATATCTGCGATTAACCGGTAGAGACTGCAGAGATTATTCTCCAAGCTTTAACAGTATGCAAATTCAATACAGCTGCTATTGATATTCAAACTCTAGAAAAAAGAATGATATTAGTTAATCGTGAAACAACCAAAACAAGGGGTAAGGATATTTCTGAATATAAGAGATTAATTAGACTATTTCAAAGAAGTTAACTTAGGTAAACTGGTTCCTGAGTCTTGCTGTGCTTGTCCTGACTGATCATGATCATAATTAAAGTTTATTTATTTTGTTTTTCTTTTTGATTGATTCTGAGATCAACCTACTCAGATACTAATTTTACTCTGGTTCCTGCCAGGAATCATCTTCAATTGTCCGTTCCAAGGATCAAGAACATTCAGAACATTTAGAATCAACATTCTTTAATTAATATATCACTGATCTACAACCAGGACTGATTGAGCCAACGATGAGCTGAACAAAGATGATCGACGAGAAAGAACATGTCAATGAATGATGACACCACATCTTAGTATTTCATTCATGATGTGAAGTTTTCTTCTGTTATTACTATTTTATTTATTTGATTATTTGGGGATTGATCGCTCATACAATCACTCATACATAATACATACTCAGTTTTCTATTTAATTCATATTTTATTTTGTTTGGGGACATAGGCAAAATTCTATTGCAGTTTGATTGAATCTATTTTCTTGGATGTACAAGATCCATAAAATATTGTTGTGTCACCTGGAATATATACACAAACATATTACACAAACTTCCACACACATAATATAGAAAAGTGTGATGAATAGTGATAACTATAATTATTATAAGTATCTTGGTTAAGCTTACCATATACTAATTAGAAGCTAATTAAACTTGGATTCAATTCATGTATTTCACCCATGAGAATAGGTGAAGAAAAGATTTATATAAGAGAACAGAACAATGACTTCTGTTAAGATTAGAGTAGTTAGCACAAGAGGTCTTTGCTCCTTTCCTAAAGTCAATAAATTTAAAGAAAACATATACTGAAATAAAACAGGAGAGGTTTTTGGCCCTTGTCAGGTGTACTTGATCTGTGACATTTACCTTTCATTCTGAATGCATATTGTGTTCATATATGAATTGGAAATTCTAAATTTAATATGGCTTTACAATTTATGAGGTGAAACTCATAGATCAGATACTAGCAGGTGAAGGGTGATCACCTGACATAGTAACAACTAATAAATACAAAAAACCACAGAGCTAAGAGAAAAAAGTGGGGACTGATAGCATGAATTTTAAGTCATGTATCACTTCAAATCATGTATCATTTTACTCATGTATCTATCAATTTAGTCATGGACCAATTCATGTAACATCTAGGATTACTTTGTCCATACATGAAGTTCTCTGTGTCTGCAACTATGTAAGCAAGGCAACTGTAAGTCTGGCACCTCGCCAGAAATAGAAAGCCTGAACTGAGATGTCTTACAGCTGACCATCTATGGAATGGAGTTACCATATATGTGACATGTATATAAGCGGTGGTTACCTATTGCTCTTTGTCAGACTATCTCTGAACCGGCCAAATAAACACTCAGATAAACCTCCAGTCTTGTAGCCTATCCTTTTGCCTTAGAACATCTGATAACACTTGGATGAGGGAGAATTTTCTCAAATTCAACGAATTCAAGACGGAGATCATCTTCTTTGGAGGATACACCCCCACAAAGGCCTGCTTTGCGGGAAATCTGGGCCCTTTGAGTTCAAACATTCAGTCTAATGTCAGGAACCTTGGTGTCATCTTTGATAACCAGTTTGACTTTGATAAGCAGATCAGTGCCGCTGTGAGAGCAAGCTTCTTGCAACTCCGTCTCTTAGCTAAGACCAAGGCCGACTTCTCATAGGCAGATCTTGAAAAGACTATCCATGCCTTTTTTACATGTAGATTGGAGTATTGTAACTCTTTATACATTGGCATGAATAAGTCATCAATTAACCACCTTCAGCTCATTCAGAACGCTGCTGCTCGACTCCTCTCTGGCAAAAAAAAAGCGTGACCACGTTACACCAGTCTTGGCGTCCCTCCACTGGCTCCCAGTCCGCTTTCGCATCGATTTTAACCATTTTTTAATCGCTTTTTAAGCCCTCAATGGTCTTGCCACTCTTTACCTGTCTGAAGTCCTACATCGCTACTCCCCAACCAGAGCCCTAAGGTCTTCTGACCAACTGCTATTGGAGGTTCCCAAAACCAGACTTAAGTCGAGAGGTGACAGGGCCTTTACAGCGGCTGCCCCCAGACTGTGGAACAGTCTCCCCGTCCATATAAGAGCCTCCCAGACCATAGAGATTTTTAAATCTTCCTTAAAAGATAAGTTTGGTTTCTACAGCTTTCACATTGTTTTTTAGAATGAAGTAGAACAATATACTCACACAGAAGGCTTTCCTGACCCAAACAGTGCTTCAGGAGATATTTAGATCCAAAATCGAGTGGCGGACATCGATATAATGGTAGCACATAGGGAATACAGCCCCGCTCCTAAAACTGCATTAATCGTCCAAAAACTCATTAGTTTCACCAATATTTCATCATGGTCTGCTTCGGTTACTCCTCCATTACAGTCTGTGTCACTCCAGACATGTTTTGAGCCTCTGCTGACCTCTGAACTTCTGACTAAAACTGGAACGCACCAAAAGACGTGACCCAAGCCAAAGCGTGTGTTTGTTGTGATGCTAATGAATGCAGCTCGGACCTTCCTCAGAACTCTGCATTGCTTTACAACTTCTTTTTTCAACAACTTACAGGATGCAAGTAAGCAATTTTGGGAAAACGTAGTATCGTAGTTTTGTAGCCGGCTATATATGGCTACTTACAGCTTACAGCCCGGTGCTCTAAGACGTGTCTGAATAATATAAACACACGCTTTGGCTTGAGTCACGTCTTTTGGTGCGTTACAGTTGTACTCAGAAGTAGGAATTTCCAACTTCTGAGTAGGAATCTGCAACTGGAACGTCCCCCAAAGTCGAAATTTCCTACTGGGAACTCGGTGAAACCTCACCACCCCCGAGTTGACAATGGAAGATGGATGCCCCCAGTGTGAACAGTTATTTAGCTCCTGTAATAATCCATTTATTTGCACTTCTGACTGGGGTGTGTCACTCTAGATCAGCTGTATACATAGCAGAGGGGAACCCTCAGGGCCTTCTAGGCCTTCAGAGAAGGCCTTAAAAAATCTGGACCAAAAAATATGAGTATTAATTATATACATATATATATATATATATATATATATATATATATATATATATATATATATATATATATATTCTCATTATATAATCTAATTTAGTTTGATAAAATACAGTTAATACATCATATAAGTACATCATATAAGTTTAAAGTTAAGTTTACTGTAAAGTTCACATCAGCAATGAAAGGGTTACTGTCCAGACACATGTTATCCAATCAGAATCGTCCGTCACTGTCAGAGCCCGGTTAGCCGGCTCATTTATTGGTTAGGACTTCACGAATCCCGGGAAGACCAGGCTATGTGTTCTGGGGTGTAGAGAGATGGAAGAATTGACCAATCACTGTTCGTCGTTAAGTGGGCGGGAGAAAAAAAAAACGATCGTAGGCCTTCGTGAAGTCCGAACAGTGGGCAGAGTGGTGAGAGCGGTGAGAGAGCGGTGAGAGACAGTTAAATGGCAGAATACGAGAGCGAAGTTGTGGCTAGCTTGTTAGCATCGCCTTTTTCAAGGCGGGCTTTCACGGAAAAGCTACAAATAATAAAAAACGGAAGACCAACTCCAGAACTGGAATTAAAAGAAAAGGTCAAAAAAGTGGAAAGGCATTTCAAGACCGAAAATTATCAGCGATATCCATGGATGACGGGCTGTAACAAAACAAACAGGTTGTACTGCTGAAGTTGTTTACTTTTCACAACTGACAGGTCATCCACCTGGGTCAGCAGCGGATTTGTGAGCCTTACAAATCTGACAAAATCAGCTCACCGACATCAAGATTCTGCGGCACACCTGCAAGCGACGGTCAGTTTGAAAACTTTTGGGGACACAAGAGTGGACCTTCAGCTAGATGAGCAGCGCCGTAATCATATTACAGCCCACAACAACAAGGTTAGGCAGAACAGAGAGATCCTGAAACGTCTCATCAATGTCGTCATATTTCTTGGAAAGCAAGAGCTGGCATTTCGAGGACATGATGAAAGTAAAAATTCTGAAAACAAGGGGAACTACTTGGAGTTACTGGAGTTTCTGGCGGAGTATGACAGCCCTCTGCGCTGTCATCTGGATTCGGCCACCGTTTTCATCGGCACCTCCAGCAAGATTCAGAATGACCTGATTCAGTCTGTGGCGGATGTAATGACAGAGGCAATGAGGGAGGAGGTGAGGAAGACACCTTTTGTCTCTGTTATGGTAGACGAGACAACTGACGTTAGTAACACCGCTCAGATGTCATATGTCCTGCGTTACACTACTGACGGTGCTGTGAGGGAGCGCTTTTTCCAGTTTGGTGACGTCAGTGGTGATAAGCACGCAGAAGCTATAGCTGGACAAGTTTTGGAGTTTCTGGAGGACTATGCCTGCACCGACAAGGTCATTGCCCAGTGTTACGATGGAGCTGCAGTCATGGCCTCTGGACTGAATGGAGTCCAAGCCAAAATAAAGGAAAAAATACCACAAGCGCTCTTCGTTCACTGTTATGCGCACTCTCTGAACCTCGTCATGTCTCAAAGTGCTGCTAAAATCAAAGAGTGCAAAATTTTTTTCACACACCTCAGTGGCCTCGCAGCCTTTTTCTCGAAGTCAGCCAAACGCACAAAACTTTTGGATGAAATATGCCAGCGGAGACTCCCCAGAGTGACTCCAACACGGTGGAACTTTTCATCACGTTTGGTTTGCACTGTGTATGAGCGGAGAGAAGAACTCTTGGAGCTGTTTGAATTCATTGTGGACAACCACAATGATTTTGATGATGATGCTGTGCACAGCGCTGATGGATACATGGCACTGCTGACGGGCTTCGAGTTCTGCTTTCTCCTCGCCACATTCAACTCAGTGTTTGCCTACTCCGACGTGCTCTTTGCGATCTTGCAGAATAAGGAGTATGACATGCAGTTTTGTCTGTCCAGCATTGATGACTTTTGCAGCACCGCAGAGAAAGAAAAGGCCAAATTTGACTCCATCTATGAGGACACGGTGCGCGAAGTCGGGGCTCCCAGCGCGCGCAGGGCACGGAGAGTTGGAGACGTGCGCACAGCCTACCAGCAGCTGCACGGTGAAATCCTGGACAACATTCTCACTCAGCTGAGGAACAGGTTCAAGGATCATGAAAAACTGATGTTCCTTGCTCTTCTGGACCCCAAGAGGTTTGCCTCATACAGAGAAGACTTCCCCAGCGCTGAGTTTCAGAGCCTCGCTGAAAACTACGGGCTGCACTTTGACCTCCCCAGGCTCAAGACTGAACTGACAGTCATGTACAACATGGCAAACTTTGAGGGAAGGAGCCCATCAGACCTGCTGCACTTTCTGACACTTAAAGAGCTGACTGAGAGCATGCCGCAGCTGTATCATCTCACCTGTTTGGTGCTGACCATCCCCGTGTCCACTTCTTCCGTGGAGCGCTCTTTCTCGGCTCTGAAGCGCATCAAGACGCACACCAGAAACAGTACTGGACAGGATCGCCTGGGAGCTTTGGCCCTGATGTCCATAGAAAAAGGACTTCTTTTGGAGCTCAAGTCAAAGGACAAACTTTATGACGCTGCCATCTCCCACTTCACAAAAAAAGACCGACGAATGGATTTTATTTTCATGTAAGGTAAGCTACAAACCACCGTGATTACAATCACAAGTAATTCAGTAATCTGTATTGTTTTTTTTGTTATGTTTTTCTGCGGAGGTTGTCCGTAAAATTTCCACCCCAATTTGCGCCTTTAATTCCTTTGCCCATACTTCAATATGTAAACTTATCAAACTTATCAGAAGTGTGTGGTTGGATTTTTGTTTTTTAGAGGCTTTTTATTCCCCCCTTGACCCCTCCTTTCTGTCCGTTTCCGAAAATTAAGGGGGTGTATTGGAACCTATGAAAATTGTGACTTTTATTTAATATCAGTATTAATTGCGCCATGCGTAATTGCGCATGGAGAGGTATTTGACTTCAGTGCAACTTAAAAAAAAAGTCTTTGTGTAAGTTTTGCCGTGTTGTGCATGTAAAATTGTAAAGTTTGAGAATGTTCATGAATTTATTTGTCAATGTGTGTATGGCTTGTTGTGCGCCATGATTTATAGCGCTGTCCATGGTGATGAAATGAGCCGCGGTGTCGGCAGTGTCAAGGGGTGACGTTCTTGGTGACCTCATTTTATACTTTCAGATTTTGACTTAAGAGTATGTTTATTTAATGAAGTCTAAATGGTCTCCAGTTTTATGAAGTTACTGTTGAGAATTTTTTTTTTATTGCGGAGAATGTTATTGATGTTATGGTCTATTTGTTTACGTCCTTGTCATTGTTAATTAAAGGATTGTAGTTGTTAAACGCTTTCAATTCATCATACTGTTTTTTTTTCCGCGGTGACTTCTTTTCTGGGCAGTGAGGGCTGAGTTGAGGGCTGAGGTGAAGGCCCAGCTGTAGTGCTCACGGTTCGCCACTGATACATAGTATTGTTAGACTTATATTTACAAAAATGCTGCCATAGTGATAATCACATTCTTCATGTGAGGGCGTGCTAACAACAGCTAACAATAGCCTGGTAGATCGGCATGTTTTTTTCCGACTTCAACTGGAACGCCGATAAGTCGGAGATGATGTCACTCCCAGTTCTGAGGTTACTGGAACGCAGCATTACGACAGTCGCCGCGCGTGCTCATGGGTAGCAGAGTCTTTATGTAATAAAGTAATAGATTCTCCGCATATATTTGTGCTCTGGTCTCATGTGGATGTCCTGTGTTTGAAACCAATGTGTCTTCTCCTACACTCTACCATTTTTTATGTATTTTTTGGGCATTTTTGTTCCTTTATTGACAGGAGAGAATGACAATAGATAGACTTGTGCACGGGGGTGAGAGAGTAGTGGAAGACACTCTGCAAAGTGGCCACAGGCTGGATTCAAACCAGCAGAAGTATGTATATGGAACGTGCCTGGTTGGTCACCACTCCAAACCAGCACCCCTCTACTATTTTCAATATATACAAACTGTCTCTCTACTATCAATTCAGGCAAAAAAAGCCTCAAAATATATAATAAAAATTACTTTGCAAGATCACCTTTGTCGCTTTTGGTCACAACTTACCTGTTAAAGTCAATAATGTGTTAAAAAATGTGGATGTACATCATTTGGGTTTGGACCAATATCCAAGTTTTGAGTAAAATTTAGCAAGTATTGAAATACACAATATAATATGACAATATGCAACAAGATATGATTTTGAAAGAATCTGTTATAGTATAACTAACTGTTGCAAGTTAGGTGGGGTTCAAGTCTGTCTACTCCTTTTCGTGTATCAAATGGAGTCCGTCAAGGAGGAATTCTCTCTCCTTTATTGTTCAACTTATACATGGATGATCTGTCTAGACAGTTAAATGCAATTAAAACTGGCTGCATGGTGGGGAACAAACTGATTAATCACATGATCTATGCTGATGATTTGGTGGTAGTGTCTCCATACAGCGCTGGCCTACAGCAGTTACTTAGAGTCTGCTCTGAACATGGCAAGTTGTTTGATATAAATTTTAACTCTCAAAAGAGTGTGGTCATGATTTCCAGAACGAAAGATTATCGGAACCTTACATTTCCCTCCTTCTTCTTGGCAGGAGATGTTTTAAATGTTGTTAATAAATATAGATACCTCAGTCATATAATAAAGGGATGATCTGTGTGATGATGACGATTTACAGCGCCAGTGTCGTATGCTTTATGGGCAAGCTAACATGCTGGCACGTTAATTCCCCATGTGCACTGATAATGTTAAAATTGCTCTCTTTAAAGCTTATTGCACACCCCTCTACACATCGTTACAGTAAGGAAATATGAGAAAGCTTCAGGTGGTGTATAATGAGGCTTTTTGCATTTTTCTTAAACTTCCTAGATGGACTAGTGCAAGTGAGATGTTAGTAACAAACAATGTGCCCACCTTTCATGCTGTGTTACGGAATTTCATGTATAAATTCATGTGTACACTGATGAAGTCAGACCATGGGCTGATTATGGCCGTAACTGATATCACTCAGAGTGACATACGCTATAACTCCTGCTTTTGGACACACTGGAGAAAATGTCTTTATGTTTTTTAATAGTTTTTGCCTTGTGATATGCCTAGTTTGGATACCCAGGCTATTCCTGTATTGTTGTTTGTGTGTATGTCTTTTTGTTTTATGTCTTTTTTATGGACCTATCTGAGTCTTAAATAAAGTCTATCTATCTATCTATCTATCTATCTATCTATCTATCTATCTATCTATCTATCTATCTATCTATCTAGTATGATAACATAACACAGTACAATAAGGTACACTGCATTATTAAAGGATGTGATGAACTTGGCTGCTCCTGAGGGTTATTTTCTTATCACTACTTTCAAAAATAAAGTTTCAGCTCATAAAGACGATACAGTCAAAACTTCTCATGATCAAACATGTCTCTCTGCAAGGTAAATAAATGGCCCCAATCCCTTGAAGAGATTCTGTTTCAGTTTTTCAGCATTACCTTAGCTCTGTTACTGCCCATGCAGGCAAGGTAAGACTAATTCATCCAACAGTACAAGTGGATTTCCTAGAAAAACCTCTCAATCTTTTGTCTCTTCTCACATTGTATTACAAGCAAGTGTGGGCCCTCGAGACCATGAAGAACATGCAGGCTAATTTTAGACACTCCTCCGTAATCTGCCTAGACACTCCTGAAATACAAGTTAAGAAAAGTTTGCTGCTCGGTCTTAACTTCAGATAACTGTTTCCCTCTTCAAGTGTAGCTTCTATAGATTACTCTGATCAAAGTCTTGAATAAAAGAATACGTCACAGTGCACAAAGACACTGTGATGAGGTTTTTGTTATAGCGCGATGACCTCCACAGAAGAAAACCTCAGCTGCATCTGCTGAATACTACTGATGCTCTGCATTAAATCTAAATGTTGGGAGTCTCTGCCTGTGAATTTTAGATTAAGGAGCATGTTGAACCTTGTTACACAAAACTTAAAAAAGTTGTTACGCAGAATTGTTTAAGAAAGGGTGCAATATCAGAACTCTACTCTCAGTATGTTGGTATCATTTTCTGGTTAGAACTCAACATATAAACTAAGGGCCTGGAAGGAAAACATACACACAAAAAATTGTTGGGTTATTTTTTCAAGCCAACAGCTGGGTTGGGACTGTTGGTTAATTTGGTGTAATTGGGTTGTTTTCGTTAAATTGGGTAATCTAAATACCCAGATTGCTGGGTTATTGTTGGCAGTTGAGTTATTAGCTGTTGGGTTGTAATTTTCATTATAATGTGTTGGGTTATTTCGGACTACCCAATGTGTTGGGTTGACGCTACAGCTGACGCTACGCAACAGCTACCCCCAGGTTACCCCTACTCATTTGACCCCCCCCCCCCCGGGTGCTTGCAGTCCAGACGCTGGATGGGCAAGTCTCGTTATGGCCCGACCAAATCCCACAAGAAGTTCTGGGGAAAGAGAAGAAGAAGCCCACGATTCTCTTCGCGGGTTTCTACGTGCAGTACCGCCATCTAGCAGCGTCGCATACTGAGAGACACCCTGAGAGACTCAGCTCCATACAAGCTAGGTTTGTTATGTGTGCACTATTCTTTCACCACAATGTTCAATTTATATTAATAAAATGTATATAAGGCTTACTGTAGTAACTGTGTATGTTGGCTATCCGAATTCAATGTGACATGAGCGTGTGAAGCAGTGATTGTGAGCTCTTGGTCATTTGTAGTTAACGTTAGCGATAGCTTCTTGTGGGTAACGTTGGGTTATTTGAACAACCCAACTGACCAAGTAAAAAGAACCCAACAGTGTAGTCAAATTGAGCCTGTGGTTGGGTTATTTGAACAACCCAACTGGGTTGTTCAAATAACCCAACTAGTGGTTAAAGGAAACCAACCCAACTTGTTGGGTCAAAATAACCCAGCATGTGTTCTGTCCAATATTTAACCAGTGTTGGGTTAAAAAATAACCCATATTGGGTTGTTTTTAACCCAACATTTTTGAGTGTGTACAAACAGATATTTCCAGGGAAGACTGGGAAGCCACATGTGCCAACGCTCATTCTGCATCCGTAAATGCACGCCTCAGAATAACACAATATAAATGGTTAATGCGGACATATGTGACGCCGGTAGAATTGAATAGACCCAATATACCAAATACATGCGCAAAATGTACAGAAGATAGAGGAACATCATTTCATTGCCTTTGGCAGTGCAGAATAATTATTAAATTCTGGGAAGAGTTAAGAGTCATGATTAAAAGGATTACTTCAAAATCAATATCATTGGACCCAAAGCTTTTCTTGTTGGGGCTTTATCCAGAGAAACAGAACTACAATAAGTATGAAAAAGCATTTATAGATCTAAGTTTGCTAAATGCCAAAAAGTCTATTGCATTGCAATGGAAAAGAACCTGTCAACCTAGTAATGACGTAGTTGATTTCGTCATAGCGTCACACGGTACTATTCGGCCTTGCTATTACCTCACTCCACCGAAGGCCAAATCTGGCTTTTTTTGCATTATTCAGCTGAATATATTCGGCCACCGAATATTTGGTGCATCCTTAGTTTGCTGTGACATATTAGTCATGCAGTGAAGGGAATGACACAAAAGTTATTTTAATCTTGACTATCTTAAACCGTTTACACATATTAATATGTTATAGGACTGATTTAAGGAGAGCACCGTTCTCTAAAAGGGCAGATACTGTGCATGTGGATATCAAACAGATATCTTCCAGGGAGGTCACAATGAACTCTTTCTTCCTCAGTACAGGAAACAGGGAAAATGGGATTTAATCGTATCCCATTCATCTTAAACAAAAGGCGCATCTTGAAGTACTGTTGGTCAGGATTTTTAATCCATTGTACTGAAGACTCGGCCCTGCAAAAGTTGATCCAACCCAAAGTACCTAACAGTTTTAAGGAGAGAGCTCTCTAATTTGTGGGTCTTAAAACAATTAGAAGACCTAACAAGGGGTTAAATGCATTTTCCTGTATGTTACCTCCTGTATGTGTGAACTGCATACTCAATAATATAAATGCACTGTGGTTGGATGTTGCAATGTTGTTTGACGGTAAAACTTTTGGCAGTGGTGAAGTTTAAATTGACTGAATAAAGTAAAAAGACAGTGCTACAACCAAAGTATAAAATATATTATAGTTGTTTTTAACATAGACCACCCGCTGTATATAAATCACAATACAAATATGCATACCAAACTCTATCTTTGAACTCCACATAAGCTTTCTACAGACTCTTTTTTTAAAGCTAAGGGTCCAACTGTCAGCTGACACCACACCATGCATCATGAAGAAAAGTAGCAGGACAGAAAAAAACCTCCCATCCTTTTATCTATGACCACGCTGGAGTGGATTTAATGCCTTCTCAGTACCAGCCCAGGAGCTTAAGTGAGGCTTAAATAGCTATTATAAAGCAATTAAGTTGTGGGTGCTGACATATGCATCCTCTCTTGCCATCTGTTTCTGTGGTAAGGGATGGCTGTTAGGTCGTGGCACTCACTGGTTTATGGAGTATTTCCCAGCATGCCACTGCCTCCCTCTGCTGCTGAAAGGTACTGCGGGTGTGCAATGACGTAATGGCTGCATGAGTCTTAGAAGTGTTATGGTATGAGTTTGTTTTATTTTACCAGTAGGCCAAAAAGCTCACAATAACTCAAATGTTTTTCTCTGCATCATCAAATGTCACAGGAAACATCTGGAGTATTTCAGAAAATAAACCTTTTGGATTTTGCACTTAGGCTTTTTGTTAATCAATCAAACTTTATTTGTATAGCACTTTTCATACAGGACCTTGTAATACAAAGTGCTTTACATGAGAAAAAGATAAAATAAAATAACAAGTGGAATAAAAAGCAGAAAATTGCCTAATTGCATAAAATGAAAACATAAGACCCCCACAATCCCCCCCTCCCCCAAACCATATTCAATATACACACTCACTTACTCAAACACATGAAGACATTAAAAGGAAATTCTGACAGAGAGCAGAATAAGAGGACTGAGGAAACGCCATTTTGTATTAAAAATGAGGAGACACAGGAGCTAAAACTAATATAATACTTAAAAATACTAGAAAATACGAGAGGGTAAGATAAATAAATGTGTAAATACATAAATAAATAAAACAATATAACAGTATAGAATAAAAGTTAGATAAATAATATTGTAAAATGAGATTGTGTAACATCAGGTGCATAATTAAATCAGCTTAAATTGGAGAAACATTTAACAAAAAATAAATAAAATAAAATTCCAAGTAAAAAATAAAAATAAATAAAAATAAAATACATCAAATGAAATAAAAACAGAGGCCGTGGTTGATGCTGTTCTTGCTATTGCTAAACCCTCAATCAGGGTTCCCACGCTTCCTGGAAAACCTGGAAAACCTGGAAAATCATTGCCCAATTTTCCAGTCATGGAAAACAAATGGAAAATGAGGAAAAAAGTGAAATGTCCTGGAAAAGCTTAAATTGTCCTGGAAAATGATTTGTCTTCCTTCTAGCTTGAAACATAGGAAATGAAGTAAAAATGTACTTGGTAACAAATGTACACGTAGCCAGAAAATATGAGTAGGTAAAATAATGCAAGTTAAGGCATAAAATATAAAAACTCAAAACAGTGGGGACAAAAAGAAATAATAAATAATTGACAAAATAAATTAGGCTAAATTAACAAAATCTATTCATAACAAAGCAGAGTAAAAATAGATTAAAAATACGTATAACCATAAATTTATAATAGTAAGCCACATAAAAGCCAAACTAAACAGATAGCTAACAGACAATGTTCGTGCTGGAGAGTTAGAAGCAAAGAAATTCTAAGATCAATATGATCAATAACTAGAGATATTGTTCATCAACCTCTAATCTTGTTTTTTAGAAGGCTAACTAGAATTGAAAACTGCCAACGGCAACAGCGTAGCTTCAGTTGGTTATGCGACACTGGAAAAAGTCCTGGAAAAGTCCTGGAAAATGATTTCTAGAAAAGAGTGGGAACCATGTTAATGTCTTTTCTGACTCCAGCACAAACTGGTTTGACACCACTCTCTTACTTTGAATGTAAACCTGATATTTTATGACTTCTTTGAGTGTAACATATTGCACACATATCACACCTGACTCCAGAATAAACTGACTGGATCATGGCAGTCATAAGTTAACTTGGCCAGATGTTCATCCTACATTTTTTAACCTGAAATCTCAAGAAGACTTAATAGCACAAATGTCTGTTCTGACTCAAAGATTAATCATTGGTTATTAATTAATGTTGTGCTCCAGTTAGGGATGGAAACAGAGAACCCTTTCCAGTTGAAGATCTAGTTTATAATGCATTAGAAGCACATGCATAAGACGTTACAATGCATGTATAATGCTTCATAAGTGTCATTATAATGGTGTATAACCATGAATAAGAACTTGTACCAAGGTTTATAAAGTATTACAAGTGTGGACATAATGTATTATAATCAAGCCTTTAGAATGTTTTATACCTGCATACTCAAGTGACAAGAGTTTAGAATGAAGAATCTGAAGTCCTGGGTCACATTAGAACCATCCTTACTCTAGCCCAGTTGGTTCCCAACCTTTTTTGTCTTGTGTACTCCTTGAGCCTTTTTGTCATGCAATGAGTACCCCATCCCTCATACATGTTGATGATTCTTCTACAGCAGAATGTAATCACAATTTATTAATAAAGTAAACTATTTTATCTTGATTTGAACATTTGAGTTCTCAGAACTTTCTTCTTTTTAAGTCAAATCAAACATAATTAAAAATAATACAGTGTCTTAAAAATAAATATGTAATCTTACTAAATAGATACAAAATTAAAATTCTCAATCTGCCTTTGTTGTATAGAGCTGTTGTAATGTTTACCACAGGACACCTTTGAGCTCTTCTGAAGAAGACCCCTTTAAACAGACATTTAAACTTTAAAAATCAGGATCAAAACACTCAAAATAGTTTCTCTGCAGTTTCTCTTAACCATTTCCTGAATCTAGAGCAACTGGATGTTTCAGCTATTTATCCATATTTTCCTGGCTGCAGGTTGGCAGCCATTTTCATTTTAGCTTGGCTCAGGTTATTATTTCACTGGAAAAACTAGTTGTAGCTCAAAAATACAATTCTATTGACAGGCTTAACTCAGTCCTTCCAAGTTGGAAATAAATTAGTAAATGTTTCCACGTACCCCCTGCAATGTTCTCGCGTACCCCTTGGGGTACACGTACCCCTGGTTGGGAATCACTGCTCTAGCCAGTAGCAAAGACACACATAGAACTGCTCAACATAGAAAAGACACTAAATTCTTGGTTACAGAAAGGACGTAATTCCTTATAAATATCAATAATATGTTGTTGTTTTTTTACAGATTTTAATTGTATTGATATGTAGAGAATAATCTGCAACATCCTTTATATTTTATTTTTGCAAAATAAGGTTGTTTTAAAGATCATTATGGTGTTTAATTTTTAACTTACATTTTACTTCCAGCCAGTAAAATACTGCTCCTAAGTGATTCTAATTGTGTTATTGTATCATGCAAATGCTAACAACTTTATACAGTGTTGTCACTTCACTAAAAGCTCTTAAAGTCATCTTCATAAGGCATTACAACCTTTCTTTACTCCTGTCTAGAGTAAGGATGGTTCTAATGTGACCCAGGACTTCAGATTCTTCATTCTAAACTCTTGTCACTTGAGTATGCAGGTATAAAACATTATAAAGGCTTGATTATAATACATTATGTCCACACTTGTAATACTTTATAAACCTTGGTACAAGTTCTTATACATGGTTATACACCATTATAATGACACTTATGAAGCATTATACAAGCATTATAATGTCTTATGCATGTGCTTCTAATGCATTATAAACTAGATCTTCAAGGAAAGTGTTACCCAAATACCTTAAAAAATATATATCATTTGCCTTTTTATCATTACTATCATTATCAATTTGTTCCAGTTTGTGCTGCATGCCTTGCAACTCACGGATGTTGCGTTCGCATCAGAAGCAGTCTGCAAAAGTGAGAACAAATAAGTCAAAAATCATAGCAAGCTGTCAAATTTGTGGCTAACTTTCAAACACATGTATCCATACAGCACAGCATTGCATGTCAGACATTTCATGTGTTTGACATTGTTTCCTCTGAACACCTCGGCACACTTTTGCCCACACATAAAATCAGCAAGAAATGATAAAGGAATCATTAATGTTACCGAATAGGGCTGAACGATTTGAGAAAATAATCTAATTGTGATTTTTTTCCCCAATATTGCGATTTACTCTGCGATTGTTTTAATGTTCCTCATCTTATGTATTCTTAAACAAACATATGCAGTAGATCTTTTTAAAGCAAAACCAATATGACATTAAATTAATCTAAGGATAAAAGATTGGAGAAAAAGTGGAGAAGTGAAGAACAGAAGCAAAGTATGTTTAGTATTTAAGGTGCTGATTAATATATTATAAGAATACCCGTCTCTTTTGCATCTATTCATCTTTCTTAGCTAACACTGTTACCATACTTCGCATCAATTCAATGTAACCAGAATACTGAGATTGTCTATTGTTTATTGTATGTCTATTAAATATTTGTATGTTGTCCATGTCTTGAGGATATCTGGCCAATATCCTATATTCATGGAAAACCGGGCCCCCTATTAAAAGCTTTAAATAGCTTCCTTGGGGTGACCCTTTTCACACACCTTGTTGTGTAAAAAAACAAAAATAGATACTTGTTGTATACTCCAAGTATTGTATTGTATCTTCTGGATGATGATGTGTGAATAAACTAAACTAAAGTAAAGGTATAAAATTGAAAAAAATAAGAAAAAAATGGGAAAAAAATAATCCAAAAGTGATTATGGCAGTAAAATTGGGAATCAAATTTGAAATTAAATTTCAAAAACCATGTAAAAATTCCAAAAATGGTTCTGACAGTGGACAAAAAAAGATAAATGGGGGCAAAATAGGCATAAAGTTGTAAAAACGGTGTTAAAAGAAAAGGTAAAAATGGTCCAAACGTGGGGGAAAAGTGCATGAATAGAGGTAAAAAAAAAAATAGGCATGAAATTGCAAAAAACTACATCACAATGCCAAAATGATCAACACATTTTGGGCTAAAAATATTGCACTGTCTGAAAAATTGTTTGAAAATTGCAACAAGCCATATTGCGATTTAATCTAATTTGCAATTAATTGTCAGCCCTAAAACTGAAACAATAAAATCTGATCAGTTCCTATCCCGAGTTCCAGTCCGAGAACTCTCATTTTTAAAGATCTAATTTAGATACATCAGTAAGAAAAACTCCTTGGACTGAATTTTCCACTGGGAAGTCGGAGGGGCTTCATCTTTCCTGCTTTATAAGTCCCACTCCCCTCCCTCCAAGTTACAAGATTAATGGACTGCACCATAAGACTCCTCCACCAGAAGCACCACTCCAGCCCCTCTTGACTCATCAGACTACTTTCTCTGTAAATGTGTCATATAAAAGGGATAGCAGGGCTGCACTTACTTTTTACACCTCAGCAAGGCATAAACCACAAGGCACTACTTCCAGTTTTCTGAGAAAGGCAGGTCAGGCTGATGTGTCTTTGTCAAACTTCAAGAGGATGCTCAAGAAGCAGAAGAAAAATCAGCCTTTTGTGCTAAACTTACAGTGCTTCTTCCAAAAGGCTGTCTTAGCTGACGGAGCTGTCTCTGATCCTCCCACAGACCCTTTTCTTGTATGCATCCTGTAAAATCTACTGTAGGAGATCTGAAGAGCTTCACTGTTACAGTGTAGCAGAGAAAAATAATCTCATTGCACATGTGCATACATCAGGCTTACACTGACAGACACCAGATTTAACAGAACTTTTGGATGTGCATGTTAAAGCGTTGCCTGTCCTCCTCTGTAGCAGCAGATCTCCACAGACAGGGCCAGGGGCGTTGTTTTGAAAGGTTAAATGTTCATCCATTTGTGGCCTGTTCTTGTAAACTGTAAAGCGCTTTGAGGGATTTGATACTCTGTGTAAAAATCTACCCATTAAAGGTGCAGTGTGTAGAATTTGGCATTTTAAGGACATCTAGTGTTCATATTCTAGAACGAAGCTAACCGTAGCCAAAACGTCACATCGCTGAACAACAGAACACTGTGAAGACCAAAAAGGATCCTGAACACAGCACACAATTTATGTTGTGTGTGTGTTTATACACACAGTTTGAATCCCCAGGACAGAGTAAAAAATGCATCCACCGCCATCTCCTCTTCTTCGCCTGCATTCCAGGTAGATTTCAGAACCGGCGGACAGATTCGCGTTTCGTTCTTTTTGTCCCTAAAAACCACCCGTAGACAACACGGCGGATCAATATGTCGGCCTACACGAAACAGCGGCCCGCAGTAATGTAATTTTTTTTTTAAAGATTTTTCTAACTAAATAAAAATAAAACAAACGTTTTATGGAGATGATTGTACTCCTATTTTGACGGACTTTACATACAAATAGAAACATACATCTCCTATATTCACCGTTTCTGTTTGGCGAAATGCAGTGGATGTATAAAATGCCACATTCTACACACTGGACCTTTAAAGGATAAGTTTGGTTTCTACAGCTTTCACATTGTTTATAGAATGATGTAGAACAATATACTCACCCAGAAGGCTTTCCTGATCCAAACAGTGCTTCGGGAGAAATTTAGAACCAAAATCGAGCAGCAGACATCCGTATAATGGTAGCACACGGGGCATGTATAGCACCGCTCCTAAAACTGCGCTAATCATCCAAAACACTCAAGACGTCTCTCTGTCCAGCTGTTCTTCTCTTTGCCTCCGCGTCCTCCTTTCGATGAGCTCCTCATCTGTAAACTCTGGCTCTAAACTGTAAGGACACCCATCATATTCAAAGTTCTCCTCCACAACATCTTCATCCGACAGATATTCGTCCATTTTGCACAAAACTGGAAGAAGAAAGTTGCTGAGCAGCCGGCGGTCGCCCCTGAAACAATGAGTCATACTGCGCATGCGCAGAGGCAAACATTCTTCTTCTTCAGTTCAGAGGTCAGCACAGTCACAAAAACATGTCTGGAGCGACACAGACTGTAATGGAGGAGTAGTGTGAGTGGACCATGATGAAATATTGGTGAAACTAATGAGTTTTTGGACGATCAATGCAGTTTTAGGAGCGGCGCCATACATGCCCCGTGTGCTACCATTATTCACTGGTGTGAAACAAAGTGGTCTGAACTGATCTACTTTTGATGCATTACTTCCTGTTAATCCCGCGGTTGAATCTTTTGCTTACTCAATTTGTGGATTTGTTTATTCTGGTTGAGGATTACGATGATTTACGAGGGTCCAGAAGGTCGCTGATGCCGTCTCAAACACGATAAAAAAAAACACTTGAAGGAAAATGTGGAAGAGAGCGAAACGTAAACATTGGTTGTCTGGTGTAGGAAATGGTTACCATGGTAGCCTCTTCTTCGTTCTCCTCCGTAGCAGGTTTGGTAACCAGTTGAGTGCATATTGCCCCCTGCTGTTTCAAACTGAGTAAATACACAAGTGGATCCAGGCACGGATTGATGTTGGAAGTGTGAATGCAAGCCAGCGGGTGAGGGGGAAGAACCACGCTGCAGCACGGGTCGAAACAAGTGGACCTAATGTGAAAACGCCCTTACACTCCACCTTCTTCCCCAACATCATCCCACTATAAAGCTCATCCATCCTGTACATCATGTCCCTCTCCTTCTTCTTTCCCTTCTGCTCCTTCTGCTCTTTTTTTTTTTCATTTTATTTTTTGAAGAGCTACAAAGCATGGCCAAGAGAAGAGCTCCTCTCCTCCTCAACCTCAGTTTTGACCTTTCAGAGATGATCCAGTTTCTGTGAGCTGCTCTGGTTTCCTGTGCAGGTCTTTTGCAGATCTTCACCATAGCCGAGGCTCCCTGATGCTCACCTGCCTGCTGCTCCTCATGTCTAAGCTTTTGCACATTTTTGTTCACTGGCTCAACTCCCTGATGCTGTGTGTCCTCCTGCTCAGGGTTCTGCTGCTCTTGATCATGTGTAATTGTTTTTGGACATTTGTTCAGGGCAGCAGCCCCCTGTTGCTCTGCTGTCTCTTGAAGAGCATCAGTCTGTTGGTCATGTTTGATCTTTGTTTACAGCCACAGCTCCCTGATGCTCTGCTGTTAGCTTCAGATCATCAGGCTGCTGGTCCTGCTCCTCATGAGTACTGATTCAATGGTATTTATTACCTCCATTAGAGATATTGTGTTTTGTGTTTTTGCCAGGGTTTGTTATTTTTGTAGTTTTTGAACAAAATAAATATAAGAATTTGTGACCCAGAATGAATCCAGAATTTGTGAACATTAAAGCTATGGTCTACGATTTGGAAGCTTTGTACATCTTAATAACACCGTTTATAAGGCTGTTATGGTCCTATGGTCCTATCTACACAGTATAAAGACCAAAAACAACAAAAAAAATCCATTCAGTATATCCGCTGCAAAGCTGCATACTAGCTGACCAATCAAGCCTTGAAGCCTGTAAGGTTCAATTGGTCCATGAGTTGGTCTGTGAGTCCATCCAATCCCCTGTCTCCCTCACTACGCAGCGCCATGCCCATGGTCCCGCCTCCTCCCCTCTACCTCCGGTGAGCAGCTAGCAGCGTTCGCTACTGAACTAGCCGGAAAAGCCTAGCGCCAAAAACCGGGAAGCCGCTTCCCTCTCCCGCGGGGCCCAACGGAGCTCTGCCCGTGGGTTGAGGCCTGTTAGCGGGCTAACGGCTAACGAGTGGCCTCAGTCGGCCGTCAGACCTACAGCATTGGCCGTTTCGCCCCTGGTTGATCAGGTAATGGCTTTGTTTACTACAGTGGGAGATGTCTGCTGAATAACTCTGGTTAGTCTGTGCCTGGCCTGGCTAATGACTTGTAGCGGAGCGGGTTAGCCTGTTAGCCGCTAATCGTTAGCACTGTAAGCTGAGCTGTGGAGGACAGGCTGAGAAAGATAAATCCTCCCCCACAATCGGCTCCGCTCTGGCGGCGCCAGACCCGCATTGCCGCCGGTCCAATTGAAATGGCTACTGCTGTGTGTTACAAGGGGGATGTCTGTCGTGTTTGATACTTTCAGTTGAGCTGAGCTGTTTTTGATTGAGTTTGCTGCTGATATATTGTGCTTGTCGCTCGTAGCTCTGTCCGAGGGGGGCTTTATGAGGCGACACGAGCTGGGGGCGGGATCTTGGAACACGGAGGGGAGAGGTGAGGGAAGGAGGGGCAGGCTGCAGTTTCAAATCGTAGACCACAGCTTTAAAGGATGGACAGGATTTTTACATTTTTCTATGCTGTGTCAGGACATTTTCAGATAATGTTGGTCATGGCATTAGGAAGAAGAGATAACACTTTGGTGGAGTTTCCAGTCTGAATGCTGATCCAGGAACTTTTTAAAGGATTTCTTAAAAGCATGAGATGAGGGAGTTTTCCACATTTTCTGATAAAACATCACCCGACGAGTCAGACATGCCCTGTCTGACCTGTCTGACAATTTGCTCACGCATTTGTTCACAAAGTGGTGACCCTCGCCCCATCCTTGTTTGTGAATGACTGAGCATTTCAGGGAAGCTGCTTTTGTACCCAATCATGGCACCCACCTGTTCCCAATTAGCCTGTTCACCTGTGGGATGTTCCAAATAAGTGTTTGATGAGCATTCCTCAACTTTCTCAGTCTTTTTTGACACTTGTGCAGCTTTTTTGAAACATGTTGCAGGCCTCAAATTCCAAATGAGCTAATATTTGCAAAAGATAACAAAGTTTACCAGTTTGAACATTAAGTATCTTGTCTTTGCTGTGTATTCAATTGAATATAGGTTGAAAGGGATTTACAAATCATTGTATTCTGTTTTTATTTACGATTTACACAACGTGCCAACTTCACTGGTTTTGGGTTTTCTATAACAGAGCTGCTTGTTCCTGCTGCAGCCTCACACTGATGTTCAAAGTATCACTTTTCAGAGCTGGACCTTTTTACTCTGCTCTTGTTCAGCTTCTTCATTGTTGTCATTGCCTCGTTCATCATAACCTTTCTGATTCAACTTTGTCTTTAGACAGACTGTTCTTCTGTCTGCAGTGACTTTGGTGATGGAGGGGCTATGCGTCCTGGAGTTGCAGTTTTAACGTGGCACTTTCTCTTATCCATGAAGATTAAAGGAATACTACACCCAAACAACGATTTGGCCTCATTTTCTACTCACCCTCATGCTGAACAACACTGTGGAGTAGTTTTGGAACATCTAGGATGCAGCCGGAGATCTGGGGGGATCCTCGCTGTCCACTGACATTGATATTATGACTTAGATAAGAGCCCGAACGAACAGTGTCCTTAAAAGTCCACAAAAAGTCAGCAATATTCCTCCATACTGCTCGTGCGCTGTAATCCAAGTGTCCTGAGCGGGTAACGTCCGACATTTACTCGAAACAACATCATTTAGCACATGTTTATAGCCTAAACAGTACTACTTGGCATTTCTATGATACTCTTACGAGTGCCTACGGGAGCCGCGGCTGACCAAACAAACGAACGCGCACTCTGCAATAACTAGGAGTGTAGAACAAGAAATCCCACATTCTGCTGTGAGCGACGGAGCCGTGGACAGACACAAGAGGGGTCAGCAGAATGTGGGATTTCTTGTGTTCTTGTTTCTTGTTCTACGCTCCTAGTTATTGCAGAGTGCGCGTTCCTTTGTTTGGTCATCCGTGGCTCCCGTAGGCACCCGTAAGTGTATCATAGAAATGCCAAGTAGTGCTGTTTAGGCTAAGTGTCCTTAAAAGTCTTGTGGACTTTTAAGGACACTGTTTGTTCGGGCTCTTATCTAAGTCATGATATCAATGTCAGTGGACAGCGAGGATTCCCCACAGATCTCCGGCTGCTTCCTAGATGTTCCAAAACTACTCCACAGTGTTGTTCAGCATGAGGGTGAGTAGAAAATGAGGCCAAATCGTTGTTTGGGTGTAGTGTTCCTTTAAGTAGTTAGGCCCCTTGGCCTGAGGACTCAGTACAGGCCAAAAGTTTGGACACACCTTCTCATTCAATGTGTTTTCTTTATTTTCATCTCTGATTCTATTGTAGATTCTCAGTGAAGTAATGATGGCCACTTGTTTCTCTTAACTTAGCTGATTGGTTCTTGCCATAATATTAATTCTAACAGTTGTCTAATAGGGCTGTGGGCTGTGCATCAGCCTGACTTCTGAACAACACAGCTGATGGTCCAACCCCATTAATAAGGCAAAAAAATTCCATTAATTAACCCTGGAAAGGCACACCTGAGAAGAGAAAACCATTTCAGGTGACTACCTGTTGAAGCTCATAAAGAGAATGACAAGAGTGTGCAAAGCAGCAATCAGAGCAAAGAGTGGATACTTTGAAGAAACTAGAATATAAGACATGTTTTCAGTTATTTAAAGGTGCTATGAGGAGAATCTATTACCCGCGACATTAAGACTCTGCTACCCATGAGCAGTAACCTCGGAACTAGGAGTGACATCATCTCCGACTTATCGACGTTCCAGTTGAAGTTGGAAAAAACATGCCGATCTACCAGGCTAGTGTAAGCTGTTGTTATCTCGGAGGTGGCGAGGTTTCACTGAGTTCCCAGTAGGAAATTCTGACTTCGGGGAACATTCCAGTTGCAGTTTCCAACTTGGAACTCGGAAATTCCTACTTCAGACTACAACTGGAACGCACCAAAAGACCTGACCCAATCCAAAGCGTGCGTTTATTGTGATGCTAATGAATGCAGCTCGGACCTTCCTCAGAACTCTGCATTGCTTTACAACTTCTTTTTTCAACAACTTACAGGATGCAAAGCCACGAGGTAATGTATCTCTTTCTAGTTAGGTAGCGGTAGTTTTTGACAAGCAATTTTTGGAAAACTTAGTATTGTAGTTTTGTAGCCGACTATATATCTCTACTTACAGCCCGGTGCTCTAAGACGTGTCTGAATAATATAAATTTGCTCTAGTTTTAATTGTCTTGTTCCTGAAGTTGAGTATCCAGGCCAGTCCAGCCCTGTCCGACCCGACCGGAAGGCTAAGGAATAGCATTTATAGATAACCTATTTTGATGCTGTAAAACTCATCTTAAAGTGTGTATTTCCATCAGGCAGATATCTAAAAGTGAGACTTTTTTGGAATTACTTAGAAACTCCTAACAGTGCCTTTAACACTTTTTTGTTAAGTACATAATTCCACCTGTGTTCATTCATAGTTTTGATACCTTCAGAGAGAATCTACAATGTAAATAGTGATGAAAATAAAGAAGACACATTGAATGAGAAGGTGTGTCCAAACTTTTGGCCTATACTGTAAATATGTTTCCTCTTGCAGGAACAAGGAGCAGGAAAGTTTGGCCCTTTGCTGTCAGAAGACTTACTGACCTACATCTGAGAGAAAAGTGAAGAACTGCAACTCTGCCAGTTTTTCATGAACAATATGAGCATTTTATAGCCTTCTCCCTATAAAAAACATATTAATGTCATCCCCTTTTCCCTCTCGTGCTTTGTTGTCCTCTTACTTTCGCGGAGCAAGCATTTCTCAGGAAACAAAGTTTCCCCCTCAGACTTTGGGATTAGCAGTCACTTCTTCTTTTTTTTGTCCTCCCCTGAGATTACAGGCTTCGGTTTCTTCATCTCTATGCTAAAAAGATCATCTTTCCCCTATCATCTGAATGCAGATGTATGTGTAGCATAATAATCCTCCTTCCCAGAGCTGAGTTGAAGTAATCCAAACAAATCCCCCCTCACAACGAGCTCATTTACTACGACTGTCTAACAAGATGCTTACTCGCCTAAGGTGTGAGCTTGAGTATGTAAATGTCTTCACAAGGACGTGTGGCTGTCCTCTGGGATTGTAGGAACAGAAGCAGAGTAATTAAGGTTGTGTTAATTACAGTATCTCAGAGGTACTCTCTCTCTTTAGTCTTCTTTGTGTGTTTTCTTCCTTAAAGGTCTGGAGCATGTTTAAACTGGATGTCACGAGAATAAAGATGTTTTACATCGACGTTATGTGTTTATTATAATGCTAAGAAATGTTCGAGTAGATGCTGCTGTCAAGGCAGAACAAATGAGCAGTTTTAGTCATTTGGAAACTCCCACTGGCAACTAATGGCACTTTCCCACTAGCACGCCTTGGCCCTACTCTACTCAGCTCTACTCGATTAGCAGAGTGTTTCCACTAGCCTGGTTCCTCCTAAAACAAGCTAGTTTTAGTACCTACTCCGCTCTGGTTCTAAGCGAGCTGAGTCCATACTAAAAGATGACGTCACCGACTGCTGGCTACTGATTGGTCAGACAATGTCGTCATCGATGAGTCATGAGCTAGCATGCTAGCAGTAGCTACCATTAGCTTACTCTCATACGTCTTTTCTTTGCAGCTGGATTGCTCTCGTCCTCGGCTTCATTCTGTTGTATAGCTTCCAAAACTCTCCTGTGCTTATCAAGGGGTATTTCTTCTTACCACCTGCAGCCTTCTTCTGCTTTCCTTTTTTACTCGGCTTGTGACAAAAAGACACAGATTGTTGTGTTGCGCTCAAAATGACGTCACTGCAGTGCCGCTCAGCTGTTTACAGCGACACTGCACCCTGTTGGGCAGGTGACTGGGGCTAATGGAAAAGCAGCACAAGGTGAGTAGAGTAGAGTAGAGTAGAGTAGAGCTAGTGGAAAGGGGCCATAACAAATGAGGTCCTTACCTTAACCCAGAATGCAGATAGAAAGCTGTTGGGTTCATTGAATTCAGGCTTTGAATCCAAAGCCCTTGAAATATTTGATATAGTTTATAAAATGAAACTTTGTTTAACTTCAATTTATTCAAAACAGAACTACCTTTGACATATGAGAAATAATCATAGGGGAGAGTGGGGTAAGATGAGTCATTTTTTACTTTTCTTGTCAAGGAAAAATGCAACAGAGGTAAAATGAAAACATAAACTCTTATTGAAGGATGTTTGCTGTCAACTGAAATTATAAGGACGTGTCAAAGACAAAGAGTCTGGAAACTGTGGCCTTTCAAAATAAAAGCACTCCTGTGCCTAAACTTGCCCCAGGTCAGGGGGAAGTTAAGCCAAGTCTGTGGGTAAGTTGAACATGTAACTTTATAACTTTAAATCTGAGAATCATTAAAAGATAATGTATTGTCGTCAAAAGAGTTATTTCATAAGCAATTGTTCACTTCACAAATAATCACATTTATTTTCTTAAACCTAACTTAAACAACCTAGAAAAAAATCGGTAATTTAAAATTTGTAATGCCATAAATTGACACATTTTTCAATTTTTTGGGATCAATAAATACTCATATGAAGTAAAATGAGAGCCAGCAAAGCTTTGAACAACAAACAGAAACAAAATCAGTTCTTGGCAGAAAGAAAACTGTTAATCCTGACAGAAAATTTACATTTACTCGTATGATTTAAAGTTTTACAAGTTCAGACTTGCTAAAACAAACAAGTTCAAACATCCCTCTTTTTCATTTTCTGACTTTTCAACCATGACTTCCTTCATTGCTTTCTCCATTTCAGCAGTGGTGTTGAGCTCCAGTTGGTTTTCCTCTTGTTCACTCTTAGCATGATTTTCTTCTGTTTAACATTTGATCAGACATGTCAGTATGTTAACATAACAATAAAAAGCATTTTATGATTCAGCACATTAATATAACTTTGCAACTTTTGGTGGTATAAAATGAACCAATGGCTCAATTTACCCCACAACATGTGGCTCACTTTGTCCCATCGCCAACACCTTGGAAAAATGTTGCCAGCTTTGCTCTTCAGATTAATCTGTAGCCAAATGACTCACATAGTTTTATACATTGGTAAATAACAAATATGCATAATACACAATTTTAGACCTGATAAATTGGATTTGATACAAAGCTCAATATAGCCGACATGCTGAAATTTTACTGACACATGAAAAAGAGTTTTTTGTGTTAAAAAGTACCAACTGTTTGTGCCAGGTGCCCCTCTTCAACAGAGGCAGGGAGAAGTGATGAGGGCTTTCTGAGTTTAGGGCCACATGAAAAAGGTTGTTTACTGTTTACCAGAAACAGAGGCTAATAAAAATGGCATATAAAGAGTTAAAATCCTTATTAGGAAAAATTCTGATCAGGAAGGCCAGCTCAGTCCTGGGGTACCACCCTGCAGGTGGTGGGAGAGAGGAGGATGCTGGTGAAGCTAGCATCCATGCTGCTGTTAGACTGAACAACCAGCACTACTCCAGTCACCATAAACTGAGAAATCACAATGTGCAATAACTGTGCAGTTTATCTACAATGTACAATTACAATGTGCAACCAATGTGCAATCAATCGTCAAGCAATGTGCAATTACAGTGTGGAAGTACATCCATTTACAATCACTAAATCCTACATATACTTACTCAGTAAATGTGTATATAATATTTATAAGATCTGCTTTTAGTTTTTTTATCCAAGCCTTTTGTGTATTTTTTATATTTTATGTCTTATATAGGTAGAATAATGTACATGCTGCTATTTCTTATACTTAAAGTTTCTATGAGGAGTTTCTAAGTAATTACAAAAAAGTCTATCTTTTAGATATATGCCTGATGGAAATACACACTTTAAGATGAGTTTATAGCATCAAAATAGATTATCTATAAATGCTATTCCTTAGCTTCACGGTCGGGTCGGACAGGGCTGGACTGGCCTGGATACTCAACTTCAGGAACAAGACAATTAAAACTAGAGCAAATTTATATTATTCAGACACGTCTTAGAGCAACGGGGTGTAAGTAGAGATATATAGCCGGCTACAAAACTACGATACTAAGTTTTCCAAAAATTGCTTGTTGTCACACATCAAAAACTACCACTACGTAACTAGAAAGAGATACATTACCTCGTGGCTTTGCATCCTGTAAGTTGTTGAAAAAAGAAGTTGTAAAGCAATGCAGAGTTCTGAGGAAGGTCCGAGCTGCATTCATTAGCATCACAACAAACACACGCTTTGGCTTGGGTCACGTCTTTACGACAGTCGCTTCATGTGCTCATGGGTAGCAGAGTCTTTATGTCGCCAGAAATAGATTCTCCTCATAGCACCTTTAAATACAATGAAACATTTTTTATTTTTGGAAAAATGAAACCTGAAATACCATAAACTTATTTGATTTAAACTGAATAGAATAGAATAAACTTTTATTCGTCCCACACAGGGAAATTTACTCTGTTACAACAGCAAAGCAAACAGCATTAATAGAATAAAAAATAGACTTAAAGGTGCTTAAACTCATCTTAAAGTGTGTATTTTGGCATAAATCTAAAAGTGAGTTTTTCTTGTAATTACTTAGAAACTCCTCATAGCATCTTTAATATTTTTTTGAAAATTAAACTGATAATCACTGGAATGTGTTAGACTGTGTCAATCAGAAAATCCATATCAATAAGTTTGTAGATTCTTAACATATAGTATGTTAATTCTTTGTTAGGATGATAAATACATTTTTTTGGCATATAGAAATGTCATTACAGCATGTAACAGGAAACTTTAGGGTTTAACCTTAAAAAAAATAAATGAAATATTGTTTCAAACAAGACTCAAGCTGGTTAAAAAACACAGTTTGCTTTAAAAGAAAAAAAAACTCTTTAACAGTTTTGTTACACTTGTGTTTCCACTTTTTTGCTACAGTATATGAAATGTTTATAACGGAGCATGAGTTTTAATATGACATTGTTTACCCTAAAAATATCAGAAGTTATATTTTTTAATCACTCCTCCAGGTCCAAAGTGCAGACTGACATGTTTTTAACACCAAAATACTTGTCTTATTATTTCCATTGGTCCTGGAAACCTCTGCCTGGGTGTCTTTTATTATCATAATTCTTATTATTAAGACATGAATGATGAATGTATGTAGAGTGAGGAGGCTTCTGTAGATTTTGGTAGTTTATCAAATGGCCACAAGAGGGCAGAGTAGTCCTCATCCTCAGCATTGGGCTCCAGGAGCAAATGAATGTTTGAGTAGTTTGAGAGATTCACATTTATTAATCAGGTTACTCGGCCAAAGAGATCAGCCAAGAATGTTTTTGCATATACAGGATTTTTACTCTTCCTGTTTGGTTTCTCCTCTACATACAGTCCGTAGTCCGTCTGTACTAATGCACTCATCATTATGTCTTGAAATACCACATTATTTATTAGGACATTAAGACTCTGCTACCCATGAGCACGCGCGGCGACTGTCGTAAAGACGTGACCCAAGCCAAAGTGTGTGTTTGTTGTGATGCTAATGAATGCAGCTCAGACCTTCCTCAGAACTCTGCATTGCTTTACAACTTCTTTTTTCAACAACTTACAGGATGCAAAGCCACGAGGTAATGTATCTCTTTCTAGTTACGTAGCGGTAGTTTTTGATGTGTGACAACAAGCAATTTTTGGAAAACTTAGTATCGTAGTTTTGTAGCCGGCTATATATGTCTACTTACAGCCCGGTGCTCTAAGACGTGTCTGAATAATATAAATTTGCTCTAGTTTTAATTGTCTTGTTCCTGAAGTTGAGTATCCAGGCCAGTCCAGCCCTGTCCGACCCGACCATGAAGCTAAGGAATAGCATTTATAGATAACCTATTTTGATGCTATAAAACTCATCTTCGTGTATTTCAATCAGGCAGATATCTAAAAGGGAGACCTTTTTGTTTTTACTTAGAAACTCGTCATAGCATCTTTAAGTATAAAAAAATAGCAGTATATACATTATTCTACCTTTATATTGTAAGACATAAAAAATAATATACAAAGGGCTTGGATACAAAAACTAATAGCAGATTTTATAAAGATTATATACACATTTACTGTTTTCAGCAAATTCAGCAACAACTTTAGCTCTGCAGATGTTTTTAAATAAAGAGACTGTAGCAGCTGTGCTCAGCCTTATTTTCCAGGTAAAAACTTTTGATATTCTGCAGTCGTGCATAAGAAGAGAAACATGCTGAGACTGACAGATAACTGAAAGAGTTAGATTTTTAAATCTTGCCTTGCTGAACTCTAAAGGATAACTTTGGGACTTCGACTGAAAACCTTATTTCTTAACAGATCAACGGTGGCTGTGGGTCAATGGGTTGTTTTAAAGAGTCTGGGGATAAAAATGTTTTGCATTCTGCCGCAATTTTATCTTCAAGGACATATTTTTTCTAAAATGCTACATACCTGAAGTCCAACCATTCATCATCTGCACCATTTGTGTCATTACGGGCCGTGGGGGCTGAGGTCCATCCCACCTGCCTTTGGGAAAGATGTGGGGCACAGCAGGGAGTGGTTATCATTTAGTGTGAGCTTCTATTAAGGTTTTTAATTAACATTATACCACAGCAGGTGCAGAAATTGACCTTTTAAAACTGGCTGTTTCAGTGCCTGAATAAAAACAGGTCATAAAAAAATTAAAAAACATGGTGTTCAGGTCTGATCATGAAGACCCTTAGAATTCACAGGGGGCTATTTCTTGTGTGTGTGTGTGGGGGGTGGGGGGGTATTTGTTATTTATTTATGTATGTAGTTTTTTTTTGTTTGTTTTCCTCTTTTTTGTTGTTGTTGTTGCTGATTGTTTGCTGTTGTTGTTTTTTGGTGTCGCACAGCTGTTTTTGTATGATTAATGACAATGATTAATATATACTGTAAACGGATTTTTAATAAGTATATTATATCATATTATTGTATGTGTGTTTCTTTGTTTATATGTGTGTATGCGTGTGTATATATGTATGTTTGTGTATGTATATATATATTAAGGATGCACCGAATATTTGGTGGCCGAATATATTCGGCAGAATAATGCAAAAAAAGCCATATTCAGCCTTCAGTGGAGTGAGGTAAGAGCAAAGCCGAATATTACCGTCACATGCAATGACGAAATCAACTTCGTCATTGCATGTGACTGTAACTAAGCAGACTAAGGCTGTCACTTTTCCTAAAAATCAAACTCAAACATGCATCCAAATAATCCAAGATATTCGATTTTATGAAAAGTAAAGGCTACTGGAATAGTAAAAGATGTCATAATATTCAATAAACAATTAATTTCTTTTAAAAAACATGTCTAAAAATGTACTCAAAGCTATTAATGCACTATTAAAAAAAAAAGTGAACTACTTTGCCTCCGCATTGGATATTCAGTAAACGGTATTCGACCAAGCGTTTATATTTTATTCGGCTTTGGCCACAAATTTTCATTTTGGTGCATCCCTGATATATATATGTGTGTATACACTGCAAAAACAGCCCTACTAAAAATTAGCCAAATATCCTTTAATTTGCTACAATTTTCTTGTTTTGAGCAAAAAGATCTGCCAATGGAGTAAGCAAATTTTGCTTGGCTAGAATTCCTAAAACTAGCTTAAAAAATCTAGATGGAATCTGTCTTGAAACAAGATAAAATTGCCCTGAATTGGAGAAAAGTTTGCTTATTACAAGCATAGAAAAGTTATTTTTTAAGAAAAGTTAACTTAAATTTTTTGTTCTGCTTTTTGATTTAGCTTATTTCAAGAATGTTTTTACTTAATTTAAGAATTAACATGTTTTTCATTTAGTAAAAAAGGCTTGGAATATGATAGATTTTCTTAAAACAAGACAATGTCTTTCTGATTTAGCTGGTTTAAAGAAATTATCCTCCAACTCCAAGAAAAAACAATAAGCAAGATCTTAATCTTAAAATAAGTAAAATAGTCTCGTTCATCTGTTGGGACTTCATTCAAATCACTGTTGTGGCTCGTTACCAGCAATACTTGCTTAATTTTAGCTGTACTTTCTTATTAAGATTTTGTTAGACATATTCTCTTGAAATAAGATTTTTTTCTAACACACATCTTGCTTGTCAAGATAATTTTTCTTTTTGGGTAAAATATAAGAACAAATTTCAAAAAACAAGCTTTTTTTTCTTTCTAAGAAATCCTTTTTTGCGGTGTACACACTGTATCAGTAAATGGGTGGTACTAGACCATTTGAAGACCAATGTCCACTTAAACTGTTTAAGTTTCCTTCAACAAAACAGTTTAAAGACTGAAGTTGCCCTGCTTCTGATTGGCAGCAGGGCTTCCCCTCAGGATAGAAGAGGCTTGACAGCCTCGGTGGAATAACTGCCTGTGACGGAGTCAGACGGAGTGGTCCGGTCGAGAGCTGCCAAACAGTGTGGGGGGTTATAACCTTTCTCCATGCTGACGTCACTGTGCTGGCTCACACTAACTTCAGTTCTATGGCACCGGTAGTGTCAGGTTGCCAGGTTCAAATCAATTAAGCACCAACAAGAATGAAAGCAGCGTCACTGGAACCTTCCGTCTCCTTGCTGCTTTTTAGTTCAGGCACAATAAGGTGGAAGTGGTTTGGAGTGACTGTCTGAATAATAGCCAGTAAATGAGTTCAACAGAAAAGACACAAATTAAGTTTATGCCCTTTTTATTTACCTTGACACTGTCATTTTACTAAGGCACATCATAGTAACATCACATTATCATCCATGTAGACATGTTCAAAAACTAGGAAACTACAGGCAACAGCAAGGTCAGACCCACACAACACTATCAACCCTGACTGCAACCACCCACCTGACAACAGACACAAGATCAGAAATTCACCGTGGAAGATCAACAGTCAAGGCACCAACGTTTCTGACAGACTATCTTTTATCAGAAAAAAATCAGTATCAACATCAGACATGGTCAAACAGTAAATAACTCTTTGGTACCCTGACCACTGAGTCTCAGTTGGCTGTTTTTGAGTGAGTTCTGTTTTGCAAAAATAAAATAAATGAAGCATATGGGTGAGCTTCTGGAAAGAACATAAAATTGGCATTATCGGCTGCTTTGGGTACTACACCATAGGCAGCCTGCCTTGAGTTTATGCATATACAGACCTGACCAAAATCTTAAGACCAGTTTAAAAAAATGCTAGAATATGCATTTTGCACATTTGGACCTTAATGATGCTTTAAATAGAGCTACAATATGCAAAAGCAAGAAGGGGGAGTGTGACAAAAAACACTTGGAACTTGTTATGAAAAAACAAAAAAAAACTGAAGTAGGCTGTTTATCAGCTGATCAAAAGCAGCATAATAGTTGACCAATCTGAACCGCTGGGAACGGTGGTTCAGATTGGTCCGTGAGTCCATCCAATCCCCTTTCTCCCCTGCTCCACACCGTCTCGCCCATGGTCCCGCCTCCTCCCCATTACCTCTCTCATGTACCGGTGATCAGCTAGCAGCACAGCTAAGGAAGCATCATGGAGCCGGGAGGCTGCTTCTGTTACCCTCCACATCGAAGAGAAGGAAACGTAAAAGTTTCGAGGAAAAGGCTGAAGTAAGGAAGAAATATGAGCAACACAGGTCCCAACGGAGACTCAGCATTGGAGAATCGTACGGTGGAAAAAGCTGCAGAATGATTTGGGATTGTTGAACACTGCGCCGGCCGCCGGCTACCGAACAGCAGGCCGCAGTACTGGACACCGGCTGGCGAACGACCGCAGCACCGTTTACTATGGTGGGAGATGTCTGCTGAATAACTCTGGTTAGTCTGTGCCTATACTGGCTAATTACTGAAAGTTGTTGGTCTGAGCGGGTAGGCCCTGACAACAGATTTTAGCATAAGTTAGCCACTCATCGTTAGCATTGTAAACTGAGCTGGTGAAGACACCCTGAGAAAGATAAATCCTCGCCCACAATCGGCTCAGCTGATCATACAAGCTAGCGGCTTCAGATGCTGGTTGTAGCTTTGTGTAACTTTTATCAAGTATCATAACTCTTCTGTTTTGACTGTTAGCGGTGTGAGGAAGAGACAATGCAGGAAATTAAAAAAAGGGATGATTATGACAGCGCCGATGAAGTCCCATTCACTTTGGAGTCAAGAGGACACCTGTAAGAACCAGAGTTCACAGATATACTTACAACTACTGCCTTAAGATGATAGCAACAGATTTCTTTATGCACTTTAGTTTTTGTGGCCAAAATTAACACTAAATGAAATAAGTGCACCCTTGATGTCCTGTAAATTGTATTTTTATGATTACAGTCTATGAGATAGAGCACGCTGGACATTCAGCAGGTTTAACAAAAAAAGAAAAAAATGGGCACATTGCTTTTAGAGTTGATCACATTCATTTGGAGATTTAGAGGTGGGTTTTAAACATTTCACAAAGCCTGTTTTTATCAAAGTCATGACAGATTTGCTTCTTTCTCTTAAAAGACTGGGACTCTTTGATGATTAGACCTTGGCAGTGAATGAATGAGAAGCATTTAGAGAGAACTGGCAGGATTCCTGCAGGAATAACCTCTGAGATGTGAGGCAAATCTGAAGTTTTTATTCAAAAATGGTTTCCAACAAGGCATTGTGAAAGTGAGAAGCAATAGAAAGCATTGTGGGAGGAGTTTGTGAGTTTCCACAGGGTCAAAGCCTGTTGAAAGCATATTTTTTACCCAACAATGGAGAGCAGCAGCAGTTTTACTGGAACAGAGCACTCTGTTGTCCTCCAGTCCTTTCTGCCTTTAATGGCTCTTTAGCTGCTGAGGGCCAACAGCTTCTGTAGAAACACTAAACAGTCCAAAATATCAGCTGACATTTTCCACACAGAGCATTTAATCTTAGACAGCAAACAGAGAGAAAGTACCACAAACACCATGTGTTAAAGTTGCATTGCAATTGCATTTATTTCTCCAATAGATGTTCACATTCATAGCAGATTCACAACAGCAAATAAAACTATTTCATCTCTAAAGCAATCAGTGACTTAGTGAAAATCAAGGACAGTGGAGTAAAGTATACCATCGAGCAAAAATAAGAGAAAACAATTCAGGAAATGATGCTTTGTGATGGGCCTTCACTAGAAAATAGTAAAAAAAAAAAAGAAAAAAAAAGGTCATCAGAAAACAAATTCCCCAATTCCAAACAAAAAAAAAAAAAGACACTTAAAAATGATTTGTACTTAAAGATCTGTAACACTTCAACGGCATTCAATGCCTTTTTAATAACAATGCTGGTTTCTCTTGTGTCAATGAATCACTTTTCTTCCCCCAACAACAAAACATTAACTTTTGTTTTACTTTTCAGGAAAGAAATGCAGATAGGGTATATAAATAAATGAGCTTATACTTGATGGAAATCATCACCCAAGAATAACTTTATACAAACACTTCAGCAGAGAGATCGACTGGCCATACTCGGGGAAGGGAAAGTGCAGTTGTGATTACTTTAAAAAGATAAGATTGCATTATTTCTACATATTTCTCCCAGGCTCGTACTGATGCTGTAAGACTGTCATTTGTGGTCATGAGCACATAAGGGTGGAGAGAAAAACCCGACTTCCCGTGAATGAGCACCAAACACAGGAGCAGCACATAAACAGCAATTTTGAAATCAATGATCTCATGAAGTAACAGCAAAGAGGAAATAAAGAGAAAACCTGAAATGACAGTAAAGGATGACAGATATTTCTGTAACAGCCCAGAAACAAGCCCAGCTCAAGTACCACAGACAAAAAGACTTTGTGCTGTTGGATAGTGGCTAAAAAACAAGTTCTGTGGCGATAAAGAGTTTATAACAACGTCAAAGTTTTCTCCATTGAGGTAATATTCAAAAAAATTAACACTACCTTCATACTTTTGAAGCATTAATGTGATGAGTAGAGACAAAACACTAATGTCCAGCTATACAGGAACTACAATGGTCAACTTTCAAGTAGCCATCACTAAGTTTAATAGCCAGAATGAGGATGATCAATTCTTCCAACTTGAGGCCTGATCATTAGAGATGTATACCGTGGACAGGTACTTTAATGTACCGGTCCCTAGTTGGGTCGGTACCCGAATACCGTTAAGAATCTGGAAAAATGGTACTGCTTTCGGCACTTGAACGTCTCTTCAACTTTCACATAGTTGTGGCACTACCGCCGTCTGGCTCAAGCATGTCAGTGAGGGCTAAGCGCTCAAAGGTTTGGGCTCACTTTAGAAAAGTTAATGAAAACTCGGCCCAATGCAATCTTTGTCAGAGAGAAGTTGCATCCAAGGGAGGAAATACGAGCAACATCACCAAACACTTGGAGCGCACGCATAGTATAAAGCTAAAGGAGTGCAGGCTGTTTGATTGCTATAGCAACACGAGCAGAGTTAGCAGCCTGGCTAACACTAAAGACTGCAGCACCGTGGCGGCACCCGGTTTTGTTTCTGCTATGTCAAGTCACGGCAAGTTTTTTGTCTAGTTTGTAGTCATTAAGGCTGTCACTTTTCCTAGCAATCAAAGTTGAGACTCTATTATCCTCCCCTTCGGTAAAGACCCTGCCAAAAACAACACAGTCACACGGGGTTAAACTCTTGACGAAGCGCCGCTGCACTCGGCCGTATAACTTGGATGAAAAGCTGACGGCACAGCTCTCCTCAGATGATTCAGAGCTGTTAATGTCCGCTCGGAGCAGAAACTCTTTGTTTACTGAGGTCAAGAGAGCAGCGGATGAGACTGACGATCAAGCTGCGCTCACAGCGCCCTCTGCTGGATGAAACGGTCCACTGCTCCAGGCGCCCTGATGTGCTGCTACACTCAATATTTTACATTTGAATATTTATTTACTATTCGGTTACGGATATTTATCCCCATATTCAAACGGTTATTTAAATATCTAATATAAAGTGAGAGCTCTAGTAGTCATCATTACAGCATCGATTTTAGCCCCACTGATATATGGGTCTGTCTGTACATGCAGTCTGTTGGGTGGCATGAAGGGGTTTTACCATCTCCTTAGCTTTCTTTTTGCCTCTGAGAAGCATTTGTAATGCATTACTTCTATTCTGTTGAAGCTTTATTATCACCTTGTGGTAATAAAAAAGGTTGAATCTTTAAATATCTTGTAAAGTCTTTATTTTTTCCACAAAATTACGTGTTGCAGTATCGATAACAGTATCGATAAGTACCAATACCAATAAGGAGTATCGGTATCTGTATCGGTATCGATAAAATCATAACGGTATACATCCCTACTGATCATACAGACAGGTCACTGCAAAAGAAAAAACACAAAGCCATTGTTTTACTGTGGTCCTGCACACCTGCCAGGTGCTCTCCCAGCCATCATTATGCCTCAGGACCTGATATTGGTGTCAGTTTACTGTGCAATACTGCAGGGAGCTCAAGAGAGAGTAACACAAAGCTCTTTTCACAAAAGGGGGTAGACACATGAACACAGTATTGCCTTCCCCCGCTGGCTCTGCATGCTCCCATCTCTCAAATACTGCTCCTCTGATACTCCTTCTTAAGTCGGACCACCTTTACAGCTTAGAGAAATACAAAAGGGACATAAATACTGTATTTCACTTGTTGTCAAAGCAGCCAATCAAGTCAAGTAGGCGATGGGCTTTACTGCAGTCTACTTAGATTTAATTTCAGTAATCAGGCTGAGCCATCATACCAAACCCCAATCCATGGCTGTGAGCTGCCCAAAGCAGTACGGCCTCATCAGCATTCTTGAGAGCAGAAAAAGGTGTGGAGCTATGAGTGAGACAACTGCAGGAAGTAACTATTCGCACTGAGATTAGCATAGATGCTAACAACTGTAGTGGCAGTTTTATTAGATCTTGATCAATCTTCTTTAATAAATGAAAAACAAATAACACTATTGACCTCTCAATAAATGGATATTTTAGCTTTACTTCTGCAAGATTTGTTTCACTAATGGCCCTTTTCCACTAGCACACCTTGGCCCTACTCAATTAGCAGCGTGTTCCCACTAGCCTAGTACATCCTAAAACAAGTTAGTTTTAGTACCTACTCCGCTCTGGTTCCAAGCGAGCAGAGTCGATACTAAAAGATGACGTCACCGACTGCCAGCTACTGATTGGTCAGACAATGTCGTCATCGATGAGTCATGAGCGCGACAACCTAGCATGCTAGCGGTAGCTACCGTTAGCTTACCCTCATGAGTCTTTTCTTTGCAGCTGGATTGCTCTCGTCCTCGGCTTCATTCTGTTGTATAGCTTCCAAAACTCTCCTGTGCTTCTCAAGGGGTATTTCTTCTTACCACCTGCAGCCTTCTTCTACTTTCCTTTTTTACTCGCTTTGTGACAAAAAGCCACAGATTGTTGTGTCGCGCTCAAAATGACCGCAGTGCTGCTCAGCTATTTACAGCGACACTGCACGCCGTTGGGCAGGCGACTGGGGCTAATGGAAAAGCAGCACAAGGCGAGTAGAGTAGAACCGAGTAGAGTCGAGTAGAGTAGAGTAGGGCTAATGGAAAAGGGCCATTAGTGGCGCGCATTCTGTCCTTTCCACCTGAAACATCATCTGATTGGCCTGTGAACCATTCAGTTACCTACTGGATATGCTCTCTTCAAAAATTCCAGCTCCTCTAAGGCTGCCTTTTTTATACATTTGTCCTTGAATTGGAGCAAAGCAACAATGAGAAGTCTCTGTTTGCTCAAATCCATTTCTCCGCCATTTTTGTTATGGTCGCCTTTATGTGCAGCCATTGGGCTGGCTGCATCCAGCACACACCTCTGTGTGGTCTGGTCCTTAGGTCACCCCCCGATGCTTTTTACTTTTCATTACCTTTCACACCTGTCTTTACCAAAGACCCAAAAACTCATCAAAAAGTGCCTTAGCTTTGAGATGATGAAAAGTGCTACAATGCTAATTTGACCCCATGTTTTGGGGATCATTACTGCACTAATACAGTACCAACTCCTTTCTCTTACAGCAGCTACAGGCTCCAGCTCTTTACTCAGCTCAGGCCAGACTATGCCTGCCTCCCCTGTTCTCTCTCAAGTCCCCTTTTGTCTGGTCACACAAAGCTCTGAAAAACAGGGTTGTTGACAGGCCGAGGTAAAGTGATGCGCCTGCTGGGCTGCCATCTGTGAGGGTGAGGGGGGGACAAGATGACAGTCAGCAGGCTGGATTGAAAAGGACTCTTCCCCTGTGTGTCATATTTCACCTCCTCAACTCATTCCAGCCACAGTATCATGGGACAATAACCTCCACCCCCAGAGAGCTGGTGTGCCATTTAAAACAAAAGGTGATTTGATACACGAGAAGTCCTGGAACACAGACGAGTTCCACTTTAGCTTCAGCTTTGACTATCTGTGCCCAAAAGATGAATGAGAAACAACCTTCTGCTTGATTTCTTAATGATTCTTACACCAAAGTGGGAACGATAAGTCACCTGTTGTAGTACTTATTAAAATTAGTAGTCAGCTATTGAAAATAATATCACACTCTTGCATAGAGTCCAAATTACACAAGGACAAAAAGTGTACAAATGTTGTAACCGGCTTAATTTGAAAACTTTAGGCCCCATACACACGAAGACAAAACAGTTTCAAAAACGATCATCGTAAAAGACGAAGGCGTCTCAGAAAATGTGTGCGTCTACATGAATGCACTCGATACTAGGGCTGTCACTTTATATTAGATATACGAATAACCAATCGAGTATCGGAATAAATATTTGTAAACGAATAGTAAATAAATATTCTAAAGTAAAATATTTGAGTGTGGCGACACATTAGGCCTGGAGCAGTGGACCGTTCCGTCCAACAGAGGGCGCTGTGAGCGCAGCTTGACCGTCAGACACATCCGCTGCTCTCTTGACCTCAGTAAACAAAGAATTTCCACTCCGAGCGGACACTAACAGCTCCGAGTCATCCGTGGAGAGCTGTGTGGAAGTAGTTTTGGTCTACACCGTAGATGGCAAGTTTAAAAATCAAAGACCAGGCTGTGTGTTCTGTGAAATACAGTTTAGTCACTCGTCCTCCACATCAAATGTGCACGCTCAGCCGTCGGCTTTTCAGCTTTTCATCCAAGCTAAACGGCCGAGAACTGCGGCGTGGGAGGAATAATCGAATATCTTTGATCGTTTGGGTGCATGTCCGAAAAACGTTCGACTTTGATTTTTTGGAAAAGTGACAGCCTTACTCGATACGCATGAAAACACTGTAAAACACATGCCAGACCTCTAGGGGCGCTGTAACAATATGTCAAAACAAGTGGAAACAGACGAAAAAACTGTGGGCATGCGCACTTGCAGCATGCATGTCAATGAAGATATGAAACTATGACATAAGCGTATCTGAAAACTTGCAGAGAGCCAGTAATCATGGAGCTGCATATACGGCATTTCAAAATCTTGCCACTCTGGAAACTGGTTTTAAAAATGGTCATTAACAGACCCCCAAAACGCCGTCTTTATACGGAAGATAAGCAGATTTGGCAAAAAAACGTATGCATTTAGACCTTGGTTTGTCTTTGTGTGGATGGGGCCTTAGATAGCCAGCAAGAGTTTTTCTGCAATATCTGCAGTTTTTGTTAAAATGTGACAAAAAGCCACAGACTGTTGTGTTGCGCTCAAAATGATGTCACCGCAGTGCAGCTCACCCCGTTGGGCAGGCGACTGGGGCTAATGGAAAAGCAGCACAAGGCCAGTAGAGTAGAGCCGGGTAGAGGCAAGTAGAGTAGAGTAGGGCGAATGGAAAAGGGCCATCAGATGAGCATGTTTATGTTGCGTGCAGACAGAAGCAACACTGCCACCCACTGGCATGGCATGGCATATACACTTCCTGTATACACGTCAATTTCTTGAATTTTTGTGCAAGCTTGCTGTTTTTAAAAATTAATCTGAACACATAAATGTTCTGCTTCAAACAAACAAAAGAACTGCTCTTTTTCAGTGGATCCTTGCTGTGTAAACAAGGTCCCAGTATGGTACTTGGTACTACATGGATATTTTCTAAAATATGGGTTGACCAGCAAAAATATTCACAGAAATGCTCAAAGTGAAGCCGGTCTTTGGCATGTAGCCATCAGAGCTGTAGGAATAGAGGTCAGGAGGCTTCATGTGGTGGTAAAATCTAAAAGTGTTGCCTACATATATAGATGTCCCACACAATAAGGATGAGTAAGCCAACCTGACTTTTCTTTTAGCCTCACAGTTTTACTCTGGACTGTGCACGAGTCAGTCATGTGCACCAGCATATCTAAACTTGCAGACTCATGCATGCCTGCAGAAGAAAGAGGCTTTGCAGGGACGACTGCTGGACTCATTAAAAAACAGAACAGGAGACGGATGGTCACACAGACTGGTTGATGAAAAAACCTCCTACTGACGAAGCAGAAAAGAGGTGCTGATTTGTTGAAAGGAGAAAGAGGAACATCAGGGAGAGATGACTAAAGCATGAGTTTTACTGGTTAAAAATAGGATTTTTTTCATTCTGCTGAGCATGAATGTCATCGTCATGTTCTGCCTACAGATTTTTATGGAGGCTGAGGTGGTGCATAAACACATTTTTATGTGTTTGTTTTAGTGTGTATGTGGGTCTGTTACTGACAGCTTGAAGAGGCCATTGACCCAGAAAATGAACCCATAACATGGGTCTGTTTCTTTTTGCATGCCTGTTTGTTTAATATACAGCATCAATTTTAAGACTAAGATGTAGACTGGAGGATTAAAAATGAATACTTTCTACTGCTGGAATGTGTTTGTAGTAAAGAAGAGCTACTTTATAGGATACAAAGTGTTTGCGGTGTAAATCACAAAGCCAGTGACATAAATATATATACCTGAAATACATGATGTAGTTATAATTGGTGTTTTTGTTAGCATTAATGCTTAGTGACCAGTCAAATTAAACACAATGATTCACTATGGAAAGATCTGAGTTAGCTTTATCAGAACACTGGCTCTAAACACGTTGAGTTTTTTTCTGATTATTCAACAGAATAAAAAGCAACACACTAAAAACAGCTGGGTTATTTTATCTACTCAGCCGCAAGGTTATGAAATGTTTTACCCATTACAGGTTATTTGTATGATATTTCGGTTATCTCTGTGCAACTCAGGCGCTGAGTCAAAGTCCATCAACCCAACATACATTGGTTGACTCAGCACTTGGGTTGCTTCAAACGTCATCACCTCATCATGTCAACAGACGTGCTCTAACACAAATCCACACACCACGCCAGGCTCCAAGTACCCATCTGTGAGCCTGAATCAGTGGTGGCAGCCTGATCTCCGGCAACCAGAACTGTTTCCTGCTCTAAAAGACAAAATGAGTCCAAGTCTGCTGCACTTTATAGACTCTGAGTGGCAATTTGAGTGCGTGGCTCCTGCGTGGCAGAGTGGACAACATCACTACCTCGTGTTCCAAGGATTGCGGGATCGATCCCCGCTCTCTACTCAACTGTTCCTGTGTCCGTTCTGCTAAATCTGTCTCACTTCTGGGTCCTAACTGCCCCCATCTCAGACCCAGTATTTGGATAGAGTACATAACATATATCTAGTTGAAACAACCTAGAATTTTAATTAATTTGGCCCAGCATTTGGGTAGAGTATATAACAAATATGTGTGGTTGAATTTACCCAGGTTTGCAGTTAATTTGACCTGGAATTTGGGTAGAATATTTAACTCATCTGTTGGGTTAAAAATAGACCAACCCATCTTGCTGGGTCAAATTAAAGGATAAGTTTGGTTTGTACAGCTTCCACATTGTTTATAAAATGAAGTAGAACAATATACTCACCCAGAAGGCTTTCCTGATCCAAACAGTGCTTCAGGAGATATTTAGATCCAAAATCGAGCGGCGGACATCCGTATAATGGTAGCACACGGGGCATGTACCGCCGGCTACTCAACAACTTTCTTCTTCCAGTTTTGTGCAAAATGGATGAATATCTATGGGATGAAGATGTTGTGGACAAAAACTTTGAATATGATGGGTGTCCTTACAGTTTCGAGCCAGAGTTTACAGATGAGGAGCTCATCGAAAGGAGGACGTGAAGGCAAAGAGAAGAACAGCTGGCCAGAGAGCAGTCTTCAGCTCAGAGGTCAGCACAACCACAAAAACATGGGTGGAGCGACCCCGGATTGTCTTGGAGGAGTAGCGTGAGTGGACCATGATGAAATATTGGTGAAACTAATGAGTTTTTGGACGGTTAATGCAGTTTTAGGAGCAGCGCTATACATGCCTCGTGTGCTACCATTATATGGATGTCCGCCGCTCGATTTTGGATCTAAATATCTCCTGAAGCACTGTTTGGATCAGGAAAGCCTTCTGAGTGAGTATATTGTTCTACTTCATTCTATAAACAATGTGAAAGCTGTAGAAACCAAACTTATCCTTTCAGAGTTACAGTATACTTAATCAGCAGTCAAAAATACCAAAACTAATGGAAGGTGAGGGAGGAAAATCTCTGACAGATGAAAGACAAAATATCTGCCAACCTGTCATGGATTAGCTGCAGCGGATTAAAGCTGATGAAGTGTCCTGTGACAAGGAATTACTGGGAAAAATGGGATAACTGTTCCCTCACATGACAAGCCAGTTCCCTCATCTCTCTCCCTTTTTTATTCTTTTTTATTCAGTCAGGCTGCCTGTGAGGCATGTGCGTGTTTTCCATGTGCATGTTCGAGTGTGTACGACTATGCATGAATGAGTGTCTTCTAAAAGCTCTGTTGCACTCACAAGCACACTCTTACACACAGAAAGTTTCCAGCCAGTAACGAAGCCCTGTCTTTTCTTTTCAGCCTTCATAACATGGTCCCAAGCCAACAACAGCATGAGTCGGCTGATCCAGTTTGCAATTAGAACCCCCGCAGACTTTTCCTAATAACAAAACCAGCAGGGAGTAAAAGTGTCAGTTATGTGAGATGAACAGGAAAAACTCTTTAGAACACCTCAATGGGCACTACAGCAGGTTTGATGTGCACACTGAAGCAGTGTGACTCCAGTGTTTACTAGGGATGGGTACCACATTTGAACCGATACCATACCGATGCCCAGTACCTGGGAATCTGTATCAGTACTCAACGGTACTAATTTTCGGTACTTTTGCGTGTGTTTATGGGGTAATAAATATTAATTTGTTTAATATTAAGATCTCAAATTTTTTCAATGTAAATTTATTTCTCAATATATAAAATTTGACAGATATATATCAAAGCAACATTCAACTGTTTGTATTGTAACATTGTAGTTGTTCCAAAAATTTCTTCAACATGAAAACCAGTAACTAAAATGAACCACAACTTAATAAATTAACTGCAGCCCTCACTTTAACTTTAGGGCAGTTTAACAATGGGTCAGACAGAGCTGTAAATAAAAAAAAACATTTACATTAACGTTACAAAGTACGAGGAACCAACCTGATAATGATAACTGATGCACATTAAAATGCTAAGCTAATACCATCTTAAACACGAGGCTTTTTTACCTGGACCAGGTATCTTCCTTGTCCCATTTGCTGCCATCACCAAATGTTAAAGCCATTTCTTTTCCTGTGTTTCTGGCTGCAGACGACTAGTCTCCATTGGACACAGGCGCGCTAACAGTGCTGAATGAATCCTTTGTGCTCGTAGATCTGAGGCTATCAAAAATTGTGCACTCTTCAGCTTTAAGGAAAATTTTGTGCGTCACCAGGTGCTTCCTCAGATTTGAAGTATTTCCGCCGCTGGCCTTACACTTGGCGTCACAAATATTGCAGCAAGCATAATCTCAAAAACAATTAATAAAGTAGAGCCATACGTCATTACGCTATTGCTGTGCTGCGTTCAAGTCCGGTATGGAAATTCACCTACTCTACCCAATAGTATGCCTGCTTCTTCCACTCCCTCACAGCCACAAGGATGCGTTTAGGTACCTAAACATGGCACCGTTTGATTTTATGTGAATCGGTACTCGGTAGTACCAACAGAATTTAGTCGGTACCTCTTAAAGTACCGAATTCGGTACCCATCCCTAGTGTTTACTGTGTTCTGTCTATGACAGCAGGAAGAATCAAACTGCCACAAAAACGTTCAGTCTCTAAAAATACAATACACAGTATTGTAGCAGTCACACCTGTCCCTGCATGGCTTCCCATCTCACTGCAAACACTTGTTCCTGTCTTACCTAATCTACTCACCCAAAGAGAGTGGTAGTTTGGACATGTTCGACAGAGGAGTGAATAAAGGCAGTGCGGCTGTTATGATTGAAATATAAGGGCCAAAAACTATCAAATGGGATTTCCATCCTTGAATTCATTTAAGATATAGCAATAGAAAAAAGTCAAACATGGGGCCCAAAAGTATAAAACCCCTCCCTTTTAAAAAGGTCTCAGGCAACAAAAAACAGCAACAGTTTTGAGTTGAATTGTGAGATCGGAGGATCTTAAGTACAGATGCCATTGGACTGTGTGGAAAGTGAGGTAAAGGTGTTCATCAAACACACAAATCTATGTATACACACACATGCACTCACTCACAATCACACTTAATAGGTCCCCAGTGACATTCTCTCCTTAAATTAAAGTATCAACGTGAATAATACTCTCTCTCTCTAAATAGCAGGTTAAAATGACAAGTCATCTCCATGAGAACTAAGTTGAGAGACGGCCAATCTACGATCAGAAGATGAATGAAGGACTGATTATACAGGGGCTTTACTAGCATTAAGGTGATAGTGGACCAGTTGTGATGACAGTGTGTAAGCAGCACACTGAGTTGAGGGTTGAAAGTTGGGGATCTGGTGGTGACGTTTGTCCATAATCACTCAGAACCAGAGGCAAGGCGGCTGCCATCTTCCCCGCCTCGTGGTCCATCAAACCCCTGATACCTCATGTTCTCTTCCTGCCAACCTCTACATCCTGGCACTCCACCGCTGACAGCGCGATCAGCATCTGAGCTGCGTAGTAGGTGGCCATGATGATGGCGCGCGAATGTGGCACGGGGAAGCAGAACTTGTTCACGGCGATGGTGAGGTCAGACACCATGAAGAGAACAGAGCCCAAGCAGGCCGACAGCTTGGTCCAGGTCCAAAGGTCATTGGCTAGCTGCAGGCCAGCCATGGCCCTCCAGCCCATGAAGCCGATCAGAGCAATGTAGACGGCAACCAGGTAGGTAAAGGGGCCTGACAGGTAGGGGTAGAGAAGTATGTAGCTTACGGATGACACAGCAGAGATCACGAGGCCCACGGACACGTTGAGGGGCTTCATCCCAAAGGCCGAGGAGTAGAGTATGTGGGTGATGGCGAACATCAGGAGGCCTGTTGGACATTACATATGATTAGTACAATTACATGCAGGTTTAAGTCATTTTACTTTACTGCTGCTCTTTTTCTATTTTACAGTAAGAAGGGGGATTTCATTTTATTACCTCCGCCAAGGAGGTTATGTTTTCAGGAGAGTTTGTCTGTCTGTGAACAAAATAACTCAAAAACTAAAGGATGGATTTTGATGAAATTTTCAGGAAATGTTCAGCATGAGAAAAGGAAGAAGTGACTCAATTTTGGTGTTGATCCGGATCACCGTCTGGATCCAGGAATTTTTCCAAGGGAATCTTTATCATTGGGAGATAGGGAACTGTGGTCCTGGCGGAGGTCTGTGCTCTCCGAGTGCTTTTCTAGAACAGCACTCAGAGAGCACAGACCTCCGCCAGGACCACAGTCCTCTCCCATATTGTGATTTTTACCATAAACATTAGTCCTACCGTTATTTTATGTAAATATGTAGATTCCTTGACCATGGAAACATTACATTAACAATTAGTTTCATAATGATATCTATTTTAGTTCAGTAGTCATTCACGAAAATCACATGTTTTGTCATGGCGGATCCAGATCCTTTTTTTATCAATTCATAAATTTTATAAATTCATACTCTTTTCACCATTACTTAAAAGATAAATAAAATTGGAATGCAAAAGAAAACTGTAATTGGAGATTAAAAGTAACAAGGTTTCCTTTAGTAACTAAAAGTATCTTAAAGCTATGGTCTACGATTTGGAAGCTTGGTACATCTTAATAACACCGTTTATAAGGCCGTTATGGTCCTATGGTCCGATCTACGCAATATAAAGACCAAAAAGAATGAAAAAAAATCCATTAAGTATATCCGCTGCAAAGCGGCATAATAGTTGACCAATCCGAACCACCAGGAACGGCGGTTCGGATTGGTCCGTGAGTCCATCCAATCCCCTGTCTCCCCTGCTCCGCATCCACACTGTTTCGCCCATGGTCCCGCCTCCTCCCCACTACCTCCCTCATGTACCGGTGAGCAGCTAGCAGCACAGCTAGCTGCTGGGGCTAGCTGCTGGAGAGGAGCAGCAATGTAACCGGGAGGCCGCCTCTGTTATCCTCCACAACGAAGGGAAGGAAGCGTAAAAGTTTCGAGGAAAAGGCTGAAGAAAGGAAGAAATATGAGCAATACAGGTCCCAACGAAGACTCAACATTGGAGAATCGTACGGTGGAAAAGCGGCAGAATGATCTGGGACTGAACACTGCGCCGGCTGCCGAACGGTCAGTGGCCGGCGATTGCCGAACGGCCACAGCACCAGCCGTTCTTGTATACTCCAGAACATCCAGATGACCAGTCCGCCCCTGGTTGAACAGGTAATAGCTTTGTTTCCAACAGTGGGAGATGTCTGCTGAATAACTCTGGTTAGTCTGTGCCTGTACTGGCTAATGACTGAACGTTGTTGGTCTGAACAGGCAGGCTCTGTAAATAGATTTTAGCATAAGTTAGCCACGCATCGTTTGCATTGTCAACTGAGCTGGTGAAAACACGCTGAGAAACGTAAATCCTCACCCACAATTGGCTCTGCTCTGATCTAACAGTGGCGACGCCAGACCCGCTCCGTCATCGGTCCAATTGAAATGGCTACCGCTGTGTGTTACAAGGGAGATGACTGTCGTGTTTGTTGGCGACACGAGCTGGGGGGCGGGATGAAGGGGGGTCAGGCTGCGTTTTTCAAATCTGCCTCAACAGCCAAACTGGTTTTCAGATTGTAGACCCTAACTTTAACTCTACTGTGTGTTTAAACACCGAATCAACTTAAATGACAGACATTGTCCTTTATGTTAGTCCTTGACAGCATGGTGCACTGACTGACATGTCTTTAAATACGGCCCCGGGCTTGGACATATACTTTTAGGATGAACTCAGGCTGCAAAAATCATAAAGTGTTTGTAATACATTTCTGGACTTTGCTTTTAATCTTTCTCTAACACATTAATGACTTTTTACTCATCTGCTGGCTGTCTCTGTTTGTTATTGGTATTTGCTATGTATGACGTTGCATCGTTTATAAACAAAGATAATGATAAAGTAAATGATCTAACAGGAATGAATAAACCCTTCACATTTCTGCAAATATTCTATTTATTCTTTTTAGTTTTTTTCTTTTAGTTTTTCTTTTTTATTATTCTTTTAGTTTTTAGTTATTCATTTAGTTTTATCATATATGATTCAGATTCCATAGTATTGTATGAAAAAACATAAAGCATTTTCCCTCAATATGTATAAACTTTTATTGTGTGTCCTCATAACCAAAATAGAGACAACAAAAGTAACAAGGAAAGGGAAATACAATTGCTGAATGTCTGCTACCAAGTAGTGGCTGCAGGCTGCACTAAAATACAAAACAAACATCCCTGATGTCTATAAACCGTTGAATACGGTTGTTATTGCACTAGAAATATTGATATACAAAGTAGTATTGCACCCAAAGAATACTGTAATGTTTTTTTCTTGCACTCATGCACAGCTACACGACGATAGCAAAGCCTTTTATAGAAGAAGCAGGAACAACTGGGAAATAAAATCTTGCAGGTAACAGAGGTTGGGTAGTTTGAAGTATGCTACCCCTGAATTATGACACAGCTTATGTGTGTTCAAGATTTTCTCCTTACCATGAACAAAGTAGCCCTGCTCCTGCCAGATGAGAAAAGCATCGCCCAGAGAAGAGAAGATGAGGCCAGCCAGGATCTTGCGGGCACTGGAGTGAGCACCGAGAAAGCTGAAGCCGTGGGCCAGTAAAAACACCCAGAGGCAGAATATGGGCAGACATTTAATCAGGGCGCTGAACCAGGACGGGCTTGAAGTGGGCAGCCACAAAACAAAGTACACACAGGTGGCCTTGAAGAACGGCACCAGCTTTGGGCCCTCACTTTTGACCTGAAAGAAGAAAAATAAGTACTTTTTAATCGAAGTCATGACGTCCACAAAGTCCACAATAGTTATGTATGCTGATGATGTCACGGTATATGATTCAGCAAGCACTGCAGAGGAGTTGAACGAGGTGTTGAATAAAGAACTAATGCTTATTAAGAAGTGGGTTACAAAAAACAGATTAGCTCTTAATATTGAAAAGACAAAATCCATGGTTCTAGGCTCTAAATATAGGCTGAAATCAGCACCAATCTTGAATTTAAGCATAGGAAATAAACACATAGAGCAAAAGACAGAGGTAAAGTTATTAGGATTAATTATTGATGATAAAATGTTATGGAAAGATGGGCAGAGGCATGGCAGTGGTAAGACACTAAGAAATGTATGCCAAGCTACATGATCAAACAAGTTATTCAGGTACTAGTTGTTACATATTTAGATTATTGTGCAGTCATCTGGTCAAATACAACACAAAGTCATTTACATAAGCTGCAAGTAGAACAAAATAAAGCTGCTTGTATAGCTTTAGATTGTTCATATAGAAGGAGAAGCACATTGATGCATAATAAACTAATCTGGTTAGATGTTACAAGTAAATTACACTATTAACTGGTGTCCTTCATAAAGAACGTTATTATAAATACAATTCCAGAAGTGCTCTATAATAAATTAACATTCTTCTCTAATGAACATATGTACTGTACTAGGCAGGCATCAGAAGGGAGATTTAGGACAAATGTGATAAAAGGTTTGGTTCTCTGGTGGTGGTGGCATGGAATTTATTACCAAGCTTTTTAATCTCAGACAGTAACAGAAGTTGCTTCAACAAGAAATTAAAGATGTATTTGTTCACATATGGCTTACCTGAAAGATAATAGTGTTAACTACATCTCCCTAATGATGTGAATTATTGTTGTAGTCCCAAAAGGTAAGGAGAGTTCTGTGGTTTGACTCTCCTTTTTTTATTTTCTTTTCATAAACTTCTTGTGTATTGGTTTGCTTTTTGCAACCAAGAGGTGAATAATAGAGCTACAGAATGAGTGGACTGTATGAATGTTATGAGTGTAGTGTATATAAATCAGGCTCAAAAGGATGATATTTTTTGTTGAAGGTGTAATATGTGGACCTCAGGAAGAAAAGCTACTGCATATTTGCTGTAACTAATCGTGGATCCAAAATAAATCAAATCAAATCCTTGAATGAGACATAACATTGTTATGTGTTGTCACTGTGTTGAATTATTTATTTCAAGGCGGAGGGATAAAGACTCTACTACCCATGAGCACGTGCGGCGACTGTCGTAATGCTGCATTCCAGTAACCTCGGAACTGGGAGTGATGTCATCTCTGACTTATCGGCGTTCCAGTTGAAGTCGGAAAAAAACATGCCGATCTACCAGGCTATTGTTAGCTGTTGTTAGCACGCCCTGCGTTGTTGTTCACAAATATCACATGAAGAATGTGATTATCACTATGGCAGCATTTTTGTAAATATAAGTCTAACAATATGTATACAGCTGATCTAGAGCCACACACCCCAGTCAGAAGTGCAAATAAATGGATTATTACAGGAGTTAAATAACTGTTCACACTGGGGGCATCCATCTTCCATTGTCAACTCAGGGGTGGCGAGATTTCACTGAGTTCCCAGTAGGAAATTCCGACTTCGGGAGACATTCCAGTTGCAGTTTCCTACTCGCAACCCGGAAATTCCTACTTCGGACTACAACTGGAGCGCACCAAAAGACGTGACCCAAGCCAAAGCGTGTGTTTGTTGTGATGCTAATGAATGCAGCTCAGACCTTCCTCAGAACTCTGCATTGCCTTACGACTTCTTTTTTCAAACAACTTACAGGATGCAAAGCGACGAGGTAATGTATCTCTTTCTAGTTACGTAGCGGTAGACTTTGATGTGTGACAACAAGCAATTTTTGGAAAACTTAGTATCGTATTTTTTTAGCCGGCTATATATCTCTACTTACAGCCCGGTGCTCTAAGACATGTCTGAATAATATAAATTTGCTCTAGTTTTAATTGTCTTGTTCCTGAAGTTGAGTATCCAGGCCAGTCCAGCCCTGTCCGACCCGACCATGAAGCTAAGGAATAGATTTTATAGATAACCTATTTTGATGCTATAAAACTCATCTTAAAGTGTGTATTTCCATCAGGCATATATCTAAAAGTGAGACTTTTTTGTAATTACTGAGAAACTCCTCACAGTCTCTTTAAAAAAAGAGGAAGTGTGTGACTGCGGTTTATTCAGGGTCAGTGCTTTGGATTGTTTTCTGCGGGGTTCATCAGTGTGCCCGTCATGCATGTGATTTGTGGCTGAACTAAAACTCAGCAAGTCCAGGAGGAAATGGAAAAAGGTCTGACTGCTTTGACTCCTTGTAACCTTTTCCCTTCTAACTCCGGTTTGTTCCTCCTTTATTTTCTGTGTTTCAAAGTCTCAGATTCTTCCCTCCAACTGTTCAGGCAGTCATATTTCTTTCTGTCCAAATACACGAGGCCCAAAAGGGGGTCACTAAAATCCTGAAAAACAAGGCTAGAAAGAGGTTTCACAACACCCCAGGGGTGACCACCCACCTATGATTCTGAGAATCATTTTCTCTGCTTGTAGAAAAATCGCTTTGGGTCAAAAAGAGAGAAGAAAGGAGGGGTTGATGTGGGAAGGAAATGTGAGCGAGGGTTTATAGAGCTGAAATCCCAAAGGAAAGGATGAGGAGGATACAAGAGGAGGAGGAATGGATAAGGAGGGAGTGATAGTGCATTAGGTAAAAGATGAAACGACTGAGCTGCATGTTGAAATCCCAAATTAATAATTTCTGACTGCCATACTCTTTCCTCCGCATTAAACTCTCTCTTTCTGGAGTGAAATGTGCAAACAAAAGCTGAAAGCTGACTGCAACATAGCACTGCCCACACAGTCCTGATCAAAATCTTAAGACCAGTTGAAAAATTGCTAGAATATGCATTTTGCACATTTGGACCTTAATGAGGTTTTAAAAAGAGCTACAATATGCAAAAGAAAGAAGGGGGAGTGTGACAAAAAGCACTTTGAAAAAGTAATTTATTGAAAACAAAAAGTAGACTGAAATAGTCTGTTTATCAGCTGATCAAAAGTTTAAGACCATCGCTCAAAAATTACAAAAAACTCTCCAAACCAGAACAAAAATGTTTCTCAGTAGGACTCAGTCATGAGTAGCTCCACTGTTCTTGTTAATCACTTCAAAAATTTGTTCGGGCAAAAAATTCCTACTTCTGTCTACAACTGGAACGCACCAAAAGATGTGACCCAAGCCAAAGTGTGTGTTTGTTGTGATGCTAATGAATGCAGCTCGGATCTATCATATCACCATCATATAAAACCTGTACTAGCATCACCACACTGGCTTCCTGTTCAGTCCGGAATACTCGACAAAATCCTTCTGTTGGTATTTAATGCTCATCACAACACTGCTCCCTGCTAATCATCCTTACTACACTAAAGTCACACAGAAAAGCTTTTGGATACAGGGCCTTTCCGTAGCTGCATCAAGACTGACGAAAAACCTCCCACTACATCTTAGATCTGCCGGCTCTCTACATTTTGTTTGTATTTTAAGTGCTCTATAGATTAAGTTGACCTTTTATTAAGGATGCAAAAATATTCGGCTGAATAATGCAAAAAAAAGCCTTATTTGGCCTTCGGTGGAGTGAGGTAATAGCAAGGCCAAATAGTACAGTGTGATGCAACGTCGAAATCGACTACGTCATTGCGTGTGACTGTGGCTAAGCAAACTAAGGCTGTCACTTTTCCCAAAAATCAAACTCAAACATGCACTCAACCCCCCAGTAAGGGACAGAGACTCTCTTATCCACCCTGCCAAAAACAACACAGTCACACGGGGTTAAACTCTTGACGAAGCGCCGCTGCACTCGCCCGTATAGCTTACATGAAAGTCGACGGCTGAGCCGCAAATAAGAGAAGGACGAGTGACTAAACTGCATCTCACAGAACACACAGCCTGGTCTTTGATTTTAAGTTTGCCATCAACGGTGTAGAACCAAAACTACTTCCACACAGCTCTCCTCAGATGATTCAGAGCTGTTATTGTCCGCTCGGGGTGGAAACTCTTTGTTTATTGAGGTCAAGAGAGCAGCAGATGTGTCTGACAGTCAAGCTGCGCTCACAGCGCCCTCTGTTGGACGGAACGGTCCACTGCTCCAGGCCTAATGTGTCGCTACACTCAATATTTTACATTTGAATATTTATTTACTATTCGGTTACGGATATTTATCCCTATATTTGATCGGTTATTCAAATATAGAATAAAAAATGACAGCCTTAAAGCAGACTTGTGTCAAAAGGACAATTATTTATTTGTTGGTATTATTGGTTTATTGGTTTATATCCACTTCAATGCACTTTAGTATTTTTTAATGCATGTTTTGTTTTGCTTGAAGGCTCAAAATGAATGAAAAACTTTGTTGGGCTTTTTTTGAAAAGCAAAGACTACTGGAATATTAAAAAAATGTCATAATATTCAATAAACAATTACTTTCTTTTAAAAACATGTCTAAAATGTGCTCTAAGCTATTAATGGGCTATTAAAAAATATAGTGAACTACTTTGCCTCCACATTGGATGTTCGATATTCGGTTTCGGCCACAAACTTTCATTTCGGTGCATCCCTACTTTTCATTGTATTTGGTTGTGTTACATCATAATATTCAGCCTTTTAGTGCACTGCAGGCAAAGGAAAATCCTAAAATAAGCACTATACCTTAACAAACAGGAAATGTATTTTGAATCGGTTTGAAATCGATTAGAAAACTGATTCTTGACCTCAGAAACAGAATGAAATCAAATCAAAACCTTTTGGAAGATTCAATACAATATATTTTGAAAAAGATGAACTAAGTAGGACAGAGTGAAGGAAACAAGAGGAGGAATCGAGGAGAGAGCTTTTAAGGAAGAGGAGCAAAGCAAGCGAGGGCGAGGTTACATACATTCATATGACAGCTACATTTAGAGGTGGAGGGCGGTGAGGAGGAGAGATGGTGAAAGATTGTGAGGGGTCACTCTCGTTCAAATGGGTAGGAAGGTGGGGAGTCAGATTGCACTATTTTCCATAAATTAACGTGCCAAGTTTACACTGCAAGATCAGACACACTGTTGACTGACCTAGAGCCTGCCCAAGCCTACCCTTAGATAACTGCTGGGGCATTGACTGAATAAAAACACACCAGCCGTCTGACACACAAACACTCAACGGCTTACTCTTATTGTATTTCTATAATCATTTAAGTCCTGTATTTTCATTCAAGAAATCATTACTGTCCTTCAATTTACAGCATTATTACTGTATTATAAAAAACTGCATTCTTGCTGTTTTACCTTTTACAGTATCTTCATTCTACCACTTTTAAATGCTTTTTAAATTACAGTGAACTTGCTGTATTCTTATTCATATAAATATGTCTTAACTATTTTACTGACCAAGTTTAAGTAAGATAGACTTTTGTAAAAAAAAATAAAATAAAATAAAATCCCAAACATCTTTTATGCAATAAAATACATTTATTCAAACAATGGTTTCACCCAAATATGTAACGGCGTGTTCCCACCGAAAGCGTTGAAAGCGAGTGTATTCGCACGTCAAGTGAAATCGCGCCGCGCTAGACGCTCGAGTTTTGACGCTGGTACAAATATGCAAAAAACACTCGCCGCTCGCCGTGGCATCGTTGCACGAAAAGTCCGCCATTATCATTTCATCATATCATTCCATCGTCGAACATGGCTCTGATTACCGCCATCGCTGCTCTGTACCTGCTGTGGAGAAGTCAGCTGCGGGCTAGGCGCCGACGTTGGTACTGGATGCATGCTACCCTACGGTGGCGGTGTGAGCTCAGTGAGTTACACCCTCTCTTGCAGGAGCTGCGTCTGGAGGACGGCAGGTTCCAGCGGTACTTCAGGCTGACTGTTGCCCAGTTTGAAGACCTGCTAGCCAGGGTTGGTGCCAGGATCTCCCGCCTGGATACCGACTACAGGCAAGACAGTCCAGCTGCAGCTGCGGAGCGCCTTTCCATCTGTCTCCGGTGAGTTTAGCAGTTTGTCAAATTAGCAAGACTCCGACCCCCAGAATGTCCTGCATCAGTGACGATCTCCATGCTAATAGGCTGTCCCGGCGCGTCAACACGCTTGCTCGCTTGAAAAGTTCAATTATTTCAACTCGAGCGTCAAGCGTGGAGCAGCGAGCACTTTTCACTGGAAACGCTTCCCGCTCACCGCTTGAACGCTTGAGGCCGCTCTATGCTCGCCCCAATGCAGCGTCAATCCGCATCTTTAAATTGACTTTGTAGGTAATAAGGCGCGAAAAATTTGCGACGCTTTCGGTGGGAACACGCCGTAAAACATTTTTAAAAAATCTTCTCTGGTATGGGTCAGTTTTCCCGGAAAAGGTTGAATTTACCCTTTTCAATATTTACTGTATGGACATTTCACAGTAAATAACTGTTAATTTTTAATGTAAATATTGTAATTTTTACAAAAATCTGAATGTTTTCCACAGCATTTTGCCATTTACAGTAATTAACTGTATCGCTGTTTACAGTAGGTAGCTGCAGATATTATGGAAAAATGCTGTTAAGTTTACAAAAATCAGTTACAGTGTAATGGGTAATATTTTGACAAATTAAAACACAAATGTGACCCAAACAACAAGGCAACAACTCAAAAAAGAAGATGTGGCACATTCCTTTCTTCCACTTTGAATTGGATGAATGACATTTCCAACTGTGCATTAAGTAAATGGAAAGACATGCAAGATATAGACCAGGGCAGATTACAACAATACCTCCAATTATGCTTTTTAATAGAACAAAATAAATCAAAAAATATAAAACAACTAGATGGAATACAAAGTGATTTGACATGACATAACTAAATGTGATGCAGAAATTCACAATAATACGGGACTGTCCAACAATTAAGTGTGACTTATATAAAGATACAATATGATCACATATGTTGCAGTGTAATAACATATAATACCATAAAATATGATAAATAATATGATATTATAAGCTACAATTAGATATGATATGATAAGGTACAATACAATATGAAACAATTCAATATGCTTGGCATTATCATATGACTGTGATACAATACCATAAAATACAGCGCATTACAGTTCATGATGTGCTTGCCTTGCATGTTTTTATCCTGTCACCTTCACTTCTGTTTAAATGTTTCACATTGATGCACCATGGCATATTGGTGAGATCAGCCAATGCTGATACGGATCATGTTTGTAACTGCAACTTCACGATTGGTTTTTCAGCAACACCTTGGAGAAACACTGCAACAAGTATCCAACAAAATGGACCACTGAATTACACAATGTGGTGATTCATTAAGAGCTTAAATTCACCATTTATGTTTCAAACTTGACCAAAAGCACATCACAGTGCACTGAGTGCATTATGGTCCTTTTCCATTAGCCCTACTCTACTCTACTCTACTCGACTCTACTCGACTCTACTCTACTCGCCTTGTGCTGCTTTTCCATTAGCCCCAGTCGCCTGCCCAATGGGGTGAGCGGCACTGTGGTGACGTCATTTTGAGCGTGACACAACAATCTGTGGCTTTTTGTCACAAACCGAGTAAAAAAGGAAAGTAGAAGAAGGCTGCAGGTGGTAAGAAGAAATACCCCTTGAGAAGCACAGGAGAGTTTTGGAAGCTATACAACAGAATGAAGCCGAGGACGAGAGCAATCCAGCTGCAAAGAAAAGATGTATGAGGGTAAGCTAACGGTAGCTACTGCTAGCATGCTAGGTCGTTGCACTCATGACTCATTGATGACGACATTGTCTGACCAATCAGTAGCCGGCAGTCGGTGACGTCATCTTTTAGTATGGACTCAGCTCACTTGGAACCAGAGCGGAGTAGGTACTAAAACTAGCTTGTTTTAGGAGGTACCAGGCTAATGGAAACACGCTGCTAATCAAGTAGAGCCGAGTAGAGTAGGGCCAAGGCTTGCTAGTGGAAAAGGGCCATTAGTCTTGTAGCTTGTTTATGAGCCTTTGTCCTGTTAGACAGCACAGAGTGCAGCTCAGACTTCAACACTGGTTGAAAAAGTTCAACAACAGCTAAAGAATTAATTTAAGGGACTCTACCAAAATGTATTTCAGAGGGTGACTGAGCAGAGGAGGCAGCAGCTGCAGTCGAGCAGGCAAACTAATGGATATGTTTACAACTTGAAAAGCCAACATGGTATTTTATCAAATCTGTGACACAGATATTAATTTTTATAAACTGATTTAATATTTTTAGATAAGTTTAAGACAATAACGTTTGGCTTTTAGGTACCTCAATCAGACCTATGCTTGTTTTTTAGTGTAATTGTGTAGATAATATTTGTTATGAAATGTCACAATAAAAAATATTGATGTGATAAAAAAAACTGTAAATTGACCAGCCCTATCTTGAGTAATTAGGGGAATCTTTAAACCACAAATACTGGATATTTTAGTGGAAAATATTTTAACAGGAGCTGCAACTTATTTTTTCAAGTTTTAATTGATTGTTTTTTATTGGTTCAACATCTGTCTTTCCATGACTTTAGATAGTTTATCTTTTGTTCTTATCTGTTTCTCCTACCAACCAAGGTGTCAGAAAAGAGGAATAACCAGTTTAACATCTTCCCAAGAGTCTGAAATGATTCCTGCTGAGATGATTATCAATGATCTCTTATTTCTGCACAACAGTATGAAGAAAAAAATACATTTGCTCTTAGATTACATCTATATTTCAGGTATCATTTGGTTTCTTCCACTTCCATATATGACTGATTTCTTTTCCATTGAATTTGCACCAACTGTGAGTGTACCCCTATTATCTGAACTGTATCCTTTGCCTGACTATCATATCAAAAACTGAGACATAAATAAAGATTAAAGCTGCCTTAATATGGTGTGTGCAAGAGTGTTTGTTAGTTTACACTCCCCATGTATCCAATATCTTGGATCACTGGACACAAAAAAGCCTCATATTTTTGTTGTAAATCACCTGGAATTCAAGGCTGGGTGCAAGTATATTAAAAATACAGGATTGAAAGATATGTTAGCTGAGTGGTTGCTAAATTATTCATAAGAAGAAGCTTTTCATGGCTTCATAGGTTGAGTGCAGATTCCAGACAGGAAAGTGGGTGTAAACTGTAACCTTTGACAGGGCTCCTGCGGATCCTTGAAAAGTCTTAAAAGGCATTGAATTCATTATTCTAAAAATAAGGCCTTAATTGGCATTAAAATGTCTTAAATCCAATTTTCAAAAGTCTAAAAAAATTGAACACATTAGTAAGATTTATGTTAGCTTGAACTAAAAAAATATTTAGTAACATTTATCTATTTTTCAAACATAATTCGCTCATTTACTCTTGTGGCAACATCGTGTAATCACAATAGCGGAACTAACAAAATGGTGATGTGGTTGCACCAGGATCATTTAGAGCAGACGCATGTCTTGGTTCTACCTACAGTGCTTGGAGAGAGAAAAAAAAAAGGGGAAAAATTGGCAAAAAAAATCCAAAGGTGGCTTAGGAAAATTGACTATGGCAGCAAAATTGGGAATTAGATTTGAAATTAAATTTCAAAAACCATGTAAAAATTCCAAAAGTGGTTCTGACAGAGGCCAAAAAAGATGAATGTGGGCAAAATAGGCGTAAAGTTTGAAAAACGGGGTTAAAAAAAGATTAAAATAAACATTGGGTTAAAATTGCCTCTAACCCAGGTAATTCATGTGGTGTTTTTGTTTGTTTGTTTTGTTTGTCGACTTGGTCTTAAATTTGATTTCAAACGGCCTTAAAAAGTCAGAAAGTCTTGAATCAACTTGTCTTAAGCTGTAGGAACCCTGTTTGATGCTATTCAGCCATACTTTGCAGATTAATTTTCCACTGCTTTTACATAAACTCACTGTATCTACACAATCAGACTGGGAACAAACATGTCAGCAAAGACACATATGTACTCTGTCAAGCATCCAAGAAAGACATCTCTTTCTGCATCTCTATTTGTGCTTAGATCTTCAGAGATTAAAGATGTTTGATTCTTATCAATCTTAAGTATTTTACACAAAGATATCACTGTAACAGTACTTATGTGATTTTGTTTTCAAACTTAAGTGGATGTGAGAAAGGAACTTCCTTTAAAGGAGACATATCATGCTTGTTTCTCCTTTTCACTATGCCAGACTAGGATGCCTGTGAAGCATTTCTGCCCTCAGTACAAGTCATTTAGTTCCTTCATTGCCCCACAATAGCGTTCTCAAAATCCTCATTTTAGGCCATTATCAAGCTCTCGTTGAAATGCTCGGATCTCAGGATGACCTACAGTTACCTCGCAACATCACAGCCCTTTGTGCTCTGATTGGTCAGTTCTATCGGGGGTAGAGCCAGCCTGTCCTTCTTCTTCTACTGTATTTTCCAGCAGGCTCAAAGCAGCGACCGCGTATTGAGTCCCCCTACAGGCCAGAGCTGGTAATGAGTGAATGTGAGCTAGGGACCTATATACCCCTGCTGGTGGATGTGTTCCTCGGTGACGGTTTTGTGGCTAACGGACATCACAGAGGAGGAAGTGTTTTATCAGATTACTCCAATAAAAAGAAATGTACCTCGTGATGTCACAACGTTTGAAATCTCGCGGACATCTCGCAATGATCTATTTTCAGAGGCATCAAATCTCGTTCTAGGATATCAGAAAAAATACAACATCTAATTTTTTGAAAATTAAGGGGGTGTAAGGTCTTGTTTTCAAATGTATTATATTATATATAAGTATTAAATCATGCATCAGCATGATATGTCTCCTTTAACAGAGACATAGGGAATGAATCGATTAAGGCAGGAGTATAAAGAGCAGAGATCATCAACCACATTTGAACAAGGGCCAGCTTTTTTCTTGACACATGCCTTGAGGGCCAGAAAACAGTGCTATGAATTACAAAAAAAATTACATGAAATGTCCTTATCCATTACAATATTAACTAGAAAAGCACTCGGAGAGCGCAGACCTCTGCCAGCGCCACAGTCCTCAATCATATTGTGATTTTCACCATAAATATTAGTCCTACCTTTATTTCATGTAAATAATTAGATTTCTTGACCATGAAAACATACCAATTGGATTCATAATGATATCTATTTTAGTTCAGTAGTTATTCACGAAAATTGCATTTTTAGTCATAGCGGATCCAGACGGTGATCCGGATCAACACCAAAATCCAATCAGTTCTTCCTTTTCTCATGCTGAACATTTCCTGAAAATTTCATCAAAATCCATCCATAACTTTTTGAGTTATTTTGTTCACAGACAGACAAACTCTCCCGAAAACATAACCTCCTTGGCAGAGGTAACTATTAAAAAACATAGTTTTAGCCTGCACTTGTTCTCATGTTGGCAACACTGAAGACCATAGCGGCCAAAAAGGAAGAAAGACTCCAGTTTGAACTTGTTTTAAAGTCTGAGAAAAAAATCCAAAGTTCTGACATTAATATTTATAATTATAAGAAACAACGTGGAGAAAAGGTAGAAGTCTGAGAATTAAGCTATACTTTGAGAATTCAACTTTAATTTAAGAATGCTGACTTTTTCATAAGATTCTGTTTTCTTTCTCTTTATTTTCTAAAAAAAAGTTTGATCCTTAAAAGATAACCATAATAATCAGGGGGACAGATGGAAAGCTTTGAGGGGCCTGATGTGGCCCCCCAGTTGGTGATCACTGATATAGAGTTTTTGAAAAATATAATTATACTATCAAACAATACACCTAAACAGTAATGTTTATTTTTCTCATGGTACATAAATGAGGCTCAATGTTAAAGTGAAAAATAAAATAACGTTAATTTGCTTATAATTCCAATAACAGTTGGCAGTAAAGTTGAATCTTTTCAAATCATTTCCACTTTTTGCATTAGCAACACAAACGACACTGTAATTATTTACCATGATGAGCTGCAGCCCTAAATCTCTAACCTTTGCAGCCCTCTGCATCAAACCAATCCTTGATTTGAGCATCATGATTGTGAGTTTAGAATTATTTATACATATATACATTTTGAGAAATACATAGGATGTTCAACTAAAAAAAAAACACAATAGGCCTATATCTTTTTTTATTGAACATTCTCGCCCATTTGCTCGAATCTAAGTTTTGATTGTATTAATCAGGATAGAAAATAACACCCCTTTAGAATAACTGCATCCAAGGGTGTACTTACCATTAGGCAAACACAGACTATATCAAACTATATGACACTTAGTATAAAAAGCTTATGGCCCATGCACTGGATAAACTTCTGATTTATTTTTGCCGATGTCCCATTTAGATTCATAATCTTTTTATGGTCATAAATATTATTCCCTGGATGTGGAGGACATATAAACATGGGTATGTAACTTAAGCTGTCAGATAACTGTATCAGACTTTAAAAGCAGGACCAATTAACACACTGGCCTTCTGTCAAAATTAAACTAAATTACAGAAATTAAAGGAAATTCATTTAGTTTGTTACCTGGTACAAGATTAAAATAATCATAAAAATGTATCAGCATGCTGAAAACCAGTGAAATACTGAATTATTGACCCTGTTTACTTTTCATATTATTATTTAATCTAATTTAAGTTTAGTTATTTTTTATTTTATTTACTACCCTCCATTTCTTCTTCTTCTGCCCCTTTTCCCCTCTTCTTGTTTCATATCTGTAAGTTCCTTGTGTATTTTTTCTCTGCACCCATTCCATAAGTTGGAAAAATGAATAAAAATCATTTAAAAACTGTATCAGCACAGAACAGGGAAGGGCCCCAATGACTGGGTTTGCCCTGGGCCCCCATATGACTAGATCCGCCCCTGACTGCATCAATACACCTTGAGTCCCAGTTCCCATTAATTTACTTTTTCTTCATTTTGTTAAGATCAGTTTTGGTCCCCTTTAATTTCCTGTCCTTATCTGCCTCACCCTCTACCCTTTAATTATCACCACCAGACATTTTTATTTACCTTACATTAAAAATCACACAGCTCATCATTTCTCTCCCTGTGATACAGAGGTGTTCGCCTCCCCTCCACACTCACATATCTCTACAGCAACTTAGTTTGTATGTCAAGCATTCCTCCAAACAGGCACCACAGCCTAGCTTCACATCAGGGGTTATTAAAGGCCAAGTTCCATCATTGCATGTGGGAATGTCAAAAACTCCAGACATTTTGGAAGGAAACCCTTGGTTTGATTTCAAGATTAACAGAGTGCATAATTCCTGCTGAACCCAAGTTATGTCTGTTGCATATATATCCCAAAGACTTTGTTGCAAATGCAAAGAAAAGAAAGTTAATTGATTTCTGTCTGTTACAAGCCAAGAGAATGATAGCCTTAAAATGGAAAGATGTTCAGAGCCCTGATCCTGCTCTGTGGCTGAAAGAGATGTCTTCACACCTAGCTCTAGAGAAACTAACCTATATTCTAAAAGGTAAAGTTGAGGAATTCAATGACATGTGGACACCTTTTTTGCATTTTATGAACACTCCCTAGGGACAAAGACTGCATGTGTGTATATGTATATGTGTGTTTATATGTATGTATATATGTAAGCATATATTTCTCCTATAATATTTGAATATTATTTATATTTTTTTCTCATTTTATGAAATTATTATAATTATTTTATTTTTCTTTTCTTTTGCTTAAGGAACTGAGTACTTTCTTCATGCTGAGGACCTTATCTGGGGTGGGGGTTATTGTTGTGTGCAGGCATGTGTGTTGTAATCTGAAATGAGAAAAGCAATAAAAATATTTTGGAAAAAAAAAAATTAAAGGCCAAGCCATCCCTCATGGTCTCAGCAGATGGAGTAAAATGTCATAGCAGGTCTAGCAAAGTAAGAGGACGCTTTGGGGCTTTAAATTATTAACATAGTCACACTTTTTATGAGCCAAAATCTTGTGTGGAACCAGGGTTATGTTATGTATGTGGCTAAAAGATAAGCTAAGAAATTATGTCTGAGTAAATGTAAAGTGAAGCTGGCACTGCAGAGTGATGATCTGCGCATGCGTTACTGGGGGCACATGAGGAAGGAAAAAAAAGACAAAAAAGGTCGTCACATGATAGCTTTTCTTTTTGTCACGGACTGCCTTTGGAAATTTGAGGAAACGTCCTTAGTCTGCATAAATAACAAGAAGAGCCCACGTGAACAGTCGCTGCTTTAATAAGCTAAAATGATATAAATAAAGACTGTAAGGTAATAAAAGTTACTTGATCAGTTTATCACCGATACAGGAAAACAAATCGATACACCCGGGCATGACACTACGACAGTCACAGCGCGATTGGATAAATATTTAATAAGGCTAGGCTACATTAAAGGGGAGGATCCTATTATTTATTGTTTATTACAGATAAAATGGCTTAAAATACATTGCTTTACACCTTCGGCTTGATATGAAGCAGCCAGTTAACAACACAAATAAAGCAGCGAATCAACAAGAAGACAGCGCCAACACCAGCCGTGTAATAAAGGGATATTGATAGGATTGATTATTACATCTTTATAAGTGTCGTTATCATGCAGCTAGCTATACCACGGATTAGTATGTTATTACTCAGGCTAAATAAGTACAAATGACAGATGTTTTACTCACCACCGTCACCGGGGACACCATCTCTCCCTCTGAGGTGTAAGGGTTCGTAAAAAACGCTGTTATTAATGTTAATTTATAGTTAAAGTCCTGTTTATGCTGAAGTGCTGTGGGGGATGCCGATTGTTTTTGTCCTGGCTGCGGTGGGCGGTCCGACGTGCGGTCAGAGGCGAGGCAACGTCATGGAGTAGGCGGGGCTTCTCTTGATAACCAATAGGAGTAGAGAGTGAGCCTCACAAGAGGCGGGCCGAGGCGTCAGGGACGTTCTGATTGGAGGAACCTGCCTGCTGTTTACATATTGGAGCAGATGGCCTTTATTTACATTTTACAGACGGATCTTGATGGGAGCTTCTACACCCAGCTTCATTTTTGATTGTTCAGACCCCGTAGGTGAATTAAAGGATTTATAATTTACACACAAAGAAGTATGAGCAGAATTCAAGATGAATAGTCCTGCAAGCCAACCGAAGTTTAGTTTTAAACGTTTTCTTATTCAAGCCGAAAATCATAGTCTGAAGTTCCGTTTCAAATTCAGCAATATTTCAATTCTCTTGCTCCCAATTTTACCATCTATCACCGCGAAATACAAATATGGTTTCATTAAGTATGACATAACATCTTTGTTGTATTATCATGTTTGTCTGTTTGCTTTTAATTAATCCTGTATAATTGTAAAAATAAAAAATAAAAAATAAAAAATCTATGCTGCCTTGACGGATAACAAAAACGGTTAATACTAAATGGTAATAATACTGATTATAATAATAATAATAATAATAATAATAATAATAATAATAATAATAATAATAAAGAAAATAAGAATAAGACTTAAAAAAAAATGCCACTACCATGATTAGAATACGGGAATAGACGTGGTCTTAACGTGGTGTTGATGCTTAAATTGTTTCGTTGTAGTGGTGTTATAGGCAATATATCTGCCCAAAATGTTTTCCTATTTACTCAAATGTGTTTTCAGTTACTACTGTGATCCAGTTTTATCCTTAAGTGGAAATATCCTATGTCAAATATCCCATTGTTGTTTATGTACCTTTGTGGTGACTTTTAACTTTCTTTTGACTAACATGAAGCTTATCTGCATAACCATAATTCCTCGAGGGTTCAGGGTTACTCAAGGTAATATCCGTTTGGAAACCACATAATTAATTTGTCGACGCTTCTACAGTAAACAGAGCCAATGGCGACAGCGACATCATGTGGCGTTATTGTGTTTAGAAGTATGCCAACAAACGTGCTGAAACTGGACAAAGACGGAAGTGCTGGACAGAGATATGTTTTGTTTTGTATGTTACACTGTAATCTGTCAAGTTGGCATTTAATTCGGTTGACAAAATAAAACAAAATAGACATAACCGATCAGAAAACATCAAGAACTGCATTATAACTCAAACTAAAGCGGGGACTTAAGGAAGGTACCACTTTTTCAAAAACAGGAAAGGGATTTTCATTTCATTTTCTGAACAAAATCCGAAGTTTTTAAAAAATCAATCAATCAATCAATCAATCAATCAATCAATCTTTATTTGTACAGTGCCAATTCATAAAAGTTATCATTTCAAGACAATAACTATATTTTTCCTATTAAAAATATATTTTTCAAATGTGTTTATGGTTAGATTGTGATACACTAAGGTTTGTTTTTGTAGGCCAACATGTTAACACTGAACAGGTCCACTATAAAAATTATTTTCTTGTAGCATTGCTGATGATAACATCTCTGTTGATGAACAGACAGTGAATTAAAACTTGGTGTGTAGTTTAATTTAATAATCTGGATGATCAGATCTCACTTTCCTGATTTTCTAAGATCAAACCTAGGCATGCTTATAAGGCATCAGTAGATTAAAAAAGTAAATGCAAAGACGAATAGTACACTGCAACATATATTATGTTTGCTGCGTTTCTATAAACATGGTTTACAATTAATTACACCGTGAATTAATGCGTTATAACAATTAATTGCAAAATTAATCATAGCACACAAACATTTTAATATTGTCCAGCTGGAGGACCCGTACATGCACATGCGTCTCTAGTCAAACCAAACAAAGCCCAAGTGACAACAGGAATGGCATATTTAAGACTTAGTCTGATTTTATTTTTGAATGTATTTATCTATATTTGTACTACATTCTTTAATAATCCATCAGGCCTAATTGTTTTGCTGGATGTCCTCGACCTTTTTCTTATTTTGAATTTGATTTATGAAACACACTTAAAGTGTAATTTGAGTTGCCTGATTGAGCTTAGAATTTTCTGGACAAGTTGCCCTGACTTTGGTTTTATTTAGTCACCAATAAAAACGTGGATTTACAAATCTTCTCTTCTTAGTATATTCATTTGATTAGTCCTGCACTACAATTTTCGAAATTCTAAATCCAAACTTTCTCGCCTGCCTTCAGTGATCACTGCTCAGGGTTCTCAGATTGAACTTGTCTCTTCCTATAAGCATCTTGGTGTTGTAATCGATGATTCTCTGTCGTTCTCTGCCCATATTCAGCAGCTTGTGAAAAAGTTAAAACTGAAGTTAGGTTTTTTCTTTAGAATTAAGTCTTGTCTCTCCTTTGAATCCAGAAAAATACTGGTTTCTGCTACATTTATGTGTATGCTGAACTATGGTGATGTTTTGTACATGCATGCCTCCTCTAATAGCTTACAGTCTCTGGATTCTGTGTATCATGGAGCTGTGAGCTTCATCACTGGTTTTAAATCTCTTACTCATCATTGTTTGCTGTATGTAATGTACCAACATGTCTGGCACTGTTGCGAAAGCTAATGTTTAACTTCATGTGTCGACTGGATTTGTCAGAAAACTGCATTATTAAGGCCTTAACCTGCTGCATGGGTTTTCAGTGTACATCCAGGCTTCGAAAGCACTGGCACAATAGTCTGTACCTTTTTTAAACATACAGTAAATTGCTGTTTTGTATTTTTATTTTATTATTATTATTATTATTATTATTATTATTATTATTATTATTATTATTGTTGTTGTTGTTTTCTTTTTTTTCTTTTTTTTTTTTGGTTTTATAGATGTGTTGTGTATGTGAGTGGACCATCATCTTGTTGAGTCTATAATAAAGATTATTATGCTTGTGTTGGATGGTCTTTGTCTGCACGCAGACTTAATCACTGGCGTATTCTTATTTATAAATGTATCCTTGGTCTGCTTCCATCCTACCTGCTGACTTACATCAGTCAGAAGAGCTCAGTATCTTATAATCTTCGGTCCCAGGATCTTTTCTTATTGCTTGTTCCCAAAGTAAGAACTGAGCTGGGAAAAAAGGCATTCAGGTTTGCAGCTCCACATGCTTGGAATGAACTACAAAAAGACCTGAAACTAAAAGATCTGGTGTCACTAGACACTTTTAAGTCAATGTTGAGCAACTTGGAGGCAAATACATCTGGCTGCAGATGTTTTGACTGATGCACTTTATCTTTCTCCTGTGGACAATCCAAGCAAAATAAGCTGTCTGCACTGTGACTTCTCTTTCTTAATGTACTGAATTCTTGTTTTATGTGTTTGATGACTGCATGTGTTTGTGTAAAACTGTTGAATGTGCTGCTGTCTTGTCCAGGACACTCTTGTGAAAGAGATTTTTAATCTCAATGAGGTTTTCCTGGTTAAATAAAGGTTAAATAAATAAAATAAAAATAATATCCTAGCATTCAAATTCTTTATTTGGGTACTTTAAGCAGATACGAGATTAAAATGTGATTAATTAGATTAATTAATTATAAATCCGGTAATTAATTAGATTATGTTTAATCGTCTGACAGCACTAGTTAAATATAAATGGTTTTATTAAGTGAGTTTGACGCCACGTGAATCTGTTTTCATTCCAGTCCGACAATACCGGAAGTACGTGCACGGGCGTCCTCTCGTGACGTCAGCGTTATCAGAGGAGCCCACTGAAGTGTTTCTGAGTGCTAGCCTTGGCTTCGTTCATACCCGGCTTATGTTATGGCGAAGTTTTGGTCAATTTGCCCTCAGAAGGCCATAAGCAAGTCAAAGCTTTGACGTATTAGTCTTGGGAGTCTTGTTTTCCTGTCAGAAAAGGGTTGGGTCGACCCCCAGCTGTCCGGGGTGCCTGATGTTAGCTAATGTTAAGTAAGCTAACGATAAACTCGCTAGCATGTGCCTACGTAAGCAGACGTAATCAGTCGGTAGCGTCACCCATAAAATACAGTTTAGTGGGATGTTTTCTTTTTAGTCATCTGAATGTCGTTTTATGTCTCTTAAGTTGAAAATCGATCAGGTCTGTGAGCTAAAGGCTAACGGAAGCTCTCGGCTCTTTTAGCCGAGTTTGTCCTCTTCACTCCGGACAGACAACAGCTGACAAGATGATGGACTTCGACAACATACTGGACATTGCCTCTCAAAACCAGGGCACCAGCTCTGTACCGGTAAGTCTGGATTCATTTGTGTTATTACTAAGATTTGGCAGAAGTGTTGTAACCCTAAACCCCCAGGGGAAATAAGTGTTGTGTTAGGAAGGAGGGGGTTTGAAGCTAGCTGCTAACTTCCCCCATCGTAACTCTCCAATCTTTAAAATAAAGCTTATTAACATGTCCCAGCATGTCCAAGCTTCAGAACATTAAACTCATGTTGTGCTGGCATCCCTTCCAACAGTTTAGCCACAAAACTGTAGCATCTCAGAAATTACATTATATGAATACTGCTCATCTAAACTCAAAGTAGGACTGGGAGGTGATTGACTCATGCCACTTCATCACCATGTTGGAAATCAAGATGCAAGGCAAAAGGAAAATGTACATCAGCACAGTTTAAGATGTATTGCTCTGATATAAGATGTACTGCTCTGATATAAGATGTACTGCTCTGATATAAGATGTACTGCTCTGATATAAGATGTACTGCTCTGATATAGGATGTACTGCTCTGATATAAGATGTACTGCTCTGATATAAGATGTACTGCTCTGATATAAGATGTACTGCTCTGATATAGGATGTATTGCTCTTCCGTAAGGTAAAGTGCTGTCTCAGCACAGCAGTTGGTAATTTTGGTATGACTCGTGTAGATGCAACATTACTGATATTTGCTTGATCAGGGTTCCTGCGGATCCTTGAAAAGTCTTAAAAGGCATTGAATTCATAATTCTAAAAATAAGGCCTTAATTGGCATTAAAATGTCTCAAATCCAATTTTCAAAAGTCTTAAAATTTGACCACATTAGTAGGGGTGAGTATTGGCAAGAGCCTCACGATACGTATCACGATACTTTGGTCACGATACAATAATATCACGATATCACAATATTGTGATATATTGCGATATTATGCAGTAAACTCGTGAAAACCTAGAGACAGTGAATATGTAACCTCTCCATTTCATTGTTATTGAAATATGTCAACTGCAGTGTTACCTAAATACATGTAACCTGAAACACAGTGTCATCAAGTCACATACCGTAAAATACCAAATAGTAGCCGGGGCGTTTATTGGGGACCAGGCGACTGTTTGGAACAGGCGTTTATTTCCTTTTGCACAAAAATTTTACTTAGCAAAAAGTGAAAAAATGTGGTAAATATAATCATATTATTTATTTACACCAGTATGAATAACACCGGTACATTTTCAAGGCAAGATTACAGTACCATTGTTACACTCTTCTTCTTTCAACTCAGCACTCTGTCAACACTCTAAATACTGATCAGGAATGACTGCTATTTAAAGGATAACTTCGGTTCCTGCAGCTTTTACATTGTCTATAGAATGAAGAACAACAATATACTCACCCAGAAGGCTTTCCTGATGCAAACGGTGCTTCGGGAGATATTTAGATCCAAAATCGAGCAGCGGACACCGATATAATGGTAGCCTGTAGGGCATAGATCGCCGCTCCTAAAAACTGCATTAGTCGTCCAAAAACTCATGTTTTTCACCAATATTCCATCATGATTCGGCGAATGGGACGGCCATTGCAGCCTGTGTCTCTCCACACAGCGCTGTGTGGCTGAACCAACGAAGTTTGTTTACATGCTCTTTTGCGCATGAAAGTGCTCATTGTTTCAGGGCAGCTACAAATCGACTTTCTTCTTCCAGTTTTGTGCAAAATGGGCCGAATATCTATGGGATGAAGATGTTGTGGAGGAGGACTTTGAATATGATGGACGTCCTTACAGTTTGGAGCCAGATTATACAGATAAAGCTGATAGAAATGAGGAAGCGATCTCAACGCTCCAGAGAGTACTGCGCATGCGCTTATGTAAACAGACTCGTCTGTTTAGGGGTTAGGTCAGCCAGACAGCGCTGTGTGGAGAGACACAGGCTACAATGGCGTCCGTTGGCGCGATCATGATGGAATATTGGTGAAAAACATGAGTTTTTGGACGATTAATGCAGTTTTTAGGCGATCTATGCCCTACAGGCTACCATTATATCGGTGTCCGCTGCTCGATTTTGGATCTAAATATCTCCGTTTGCATCAGGAAAGCCTTCTGGGTGAGTATATTGTTGTTCTTCATTCTATAAACAATGTAAAAGCTGCAGGAACCGGGTTATCCTTGTATTTCGCTTTACTGTGATTCACTGTCATGAAACAGAGCGTCTCACACCAACATACATTTGTTGACACACAGAGGGTGGAGAATGTGAATAAATTATACCTGGCGTTTATTTGGAACGGGCGTCTATTTGTCAAAATGTACTGCTACACCCGGCGTTTATTAGGGACCGGGCGTTTATTTGGTATTTTACGGTAAATCAATGTTGCAAAGAAATTATTCTTGTTTTCTTTTTAACAATGTATTTAAAGCACCCGAACCATATTTCTCTTGTCACTGTCTGAACTGAATAGACTGCACCTGCGCATTCATATTTATAAGTTGTATTTAACTTCAAATTCTGATAAAATATGAGCTTTTATTTTTGCAAAAATATCGATACTAAGATTTGAAATACCGATATTGTATCGGGAGTCAAAATATTGCGATATATTGCTATATCGATATTTTTCACACCTCTACACATTAGTAAGATTTATTTTAGATTGAACTAAAAAAATTAAGTAACATTTATCTATTTTTCAAAAATAATTCACAGATTTACTGTCATGGCAACATCATGTAATCACAATAGTAGAACTAACAAAACAGTGATGTGGTTGCACCAGGATCTTACAGAGCAGACACATGTCTTGATTCTACCTACAGTGCCTGGAGAGAGGGGAAAAAATGGGGAAAAATTGGCAAAAAAAATCCAAAAGTAGCTCCGGAAAATTGACTATGGCAGCAAAATTGGGAATTAAATTTGAAATTAAATTTCAAAAACCCTTTAAAAATTCCAAAAATGGTTCTGACAGAGGCCAAAAGAAGATGAATGGGGGCAAAATAGGTAGAAAGTTGTAAAAACGGGTTTAAGAAAAGGTAAAAATGGTCCAAAAGTGGGACAAAGTGTGTGAATAGAGGTAAAAAAGAGGGATGAAATTGCGAAAATTGGGTAAAAATGGTATGAAAGTGGAAAAAGGTTAATAAATAGGTGCAAAATAGGTATGAAATTGCAAAAAAATCCAAAAGTGGCTTAGGAAAACTGATTATGGCAGCAACATTGGGAATTAAATTTGATTTTAAATTTCAAAAAACATGTAAAAAGTCCATAAATGGTTCTTACAGTGGCCAAAAAAAGATGAATGGGGGTAAAATAGGCATAAAGTTGTAAAAACAGGGTTAAAAATAAGGCAAAAAGTGATCTTTTATTTAAAATAAACATTGGGTTAAAATTGCCTTTAACCCAGGTAACTCATGTGGTGTTTTTGTTTGTTGGTTTCAATTGTGGTTCGTTGTCGAGTTGGTCTTAAATTTTATTTCAAACGGCTTTAAAAAAGTCTTAAAACGTTTTGAATTTAACTTGGCTTGAGCTGTAGGAACCCTGTTGATGCAAAAATAGCAAAGTACAAGTTAATGATAGTCTATTAGGGTGGCACTCCTCTATCAGATCTTATAGTACTATTAGACAAAGTCAAACAGAAACACTGGCAATACTGTTTCAATTTATACTTTTATTATTATTATTGTGGTTATTATTATTTTCTCTATTATCGACATGATTGATTTGGTAAGTGTATGATAACCTAGGAATTTTCCGTAGTGTTACATAGGGATGCACCGAAATGAAAATTTGTGTCCGAAGCTGAATAAGATATAAACGCTTGGCCAAATACCAACTATCCAATGCGGAGGCAAAGTAGTTTACTATATTTTTTAATAGGGGTGTCCCGATACAACTATTTCACCTCCAATACGATACCGATATTGCAGCCTTGAGTATTGGCCGATACCGATATCAATCCGATACGATATCAGCAGGAATCATACAGACTTTTATTACCTATTTTGTATTATGGACTGTAAGAAAAGGCTTGATCAGGTCAGATTACTCAAACAGAGAACAGTAGTCAGCAATAGTAGGTGTGAGAAAAACAGACCCATTTGTTATTAACCAATAGGTTAAATAAATTTTAACCTAAAACATAAAAATATACTACAATTACAACAACATGAATAAAAAATATTAGAAGACCCTGAAAAGTGACCTCAATAAATCAAACAAAAACATATTTCACCAATTGCAAATAACCACTGTGTTGAACTTAAACATAAGCATATTCTACAACTGAATAAAATAAAAAATAAATATATTAGAATGGACTGCTTGTATTGGAGTGGATATCGGAGATTTAGGATGCAGGCCGATATAATCCGATATTTGTTTTTTTGACCGATATCAATATCGGATCCGGACATCCCTATTTTTTAATATTGTATTAATAGCTTAGAGAACATTTTTAGACATATTTTTAAAGAAAGTAATTGTTAATTGAATATTATGATTTTTTTTATATTCCAGTAGCCTTTGCTTTTCAAAGAAAGCCCAACAAAGTTTTTCATTCATATTAAGCCTTCAAACAAAACAAAACATGCATTAAAAAAATACTAAAGTGCATTGAAGTGGATATAAACCAATAAACCAATAATACCAACAAATAAGTCATTGTCCTTTTGACACAAGTCTGCTTTAAGGCTGTCACTTTATATTCGGTATTTGAATAACCGATCAAATATGGGGATAAATATCCGTCACATGCAATGACGTTGTTGATTTCGTCATAGCGTCACACATTACTGTTCGGCCTTGCTATTACCTCACTCCACCGAAGGCCAAATTTGGCTTTTTTTTGCTATGTTTGGCCACCAAATATTCGGTGCATCCATAGTGTTACACATTATTAGATTTCCTATGTGTCTGGTTTGTCAGTAGGGATGAAAATCAAAACCAGTTCCAGCTAGGAATCTTTAACAACTCCATCAAAGAATCATTATATCACAATATCTTTTCGCTAATTAATGCCCTTATCAGTTCTTGTGGAAAAAAACTTGTGCATGTTCCCCAAAAAGGTAAAATGAAGGATCTAGAATTAAAAGCTTTTTTGTAAATCTTTTTTGCAGAACAAAAAAAATTTTCAATCTTGCAAGACAGAAATGATCAATGACGGGCGGTCCGTCAGATAAGTACAGGAAAGTCTGACACTCAGCACAGAATCAAATCATGCAAATGTATATGTGTCTGTGTGTGTGTGTGTGTGTGTGTGTGTGTGTGTGTGTGTGTGTGTGTGTGTGTGTGTGTGTGTGTGTGTGTGTGTGTGTGTGTGTTTCTACAAGGTAAGACCTGTGTGTGCTATGAATGAGTCCTGATGGGAATGTAGGTGTGAGAAATGACAAAGTAAGAGTCATCATATCATCATGTCATACATCTCAGGAACATTAGACGAGGGCCGAACAATTTGGGAAAATAATCTCAATTGCGATTTTTTCCCCAATATTGTGATTTACTCTGCAATTGTTTTAATGTTCCTCATCTTATGTATTCTTAAACAAACATAAGCAGTAGATCTTTTTATAGTAAAACCAATACGACATTAAATTAATCTAAGGACAAAAGATTTGAAAAAAAGTGGAGAAGTGAAGAACAGAAGCAAAATAGGTATGAAATTGTAAAAACTGGGTAAAAATGGTATGAAAGTGGAAAAAGGTTAATAAATAGGTACAAAATAGGTATGAAATTGCAAAAAACATGGGGAAAAATTGGCAAAAAAACCCAAAAAAATTGTATATGGCAGCAAAATTGGGAATTAAATTTGAAATAAAATTTCTAAAAACATGTAAAAAATTCCCAAAATGGTTCCGACAGTGGCCAAAAAAGATGAATGGGGGCAAAATAGGTATAAAGTTGTAAAAAAAACAGAGTTAAAAAAAAAGGTAGAAATGGTGTGTGTGTGTGTGTGTGTGTGTGTGTGTGTGTGTGTGTGTGTGTGTTTCTACAAGAGTAAGACCTGTGTGTGCTATGAATGAGTCCTGATGGGAATGTAGGTGTGACAAAAGTAAGAGTCATCATATCATCATGTCTTTATCTAGGAACATTAGGCGAGGCGAACAATTTGGGAAAATAATCTCAATTGCGATTTTTTCACAATATTATGATTTACTCTTGGTGTTTAATGTTCCTCATCTTATGTATTCTTAAACAAACATAAGCAGTAGATCTTTTTATAGTTAAACCAATATGACATTAAATCAATCTAAGGACAAAAGATTTGAGAAAAAGTGGAGAAGTGAAGAACAGAAGCAAAATAGGTATGAAATTGTAAAAACTGGGTAAAAATGGTATGAAAGCGGAAAAAAATTAATAGGTGCAAACAAGGTATGAAATTGCAAAAAAAAAGGCAAAAAAATTCAAAAGTGACTAAGGAAAATTGATTATAGCAGCAAAATTGGGATTAAATTTCAAAAACCATGTAAAAATTCCAAACATGGTCTGACAGTGGCCAAAAAAAAGATGAATGGGAGCAAGATAGGCATAAAGTTGTAAAAACTGGGTTAAAAAAGGTTAAAAGTGGGCATGAAATTGCAAGAAACTACATCACAATGCCAAAATGTTCAACACATTTTGGGTTAAAAATATTGCACTGTCTGTGATTTGAAAATTGCAAAAAGCCATATTGAGATTTAATTTAATTTGCAATTCATTGTTCAGCCCTAATATCAACACACATTTTTCCTGTTAAAAAAAGCTTCAGATTCCCTTGAAAGCTACAAACAACATGGTGGATGATGAGTGCTGTTAACCCAACTCACAGTTGCAGTAAAAACCTTCAACCTTCATGTGTGAATGCTAACAGCAGGGTTTTTTCACCTTGAAATGTACCTGCTGTAACCTCCTTGCGTAAACGGCCCCTTAGTACTCCCCCCCTTCCCCACTCCATCATTGATTGACATACAAACTGCTAAGGCTCTTTAACCAGTCATTTTGTAGCATACATCATGGTTACATGAGTAATAGGGCTCAGGTATGGAAATTATATCAAGAGGAATTAATTCTCCTAAATTGACAAACTGGACTGCAGGGTGTGTCCCTCGGGAAAGACATAAGATAAACATACACTCAAAAAACATTTATCTGATATCTCAAGTGCAAAAAATGACCTGCTGTGGTCGAGTCCCAAAACTGAAGTTATTAATGTGTTATAAAGTCTGAGAATGGAGGATGTAAATAGAATAAAAGTAAACACTGCATCTCTGTTGGGGCTGTCAATTTTGTTCTTTTGTTTTGTCCACAGCCATATATTTTACAAAAGCAAGGCAGTGATAGAGAACTGTCTGAACTGTACAGCTGTGTTGTCAAAGTTTCTAAAACTAGGTTGAATAGTCTAGGAGTGAGAATTTCCCTGCAGGTTTATGAACTGACTGTGCCACTGGCTGTCTGTCAAACATGTTGACATTGTGCAGGTGGCTGGCAGTAAAAGTGCCTGAGTGGCATTTGGCCCATGAGGATTCAACTCAGAACTGACTTTGTTTTGTTATTTTTCCAGACATATGTAGTTATATGTATGTGTGTAAATATTTCAAGAGAATTCTGAATATTTCAAGAATGCATTTTCTGCCAGCCCAGGAGTTTCTAAGTAATTACAAAAAGGTCTCCCTTTTAGATATATGCCTGATGGAAATACACACTTTAAGATGAGTTTGATAGCATCAAAATAGGTTATCTATAAATGCTATTCCTTAGCTTCGAGGTCTGGTCGGACAGGGCTGGACTGGCCTGGATACTCAACTTCAGGAACAAGACAATTAAAACTAGAGCAAATTTATATTATTCAGACACGTCTTAGAGCACCGGGCTGTAAGTAGCCATATATAGCCGGCTACAAAACTACGATACTAAGTTTTCCAAAAATTGCTTGTTGTCAAACATCAAAAACTACCACTACGTAACTAGAAAGAGATACATTACCTCGTGGCTTTGCATCCTGTAAGTTGTTGAAAAAAGAAGTTGTAAATCAATGCAGAGTTCTGAGGAAGGTCCGAGCTGCATTCATTAGCATCACAACAAACACACGCTTTGGCTTGGGTCACGTCTTTTGGTGCGTTCCAGTTGTAGTCAGAAGTAGGAATTACCGGGTTCCGAGTAGGAAACTGCAACTGGAACGTTCCCCTAAGTCTGAATTTCCTACTGGGAACTCGGTGAAACCTCGCCACCCCCGAGTTGACAATGGAAGATGGATGCCCCCAGTGTGAACAGTTATTTAGCTCCTGTAATAAGCCATTTATTTGCACTTCTGACTGGGGTGTGTCGCTCTAGATCAGCTGTATACATAGTATTGTTAGACTTATATTGACAAAAATGCTGCCATAGTGATAATCACATTCTTCATGTGATATTTGTGAACAACAACGCAGGGCGTGCTAACAACAGCTAACAATGACAATGGGTTGAAATTTTAGCTTGCGTGGTTTTACATCCCTTGTTCACAAACTAGGCTTAAGCTTAAAAAAAGTCAACACATTGTTGCTTCATTAAGTTCAAGCTCAGTGTAGTGCTGACCAAATAATCACTTCTTGTCTGTTAAGCTTTAAGTGGGGTAGCGTAAACTGCAGCCCAATCAGATCCTTCAGATTAATTATGTGGATCTCATATCTCTAAATAAGGAAGATGTAAATTTAGTCACTGTGGTCACACAAACTGTAATGTAGGGTTTGTGGAAGCTCTTCGAGAATATTTTATGACACTGCTTTTTCTTTCCTGGTATAGGTATTAGGGCTGGGTTAAAAAATCGATTTAAATCGATTTTCCTTTAACTGGTTCATAATCGATCCATAAAATCCAAAGATGGATCTTTTAACTTAACTAGTTTTTTCTTCTTTGGATGTGCAGAGAAGCAGCCTGTGGTATCAACCCTGCTAGTCTGGTGTGATCAGCGTTTAGCGTTGCTTTCTACTGAACAAGATCTCATGAGATGTTACTGCAAACAAACATGGTGAAGCTCTATATGGGCACCACTGGAGAGTTTAAAAGCTGATGTTTGGATGGACAGTATTTTAGATTTAACAAGGACAAAGGAAAATACGAGTTGGACAAAAAACAAGTAATATGCAGAATATACATTAATGCATATCATTAAAATATGATTAATGTAACTGCTTTGGGTTTAGTTCTTCATGTTAAAACAATTTTTAATGATGTTCCAGGTTAAAAGGTCACTTTTTAAATTTACAGCTCTATTTTAACTAAGATATCCCAGACTGAATAAAAATATCGAATTGAATCATGAATCGAATCGATTTGAGACCTTGTAATATCGAATCAAATCGAATTGATCCAGAAAATCTGAATCAATACCCAGCCCTAAAAGGTATCTGATATATGTTTTAATGACTGAAATCTAAATGTACTGAATTTAAATAAACTTAAAAAATGTTAAACTCATTTTTTGATTACCAGTGACATATAATTTTTCTATAACAGTCATGGTAGATTGGATTTCACATGACATTACTCTGACCTTAGCTATCAGTGGGTTTTACCATATTTTTTTTTTCTAATTGTAGCAGAAGAGGTACAGTTTACAAGTTGGACCACCCAAAAAGGACCCCAAGTCAAAAGGTGTAAATCCTGCTGCTGTGCAAGCACTACTGAAGAAGCGGCAAATTGAAACGAAAAAGAAAGGTAATATACAAATAACCAAGATTAATACCTGCAAGTTTAAAGCCATCTACATTTGCTGTTATTACCATAATTTAATCAATATTGTATTGTTACGACAATGTTTTTCCTAGAAATTCAAATGAAGAAGCAGAAGCAGGAACTAATCGCAAAAAGGGTCGAACTGAAGTCAGACCGTAAAGCCCGAGCCATGGCCTCCAGAACGAAGGACAATTTCAAAGGCTACAACGGCATCCCAGTAGTTGAAACCCCGAAGAAGAGGAGAACAAAACAAGAAATGGAGGAGGAAAGAGCTATGAACCACGACAAAAATAGCGATTACCATGGTGACCCAGAAGATGATGAGGACAACTATGAGTATGAACAGACAGATTCAGAACCTGAGATGGAGCCAGAGCCGTTGAGACCTGTAAAAATCAGTGGGAGTGGTAGTAGTAGTGGTGGTTATAACTCCTCCAAGAAATCCAGCGGGCCCCCCAAAACCTCCTCAGCTCCTATGAACTTTGCAGACTTATTGAAATTGGCTGAGAAGAAGCAGTTTGAACCTGTTGAGCTAAAACCCAAGGTGGTGGAAAGAGAAGAGAGGCTGCGTACAGCTGAGGAAATCCGTGAACTGGAGATGGAGCGTAGGGCTAAGAGACCAGACAAAGATAGACATCCAAAAGATGAGAGAGAAAGAGACCGCAAACCTCAACTTAGCTCAGGTTCAACGAGACAAGGGGGATCAGAGAAGGAGCAGAAAAACAGCAAACCACCGAGGAACTCCCTAGAAAAGCCAGCTCAACCCAGCGGGTCGGTGCAGAAGTCCCACCAAATACAGAACAACAGTAAAGGTCACTCCTTTTCCAAATCCTCCATGGGTGATCGAGACAGAGAGAGACCCAAGATTTCTCACGGTGATCGAGACAGAGAGAGACCCAAGATGCCTCAGAGCGACAGAGAGAGGCCCAAGATGCCTCAAAGTGATAGAGACAGAAACAAGACAAGCATGTCTGGCTCATCAGGTGTTGTAAACAGTAAAGCTCCTCCTAAAGCCACATCTTCTCAGGTTCCAGCCAAGCAAGGCCCTCCTAAGACCTCATCCAGCCACAAATCCAGCAACCCAAGTGACCTTCGCGTTAAGAAAGAAAGTGTATCATCACTTCATGGAAAAACCTCAGGTAGTCCTGGGAGCAGGCCTTCTTTTCCACCTACGATGAGCCAAAAATCTCAACATGTGAGCTCTCCACATGGCAAGCCCAGTCAGGGTAACTCTTCAAAGCAGGGACCTTCATTAGCCAACAGATCAGGAAAGGGGGACGCAGGGAGGCCTGGAATGATTCCAGCTGTTAAATCAAATGGGAATTCAGTGTCAAGACCTTCGTCAAGCAGCCACCCAAAGGCAGCAGGCCAGTCTCAAGCACGACCTGCTGGAGTCCCGCAGGCCAGGCCGGGACAGGTTAGGCCGGGTCAGCCTGTAGGTAGTGGATCCAGACCTCCAGGCACAGGACCTGGTCGACTTGTGAGTGGAGGTCAAGCAAGACCCAATGGACCCATGGCATCAGGACCTGGAAGATCAAAGTGCACTGTTGTGTCAGAAACCATTTCATCTAAAAACTTTGGAGGCCCCAGACCTGGAGGCCCTCCAAGGCCAGGGATGCAGCAGAGACCAGGGATGGCACCAAGACCAGGGATGCCACCAAGACCAGGGATGCCACCTAGACCAGGGATGCCACCTAGACCAGGGATGCCACCTAGACCAGGAATGCCGCCAAGACCCTTCATGAATAGACCACCAGGTAAGAACCACGAGAAAAATACTGGTATGATTTCATTCAAGAACTGGTTTTGTTAGCTTGACGTTGTAACTGTTTCATGTTCCATCTTATCTTACTAACACTTGTGAAACATACAAAATTAATTATATAGTCATGTTTTTACAACAAAGGCAGTTTAAGCAAGGTTTTTAAATTGTTAAAGTTTCCATATCATTCATTATCCCTCACAGCGTAATCACTTAATTCTCCGTACCATTTTTAGTGTACAGCAGAGGGCTGGAACTTTAGTCAGGCAGCCTCGAGGCTTTCTCTGCAGCCTCTGAGCTGTTGCAGATGGCTCTTCCCCTCTTTTCTCCTGGGATGCCAAGCACAGCGTAGGCTCTGCAGGGGGACTGTCTTGCAAAGCCTCTGCACTTTGCGTCCATAGGCAAACACCTTACCTTCCAGCCTTGTCTGTGGCAGCCCCTGCAGTCGCCTGCCCAACGGCGTGCAGTGTCGCTGTAAACAGCTGAGCTGCTCTGCGGTTACGACATTTTGAGCGCGACACAACAATCTGTGGCTTTTTGTCACAAACCGAGTAAAAAAGGAAAGCAGAAGAAGGCTGCAGGTGGTAAGAAGAAATACCCCTTGAGAAGCACAGGAGAGTTTTGGAAGCTATACAACAGAATGAAGCCGAGGACGAGAGCAATCCAGCTGCAAAGAAAAGACGTATGAGGGTAAGCTAACGGTAGCTACCGCTAGCATGCTAGGTCTTCGCACTCATGACTCATCGATGAAGACATTGTCTGACCAATCAGTAGCTGGCAGTCGGTCACTCTTTTAGTATGGACTCAGCTCGCTTAGAACCAGAGCGGAGTAGGTACTAAAACTAGCTTGTTTTAGGAGGTACCAGGCTAGTGGAAACACGCTGCTAATGGAGTAGAGCCGAGTAGAGTAGGGCCAAGGCGTGCTAGTGGAAAAGGGCCATATCTCTTTCACTTGCTTCATAGCTTGTTTAGGTTCTCCATCAAACAAGGTGTGGTTGGGGGTGCTGACCCACCCCAGTTGCCGTCTTTCCAGTTGTCACCGGCCTCTTCCTGGCTGTCAACCAGTCCATTAGTGATTCCTCTTTTCTTATCCTGCAATAAGCAGCCTTTTAAGAGGAACTGCATTGTGAATCAGTTTCAATAGAAAACTGATTTTGAGTTAAGTTGTTAGCTATAGAAAATAAACAAATAGTAACCTACTGAAGGATTCACACCTCATAATTTTTTACTTATTTATGCAGTAAAGTCAGTTTTGGATTACAAATCTGAGCCCACTCAGTTGTCATCACATTCTGGGTAAAGGGCCACACAGGTATTCACACAGAGGTTGTGTGAGTGAAGTTGAAGAGTGAAACAATAGAGTGGAACATTTTTTCATACATTAAACTTGAAAAATGAAGTTGGTGGGCATAAATGTGACATTTTTTAATTAAATATGTTGTTGTCTTTGAAACCATAGGCTTGTTTTAAGTGCAAGGAAGAGCTTTGGCCTCAAAACATTTTTGAATGCTTTGAAATATTTTTAAAAAATGTTTAAATGCTTCAAATCTCTTAATTTTCCAATGCAGTCTTATAATATCATTACTACAGAGCACAAAACAAAACAAAGAAATCTGAATAAACAAAATAAACAATTTAATTTAATAAGTAGGGCAAAGAACCCATAGTGTTTTTCATTATCACTTAGTAGTTATTATCATTATTGTTTTCTTGTCCACTAATTTATCCAGATATGGTGGCTGACAATAAACAAGGCTGTAGATTGTAAATCATATATTTTTCTGTATTTATATAATATAGTTACAGGGATATTTTTGACCAAGCTATTCATGAGTTGAAAATGTAATATTGTGACGTGCTTTATGTAGGTTGTGCAGAAATTTTCAGGTAGCCACAGCAGGTGTTGACACAGTAAAACATCCAAACTGCTGAGGTGGAGCTGTAATACATGCACATTCTTGGAGTAGTCCAAGAGAAGCAGAGAAATGAGTTAAGTAGATTTGACCCCATGGATAAACCAGATGTCATGATACCTGGATCTAATAAGGTAATGCAGTGTGATATTGTGTAATACGATATTACGTAACACACTACAACAAACAGATTCTGACATTATGCCAAGGGACAAATCGATACAGGTGCTTCTACAGGACATGTTTTTTTTCCTGGTAAAGTGAATGAAATGTGTCAGCAGCTGGACAGGATTATTTGTAGAGCACAGTTCGTACACGAGGTAATTCAAAGTGCTTTGCAGAACAAGAAAAAGTCTATTCTCTGAGCCACAGGAAGCCAGTGTAGGGACCTGAGCACAGGACTAATGTGCTCAAACTTCCTGGTTCTGGTCAGGACCAGAGCAGCAGTGTTCTGGATGAACTGCAGCTCTTACAGCTTGTTTGGAGGCCAGTGAGCTGGTGTTATAGTAGTCTAACCTATAAAGACAAATGAATGGATACGTCTCTCCAAGTCAGGTTTAGACACTATACCGTTGATCTTGGCAATGTTTTTAGATGGTGAAAGGCTGCCGATGTTATTGATTTAATGTGGCTGTTAAAGTTCAAGTCTTTGTCCATTTTTACCTTGAGAATTCTAACCCGATTCGTAGGTTTTAGAGAGACTAAAGGTGACATCTTACACTTTCTCTTTGTTTCTGTGGACCAAATACAATGACTTCAGTCTTCTCTGAATTTAGCTGGAGAAAGTTATTTTGCATCCACACACTGACCTGTTGGATGCAGTGACAGAGTGAATCCACTGGTCCATATTCACCTGCTGTCAGTGAGACATAGATCTGAGTGTCTTCTGCATAATTGTGGTAGGACAAAGTGCTTTGGATTAACTGGCCTAAAGGCAGCATGTAGAGATTGAACAGGAGTGGTCCTAGGACTGACCCTTGGGAAGTGTTGGGGAAGTTACTTTTAAAAAGTAGTGTTTGCTCGTTACTTCTGGAAAAAGTAACTCGTTACTTTATTTCGTTACCCTCTATGAAAAATAATTTTTCTTGTTACTTTTATGTTACTTTTACTTTGCTTGATCTTGGACAGAACCCCATATCTGTTCCTAAATGTGAAGGCCTACAAAAAGGTCTACTACAGAGAACATAACAGTTATTTCTTTTGTGCTCTTTATTTTACAAAATGTCACATACCCTGTGGAATCAGAGCTCCTGTCCAGTGTTTCCACATTTTGCTTCTGAAATAAGCAACCAGGTCGATAAAAACAAGCCCAAAATAATCAACCTTCAGTTATTTCCTTTCCTAATGTGATAAATTACTTTTTAAAAAGAGAAATCTACATAAAGTGTTAGTTTTCATCGACATTACATTTCAATATCACAGTGCCAAGCATCTACTCAAGAAAAGAACGTCGCTTACAATAAGGAGACCTGGCAACTTTGGCTCTGGAGCATGCTCCATGTGCGCGAGTGTGTTTGAGGGCGTGCACGATAACCAGGAAATGAGGAAGTGAAAAACTGCCGTCGTGCTTTGCTTCATTGTTAGGAGCCTGAAGATAATCAGGGGGATTCACACAGACAGAAAGGCCCAAAGAAACAACTGCGCGTTTAGAAACAAGCCAAAAAAACGCGAACCACGGCCGTGCAGACGAGATTTGCGGCCCTTAGAAGCTCATAGGTCCATAAACTGAGTCTGCTCTGAGTGTCTGGGTGGCTGGAGGGTTGTTATTGGTGTTGTGGAATTGATGGCATTTTTAATGGTCTGAACCTTGTCGCAAAAGAAGGCTGCAAACTCATTACACTTGTCCCTTTGCACTGATAAGTCAAACTTTTTAACAAAAACAAATTTAAAAAAAGTTCGCTGTTATTGGCCTGCTAACCACAAATCTGAGGTTCGTTTGCTTTAGGCTGTAATCAGTGTTTTTTAATAATAGTGGCTCCTCATTGTTTTTTGCAGTATAAGCACATAATAAATGAATCACTCCATTAATTGTCCAGGTCCTATGTTACCACCGATCACCTCTGCTTACAAGAGAAAATATGAAGATGAAGAAGACGAGTACGACTCTGAAATGGATGATTTCATCGACGACGAAGGAGAGGATCAGGACATGATTTCCAGCCACATAAAAGAAATCTTTGGCTACGATCGGTCCAAGTCAGTGCTGCCCCATTTCTGTTTACAAGTTCAGTCGTGTTGTTATGAACAGCCTTTAACTTACATGATACCTTGTTCCCTTTTTCCTTCTCAGGTACAAGGAGGAAAGTGACTATGCACTCAGATACATGGAGAGCAGCTGGAGAGATATGCAGAAAGAAGAGGCCAGAAGGTAAAAGAGGTCACACTTAGTCTTTAGCCTTCTGTTTCCTTTTTATTGTCGGAGTTGTACTCATCGTTTCCTGTTCCTGTGCTTTCTCTCTTTAGTCTGAAACTGGCAGTGCAAGAAGATCTGGAGGAGGAGAGAAGGGATGAAGAGGAGTTTAAAAAGAAAAATGCCAAAAGGAAAAAATAATCCAAAAGCCCTTTTCCATCATATTACAAATCAAAAAACTCCTAAAAGATGGGACATTTTTTTATGCCGTCTTTCCATATTTACCTTGAACTGTGTCTGCGTCAGCATCTAAAATATGCACTAATCATTTATGCATTTAGTTTGTTGTGAAATAATGTTCTCACATTTTCCTTTTTATATTTTATCGACCTTCTGAGTACAGAGTTTACAATGTCAGCAGTCCAAACTTCTTAAAAGGAACTGGGGCGGACTTCAATTGAGGAAGAGTGTGAATTTTTCTTAACCATCAACAACACTTTCCAGTGCTGATGATTATTTTCAAGGAGAAGTTACATATTTTTCCAAACCTTGATTGCAAGATCATGTTCTACCACATGCTGTGCTGTGTTTTTGCTCAAAAGAATTTGAAAAGAACAACTCTGAAAGATTTATTTAATTGTCCAGTTGCTATTTTTTTTTTCAAAGTTGACATTTCTTATCAAATATACAGATTTTGGGTTCCCCTCCAAAATAAAAATTTGATTTTGATTGCCAACATAGTCATATAGATATTATTTCCTGTCACATCTTGTGTGGAATATTGTGTAAAATAATTTTTAAAAGTATTTAATTTACTGAAACTAATTAAATGGTTGTGTCTGATGATTTCTGTGATCAGACTCATCCGAGAGCTGGGATGGAAAAGTGACTGTTTATTGTCCCTGTCTTTGCTCCTGGCTTGCTTTAAGAGACATATAAGTCCTGTAAAGTTAGTTATCGATAAGATGAAATAATTTGAGAAACGGTGATAAATTATTTTTGATGCTTTTCAGACCTGTTCCACTTGTTTGGGATCAGCTGTACCTGTTGTATATAAGATAAGTTATAAAATAAAAGGACAGCAATTCAAAAAGTGGAGAATACCCTGTTGTAAGAAAGTAAAACTTTGGAACAGGAAGTCTTTTCTAAAGTTGCTGGTTTGTTGAGTTGCAGACAGTCGGAGGATATTGTCAGACAACAAGTCTGGTTGGTTTAAGTCATAGAGTTAGGTTTGGTGGAGTTTTTTGTTTGATCACAATTTTTGTGGGTCTAAAAATCTAAAATGCTAAGAAAATCCCTTAAAGGTGTAGTCAGCGATCTTCTAATCTTCTAATCTAATGCACTATTTGTCAAAATCACCGTATTTCTCCTCTCCATCCACAAGATGTCCCCACTGACAGCATGTTGAAAAAAAAGTCTGGTTTCAATACACAGCCTTGGCTCTGAATTTCAGCAGGTAAATACTGTGGCTCGGGCCGAGTCACCAAAACAGAGTACACCCCCCCACATCCAGGGGGGATCATACTCATGCACAGATCAGACAGAGGGGGGAGGGGGAGTCGTAGGTTGCGTGGCGTCTTGATTAGCGTAAGAGAGGGATACAATAGGTGCAGTAGCAATGGCTGAAAAACAGCCCAAAAGAAAAAGGTCAGAGGAATGAAAAGTGAAAAAGAAGGGCTATGACCATGAAAGAGGGAAGACCCTGGTCAACATTGGTGTTGCTTTCTGATGGTGGAGGGAACTCCGCGATCTAAAGACCTGAAAACGGACGCGGATGTCGCCGTCTTTCTGCCGGATAGCTAAGCAACATTAGCTTTGTGGTGCTTCACATAACAGTAACAGCCGTTGGGCATTCATCTTATTGTCTAATCCAGACAATTGCCCAAGTCCCTCCAATCCGAGTCCCAAGCAAGTCTGAAGTTTTTTCTGTTGTGGGCAAGTCGAGTCGAGTCAAAGTCACCGGCTTTGTCAAGTTGAGTCGAGTCACAGGTTATGACCGGTTGAGTCCCTCATCATTGTTCCCCACTCAGATTTTATCTTGAAGAGAGAAACCTTATCTTCCCACACATACATCACACGCACACCCTCTTTACTAATGTTAGCTTTGCTAGCTTCATATTGACCACAGGTTGGGCCAACGTTCCTGCCATATTGACCTATGGCAGGAACGTTAGCTACCTGGCTAACGTTTGCAGGTTTCACTTACTTGACCTCGTGTCCTCAGGTGGTGGATAAAGTTCGATGTTGTGCCCTCTTTTTCATGTATCGAAGCGTTGCAGGTCGTGCACTTGGTGTGTCTTCGTTTTCCATCTGATTGAAATTCTTTATATGCAAAGAAAATAACTTTGGGCACAGAAGACATAGCGGTTGCCAATTTGAAACCCACGTCTCGCGCACCCTGCCTACTGATCATCACTGTAGCGGAAGCGGGTGTGTGGTAGGAACCTATGTGTGTAGTACTGTGTTGTGTGGGGGACAATAATAGGTGACGGACACGTGTACTGTGAATGGAGCATCAATAAAGTGAAGCTAAAAGGAAAGAGCGGTGTATATCTCCTGTCTGGCTCTTCATATAAAGACTGAGTGCGTACTGGACCAGACTCAAGTCAGGTCGAGTCTGGAGACATTTTCTCTCGAGTCTCGAGCTTTAACCTTTCGAATCTGAGTCGAGTTGCAAGTCGTCTCATTAGCGGCTCAAGTCACCTCAAGTCCGAGTCCCTATGACTCGAGTCCAATTGTCTGGTCTAATCTGCCAGAATGTTCTGTTGTTGTGATGTTATCAATAATGACAGTCGAGTTCCCTGACGAGTCGGGGTTACCTTAGCTATATTGGTCAGCTACGCAGTTTCTACGGCCGTCTCCATGACGATGCACGTCCATCAGCTTTCGGGGGTGGAGCCAGGGGTGAGGTATGAAGGAAGAGGCGGGTCTAAATTAATTTATCAACAACCTCTCCACTCGTTTTCTCCCACATCGCTGACTACACCTTTAATATAAACCTTCTAGAAATTCTTTAAGTAATTCACACAATTCAGAAAAAAAATTAGGATTCCAAACAGTGTCCACAGATCTCCCTGAAACTTCTGTTTAAGTTTGATATTCCTCAGTAAGTCAGTTTTGGGTAAGTCCAAAATCCATTTCAGTCTGGGGGCTTAAAACTGTGCATATAGCATATTTATGTGGCACGACTGGATAACTGAAACGTACACTGTCTTTGGTGATAAGACTCTGCTGTGATCTCTCTATGGCGATAGAGGAGTGTAGCCAACCACAGGGCTGGTCACCCAGCTTATGGAGTTAAAGGATAAGTTTGGTTTCTACAGCTTTCACATTGTTTATAGAATGAAGTAGAACAATATACTCACCCAGAAGGCTTTCCTGATCCAAACTGTGCTTCAGGAGATATTTAGATCCAAAATCGAGCAGCAGACATCTATATAATGGTAGCACACGGGGCATGTATAGCGCCGCTCCTAAAACTGCATTAATCGTCCAAAAACTCATTAGTTTCACCAATATTTCATCATGGTCCTCTCAGGCTACTCCTCTAAGACAGTCTGTGTCACTCCAGACATGTTTTTGTGGCTGTGCTGACCTCTGAACTTAAAACTTTCTTTCTTCAGTACACGTCCTCCTTTCGATGAGCTCCTCATCTGTAAACTCTGGCTCCAAACTGTAAGGACACCCATCATATTCAAAGTTCTCGTCCACAACATCTTCATCCGATAGATACTCGTCCATTTTGCACAAAACTGGAAGAAGAAAGTTGTGGAGTAGCTGGCTGTCTTCCCCTGAAACAATGAGCCACACTGCGCGATGTTAGAAATATTTAAGTGTTGGTATAATCCTTGGTTAAGCTTTATCTTTGGGTTTTTTTGTTCATTCATATATTTTTCTTTGTTGAAAGTGCCAACAATATGCAACAGTGCGGCCCTCGGGCACTTAAGAAAAATTAATGTGGCCCTTTTGGTATTGATTGTTGCCCACCCCTGGCCTAGAGTCATGTGAGAGGTGTCATATGTGTATGGAGTAGTAATCTGGTGTCATGACATTCAAGGAGCAGAGTCAGATCCATTTTTATGGAGTTTTTAATTCTCAAGGAACAGACAGCCAGGGTTGGAGTCTGTTCAGTTTTGAGGCTTTAAGAGTTTAATCTGATGTTGCAGAGATGTCCCTCCTTCACTTGATCTGACCAGGGGCGGATTTAGTCATATGGGGGCCCAAGGCAAACCCAGTCATTGGGGCCCTTCATATCCCTGTTCTGTGCTTATAAGTGATTTTTATTCATTTTTCCAACTTATGGAATGGGTGCAGAGAAAAAATAAACAAGGAACTTACAGATATCAAACAAGAAGAGGGGAAAAGGGGCAGAAGAAGAAGAAATGGAGGGTAGTAAATAAAATAACTAAAATTAAATTAGATTAAATAATAATATGAAAAGCAAACAGGGTCAATAACTCAGTCATTCATTGGTTTTCAGCATGCTGATACATTTTTATGATTATTTTAATCTTGCACCAGGTAACATAACATTTTGACAGAAGGCGAGTGTGTTAATTGGTCCTGCTTTTAGAATCTGTTACAGTTATCTGACAGCTTAAGTTACAAGTTACATACCCATGCTTATATGTCCTCCACATCCAGGGAATAATATTTATGACCATAAAAAGATTTTTGATCTAAATGTTTGTGATTACGGAGCCCCTGAAGGGACATCAGCAAAAAATAAATGAGAAGTTTATCCTGTGCATGGGCCGTAAGCTTTTTATACTAAGTGTCATATAGTTTGAAACGTTATGAATTAAATTATTTTAAAGGATATTATGATTGAAAATAAAGACAATGACATCAAATGTATGAGGTGTACTGTCAAAATGATCTTAAAATATGGATGTTGATCTTCTCTATTTCATACTACAGTGTGTGAATTAAGACTAAAATAATAATAACTGAATCAAAGAAAACTTTAATAATACAATTTTGTGAGATGTTTGGGGGCCCTTGGACATCTTGGGGCCCCAGGCAATTGCCTGTGTTTGCCTAATGGTAAGTACGCCCCTGGATCTGACTGTAACCCTCTCCAGGCCTTTAGGATACTTTGGATCCAAATGAGTCCTGGATGAGTAGTGGGATGTGCAGCTGAAGTACAGATAATAAAATTATTTTTATATTTTACCCATAACCCACGTTTGCCACCAGAACACACTGTTCCAAACCTCCATTAAAATTTCATGTCAGAACATCACAACAGTTTCCAGTTTATATAAAGTCTCTGTCTTCTGATGAAGATGTAAATAAGTAAAAACTTAAGAGTCTTCCCCATCAGAGGATGTACTGGTAATGTTCTAGGGTTCCTCAAAGGGTAGTTTTCACTAGGGCTGAACGGTTTGAGAAAATAATCTAACTGCAATTTTTTTCCCCAATATTGTGATTTACTCTGCAATTGTTTTGTTCCTCATCTTCTGTATTCTTAAACAAACGTAAGCAGCAGATCTTTTTATAGTAAAACCAATATGACGTTAAATTAATCTAAGGATAAAAGATTTGAGAAAAAGTGGAGAAGTGAAGAACAGAAGCAATATAGGTATGAAATTGTAAAAACTGGGTAAAAAAAATGGTACGAAAGTGGAAAAAAGTTAATAGGTGCAAAATAGGTATGAAATTGCAAAAAAAAAGAAAAGGCAAAAAAATCAAAAGTGACCAAGGAAAATTGATTATAGCCGCAAAAAGATGAATGGGAGCAAGATAGGCATAAAGTTGTAAAAACTGGGTTAAAAAAGGTTAAAATAGGCATGAAATTACAAGAAGCTACATCACAATGCCAAAATGTTCAACACATTTTGGGTTAAAAATATTGCACTGTCTGCAATTTGAAAATTGTAACAAGCCATATTGTGATTTAATCTCATTTGCAGTTAACTCAAAACAGGCATTCATTTTCAAAAACAACATTTTTTATTTGAACATTTACTGCATCTTTTTAGGCTATTTATAACACATTGTTGACTAAAATGTTTTCCAGAGCGTTCCATTTTACTTCGTTTTACAAAGTGTTTCTTTTTTGATGTGACTGCAGAATTTAATATAATCCAGTGTAATTTAATGTAATGTAATGTAATGAAGCATGATGTGATGTAATGCAGTGTGATGCAATGTAACATGATGTAACACAGCAAAGCAAACAGCTGCTGACTTTATGCCGAGGATCAAATCAATACAGCTGTCTCCACGGGGTTCAAGGTTCTTAAATCCAAAGTGAATGAAATGTGTCAGCAGCACGCATCGACCTTGTCCTTTTTCCAGGAAGAAAGAGTTTGATTTTCAACAAGGACAAATAAATAAATTCATTTACCTTTCACCTACAGAAGTGCACACTGTAACCTTAACCAGGTTCAATCAGAAGCTGTTTTTAAATGTGGCAGTCCGAGCTCCTAATAGAGCTTTTTCCAACACCTCCATGTGGCAGCCTCAGAAAGTAATGAAGACATTATATTTAAACTCTGAAAAGATGAATTTCCTGGATTTTTAGTCATAGGTCCGAGGTCAGAACCATTGGGACTTCCTGTTATCATTTGCTTGTGTTATTTTAAGAAAGCTTCGAAGGATTTCCATCAAACTTCAAGATGAATTAATTACATTTTGAAGGTTAAAGATCAAATCTATTTTCTTCAAACTTTGCTCAAATATCCAACATTATAAACGGATGATAAAAAAGCACTGAGAATTTTGAAGGTGTCAGTCAATCTTTATTTGTGTTGCACTTTTCAAAATGATGTACCACAAATTGACTTGCATAAAAAACACACATTCAGATAAGTAACAGAAGATCCAAAAAAGAATACAAAGCCCCACCCATCCTCCTAAACCATATTCCACATACACATACACACATACACAAAAAGACATTAAAAGAGGACTCTGAAGAAACATGCAATGGAGGAAAAATTATTCTTTAAAAGCACAATTATCATATCACTCACCTCAGGAATGCACAAATGAGGGACTGCAACATTTTGCTCTAGAGGCGAAGTATCATGATCGATTCAAATATAAGTCAAAACATACACGGATAAATACAAACATGGCAACCCTGACCAAAAAAAGTCAAGCTACAATATGAAAATCAAGTGAATCATAAAACATTAAACAGAAATCATGGTACAACCAGGGGCGTACTTACCATTAGGCAAACACAGGCAATTGCCTGAGGCCCCAAGATGTCCAGGGGCCCCCAAACATCTCACAAGAATGTATTATTAAAGTTTTCTTTGATTCAGTTATTATTATTTTAGTGTTAATTCACACGCTGTAGTCTGAAGTAGAGGAGATCAACATCCATATTTTAAGATCATTTTGACAGTAGACCTCATACATTTGATGTCATTGTCTTTATTTTCAATCATAATATCCTTTAAAATAATTTAATTCATAACTTTTCAAACTATATGACACTTAGTATAAAAAGCTTACGGCCCATGCACAGGATAAACTTCTCATTTATTTTTGCCGATGTCCCTACAGGGGCTCCGTAATCACAAACATTTAGATTCAAAATCTTTTTGTGGTCATAAATATTATTCCCTGGATGTGGAGGACATATAAACATGGGTATGTAACTTAAGCTGTCAGATAACTGTATCAGACTTTAAAGCAGGACCAATTAACACACTGGCCTTCTGTCAAAATTAAACTAAATTACAGAAATTAAAGGAAATTCATTTAGTTTGTTACCTGGTACAAGATTAAAATAATAATACAAATGTATCAGCATGCTGAAAACCAGTGAAATACTGAGTTATTGACCCTGTTTACTTTTCATATTATTATTTAATTTAACTTTAGTTATTTTTTATTTTATTTACTACCCTCCATTTCTTCTTCTTCTGCCCTTTTCCCCTCTTCTTGTTTGATATCTGTACGTTCCTTGTTTATTTTTTCTCTGCACCCATTCCATAAGTTGGAAAAATGAATAAAAATAATTTAAAAAATGTATCAGCACAGTACAGGGAAGGGCCCCAATGACTGGGTTTGCCTTGGGCCCCCATATGACTAGATCTGCCCCTGGGTACAACTAATAAAAAATAAAAGGGCGACTAAATCACATCCTCCCACAATAGATGAACTATGAATGTGTAGAGGTTTAAAATGACGGGGATATGTTGCCGTATGAGTGTGAATCCAATATGCCTCTTTTTTTTTCTTAGATGTTTGACTCTTTCCAGCTCAGCTCCAACATTAAGTCTTTAAAAAACACTAAGTGTTGCAAAAAAATGTGCCTCTGCAGCCCAGTCAAAGTGCAATTTATGATCCCGCTTCCATCAACACATAACACATGCTTTCTGTTATGTGTTTCATTCTGGGCTTTTGCTTTGGAGTGGATCATTTTTACTACTCTCCACCAGATGGCATCATTTTCATTCATTTTCTTCTAATTATTAACATATCCCAGGCCAAATATTACACATAAAAAAACATGTTGTACATTGAAACAATTTATTTTTATTAAGCATAAAACATACCAAAATTATGACGAAAAACTTGGCATTCAAAGGGTCAAAATATTTGTTAAAAATTTGAAAAGAAAAAAATATTTTTTGAGAGCTTAATAATAGCCAATTTTTGTGCTATGGGGTATCAGTGTGTGTATTTAACATTGTGCAGAAAAGAATAATGCATTGAAATCAGTGTTTACACTAACTATTGATATATTCAATTCTGTAATATTTAATAATAATAATATAAAAATGTCCTAAAAGGGAATTAAATATTATTATTTTTCTTTTCAATCTAACAACATGGTGACATCATAAAAAAAAAAAATGATTTATAGTGGTAAAAAAGAAATAAAATTAAAAAAAATCATGAATATTTGATGAGTGTTGTTGGACTAATGCTGGCCTAAAATCACACTAAAAAAGTTGGAGGTAATAATAATGCAAAAAAGAAATAAAAAAAAAAGGAAAGAATTATTTCGCCTTATGAGACTTGCATTCTTCTGTGCTTAGTGGTATGAGAGTAATTATTTGACACTGTGATGAAAATAATATGCATAAAAATCAGATAAACTGCTAATCACTGATATATCCTTGCTGTTGTAATAATATTAACAACAACAACAATAATAAGAATAATAATGGCATCATCATTATTATTATTATTATTATTATTATTATTATTATTATTATTATTATTACAATTCTACTTTGCATGTATTGTATTAAAAATGATTTTTTTTCCTCTAATACATAGAGACATCAGGCCAAAATATGTCATTTAAAGGGTTCAGATATTTTTAGTATAAATATTTGATATCAAAAGTTTGGTCAGATATGGGGGGAAAAGCAGTGGAAGCACAATATACTGTATCTTATCCATGAATAATCTTTATAATACCATAGTTTTAGGGTGTCAGTGTGACTAATATTAAACCATCCTTAAAAGTAAAATATACAAACAAACAAAACATGTCTCTGCTTTAGAAGTGTTTGTTTTACTTCCTTTTTTATTTTTTGTTTTTTTTTTACTTTGTTTTTTTCTTTACACTTCCCTTTTTTTATCAGAAGAAAATGTTGTACACATGAACAAATGTACATAGAATAAAGAACTTATACTTATTAGTGCATTTTCTACTTAAAATATTAATACCAATGATATAAAGTGTTTTAACAGTTGTAAGTTGCATATTTTGTTTTTTTGTAGCTTTTCATTAATTCTATCATACCGCTAGGGATAGAGTTTATTACAGAGCTAAATTCTTTAAATTTAATAGGGAATGCTTTTTCTGTGATGATTTTTTTTATAATTAAGTAATAGACCATTGCAATTAAATAGATCTTTCAAGTAAATTATATTTTTATCAATCCAACTTTGTAAATCGAGCGATTTCTTTCCTTTGATGATATATTCATTATTCCATATGATTGATTTGTGTGGAGAAAAGTTTTGTAAATAACATATTTTCCATGCCAACATAGCTTGTTGATAAAATGCGGACATTTTAACTGTTACTCTTGAAATGTTATAGTTACATGACAACAGTTTGTTTCTTTCTTTTAAGAGTTTTATTGAACAGATGTTGTACACATGAACAAATGTACATAGAGGACAAGTGCTCAAATATACATGTAATATAAGAAGCATAAAGAAGGAATAAAAGGTAAGTAGAAATAAAATATAATAAATTAAAATTATTTTAGTGATGCCAGCAAACTTAAATAAGAAGGAAGTAAAATAAATACACTAATAAAGAAAAAAAGTGACATGGAGACAGGTGCAAATGCAGTCAAACAGAATATACAGAAACAGAATAAAGATACATTAAATATCTTTGAAAAATCTCTTGTATGTATATTGGCGGATTTGATGCTTTGTTTAGTGTCAATTAGTGTGAAGGAATTCATGTACACTTTAAACTCATGCAATAAACTTCTAAAATTAGGTGGAGTTTATGAGTGTTTACATTTGTGTTTGTGCCATACAAAATGAATAAGTTTATAATAAAGGTGACGTCATTACTACTATGGACAAAATACATTATCACACTTCTGCAGTCAATTAAAATGTTTATCTTGATTTTATACACTACATATTGTTCGAGTTGAGACCAGACATGATAGATTGTGGACAGAGATAAAACAAATGAACTGAGGTTTCTGGTTCCACAAGACTGCATTTGTTTTCATTATTAAAAATTTAGAAAAATATAAATTTGTTGGATTTACAGTGTGTAAAACTTTGATGTGAACCTCTTTCATTTTATTGGAAATACAATATTTATAAGGACTTTGCCCCGGTGACGTGTGAAGTGGGCGGGCTCAGCGTCTTGACGTAACGTCAATGACGTAAAAAGTGGGCGGGGTCAGCGCTTTCGCTTAGCTACAGCAGAAAGTTTGCGGAAGTTTGTCTCATCATCAGCAGGTTGAAGGAGTCACCCCCCAAGAGGCTAACGTTAGCAGGAGACGTCATTTTGTGTGTTGAAGCTTAACCCATGGACCTGAGTGCAGAGAAGATACAGAAGGTCCTCTCTAAGGTCAGTTTTCTACATCACATCACAGCTTTGAAGACTTTTCTGTGTGTTTTAGTTCTGTCGAGTTCAGACACCGGGCGGTACTCGTGTCTCTGATGTTTGTCATCCTGAACCAACTGGATAAACCAGCTCTGTTACTTAACATGTCCTGGAGAAATACTGGAGACACGATATAAAACACCAAATTAACTACTGCTTAGAGTTTTAATTTAATATCTATATACAGAGAGGCTTCTTAGAGATAAAACAAAATCACTGCCGTGGGATAATTCACACAGATGTGCCTGACAAAGACATGGACTAATAACTGTCCACAAGAATATTAGATATAAAGTTTATGTTCTGTATACTTAAACCCTCTGTGGAAGAAGGAAATATGTATTCTTAAACAAACATGAGCAGTAGATCTTTTTATAGTAAAACAGAGTTCCCGTGGATCCTTGAAAAGTCTTAAAAGGCATTGAATTCATTATTCTAAAAACAAGGCCTTAATTGGCATTAAAATGTCTTAAATCCAATTTTCAAAAGTCTTAAAAATTTTACCACATTAGTAAGATTTATGTTAGATTGAACTAAAAAAAATTAAGTAACATTTATCTATTTTTCAAAAATAATTCACAGATTTACTGTCATGGCAACATCATGTAATCACAATAGCAGAACTAACAAAACAGTGATGTGGTTGCACCAGGATCTTACAGAGCAGACACATGTCTTGATTCTACCTACAGTGCCTGGAGAGAGAAAAAAATGGGGAAAAATTGGCAAAAAAATCCAAAAGTAGCTCCGGAAAATTGATTATGGCAGCAAAATTGGGAATTAAATTTGAAATTAAATTTCAAAAACCCTTTAAAAATTCCAAAAATGGTTCTGACAGAGGCCAAAAGAAGATGAATGGGGGCAAAATGGGTAGAAAGTTGTAAAAATGGATTAAAGAAAATGTAAAAGTGGTCCAAAAGTGGGACAAAGTGTGTGAATAGAGGTAAAAAAGAGGGATGAAATTACAAAAACTGGGTAAAAATGGTATGAAAGTGGAAAAAGGTTAATAAATAGGTCCAAAATAGGTATGAAATTGCAAAAAAATCCAAAAGTGGCTCAGGAAAACTGATTATGGCAGCAAAATTGGGAATTAAATTTGATTTTAAATTTCAAAAAAACATGTAAAAAGTCCATAAATGGTTCTTACAGTGGCCAAAAAAAGATGAATGGGGGTAAAATAGGCATAAAGTTGTAAAAACAGGGTTAAAAACAAGGCAAAAAGTGATCTTTTATTTAAAATAAACATTGGGTTAAAATTGCCTTTAACCCAGGTAACTCATGTTTTTGTTTGTTTGTTTCAATTGTGGTTCGTTGTCAAGTTGGTCTTAAATTTTATTTCAAACGGCTTTAAAAAAGTCTTAAAAAGTCTTGAATTTAACTTGGCTTGAGCTGTAGGAACCTTGTAAAACCAATATGACATTAAATTAATCTAAGGATAAAAGATTTGAGAAAAAGTGGAGAAGTGAAGAACAGAAGCTAAATAGGTATTAAAAAAAAGGTTAATAAATAGGTGCAAAATAGGTATGAAATTGCAAAGAAAAGGGGAAAATTGGCAAAAAAAAATTCCAAAAGTGGTTTAGGAAAATTGATTATGGCATCAAAATTGGGAATTAAATTTGAAATTAAATTTCAAAATGGTTCTGACAGTGGCCAAAAAAAGATAAATGGGGGCAAAAAGGTATATAGTTGTAAAAACGGGGTTAAAAAAGGTAAAAATGGTCCAAAAGTGGGAAAAAAGTGTAAGAATAGAGGTAAAAAAAATTGGTATTAAATTGCAAAAAAAGCTACATCACAATACCAAAATGTTCAACATATTTTGGGCTAAAAATATTGAGCCTTCTGCGATTTGAAAATTGCAACAATCCATATTGTGATTTAATCTAATTTGCAATCAATTGTTCAGCCCTACTTGTAAGGCAGTGTGCAAATCTGAATCATCTGACAGTGTGGATAGCAGCCCTCTGTTAACCCCATTTCACATCTTAATATTTCATATAATAAATGATTGTTACAGCGTTACAATTATAAAATTTATATGATTCATGTAAAAAATAAAAAAAATATTGACACCCATTTGATACCACAGCATCAAGAGATGCATAATATTTGATTATCATTGTTTTGTTATAGTTTTTTTCTTTTATATGCCATTATTTTAAAACTTATTTGAGCTGATTTTGATAAATGGAAGTATTTGAAAACAGTATGATCTGGAGCAAACATAAACATCACAATGCTGTGTTCAGAATGCATTTTAACAGTACAGTAAAATTAAGTGCCACATGTCCCTGAAAGATCTATAATTTAATTATTTAATTGGCATTATTTAAAAAAAAAAAAAACAATTTCCTCTGGTTATGATACATAAGGCTGATAGCTAAAGTAAATATCAACTGGAATAATCATATCTGCGAATATTAAGTTTGGTAAGAACTATGTAATGATACAAGCATGTAATATCAAGCATTGAAAATAAATAGGGAAAATTGGCAAAAAAAAAAAAATCCAAAAGTGGCTTAGGAAAATTGATTTTGGCAGCAAAATTGGGAATTAAATTTGAAATTGAATTTCAAAAACCATGTAAAAATTCCCCAAATGGTTCTGACAGTGGCCAAAAAAAGATGAATGGGGGTAAAATAGGCATAAAGTTGTAAAAACGGGGTTCAAAAAGGTAAAAATGGTCCAAAAGTGGGAAAAAAGTGTATGAATAGAGGTAAAAAAAAAAGGCATGAAATTGCAAGAAACTACATCACATTGCCAAAATGTTCAACACATTTTGGAGTAAAAATATTGAACCTTCTACAATTTGAAAATTGCAACAATCCATATTGTGATTTGATCTAATTTGCAATTAATTGTTCAGCCTTAATTCAAACAATTATTGATACTTCTTTTTAGATCAAATTAAGTGAATTAGCACTTAAATGTGCATTGTTGTAAGTAGCATCGCACAGTGATGCAGCAGGTGGTGTGTGTGCCTCACAGAGAGCAGGTTGCAGGTTGCAGGTTGCAGGTTCGAACCCCGTGCCAATCAGAGCCTTTCTCTGTGGAGTGTGCATGTTCTCCATGTGCATGTGTGGGTTCTCTCAGGGCACTCCAGCTTCCTCCCACAAATCAAAAACATGCTCATTACCTTAAGCCTGACTCTAAATCATAACCATCTACAAATGGACTGACCAACCTATCAACCAAGCATTAACCAGCAAACAGTTCAACCTGCCAACTAACCAACCAATCAACTATCCGGCCAACAAACTAGCAACCAATTAACTTGCCCCAAACAAACCAACCAACTTACCAATTTACCAATTTACCAGCAACATTCCAATACACCAAAAAGCGAACCAATAATTTATCGGATCAACCAACTAGGAACCATTTAACTTGCTTAATGGTCAACCAATAAGCTACCGATCTCCAAATAACTTACCAATTTTTTACAGCCATCCAGGCATGTAACCAATCACCTTACTGAAAACCAATCAACCTACCTTATAACCATCTACATATGGACTGACCAACCTATCAACCAAGCATTAACCAGCAAACAATTCAACCTGCCAACTAACCAACCAATCAACTGTCCGGCCAACAAACTAGCAACCATTTAACTTGCTTATTAACCAAAAAGTTTATTACAAATCCCCAAACAAACCAGTTTGGGGTTCAGTTTTGTAACGTCATCTTTGCAAACTGTCTAAACTGCACTCATGAATGAGCTGATCCTGTAGCAGTAAAGTCATGTCTCTCTCTTCTTTGTTTCCAGCAGCTTTTAGTTAAATTAAAACAAAAGTCTTGCAAGACCTTCTGTGCACTTTGATACGTAAAGACTGAAGGTTTAAGAAACCAACTTTCTGTCTCCTCTCTTTATTAGTACAAGTTCCATGTTGTTGCTGTTGAGGAGCTGCAGAAAATCCATCGGATTTTCCCGCAGATGAAACCATCCTCTGGGACCTACAGTGAGTTTTTCACCTTCATTTGGCTCTGAGGGCCTCCACATCAATCACACATGATTATTCATCACAACTCTTCAATTTCAGCCTTTAGTGACAGCACTCAGAAAGATCTCATCAAGTTAGTCGGGAACATCCCCGTCAGCTATGGAGGTAAGACCGGCTCTGACACTGAGAAGGATTTATTATCTGTAATCAGTCCTGTTTACTGATGGAAGTGTCTATTTAAGGCCGCTCCTACAACTTCCCTGTTCTCCTGTGGCTACTGGACTCGTTCCCCTTCACTCCGCCAATATGCTTCCTCAGGCCGACTGCTAACATGGTCATCAGAGAGGGAAAGCATGTTGATGCCAAAGGACGGATCTTCCTGCCAGGACTGCACAACTGGGACCATGTAAGGTTTAATATTTGGAGATAATGCTGTTCAAGTAAGGCCTGCACACTTTATTAGACTTTAACGATGCTATGAGGAGTTTCTAAGTAATTACAAAAAAGTCTCCCTTTTAGATATATGCCTGATGGAAATACACACTTTAAGATGAGTTTTATAGCATCAAAATAGGTTAGCTATAAATGCTATTCCTTAGCTTCACGGTCGGATCGGACAGGGCTGGACTGGCCTGGATACTCAACTTCAGGAACAAGACAATTAAAACTAGAGCAAATTTATATTATTCAGGCACGTCTTAGAGCACCGGGCTGTAAGTAGCCATATATAGCCGGCGACAAAACTACGATACTAAGCTTTCCAAAAACTGCTTGTTGTCACACATCAAAAACTACCGCTACGTAACTAGAAAGAGATACATTACCTTGTGGCTTTGCATCCTGTAAGTTGTTGAAAAAAGAAGTTGTGAAGCAATGCAGAGTTCTGAGGAAGGTCCGAGCTGCATTCATTAGCATCACAGCAAACACACACATTGGCTTGGGTCACGTCTTTTACGACAGTCGCTGTGCGTGCTCATGGGTAGCAGAGTCTTTATGTTGCTTTATTGTGTACTGCACTATTGACAGAATTTATCAGCAGTACACTTTTTAAAGTCATCCAAATAATACAACTGATGGTTTTACAGTTAAATGCCTGATTCTACAATGGAGATAAACAATTTGTGACAAGTCATTCCTTATAATTTTTTAGATTTCACCTATTTTTGTGTGTTTGTAAGTTAAGATGCTGCCTTTACTTTAATGTCAATCAATAATTACTTTTTTGATGCCAGCTAATTCCTATTTATCCCAATTTATCAACAAGCATTTCAGAAAATAAGACCCAGAACAGAAACTAGAGTCATTGTTAGAATGAGTTTACTTGGAAATCCTCTAACCAAGTTTTCCACTGTCCAGAAAAAGTGGAAAATCATGTGAACTTATCTGCTTACATTTAGTATCATTCAGTGAAACTCATTCATAGATGAGGATGAACATTGAACAGCAGATCTTGATATTGTGGAACAGTAGAACAGTAGAACAGTGGAGCAGTGGGAGTATGGAGGCATCTGCTGGCTCATGTTTGGCCAACTGTGTGGGCCAAGAATGCAGACATATTTTATTGCTCCAGCCCTGGCCTGCCAATAGTTGAGTAAGCAGGTTATATTTAGTGTTTCTGGGTAATAAACAAATAGAACTATCTATATAATAGCACTTTTACAAACAGCATGTCTAAGAAACACAGACATCAGACAGAAAAGAAACCAGCCGAAAACAACGGAGACACAAGTCACGTTTTTAGACACAAGAAGTCATTTAAACAACATAAACTACATACAGAGATAATGCAAGCAAGACATCATGAGAACTCAGACAAGATAAGAACCCAACAATGTAAAATGAGACAAAGATGAAGATAAACCTGCACACAAAATGGTAAAAGCAAAAGACAAAACAGTAAAGGAGGAGGATACATGAATCGAGACAGAAGGGGAAAATGGGTTGGAGATATAAGAAATAAAAAACAAGAAAAATAAGTTTGTCCCTTAGGATAAACGGAATTAATAAAGCTAACTAAATTAAGGACTGTAAGCTAAATATGTTATTAAAAAACACTCTCTATTTCTAGGATTTTATGTGCTCGATTTGTAATTTGTGATTGATTTAACAGTGGTTTATGTTTTTATTAACATATTTTATCACTTTTTTTCTTTCATCATATTGTCACATCAAATGTTAAATGTACAAATGTTAATATACTGTTATGTAACAGTATATTAACAGACTCAGCAGCACTCCAAATACCAAAAGTTTACATTCATGCAGCCTGCTAAATAAAGGTTTTGTTGTCTACTATCACAATTTGTTGGCTGGGAGGAAGGCCAAATCCCCAAAAATGTGTTCAAAAGCTTTACTAAAGTGTTTTCTTACATAATGTATCCCCTTTACAATTGTCAATATATGAATTAAATGGATTGGATTGAAATAAAGGATAGAAGTGTAAAGCAACTAGAAAGCACTTGGAGAATGCAAACCTCCACTAAATTAGCTTACATATTAGCAGTTACATCTATTAGCAGTAGTTCTGTGATAAAGTTAGCATCATAATATGATTCATTGACCCTGAAAACACACACCTAGCACTCCAAATCATGTTGACATCATTATCAGTTAGACAGTTAGGGCTCTAATTTCATAGACCAAGCGCAGGCGCAGGCGCAGGCGCAGGCGCACCTGCCCTGCGCCTTGCCTGCGTAGACGGGGTGTGTCCAGCGCACTTTGCAAGTTGCCAGTGGTGCACAGAGAGGCGCACCCATGCCTCCATCCCTGCCCCTCCGCGCAAGTGCCAGAGAGGGAGGAGAAAAGGCATGAGTGGGTTTAACACAGCCAAGTGTTGTCTTTACCAATCAAATCAACACCTCTCCTTGCCTGAGCTGCTGTCACTTTAGCAACTGGGAGAACGGACTGGCCATCGGGGCGCGTTGGAGGCCACGAAGCGCGTCACCGTGTGGGCCAGCTCATCCAATAACCTGCAGGATATCTTTTGAAAGGGTCTGCTCATTCTCAAACTCTTCTTTTGAGCTCTTTACCAGATGGATTATTGAGATACATTGAACCGTCCTTCAGGTGTGTGAGGTTATTACTTTTTAGTTCCAACTAGGGATGTAACGGTATGAAAATTTCATATCACAGTTACTGTGACCAAAATTATCATGGTTATCATTTTTATCACGTTATTATTGCAGTGTGCTCAAAATGTTCAAAAAGTACTTTAACATTGTCTGTGAAATCATTTTGTCTTTTTTGTCAATAACTTTGTAATTTTAAAGGATGTTGAGGGGAAACTGATTGACGACCCTGTCTAAAACATGAAGCTGCGGTGAAAGACAAAAATGCATGTGATTAAAACTGCTGTAACTCCTCGAGTAAGCGAGCAGAGAGAGAGACAGAGAGAATAGGATATTTACAGGATGTCTCATAAGTAAATTTGTTTAAAAATTTTTAATGAGAAATAAAAGTAAACAATTTTGGCATTTGTCAATATTTTGTTATAAATGCTTTAAAATGTGTGTAGTTATAAGAAAAGAAAAAAATGATTTGTGCTTTAAACAGGTTTCTCTTTATAAACAATTGTAAATGAACATGTTCAAAGTTTGAGATGACAAAAATAAATGTAACCTATTTTACAAACACTCACATTTTAGTTTGCCTGCAGCATTAGTGTCCATGTTACAGCTCGTTATATTAGACCATGTCCAGGCCTTTTTATTTATTTTTGTTTTACTAACGATCGTCCCTGAGGCAGTTAGCCCCCTTCATTACTCTCCTCTGGTCTCCCCTTTCCATGGCAGATCTCCTCCACATCTCCTTCTTTAATATTTCCACATTACAACTGATTAAATCCATATAACATGAACTATGACGGAAAGACAATCTATTGTGACGAAACACGGTGAATAAACGGTAAAAGAACGGCAGGAACTCACTCCAGAATGATACTTATGCTGTTATGTACAACCTTTATACATTATTTACTCAGAAAATCCTGATAAACCTCCTATAATTCACTCAGGTATGGCTCTCTGAATCCTCCCTCTCTCTCTCTGCTCGTTTACTCGAGGAGTTACAGCAGTTTTAATCACACACATTTTTGTCTTTCACTGCAGCTTGGTGTTTTAGACAGGGTGACTGTCGTCAATCAGTTTCCCCTCGACATCCTTGTTAACTCCAAACTTCAACCAGACTTTAGACTTCAGCTGTTTCGAGTGGCAAAACCTGTGAGTCTGAGCGGGGCTCTAACTGCTATTCAGGACTTCTCAGGGGCCAAACATTGCAAACTGCTCATGTGTGCATCTGTCTGTTTGAGACGGCTGCTTCAAAGTGGCTTTACCAGTCAAAGAGCAGCATCACCGTGAGTTACTGACACAGTGTGGTGATCAAACACGGTATAATGGTAATTTTAATAGGACACGGTAATGATTACTGTGGGAACTTTTACCGCGGTTTACCATTTTACCGGTAACCGTTACATCCCTACTCAAGTAAAAGTGCTGATTTCAGAAACTACTAAAAAATTATTCTACAAAAAAAAATAAAGAATCACTGTAACACGATTAAATTTAATTATTACATTTCCACCTCTCGCCTCTCCTGACAGTTTTTTATAAAGTAGTGAGATTATGTTGTGTTGTTCAGAATAAATGACGGTGCACTGCTTCATTGTTAAAGCTAGGGTCTACGATCTGAAACCAGTTTGGCTGTTGAGACAGATTTGAAAAACGCAGCCTGCCCCCCCTTCACTCACCCCTCCCCTCCGTGTTCCAAGACCCCGCCCCCCAGCTCGTGTCGCCTCCTAACAACACGCCCCCTCTGTTAGAGCAACAAGCCAGCCGGCAGAAAATATCAACAGAACAACAACCAAAACAACTCAGCTCAACTGAAAGTAAGAAACACGACAGTCATCCCCCTTGTAACACACAGCAGTAGCCATTTCAATTGGACCGGCGGCAAAGCGGTTCTGGCATCGCCAGAGCAGAGCCGATTGTGGGCGAGGATTTACGTTTCTCAGCGTGTCTTCACCAGCTCAGTTTACAATGCTAACGATGCATGGCTAACTTGTGCTAAAATCTATTGACAGAGCCTACCCGCTCAGACAAACAACGTTCAGTCATTAGCCAGTATAGGCACAGACTAACCAGATTTATCCAGCAGACATCTCCCACTTTAGTAAACAAAGCTATTACCTGCTGCGGCTGGCCGTTCGGTAGCTGGCGGCTGGTGCAGTGTTCAACAATCCCAAATCATTCTGCAGCTTTTTCCACCGTACGATTCTCCAATGTTGAGTCTCCGTTGGGACCTGTGTTGCTTATATTTCTTCCTTACTTCAGCCTTTTCCTCAAAACTTTTACGTTGCCTTCCCTTCGATGTGGAGGGTAACAGAAGCAGCCTCCCAGCTCCATGACGCTACAGTAGCTGTGCAGCTAGCTGATCACCGGTACATGAGAGAGGTAGTGGGGAGGAGGCAGGACCATGGGCGAGACGGTGCGGAGCAGGGGAGACAGGGGATTGGATGGACTCATGGACCAATCCGATTGGTCAACTATTATGCTGCTTTGCAGCGGATATACTGAATGGATTTTTTTCGTTCTTTTTGGTCTTTATGTTGTGTAGATCAGACCATAGGACCATAACAGCCTTATAAACGGTGTTATTAAGATGTACCAAGCTTCCAAATCATAGACCATAGCTTTAAACCACAAATTCTGCTTCTCTGTTATCCCTCATGACCATTTCCTTTCTTTCCCATCTTCCAGCCTAAGTCCTCGGTCGTGGGCCTGCTGAATGAGATGATTGCCAAGTTTGAGGAGGATCCTCCGCTGTCCACAAAGACCACAGGAGATGATAAAGACCCCCAGGAGCTTCTGGCCTTTGTCTCTAACTTCAAGATGACTGATGGTGCTTGGCTGTTTTGAAGCTTCGTGGTTGATAATCAGTAATAAAAGAGACTGTGAGCTGTAGTGAACTCTGTCTTCTTTTGTTCAGGTGGAAGCAGAAATCAGACAAACAACAAAGTGTCCGTGGTGGGTGGAGGAGATCTGGGGATGGCAGTCGTCATGAGCATCCTATCAAAGGTTTCTCTTTATGCCTTTCCAGGTTATATGGACAATCTGTTTTGATTCAATGCCAAACCTACACACAGTGCTTATTTTCTTTTATCCCAGTGTAACGTGGATAAACTGGTTTTCACTGACGTGGCTGAGAGCTCCACCAAGGGCGGCAGCACGGATCTGGAGATCTTTAATCTGCCAAAGGTCGAGGTGTCCAGAGGTACATCACTCTGCAAGGCCAGACAGTGAAGTAGAAGCTGTCTTGTTTTTTGACTAGTGCTGTCAGGCGATTAAAAAAAATAATCTAATTAATTACATGACTTTTAATTAATTAATCTAATTAATCACATTATAATTTCATATCCCCAAATAAAGAATTTGAATTCTAGGATATTATAAAATTGTAGTGCAGGACTAATCAAATGAATACACTAAAAAGAGAAGATTGTAAATCCACATTTTTATTGGTGACTAAATCAAACCAAAGTCAGGGCAACTTGTCCAGAAAATTCTAAGCTCAATCAGGCAACAAATTACACTTTAAGTGTGTTTCATAAATCAAATTCAAAATAAGAAAAAGGTCGAGGACATCCAGCAAAACAATTAGGCCTGATGCATTATTAAAGAATGTAGTACAAATATAGATAAATAAATTCAAAATTAAAATCAGACTAAGTCTTAAATATGCCATTCCTGTTGTCACCTGGGCTTTGTTTGGGTTGACTAGAGACGCATGTGTGAAGTGACACGTGCCACTGCCATGTACAGGTCCTCCAGCTGGACAATATTAAAATGTTTGTGTGCTATGATTAATCTGTGATTCATTTTTTTTAATGCATTAATTTGTGTTGTAATTAATTAATGTAATTAATGCACTAAGTGACAGCCCTATTTTTAACTTATTTATACTTTTATACTACTTTTATATTGTCAACTCTTACACAAACAATCAAAAAGGAGCCGCCTCACTGTACATGGTGGGTGACAGAGGAACTCTTGATCAATCAACTAATCAATCAATCAATCAATCAATCAATCAATCAATCTTTATTTGTATAGCACCAGTTCATAACAAGTGTTATCTCAAGACACTTTACAATAGAGCATAAAGCTCTTCATTTTATGGATACACATATAAGCATAGATACATATATACATATAAAGATACCAGTGGTGTAAAGGAACGAAGTAATAGTACTTAGTTACAGTACTTAAGTATGTTTTGGGAGTATCTATACTTTACTTGAGTTTATATGTTTTTTAGAGCTGCAACTATCGAGTATTTTTGGAATCGAGTACTCTGTCAATTATTTCTTCGAGTACTCGAGTGCAACATGTTAGGGCTTTGAAAATGAGCAACCAAATGCCGTTTATTCCTCAGAAAAGGGTTTTTATTTTAACAACTTTCAAAGTTTAAACCAGTACTGGCTTAAAACAAAGCCAATACAATACTGATTTACAAAGCAGTAATATAATTCTGCAATTATATTTGTGAAGTGTGTTCTGGAGGGCATTGTGTAGTTTGGATTGAAATCCTTGATCATGTTCTTAAATCCTGTGTCCTCCACCATGGAAAGAGGACGCATGTCTGTGATGAGCATATTTAAAATGCTGTAATAGTAATAGTTGCAGCCCTAACGACGTGCTATCATGCTAAGCTACGTGCTAGGCTAACTCTGTTTGACATCAGACACACTGCACTGTGTTTTCTTTTCGTCCCTTCTTGTAGTGACCACACACTTGGAACACTCTCTGCCATTTCTTCTGTGGACTCTCTCCTTTCTGTCCCTCTCTTTTCTCTCCCTTCATGATTTTACAAGCCGCGCAGCAGCGGAGGTAGCAGGCGTGTTGTGCCACAGAAATGACTGTCTGTGTCAAACACCGTGCACTGTATAGTAGTCCAGATATATATTTATATGTATAATTATATATTAAACGAGGCTTCGAGGCACAAAATTTAATTTGAGGATATTTTGTAATCGAGCACTCGCGAATATTCGAGGAATCGTTTCAGCTCTAATGTTTTTTGCAACTTTCACTTTTACTTCACTACATTAAAAATTAAAAAATGATACTTTTACTTCGTTACACTTAAATTGTCAACTTAGTTACTCGCTACATAATAAAATGTGAATATAAATGACACTTGTTTTCACATTTTATTTTGAAGAGGACCGTACGGACTGTTTGTGCTCTTGCACGAAGCTGAACACACCTCTGTCTGCCTCTGCAGCCTGTGAACGACTGTTTGGCATTGCAGGACTTGTATTCAGCCCACGAAGAGCACGACTGAACTCATGCAATTTTGAAAATCAACTTCTGCTATAGATGAACCGCAAGTTTGTGAACTTTACGTAAGGGAGGAATAGAGAGGGAGTAAGAGGTGAAGGGAGCTGAGGGAAGGAGGAAGAGTTAAACTTAATAAAGCTTGGGAGAGAAACAACTATTTGTACCTGTTCTCTTTGTTTGTACTTTTACTTTTAATACTTAAGTACATTTAATAGTAGCTACTTTAAGACTTTTACTTAAGTGATTTTTTAATGAGTGACTTTCACTTTTAGTTGAGTATATTTTATATAAGATATCTTTTAGACCCTCCAGAAAAACGCGGGCAAAAATCCTTGATTACGTGACTAAATATGCGGAGTATGCGGAGTATGCAAAGTATGCGAATAGTTGTGAAATATGTAAAATAGATGCGAAATATGCAATATATGCAAGAACTGGGAAAAAAGATTCCTTCTCTGACATCCTGTTATTAGGCTACCACTGAATGAAAAAGAGAAATTTTAAGATAAATTGGTATACTAGATACAAGACACATCACAGTAAGTGCTGGTTATGTTTCATTTATTATCAGCTTAAGCATGGCTTAAACATTCCTCCACACATTTCTCAAAAATCAAACATTCTTTCTGCTTAGTTATACCTTGAGGTAGAGCACTGCACTGCACTGTTTTCAAACACAGGTAAAACTTAACTGATGAACATCAACATTAAATATAAAAGCTCTCAATGAGCCAATACGTGTTCTAAATATGAGAGTCTTATTGCACTTTAGGGAACCCTGCTCAGTGAAACCACTGAACAATACCATATTGCTATACTAATGTACAAAAGAAAGTGCACAGCCTATATGCAATATCAAAATAAAACAAAGTGCAATCTCTGGGTATTTCTGATGCATGAAAAATTACGAGATAACAAAATATAGATCCAATCCTATTTCTTTTCCCTTCTCCCTCTCTCTCAAAACAATGCATCAGAAACAAGCATTTATTTTGGTTATGGTCTTCTCGTTTTTATGCGGAAATTGTACAATCAAGCATGACCCGCATATTTCGCATTTTTTCCGCGAAAATGTGTGATTATTGCGGGAATTATGCACCGTTCTGCGGGGAAATATGCAGCATTTTGGGAAATATTCCACCCCCGCATAATCAGCGACAGATTGGTGATTTATGCGGGAATTCATGCAATCACATAATCGCGTTTTTCTGGAGGGTCTAATCTTTACTTTTACTCAAGTATGGGTTTCAAGGACTTTTTACACCACTGAAAGATACACATATACATATATATACAAATATATACACAATATTACCAAAAGTATTCGCTCACCCATCCAAATAATCATACTCAGGTGTTCCAGTCTCTTCCATGTCCACAGGTGTATAAAATCATCACCTAGGCATGCAGACTGCTTTTACAAACATTAGTGAAAGAATGGGTCGCTCTCAGGAGCTCAGTGAATTCCAGCGTGGAACTGTGATAGGATGCCACCTGAGCAACAAATCCAGTGGTGACATTTCCTCACTCCTACAGTATTTTGCTTCTGTTCTTCACTTCTCCACTTTTTCTCAAATCTTTTATCCTTAGATTAATTTAATGTCATATTGGTTTTACTATAAAAGATCTACTGCTTATGTTTGTTTAAGAATACATAAGATGAGGAACATTAAAACAATCGCAGAGTAAATCGCAATATTGGGGAAAAAAATCGCAATTAGATTATTTTCTCAAATCGTTCCGCACTAGTGTTAGTAAGTATTTTGCATCCATGCTACTTGAATCCCCTCTGAAGAGATTCTTTTATTGATGTCTTTATTGTCTACTTGTGACCAAAGTGCCCTTTAGGTGTGGATGTGAGCGTGGCTTGTTGTCTTGTCTCTGTGGCTCTGTGGTCTGTACAGGCTGTATAAAGATAATGGGTGAATCTTTAGCTTGATTTTACTCTCGTTCTGTCAGACTTTTCAGCCTCTGCGGGCTCCAGGGTGGTGGTGGTGACAGCGAACGCCTGGAGCAGCGAGCAGTCGTACGTCAGTGTGGTTCAGACTAACGTGAACTTGTACCAGGGCATCATCCCAAACCTGGCCCGCCTCAGCCCTGGTGCAGTCATGATCATTGCATCACAGCCAGGTTTGTGTTGGAGAAAAGAAAACACTGCTCATTCTGCTCTAAGTTTTATCACTAATGTCTGTCGTGTTCTTTTCCAGTTGACACGATGACCCATGTTGCCTGGAGGCAGAGCGGCCTTCCTCCCACACACGTGATCGGAGCTGGATGTAATCTGGACTCAGAGCGGATCAGCCATGTTCTGGATATAAACCTAAACACGCACAAACCAGCCTGGGTCATCGGAGAGCTATCGGACAACAAAAGTGAGATGCAAAGGGTTAATGAATATTTACAGGAAGTTTTCTGCACATCCATTAACCCTGTAAATGCTGAGAAGAACCCAGTCATCTCTGCTCTTGTTTGAGCTCGTGGTCCCCGTTCTATCAGCAGACTCTTGATTTGATGTCGTGTTTTGATTTTGATGATTCACATGAGGACCCTGCTCTATCTGCTGAACTTTAATGGTCTTTATAGTCATGGATTGTAAAAGCTCTTTGTAAATGACACATATTCGAGAGCTCATCAGTGTTTTTGTCCTCCAGTTCCTGTGATGGGGAACACTGGGATGAACTCCAGTCTGAAGACAGAAATTGCATCAGGATCCAACTCTGCCAAACCACTATTAGACAGGTAAGAGACGTCATTTTGTTATCGCCCTGCAGTGCTCTAAGGGATTGAAACGATCACACTTAGTAGATCAAAAAAGTTTCACACGCACATAAACTTATTATAAATGTGATTTTTATGTCATCATGTCCTCCCTGATGATACGCTTTGACTCTACAGATCAGGCTTCAATGTGAAGGTGGAATTATTTTCAGATGATGCCCCAAGAGATTCAAGATTCATCCATCCATTTCTTTATTGTTTTCATCTCCGGGTTCCTGGGGGACAATAATAATAATAATAACAACTAGAAAAGCAGACCTCCGCCAGCGCCACAGTCCTCACCCATATTGTGATTTTCACCATAAATATTAGTCCTACCTTTATTTCATGTAAATATTTAGATTCCTTGATCATGATAACATACCATTAGCAACTGGATTCATAATGATATCTATTTTAGTTCAGTAGTTATTCACAAAAATCACATTTTTCGCCATGATGGCCAGACGCTGATCCGGATCAACACCAAAATCGAATCAGTTCTTCCTTTTCCCATGCTGAACATTTCCTGAAAATGTCATCAAAATCCATCCATAACTTTTTGAGTTATTTTGTTCACAGGTGGACGGACAAACAAACTCTCCTGAAAACATAACCTCCTTGGCGGAGGTAATAATATAAAAGATAAAAATAAACAAAAAAATAATAATGATAATGATAGGAATAATAATGATTATAATTATAAAAATGAAAAAAAAATAGTTGTAATAATAATGATAATAATAATGACAATTACGGAAGCCCTAAAAGGTCAAGTTTTTTCACGTTTTTTTTTTAGCACCGTTTTCTCGTGATAACGACTTATTTTCAGTCGTTTTCCCGAGATCTCAAGTTATTTATGTCGTTATCTCGGGATAACGAAGCTTGTTTTCTCGAGATCTGGACTTATTTATGTCGTTATCCCGTGATAACGACTTATTTATGCCGAGATCTCGAGAAAACAAGCGTCGTTATCCCGAGATAACGACGCTTGTTTTCTCGAGATCTCTGGAAAACGACTGAAATTAAGTCGTTATCATGGTGCTAAAAAAAACGTGAAAAAACCATGGCGTTTTAGGGCTTCCGTAGACAATAATAATAATATTGCTAATAATAATAATGATAATTGTAAAAATGAAAAAAGAAATATTAGTAGTAATAATGATAATATGATAATAATAATAAAACTAAAAATAAATATACTGATTATAATGACAATAAATAATAATATTATCATTATAATAATAATGATAATTATGATAATAATAATAAAAATGATAATCATGTCCTCGTGCCAGCATTAAGTATGAATTTTTTTTTTTTTTTTTTAAATGTATATTTTTGGGCATTTTGTGCCTTTATTGATAGGAGAGAGACAGTGGATAGGCTTGTGAAAGGGGGAGGGAGAGTAGGGGAAGACACTCTGCAAACTGGTCACAGGTGGGATTCGAACCTGGACCAGCAGAAGCATGAACATGGAGTGCTTACCACTACACCAAACCAGCACCCCATGAAGTATGAATAATTAATCATAGAAACACAATAAGGAATGCTCGCTGTTTGCTCTGTAGCCATGTTTGTAGTCCTTATTAGTTGATAGTTTGCGACCGTCATTTTAAACACACTTTAAATTTTCAAACACATGCTTTAAATTTTAAAGCAGAAACATCAGCTGCATTTTATTTTTCCACATTTAACATTCAAAATCTCATTTTTCACCACAAACTGTACTTCAGGCATTTCTCCAAAACAGGCTTTCTAAGTCCTGTTTACTCTGAGGGAGGGAACCAGGAAGTGCTAAACTCACTTTTCTGTTTTTGGACTCATTCCTGCACCACTCTTTGGTGCTTGTTTTGAGTGTCTGCTCTTGGATCAGTGTGTTGTGTTGAGCTTTTTATCAACGGGACACCAGGGTTATGATTTGATCAATATTTGGCATTTGCTCCATGAATAGTCTGGTTTTGCTGATTTGCTCGCTTGTTCTTGCTTCCCCTGAAGTCTTCACACTTTTAAAACCACTGTGCTGCAGTATTATGTCGAAGGCAAACTATGATTCTGTCTTTGTTTCATTGGTCTGCCCTTCATTTGAACAGCTGGTCTGATAGGAAGCTGAGAGAATTACTTCAATCTAAATTATGCATTAAAGTCTTGTACCTTTTTTTTGTGCTTGCAGAGCCTTCGAGATGACAAAGAACCGAGGTCAGAGGTCATGGTCTGTAGGTCTGTCCATTGCTGACATCACCAACAGTGTCCTATTGGACAAGAAGAAGATCCACTCCATCTCCACGCTTGCCCAGGTAGACCTACACTCAGGCACATTTGGGAATATTTGCATCATTCCTCAAACGTTGGTTGTTACAAATGTGGAAACCTGCTCAGCTCTCATCTGTTGTAGAAAGAGTCAGGCTGTGATGGTTACTGACATGTTGCTCAAAAACCACCAGACTGAGATCACAAACCTCAGCCGACTGCGCACAAGCTGGCTAAAAGGAAATGATTTTTAATTGTAATCATTTCAGAAAAAAGACCAAAGACAGAAGGACGTCTTTAACTGGTTATAAACAAAACTACATCAGGTCCACCAAAGCTTTCTACTATATCAGCCCCCCTCTGAACAATCACATTCAGAAACAGACATACAGTCCTGATCAAAATCTTTTTAATTCTGAAGTGAATCCATGAAGTGATAGTAGAGATATGAGTTTAAAAACATAGCCCAATGTAAAGTTATAAGACTTTTGGAAAATTTTGGGATTTTTTGCATCCAGACTGATATGCAGATCATCACCAAAATGTTATTGCCTCTTCTTTGGACCAAACCACACCTCCGATAAACATTTTCATTTAAGTCCATCCAGTAGCTTTTGAGTAATCTTGCTTACATACATTACATAGTTCTGATTGACGTACACTCACAGATCTTTGCATTAGGGACACCTGTTTACCTGATCATTAATACATGTTTCTCATTAGTCAATCACATGGCTGCAACCATTTCAAAAAGGCACACAGAAGATGATCTGAAGTTCAAGCAGAGCATTGTGATGGAAGAAAGCTGGTTGTCTGAATCTGGTATTGTTTGCTGGTCTGAGAAGTTCAGAAGCTGCTGATCCACAGAGAATGGTCAGGAAAAGAGAGAATATCTTGTGAGCTGCAGCTGGCCTGGTTTTTAAAAAATGTCACTCCTGTCAACTGAGAACAGGAAGTGGTGGAGTCTGCAGTTTACTGAAACTGGACAACAGAACAGATAACGTTGCCTGGCCTGATGAGTTTCAGTTCTGTTAAAGTCTTACATTAAAGTCTCCCTTTTAGATATATGCCTGATGGAAATACACACTTTAAGATGAGTTTAATAGCATCAAAATAGGTTATCTATAAATGCTATTCCTTAGCTTCGAGGTCTGGTCGGACAGGGCTGGACTGGCCTGGATACTCAACTTCAGGAACAAGACAAATAAAACTAGAGCAAATTTATATTATTCAGACACGTCTTAGAGCACTGGGCTGTAAGTAGAGATATATAGCCGGCTACAAAACTACAATACTAAGTTTTCCAAAAATTGCTTGTTGTCACACATCAAAAACTACCACTACGTAACTAGAAAGAGATACATTACCTCGTGGCTTTGCATCCTGTAAGTTGTTGAAAAAAGAAGTTGTAAAGCAATGCAGAGTTCTGAGGAAGGTCCGAGCTGCATTCATTAGCATCACAACAAACACACGCTTTGGCTTGGGTCACGTCTCTTGGTGCGTTCAAGTTGTCGTCAGAAGTCGGAATTTCCAAGTTCCGAGTAGGAAACTGCAACTGGAACGTCCCCCGAAGTCTGAATTTCCTACTTGGAACTCAGTGAAACCTCACCACCCCCGAGTGGACAATGGAAGATGGATGCCCCCAGTGTGAACAGTTATTTAGCTCCTGTAATAATCCATTTATTGTCACTTCTGACTGGGGTGTGTCGCTCTAGATCAGCTGTATACATAGTATCGTTAGACTTATATTTACAAAAATGCTGCCATAGTGATAATCACATTCTTCATACAACAACGCAGGGCGTGCTAACAACAGCTAACAATAGCCTGGTAGAGTGGTGTCCCAATATTCCGTCGGGCTAAGGGGCTACAGCCCTCGAAACAAAGACAGACCAGGACCTCACCTGAAACAAAGGGGTAAGAGGATTTCCCATAATACACCGCGCCCACCGACACGAAGCAGATTGGAGACTGAATGAAGTGCTTAATTATAAATAATTATTTTATCATCAAGTAAGTATTAATCATGTTTTTAGCTGTTGGTCGCATTTTGAAATCTCTCATTATAACAAGCTAGCTTTCACAGCTGTGGCTATGGTTGTTGTCTCATCTGCTTACGTCACAGCCAGCGAGCGGCTCTGGGTGATGGCGTAGCGGGGATCGAGTGGCGCCTTGTCTCTCAGCTGTGTGTTCACCCCTTCCCCTTGGCCCTCAAAACAGAGAGCAAAGGGGTAGAATTGGGATTCACCCTATATGTGATAACTGTAGGCAGAGGCAGGCTAGCTATACCCATTGACTCCCAGTGTTTGAGCTAAGCTAATGGCCCTTTTCCACTAGCACGCTTTGGCCCTACTCGATCTGCAGCGTGTTTCCACTAGCCTGGTACCTCCTAAAACAAGCTAGTTTTAGTACCTACTCTGCTCTGGTTCTAAGCGAGCTGAGTCCATACTAAAAGATGACATCACCGACTGCCAGTTACTGATTGGTCAGACAATGTCGTCATCGATGAGTCATGAGCGTGACGACCTAGCATGCTAGCAGTAGCTACCATTAGCTTACCCTCTTTTCTTTACAGCTGGATTGCTCTCGTCCTCGGCTTCATTCTGTTGTATAGCTTCCAAAACTCTCCTGTGCTTCTCAAGGGGTATTTCTTCTTACCACCTGCAGCCTTCTTCTGCTTTCCTTTTTACTCAGTTTGTGACAAAAAGCCACAGATTGTTGTGTCGCGCTCAAAATGACGTCACTGCAGTGCCGCTCAGCTGTTTACAGCGACACTGCACCCTGTTGGGCAGGCGACTGGGGCTAATGGAAAAGGGCCATAACTAGCTGTGGGTGAGCTTTGCCTGTTGAATGGTGTCTACCTGCTTGTCATGGACTTGGAAGTGAGACAAGACATGAAAACAAAGAAATGAAAAGTTAGCTTATCTCTTTAAGGCATGAACAGTGTCTCGTTTGTTAGAACAGGAGGCAGGCTTTGGCCAGTACCGGCCGGTTTAGGATCACAGTTGATGGTTCATTCATTGTAGTGTCTGGTCTCTGGAGTCAGCCTTCTAACTTGGGTCTCCTCTTTAAAAAAATAACTTTTTGAAAGCATTAGATGTATGTATTAATTTATTTAACTTCAGTCTCACGGGACAGTCTCAATGTTCTTCTGTATTTCTCTTCAGGGCTGGAGCGGCATCGGTTCAGAGGTGTTCCTCAGCCTGCCATGCATCATTGGTGCAAACGGCTCCACGCGCTTGGCTGGAGTGTCACTCGGACCAGAAGAGGATGCTAAGCTAAGTGATAGTGTCTCCTCCCTGTCCAACCTCATGGGCCAGCTCAGGATATGAAGGATGGGACTGTTCTCACTGTTTTGGATGGCTGCTTCCAGGCTGGGCGGCCTTCCAAAACTCAGCCTGCACTGAGGTGGATGCAGATTCACGGACACTGGAGGTGCTGACGATGGTAACACATAAAAGTCTAAAACATGTTTAATTTGATCCAAAGAACTGTTTTTATGTTGATGCTACAAGGATGAAGATAAAGGTATCAAATGTTTAGCAAAATGCATTTCTGTATTTAGATAATTCAGAACTTTAAAGATGCTATGAGGAGTTTCTAAGTAATGACAAAAAAGTCTCCCTTTTAGATATCTGCCTGATGGAAATACACACTTTTAGATGAGTTTTATAGCATCAAAATAGGTTATCTATAAATGCTATTCCTTAGCTTCACGGTCGGGTCGGACAGGGCTGGACTGGCCTGGATACTCAACTTCAGGAACAAGACAATTAAAACTAGAGCAGATTTATATTATTCAGACACGTCTTAGAGCACCGGGCTGTAAGTAGAGATATATAGCCGGCTACAAAACTACAATACTAAGTTTTACAAAAATTGTTTGTTGTCACACATCAAAAACTACCGCTACGTACCTTGGGTCACGTCTTTTGGTGCGTTCCAGTTGTAGTCAGAAGTAGGAATTTCCAAGTTCCAAGTAGGAAACTGCAACTGGAACGTCCCCCAAAGTCTGAATTTCCTACTGGGAACTCGGTGAAACCTCACCACCCCCGAGTTGACAATGGAAGATGGATGCCCCCAGTGTGAACAGTTATTTAGCTCCTGTAATAATCCATTTATTTTCACTTCTGACTGGGGTGTGTCGCTCTAGATCAGCTGTATACATAGTATTGTTAGACTTACATTTACAAAAATGCTGCCATAGTGATAATCACATTCTTCATGTGATATTTGTGAACAACAACGCAGGGCGTGCTAACAACAGCTAACAATAGCCTGGTAGATCAGCATGTTTTTTTCCGACTTCAACTGGAACGCCAATAAGTTGGAGATGATGTCCCTCCCATTTCCGAGGTTACTGGAACGCAGCATTACCACAGTCGCCGCGTATGCTCATGGGTAGCGGAGTCTTAACGTCGCCGGTAATAGATTCTCCTCACAGCACCTTTAAAGATACGAATCACGATTCATCAGTTTTCAATTTTGTAACGTACAAGCACTATTATTTGTTTTTCCTGTGTTGAACTTAAGCATCGTACAAAATGATCCATGAAGCTTTATTTTTGTCAGAAACAGCTCTTAATGAATCTGTATTTTACCAAAGATGTACTGTAGTTAATATTTTTACACTAACCATTTTCTTAGATTATTTCTTTGGATGATTGTGCATAAAGTATAATTTCTTCTGAAATAAGTATTATAGGGGTTTTGGTGTTTGTGCACCACATCAGTGGTTCTCAACTGGATTAGGACTCACCACCACAATAATTTACTGGACTCTGGTGTAGACAATTAAATATGCTGCAGTATGAATTAGGGCTGAACAGTTAATTGCAAATTAGATTAAATCGCAATATGGCTTGTTGCAATTTTCAAACCGCAGAAGATTCAATATTTTTAGCCCAAAATGTGTGTGTGTAGAAAGTCGAGACATGTTAGGAATAGAGCTACTCTGGTTGTGTGGAAAGGTTGGATGAGCTTAGCTGGACATCCAATCACAGCGGCTTTAGCTTCATGGTGACGGGATCAAGTGTGAAACATGGTTGCAGAAATTCAAGGAAACAAAAACTGCCTTAGACGCTACACTAAGTATTTTGACAAAATCAACACGAGATTTCATCGACTAAAATGTGAAGTGTCATCAACTAACACTAGACTAAAAACACTCAAGACCACTAATTTATGACTAAAATAAAATGTTTTAGGCAAAATACTAAAGCTAAATTAAAGAGTTCTGTCAAAATTAACTGTGCATCTAATTAGGGATGCACCGAAATAAAAAATTTGTGGCCGAAGCCGAATAAAATATAAATGCTTGGCCGAATACCGAATATCCAATGTGGAGGCTAAGTAGTTGCCTATATTTTTTAATAGTGCATAAATAGCTTAAAATTCATTTTTAGACATGTTTTTGAAATAAAGTAATTGTTTATTGAATATTATGACATTTTTACTATCCCAGTAGCCTTTGCTTTTCAAAAATGCACAACAAAGTTTTTCAGTCATATTAAGACTTCAAACAAAACATAACATGCATTAAAAAGAACCTAAAGTGCATTGAAGTGGATAAACCTGCAACAAATTATTGTCCTTTCAACACGTCTGCTTAGCCACAGTCACACACAATGACGTATTTTATTTTGTCATTGCGTCACACGGTACTGTTCGGCCAAATATGGATTTTTTTTTTTTGCAATATTCGGCCACCGAATAGTGCATCCTTACATCTGATCATTCCTAAGTTGGGTTATTACCGACATCTCAGAATAGTCTGCAAAATCCACCCGCAGTAGTTTTTGCATAATCTTGTGAACAAACAAACATACTGTGGCAAAAACATAATCTCCTTGGCTGCATGTGACAGTAAAATGGAGTCAAATCACTGATGTGATGATGATGTATATCTACTAAAGCTGTAGAAGGAAGGCCGTTAGGCGCTGCTTTCATTCATAAATGTAAAAAAAAAAAACGTTAAAGTATCTTTAACACGTTCGTAGCGTAGCTCTTTTACATCTTTTAGCGGCTGTAAACAGCTTTGAAATTTGCTACTTATCCTCCCGAGTGCTCGGTTTGTTTATGTGATTTTTGGCGCGTCCACTTCCGTCACAGGAATAACGGCTCATCAGCTGACTCTACGACGTTTAGAAAATTTCATTGTAGTGTCCGAAATGTCGTTTGGTGATTCCCAATGTAGTCCACTATTTCATTTACACTACAGAGGGGATAGTGAGTGAGTGAAGGAGTGGACGATTTCGAACACAGCTTAAAGGTGCGTTCACACCGCAAGCGACCCAGCTACCAAAGTCGCGTCGCCCACAGATGTAGCGTCGCGCGTCCATAAATACCTGTTTGGTCGCCGTTGGCGTCGGTCGGTGACGTCACGTCCGCTCGAGTTTTACCGTGATCATATCATATATCACATAATAGGATGTATAAGCGGACATTACTCCAGCTGTATCCTTTTCACTCACTTATCAGACACAAAACTCTGCAGCTGATGATGCAGCAGCATCATCTGTGAGTTTACCGCGGTCCGTCTGCAAATGTCCTCACTGAGATTAGTTCCGCCTAGAAGGAGGTCATCCGCCCTGTAGTCCGGATGAATAACTGCACCGTCACACGTACACACATCGCTGATTGGCTGATGCCACACAGCCACACACGACATCGCCTGAATAGATCAACTTTTTTTTAACTTTGACATCGCACGACGAGTGAAGTGGTCGTCTTGTTGCCGGCTGTCGCATCGCGGGAGGGTTAGCAACACCCCATCGCGGCTGCACATTGACTTTGAATGGAGAGTGATCGCCGAGGTAGTACAGGTAGCGTCCGGTGTGAACGCACCTTAAGAGTTTCCGTGTGTCTACTTCTGCACATCAGACATTAGCCTCCTGTGTTTCCTTTTTGGGTGGTGGGGCTAAGATTCATGACCCAGAGTAAAAAGCTCTGTGACCCACTTTTGAGTCCCAATCCAGCAGTTGAGAACCACTGCACATGATTTATGAAGTACAGCTTGTAGATCTGGAATCTTAATGATGTGTCTTTATTTATAGAAGTTTTTAACTGCCTTCTATTTAAATCTGTTTACTCTTGAAAAACTTTGCACTGCGTGTACATTTGGTCTTCGGGGTTTGTGGGTGTGCAATAAAACTTCTGGAACAATGTGGATTGTCTGTGAAAAAAAACAGGACACACTAAAGGTTTGACTCTTTATAAAACTCCAATAAGAAACACTGATGTACATAAGCTTTGGTCTGAGCTCGTCCATCCTCAAACGGAGCAGAAAGTGACTCTCGTGGTCTAATCCAAGCAGAGGAGCAAGACCAAAAGTCATGGACAGAGTTAAAAATCACTTTTGGTTATAACACTTCATCTTAAAGGCAGTAACCCAAACTCTAATGAACACTTTTGGAGTATTGTAAACCCTTCGACATAGAAACAGGTCAGTGCAAACAAACACGGCTGCTGTTCAGAAGCAGCAGAAACTAAAATATGTATAACTGTATAAAACATAAACATGGATTAGGTCCTTAAAGAGAATTATGGCTTCACTCCCATTCCTCAAGAACGTTTTAGACCACTGTCCTAAAACATGGATGTGTACATGAATGCTACTCTCTCAAGTTTCTGCATCAATAAAACAGTGTAATATGTATTCTCTAGTCGAGCTTCACCCTTTATACAAATAAAACATATGTTGTGCACATTCATAAATAGAAATGTCCTCCCACAGCTCTCCAACTACAACGGAGGATGAGGGCCACGTTGAAAACTAAAAAAAAAAGAAGGTTATAAGAATAAAGTCAAAAAGTTACCGGAATGATCTCATAAATTTAAGAGAATAAAGTGGTAAAAAAAATCATCAAAAATATCAAAAAATCCCAGGAAAACTATTTCTTTAAAGTAAGACCTGTAGTACAAGGCAGAGGGGATTTGTGATCATCCGGCTGAATTTGGTGTCACCACAGCCAGTTTTTATGGCCATAACCTATTAATGAATATGGGGAAGGTATTGAATTTTCTTTTACACCATTCCTCCGATATGGTAATTTGCCGATGGTCCCTAAACCCCCGAGCCATCAGCCTCAGCGTATTGACGGCTCGTTTGGTGGAAAACAAGCTCACAGTCTTTATTACAGTGATCTAAAAGAGGGGTCGGGTTTGGAACTAGGAGTTTGGAGTTATTGAGCCGCAAAGTCCGAATCTGTGAATATCTTTCATACCAAAGTAGATGTTTCCTGGTTTGATCTAAAAGATGACTTAATTCTCGTAATTTTTCGACATAATTCTCGGAATTTTTCAAATTAATTCTCGTAATCTTCCTGTTTTTTAGTTTTCAACGTGGCTCTAATCGTCCGTCGTACTCCAACAGCTCCTCATCTCTGGATATTTCAAAGCTTTTAGTCAAATTCTGTCAACCTTTACATCTTTTAACCTCTAGATGGAGCTATACCACATCTGCAGAGACTCTCCCTCTGTGTTGAGAGCACACTGATTCCTCTGTTCCTCCCTGTTGCATGCATGTCTGTACATAAAATATTATTGCTGTGATATAAGTGTGTGACAAGCAGATACATAACACTGAGACCCTCTCCTTTAACTGATCGATTTGGATCAACAGAAGCACCAGAATGAGAACCAGCTGACAGCAGGGTGCGAACTGGATTAGACTAGTTCAGTATTTACATGACATCAGAACATAAGAGCTGCAAATGTTGACCATATCTGCAGATTTTTGCAGTAAATATATTTATTTATGCCCCAAAAATACATTTCACATGATGAGTGTATCATCAGTAAATCTGCTACATGCTCTACTTCATAAGGTTACCGTTAAAATGCATTTCTGTTACCAGCAGTATCTTAACTCTAAGGGCAGTATCAGTTGTTTTTCCTGTTTTTTCTTGTTGAGTAATTACCTGAGGACAAAATATAGAAATTGTAACATTAGGTGGTAAGATGTGAGCTGGTCCCAAGTCTCTCAAGATTTATATTTCTTGCCTAAAACTCCTCTTTACGCTGGTGCATTGCATTCACTTGAAAATAAATAAAATACGCCTGTTTTTATGAGATACTATCTCTGAAAAACAGGACTTCCCCTGACGCTTTGCTTAGAGACTGGCTGCAGCATTTATCAACCAGGTACGTGGTCAACACAGGTAAGGTCGGCCCGCCGTACTGGTCCAACTGATCATGTACAAAAACAGCAATGTCGAGCAGATCTGAGTGGGCTTTACGTTCGAACAACCGCAAATTCCTCAGGTGTCTGCGCAATGTGGACAAACTAATAACAATACCATCTACACCGCTCAAAGACACAAGTATCTCCCAATGTTTAAAACCGAGCGAGAAATAAAACTGAATAAGGTCTAACATGAGGGCCATGTTCGTTACTTTTAAGATTCCTTAGTATCTCATAAAAACAGGGAAATAAAAAATAAATAACGTCCTGTTTTTACGAGAGTATCTCATAAAAACAGGCGTATTTTATTTATTTTCAAGTGTATGCAATACGCCACCGTACCTCTTGGATATAGGACTCTAGGAATTGATACAATTTGAGGAATACTAATCCCATTAATGATTCTGTTTACTGATCCGATTCTTTAAATCTTTATCAACTCCTGCTGATTTTCTATGTGGAATAGCATTAGCCTATGAAGATCTTTAGTGGCAACAATGTCAAACACCTGACACGTGATTCAATGTCCTGCTGCATAGATGAACACTTGTGCAGGTCGCTGGTGTTTCTACTTACTGAGAGTTGCAGTAAACACAATTTTGACCTCCTCTGCCCAGTCTGCCATTATTTTTTCTTTACTGTGTCTCTGCTAACATTCTTAATCTACAAAGCATGCAGGGAAAATGGAAGGAATTGATCAGCAGAAACTCAAATGACATCAATTCCTTGAGGGAGTTATTGGTTTGAATTCCCATCCCTCGCTCAGCACATACAGTTTTAGTGTAAAGCCTCATGAACTGCTTCTGCACAGGCACCAGCAGCTGTAGCTTTCCAGCACTGTGCTCTAATGTTTACTAAGACTGCACAGATATGCCTCAATATGTTCCTGTAAGCTGAGCACATACCTGGCGGTGAGATCATCCTTTAGGGAAAAACATTAAAAAATAATTAAAAAACCCATAAAAACAGAATTTTGGTGACCTTTTAGGTAAGACAGCTTTAGACCCTGCAGCCTCAGAAGCCCTTGTGTTAAAGAGTTGCTACACTCAGTGCACTGCGGTCAGGTTAAGACACTTTGTGCGGGCTGACAGGGGACCAAACAACGGTGAAGTTCACATCAGCTTATTTTTGTGAAGATTTTAAAAACAGAACTGAAAACCAGATGATGTCACGCTCCCTTATTGTGCAGCATTGTAACACAGACAGCAGTTTTAAATACAAGTTTCACACTTAGAAAAATGTCCGACCTTATTACAAAGGTCTCAGAAATCTGTACATTTCAGTGGAAAATGCTCCTTTAACAACACACACACAAGAACACACAGGTTTGACACGCTGAATAGATACTGGCCTTTTACATCCTCAGTGGCTTTGAAAAGGGATCGAGCTTCAGCAGAGTCTAAATCACGTCAGCAGAATTATGGCCCTTTTCCACGAGCTCGCCTTGGCCCTACTCTACTCGATTTGAAGCCTGTTTCCAGTCAGGGCTGAACAATTAATTGCAAATTAGATTATATCGTAATATGGCTTGTTGCAATTTTCAAATCCCAGAGGGTTCAATACTTTTAGCCCAAAATGTGTTGAACATTTTGGCATTGTGATGTAGTTTTTTTGCAATTTCATGCCTATTTTTTTACCTCTATTCATACACTTTTACCTTTTTTTTAAACCCCGTTCATCTTTTTTTGGCCACTGTCAGAACCATTTTTGGAATTTTTACATGGTTTATGAAAATTAGTTTCAAATTGAATTCCCAATTTTGCTGCCATAATCAATGTTCCTAAGCCACTTCTGCATTTCTTTGCAAATTTTTCCCCATTTTTTTTGCAATTTCATACCTATTTTGCACCTATTTATGAACCTTATTCCGCTTTCTTACCATTTTAACACAGTTTTTACAATTTCATAAAAGAATCTACTGCTTATGTTTGTTTAAGAATACATAAGATGAGGAACATTAAAACAATCGCAGAGTAAATCACAATATTGGGGGAAAAATACGCAGTTAGATTATTTTCTCAAATCGTTCAGCTCTATTTCCACTAGCCTGGTACCTCCTAAAACAAGCTAGATTTAGTACCTACTCCGCTCTGGTTCCAAGTGAGCTGAGTCCATACTAAAAGATGACGTCACCGACTGCCGGCTACTAATTGGTCAGACAATGTCGTCATCGATGAGTCATGAGCGCGACGACCTAGCATGCTAGCGGTAGCTACCATTAGCTTACCCTCATACGTCTTTTCTTTGCAGCTGGATTGCTCTCGTCCTCGGCTTCATTCTGTTGTAGAGCTTCCAAAACTCTCCTGTGCTTCTCAGGGGGTATTTCTTCTTACCACCTGCTGTTCAGCTAGGCCTGTCACGATAATCAATAAATCAATTAACCGAACAATAAATAAAAACGTCCTCGGTAAGTTTGCCGGCCTCGATAAACTGACATGTGCATGCGTGTTTTTTTTCCTCCTCTCTTTCTACCAAAGAGGCTAAATGAGACAATGGCTCACTCTGTCCATCTTTCTTAACACCAGGGTGCATTGGTTCTATAGCGGATTTACAGCAGAGTGAGCATTTGTCGCTCATGCAATCTTTGGGGGGAGACGGGGCTGCGTCTAAAAGATCCTGACCTTCCAATTATAGTTAAATACTACTCAGAAATTAAAGTTTCTTGCTTTTGATGTGGTTTGCTCACTTTATTATGGCTTTATATGACTTTATTATGATTTCATTATTGAAAAAAATGAGGAAAAATAATATTGACAATAATATTTATCGTCAAGAATTTTTTGGACAATTATTGTCGAGCAAAATTTGTTATCGTGACAGGCCTACGCTCAGCTGTTTACAGCGACACTGCACCCCGTTGGGCAGGCGACTGGGGCTAATGGAAAAGGGCCATAAGTGACATCTGAATGAGACATGAAACTTCAAAAGGTCACTGATTTGGGCAGCTGCTGTCCCCCTGGAGGCATCGTCCTGCAAAAGTCTGGGCTGGACCGGACCATGGGCGCCCCCACTGCGGGCTGTCCTGAGGGCCTGGAGAGGCCCGGCGAAGATCCTGTGTATAAGAGGGGTGCTGGGAAAGCTGAATGGTCCCTGGGCGCCCTGGAGAAAGGCTTCGAGTATCCAGGAGAAGAGGCTCTGTGTGTGTCTGAACAGCTGCCGGAGCTGCACTGGTAGGGCGTGAGTCTGTCGGCAAAGCTGGGTGGTGGAGGGGGGATGAAGGAGTCCTCCACCCAGCTGTCCTCTCCTTCATACTCGGGCTCCTGGGGCAGGCTGGGGAGAGCGCAGGGGGATGGAGGGAGAGGGGAGGTGGAGGGAGGGATGAAGACAGGAGGTGGGGGCAGAGGGTACAGGGTGGGGTCGTAGTCTTTGTCGGTGCTGGAGACCTCCTCAGGTGTGGTGCCCAGCAGCCTCTCCAGGTAGCGGTCGTCCTCGTCGGCCTCGGAGAGGTTGTCGTACTGGGAGGTGTTTGAAGGCCGCCTGTCTCCTGCAGGCGCGGGGACGTACAGCGAGATGGGGAACTTAGTTGGCTTTGGAGGAAGTCTGGGTGATGACGAAGAGGAGGGTGTGGTGAAGGCACGGGGAGGGGGCTTCTTCTGTGTCAGGTCCAGAGATGTGGGCGGTTTCAGGCATGGCTTTGGAGGCAGCTTCATTTGAGGGACCTGAGGTGAGGGGGGGCAGCGCCGGGCTTCGTCCTCTGGGTAAAACAAAGGAGGTGGAGGCAAATCTGGAAGGTTCATGATCTCCTCCTCTGTCATGGCGGAAGCGTCCACATCAGGGGGCTCATAGGGGGGAGGCCACTCCACCGGCTTGTCCAGGGCACCCGGAGCTTCAGGCGGGCTTTCTTGTTCGCCCCCACCTTCAGTCTGGATGACCTCAGGAAGCGACTCTTTTACATCGCCGTCCGACCCGCTATTAGCCTGAAGTTTGTCCTCCTTTGGCGGTAATGGAGGAGCTCTACAAGGCCTCAGAGGAGACGGTGTTTCTACTTTTTGGACCACAACTGGTTTCGGTGGAGGCAAAGGAGGTTCTGCAGAGTCCTGGAGCTTGGGTGGAGCGGGGGTCTGGTTGAAGGCAGTGACTGGAGCTTGCTGCATCTCTGTGTTGGTTTGGCTGTGAGGCTGCAGGTTTATTTTGATGTCTGGAGGAGACTCAGGCTGCACAGCCCGAAGGACAACAGGTCTTTCTTGGCCCAGAGGTCTCATTGGCAGCTCGTCTGACTTGGCTTAAAAAAAGAATCAAACGCAGGAATATGTCAAAAAAAAGGTGACAAAGGGAAGAGAAAAGATGATTTGTGCATTTTCTATATTATTATTAACATGTCAGTGTTTAAAAGATTTTAGCAGACTATCAGTCAGGTTTCAGAAAAAAATCACAGCTGCTCTTAAAGCAGTCAGTGATTTTATACATTTTTTGGATCATAAGGAACATTGTGCAGCTCTTTTTATTGATTTGTCAAGGGCTTCGACACTGTTGACTAGGCCTGTCAAACTGAAGCAAAAAAGTCTTTATATGCCCTTAAATCAAAATCAAAATGAAGATTGTAAAAATACTTTCATGAAATATTGAAGGAATTGAAGCCCTGGTTTCTAAGCTGAATCATCATCTGTGGTAAACAATTTCCAACTCTGTCCTTCACCTTAGCAGCAGTGCAGCGCAAGGTTATAATAGTAAACTAAAACTGTATCTTGTGTTCACAAAACTAACTGAAACTAACCAAAATTACAGACAAAATGTCCTTCGTTATCGTTTTTGACAATATTTATTAGCCTTTAGGAGTTAAATTAATCCAACACATTTTCCCAACTAATTTTACGACAGTTTTCGGCAGTTGTCAGCGCCGTACGGCACCATCATAGCGACGTACTGGGACGTGCCTGTTTACTGCACTGACTGGCTGTGCTCTGCACCGCCACGAAACGTGTTGTTGGAACAACGTGGAAGAAATGGCTAAAGTTGGGAGGAGGTGGCAGTGTCCCATTTGGGATTTTTTTGGAGTAGGACAGTGAGACAAACAAATGAAATTAAAACTGGTGAGATATGTGGAGCGCTTCTTAAGAGGAAAAATTCCACAAACTTAAAAGCCCATTTGAGGAGCACCCATAAGGAGGCTTATACAGCCTATGAAAACAAGGAAGCCAAGAGTTAATATTGTTTATATGATGTTTATGTTTTTATATTAAGTTTATATTATTTTCTTGTGTTTAAGGCAGCAGTCAACAGTACAGTATCAGCATTGACTGAGCAGTGAGCACTATGTTGGACTTGAAAATAAACAGTATTATAAAATACTTACTCTGACCTTTTTGAATCCTGCACCTGGCAAATAAGGTACGAAAAATCTAAAACTAAACTGAAACTAAGCCTTGTTGCAAAAATCAAAACTAAATAAAAACTAGGGGTGCTGGTTTGGTGGAGTGGTTAGCAACCAGGCACCCCATGTATTTGCTTCTGCCGGTCCAGGTTTGAATCCCGCCAGTGACCAGTTTGCAGAGTGTCTTCCCCTGCTCTCTTCCCCTTTCACAAGCCTATCTACTGTCTCTCTGCTATCAATAAAGGCACAAAATGCCCAAAAAATACATACCAAAAAAAAAAAAAACTAAATAAAAACTAGAATGCCCGCTCTAAAACTAGTTAAAACTAAACTGTGATGGAGAAAACAATGTCAAAACTAACTAAAACTAAAACTTACAGGCTTAAACTCGAACAAGAGAAGTTTGCAAGTTGTTGGACACCTTGGACAAGGTATATCTATACACTAAATCCTACTTTAACTGATCAGAAAAAATGGAATTTACGTCAACTACACCCTCTAATTTATTTATTTTTTTTGTTATTGTTATGCTACTCAAGTGTATATAGTTGTAGAAGGCGAAATCATTTCATTAAGGAAAAAAAAGATAGTTTCTCATTATTGAAGGTATCTTTTCATTTCTATCCTTTTTTTGTTTACTCTGTTCTTTGATATTAATGCTGTTGTTACTAATACTGCCTTTTTAATTTTCTTTTATTTATTTCTTTTTTTAAATATACTATTTTATTTGACTATATGCAAATATGTATATCTATGGGTGCTTGCAAGTATGCATGGTGTGGATATTCATGCTTGTAGATGCATGGGTATATGTATCTTCATTAGATACACATTTTAATAATTGTCCTAAAGGCTGAAGTCTTAAAATTGTTTATTTGTTGCTGTTATTAATTTTTCAAATCTCTATAGTTATTACTTTTATTATTAATTTTAGTAATATTATGTGTTACACATCCTCTTATGCTCAGCCTTTTTTTGTTGTTGTTGTTCTTTTTTTAGTTCTGGGAAAAGAACAGGAAGTCTTTGTAAAGATGTCATATGGAATGTTCTGGCTCTGTTCTAAAATCAAGAATTAAAAAAAATAATTAAAAAAAAACTAACTAAAACTAAACTATGATGACAAATCCAAAACTATTATAACCTTTGGTGCAGCACAAGCACCTGAAGAATGTATTATAAAGACGATCCAGTGTATGAATCATCCATTCTTCAAGCATCAGGGAGTTTCCAGGAGATCTTGGAACGAACAATAAACACAGCTCACTAAAAGTTAAAGACAAAACACGTCTGAAAATCAGGAGGGAAAAGTGCACCTGGTGGAGGCTGATCAAGCTTTTTACTTCTGAGCTCAGACAAAGAAGCCTGTAACTGCTCAATCACCACATCGTCCGGCAAAAAGAAGGAAACAGCCAGCTGCTCCTGGAGAAACTCCCTCAGGTCTTCCAACTGAAGCCTCTGCAAGCGCTCTGATTGGGCGACAAACCAGACAGAAAACAGATGCAGGTTAGCTAACACTGTGACGCTGCGGTGTGTGCCTTACATCCACAGGTCTTACTCCAAGATAACAGAGAAGCCTGCCCTTAAAGACTTTCTTTTGTTTTCAGCATTGTTTTAGCAACACTCCAGCAAACGTCCAATAGAATTACAGCTTTTGATTTTTCTCCACAGCAACCAGTGACTTGCATTATGTAAGCCGTCCAGTAAGGAGGCAGCCAAGCGAGAGACAGCATGCACACACTTACTGGTGAAGCATCTGGGCATGGAGCTTGTTTGACTAATTTTAGCATGAAAGGGCACAGAGCACAGTGTTAATCAGCCTCATACTCACTTTTGTGTAACTTGAAGGTTGTATAAGCCATGGCATTCAACATCTTCTCCCCCTCCAATATATAAATGTCCCATAAACGCAGGGTGAGGGTGAATGGAGTCTGTTATGTAAGACACAGAATCATTAAAAAATGATGATAGCATGTGGTTCTGTAATGCTCTGTGTAAAAGCAATGGTATGTGCCATGATATACTGATTAATGGTTGTTACAACGTTGACTACATGTAAGCAGAGGAGATCTGTGATGCAAAAAACTCACTCGGTCAATGAAGCACTGCAGAAACCATTTGGTGGAGTAAATCCCGGTCGTCATCTGCTCCTTGTCCTGTGGGGAAAAAAATGACTAAAATGTGGTCCACAGGGGAGTCTTTCTTCACATTTTGCACCATAAATCTCTCTTTGAAAACACTTTTGACTCTTGGATACACAGCAACAATCTGAACACGTGTTTTTGGAGCATAAATTTTAACATACTGATAAACATCCTGAATTCTACTCATAAGCTTCTTTGCAGATTATTTGCTCTATTTTTTTTTTTATTTAACCAGGTTGGTTTCATTGAGATTAAGAACCTCTTTTTCAAGGGAGACCTGGCCAAAACAGGCAGCAGCAAAAACCCAAAGTTGCAGACAGATACAAAAGAGACAAAAAAATGTACAAGCTCATCCTTATGGATTAAAAACAGAGACATCCATGAGCCATATCACAGCCTAGCTAAAAACATCAGCATTGGATAGAATCTGCCTCCATGTCTTTCATTTTGGATTTTAAAACATTTACATTGTGTTAGAATGACTGCAAAGGTGTGTCCAAAGAAGTTTTAACTTACTAGATGTTTTTTCAGCTTTGGCAGCATTTTGCTGAGGACACGCTCATGGTGGGCCTGGAAACGGTGTAACTTGGGAAACCCTGGGATGAAGAACCCTAGAAAACATGAAATCAAATCAGAAGATGAAAAGTATTCAGCACATGAGAACTGATAAGACAATGAGACATGATCTAAATCTGTGAGAACATTAATTACCTTAATTATGGAGTGACAAGGACACCATAAGATTATCACTTCACTGATTTGCGATTGACTGCTTTCCAACATGACTACTTATGATTTTCTAATGTCTGTATTGATGTGAGGTTGCTTTAGATGTTTGAGTAACTAAAAAACTTTCACTGGTTCTGTTTGTGAGCCCTTCAGCTTCCACTGCTAAAGTCTGAGATTAAAAGCCTAAACAGAATTGTAAAATAATATTTTTCAGACAGATCTGTCTTGCAAATATCTGTACTAATTCTTAAAAGTACTGATAGTAAAATGACATCAGCAACACAGAGACTATAGTTGTGTAATACGGACTGTTGAGTCCTGAAATCTGGAAGTGACTTTGCATTTTAACACTACTTGTTTCATCATGGTTGGAACAGTGGTGCAGCAGGTTCTTTGCAAAAGAACTGCTGGTTCTGCAACAATCTTGAGGAAAGCGGAATGGCCCAACCAGCAGTGTTTGGGACAAGAAGGGGTGGGAACTCCGAGTAATGGGACAGCAGGACTTGACTGCTCGCCAGAGATTAGCATAGAAGCTAACGGCTTCAGAGGCTGTATTATCAGATGTGGACCACATTTCTTTACTAAATTAAAAACAAATAACAGCTCTTCTTCTCTACCAAAAACATGCCCAAGAGCTTAATTGGTGGCTTCATACAGACCTGATCAAAATCTTAAAACTAGCTGTAAAATTGCTAGAATATGCATTTTGCACATTTGGACCTTAATGAGGTTTTAAATAGAGTTACAATATGCAAAAGAAAGAAGGGGGAGTGTGACAAAAAGCACTTTGAAAAAGTAATTTATTGAAAACAACAAGTAAACTGAAATAGGCTGTTTATCAGCTGATCAAAAGTTTAAGACCACAGGCTATTAAAGCCAAAATCTGCTCCAAATGTTCATTTTCTGTCAGGCATTCACGGTCATGCCCTCCTGATGGCTAAAGCTAAGAAGCTTTCTCTTCTTGAACGTGGTCGGATCGTCGAGCTGCATAAGCAAGGCCTCTCGCAGCGTGCCATTGCTGCTGAGGCTGGACGCAGTAAGACAGTCATTCTACATTTTTTGAAGATCCTGAGCATTATGGAACAAAAAAGTCAAGTGGTAGACCCAAAAAAATTACACCTGCGCTGAGCCGGAGGATCTGATTGGCTGTCCGTCAAGACACAGGGCGGTCCTCGACCCAAATTAAGGCCCTTACTGGTGAATAACATCACTCTTTTGGACCATCCCGCATGTTCCCCTGATTTAAATCCCATAGAGAACATTTGGGGATGGAGGTCAAGGGAAGTTCATAAAAATGGCTGTCAGTTCAGACAGTTGATGCCCCTCATGAAGCCATCTTCACCACTTGGAGCAATGTTCCCAAAAGCTTCCTGGAAACACTCTCATCAAGCATGCCCAAACCAATTTTTGAAGTGATGAACAAGAACGGTGGAGCTACTCATGACTGAGTCCTACTGAGAAACATTTTTGTTCTGGTTTGGAGAGTTTTTTGTAATTTTTAGAGTGATGGTCTTATGTGCAAAATGCAAATTCTAGCAATTTTTCAACTGGTCTTAAGTTGCTGATCAGGTCTGTACTACTCTATACTTTAAATATTGCTAATCTCTTTAATTAGAGTGTTTTTTTTAAAGATTAAGTCATTCATCAGCTTTACTTTGAGTCAGTCCATCTTAAATCCTCTGTGTCTTACCATGCATAGCATGCTTGTTGTTGGTCAGGAGCTGCGACAGAGCCCAGAAGGCATCTTCCTCGTTCAGGTACATGAGCAGGATGGCAGCGATCTGACTCATACCTTGGCAGTAGCTCACCTCCTGGGGGACCAAAGGGAGAAGAGACAGCTTCAATCAAACAGAAGGGCCAAATGACTTGATAAATTCATTATTCAATAGAGCACATGCAGCCTGTGAAATGAAGTGAGGAGAGCACCTGCATGTCTGATGCGGTCTGGAGGCAGATAGTTTAGCTCCTCATGAGCAGTAAACCACACACGTGCAGACCGACTGTGTAGTATTATAAACACTTCAACCAAAACATGTTAAAATATTTACAGCTGTTTAAAATTCATCCTCAGTCATGTCTTCAACTTGTGCAGCTGCCAATCTGACTCCATCATGATTTACACTAAACACATCGCCCTTGGCAAGCACAGACACACAACCGGACACACACTTGGTATTTGTCCATATTAAGGCAGATTTATTGCACAGCTACAAATGGACGCTCATAAGTATCCTTTAAAGGAAATACTGTAAACATTATTAAGGGCATCACTGGGGTTAAACTACACATTCTCCACATTCTTCTCTGCCATCACATCGGCAAAAGGACAAACACCCCCTCCTCTCCCAGTCTCTCCTACTGACCCACTTTCTTCTGAGCTGTGTGTGAGGAGAGGGGAAAAGGGAAAAAGGGAACAGCACATGCCCATTTCCTCTGGCGCTAACACCTCTAACACGCAGTCCAAGTCTGTGGAGCTTAATCAGAAAAACAGACTTGGACTGAGTTTGCATGAGGGGAGATGTAATGTGCTGTACACAAGACCATCTTTGGATTCAAACATTTCTTTAAAAACTAGATGTCATCTAACTGTGCCACTACAATAACGAAGACTCGTTTACTTACATACATGCACATGATGTGAAAAAGACTACATAAAGCATTTTTTAATAAATACAGATGGGAAAATGTAAAATTTATAAGGGAGGAAACATGATCTTCTGTGGCAAAGAGTGTACAAATGGGACTGAATGTAGATGACACAGGAAGCATGAATACATGCTGTATATCCACTCAGAAAATGCACTTTTAACACTCAATAAGAATAACTGTAAATTAAAAGACCTTAAAGAAAAAGACTTATATTAAAAAAAAGTGCTTTTTACATTGTACCTTAAATCAAGGCAACTGGTACTCCTACAGTTTGAAGATCATACATTTAAAATTTCAGGACATGCTAAGGTCATGAAAACTTTTAAATAATTCACACTTTTTTGCTACCCCATAATTTCAATAATACAAAAACTCTTATTTACAATGGCAGCCATCAAAGGAAAAACAGTAGAGTCATATTTACAGTGAAACATTCACATAAATGCACAAGACATAGTATGTTTGATGCTGAAATGGCTATCCCCCTGCACGCCGAGTCTTTGCTCTGTGCGGACATAACCAAAACGCTCTGCTGACACCAGGTGCCTTTTCACCTAAATTTTGGGTCAACTTAAAGATGCTATGAGGAGAATCTATTACCGGCGACATAAAGACTCTGCTACCCATGAGCGCGCGCAGCAACTGTTGTAATGCTGCGTTCAAGTAACCTCGGAACTGGGAGCGACATCATCTCCGACTTATCGGCGTTCCAGTTGACGTCTGAAAAAAACATGCCGATCTACCAGGATATTGTTAGCTGTTGTTAGCATGCCCTGCGCTGTTGTTCATAAATATCACATGAAGAATGTGATTATCACTATGGCAGCATTTTTGTAAATATAAGTCTAACAATACTATGTATACAGCTGATCTAGAGCAACACACCCCAGTCAGAAGTGCTAATAAATGGATTATTTCAGGAGCTAAATAACTGTTCACACTGGGGGCATCCATCTTCCATTGTCAACTCGGGCGTGGTGAGGTTTCACCGAGTTCCCAGTAGGAAATTCCGACTTTGGGGGACGTTCCAGTTGCAGTTTCCTACTGGGAACTCGGAAATTCCTACTTCTGACTACAACTGGAACGCACCAAAGACGTGACCCAAGCCAAAGCGTGTGTTTGTTGTGATGCTAATGAATGCAGCTCGGACCTTCCTCAGAACTCTGCATTGCTTTACAACTTCTTTTTTCAACAACTTACAGGATGCAAAGCGATGAGGTAATGTATCTCTTTCTAGTTACGTAGCGGTAGTTTATTGGGAAGTATTCGCCAAATACTAAAATGTAATATTCGTCAATGCCCTAGTCATGGCCACTTACAGGACAGCCTGCCCTTAAATTTTCTGACTTGCCAATAAAAGAAAAGCAACAGAAAGCAGGAAACTCAACGTGTTTGGCAGTAGAAGGGGGGAGTGGTATGTGGACGGACCCTTACATTAATAGGACAACATATGAATGCTGGACAAAGTTACAATGTCTAATGTTACGATATCAGTTTCTATCTTTACATGTTGTTGGATGTTTTGGTGTTCTGTTAGGAACAACTTCACTAAGTGACAGGAGTAGTGATGTTGGCCTCATGCAAGTCTGCTTACTTCTCATTAATTTCCTTGTGTCTTTTCTGCAAAGCTCATGTGATTTCTGTGTTATGTAACATGCAGTTTGGTAACAGATAAACAAACTTACCGTGTTGTACACAGAGTAAGCTGCGAGGACATGAAACAAGGCCTGCTGCCTGCAGAATGAAAACAGAAACCACCAGTTAAAACAAGGAAGAGGCTCCTTAGCAACAATCAAACAAGCTAGGACAGTGTGTGGGGCTATGAGCTATGACTTCTCAGTGATCTCATTCTGAAATTAGCTTCATCAATCTTCAATAACTAACTCAGAACAGCTGCAATCTTTCTGGAGAGGCTGGAAAATCCCACTCTCTCTTATCATCTCGACAGGTTTTTTTTTTTAATGTTTTGTTTTTATGTTAAGTAGGGTCTCTCTTCTCAGTGGTCCTCCGGCTTGGCTTCAGATATTAACAAAAGGAGAATTTGAGTGACACTGAGAAAGCAGCTTCAGTTGTGTGCCACATGTCTGATTACATCTGGAGCTTCAACAGTTTCAACACAACACTGCTATTGTGTGTGTGTGTCCCGGGATTACCAAACAAAATGTAGACAAGAGAGGATGCCCCCCCCCCAAGGCCTCCATGGTAAACACGTCTTATAGACAGTGACAGAGGCAGGAAAGAGGTTTTAAATAGCCGTCAGATTGTCGGTGTGAGTAAGACAGCTGCTGACTCGCAGGGAAGAAGTGGGCAGTCAAGCAGGATGAAGCAGTGTTTCAGTGTGTTTGGACTCCCATTAAAAGGGGAAGTACGTTACAAAAAGCACGAGGAGAGCAACCGTAGGTCAGACTGACAAGTACAAACCTGTGGCTTTCACGTTGTCCAACACAGATGTTAGTAGCTTTAATGAATCCTTTTTTTAAAAATATGAATGCCATTTGCTGCGACAGACACATTGCTGGCAGAGTTATTTGTCCATGTGCACAAGTGTCTGCACATTTCTGTATGACTACCACTTCCTGTGGGGCTTCGTGCTCTGACAGGAAGGCTAATAAAACACAGAGAGGAGAGGAGGAAACCACTGCTTTGGTTGTGTTTGTGTGTGGGGCTGTTTATGCTTAAAGCCACACCCTGCAGATACTTGGGGGGGCAAAACTGAACATATGAGGTGACAGAAAACAAAAGCCACAACATCAATATTGCACACGAGTCGTGTTTATTCAGGAGCTAAATTACAGGCTAAAGCTCAGAGAAATGATCATTAATATAGCAGGAGGTTGATGTTGAGGTTAATAGATATATAGACAGATTTATATGAATAGAACATATATATGTATCATAAATGTATCTATTAACCCTATGAAAGCAAAGGGGTTTGGTTAAGCAATATCTCTCCATTCATCCATTTATCTATGCATCTATCTATTAGGGCTGGGTTAAAAGAATCAATTTAATCGATTTTTATTGATTTCCCTTTAAATGGTTCATAATTGATCCATAAAATCCAAAGATCGATCTTTTAACGTGGGTAGTTTTTTCTTCATTGGACTGTCCGAGAAGCAGCCTGTGGTATCAACCCTGCTAGTCTTGCGTTTAGCGCTGCTTTCCACTGAACAAGATCTCATGAGATGTTACTGCAGCAGTCAAAAAAACATGGAGGAAGCGAGTAGCACTATGGGGACACCACCGGAGAGTTTAAAAGTTGACATTTGGACATATTTCAGATTTAACAAGCATGACAGAAAAGACAAGTTGGACAAAAAACAAGTAACTTGCAGAATATGCATTAATGCATACCATTAATATGTGATTGATCTAAATGCTTTGGGTTCAGTTCTTAATGTAAAAACAGTTTTTGATAATGTACCAGGTCAAAAAGTCATTTACAGCATTATTTTTACTGAGATAACCCAGACTGAACTAATTTCGAATCGTGGATCGAATCGATTTGAGACCTCTTAATATCGAATCAATCCAGAAAATCTGAATACCTAGCCCTACTATCTATCTATCTATCTATCTATCTATCTATCTATCTATCTATCTATCTATCTATCTATCTATCTATCTATCTATCTATCTATCTATCTATCTATCTATTTATCTATCTATAGTTGCAGAAAGAAGTCTGTGAACCCTTTGGGATTACTTGGATTTCTGCTTAAATTGGTCATAAATCTGTTCTGATCTTCATCTAAGTCACATCACAAGACAAACACAGTCTGCTTTAACTAATACAGCACAAAAAATTATGTTTTCATATTTTTATTTGACACACTATGTAAACAGTCACAGTGCAGGGTGGAAAAAGTATGTGAACCTTTGGATTTAATAACTGGTTGACCCTCCTTTGGCAGCAATAACCTCAACCAAATGTTTCCTGTAGTTGTAGATCAGACCTGCACAACGGTCAGGAGGAGTTTTGGACCATTCTTCTGTACAAAACTGTTTCAGTTCAGCAATATTCCTGGGATGTCTGGTGTGAATCGCTCTTTTGAGGTCATGCCACAGCATCTCAATCAGGTTGAGGTCAGGACTCTGACTGGGCCACTCCAGAAGCCGTATTTTCTTCTGTTGAAGCCATTCCATTGTTGATTTACTTCTATGCTTTGGGTCGTTGTCCTGTTGCATCACCCATCCTCTGTTGAGCTCCAGTTGGTGGACAGATGGTCTTAAGTTTTGTCTTAAAATGTCTTGATAAACTTGGGAATTCATTTTTTCGTCGATGACAGCAATCCGTCCAGGCCCTGAGGCAGCAAAGCAGCCCCAAACCATAATGCTCCCTCCACCATATTTCACAGTTGGGATGAGGTTTTGATGTTGGTGTGCTGTGCCTTTTTTTCTCCACACATAGCGTTGTGTGTTCCTTCCAAACAACTCAATTTTGGTTTCATCTGTCCACAGAATATTTTGCCAGTAGTGCTGTGGAACATCCAGGTGCTCTTTTGCAAACTTCAAACGTGCAGCAATGTTTTTGTTGGACAGCGATGGCTTCCTTGGTGCTGTCCTCCTATGAACTCCATTCTTGTGTAATGTGCTATGTATTGTAGATTTGTCAACAATAATGTTGGCATGTGCCAGGGATTTCTGTAAGTCTTCAGCTGACACTCTAGGATTCTTCTTCACCTCATTGAGCATTCTGCGCTGTGCTCTCACAGTCATCTTTACAGGACCACCACACCTTGGCAGAGCAGCAACAGTGCTGAACTTTCTCCATTTGTAGACAGTCTGTCTTACTGTGGACACATGGACATCAGGGCTTTTACAGATACTTTTGTAACCCTTTCCAGCTTCATGCAAGTCAACAATTCTTGATGGTAGATCTTCTGAGAGCTCTTCTGTGTGAGGCATGGTTCACATCAGGCAATGCCTCTGGAGAACAGCAAACTCACAACTGGTGTGTGTTTTTATAGGGCAGGGCAGCTTTAACCAACACATCCTATCTCCATGATGGAGGGATTCATGATTGGATATGTGGATTCATGTTGGCTGTTGGATGTATATATTTGTATATATATGTATATATATGTATATGTGTATCTATGCTTATATGTGTATCCATAAAATGAAGAGCTTTATGCTCTATTGTAAAGTGTCTTGAGATAACACTTGTTATGAACTGGTGCTATACAAATAAAGATTGATTGATTGATCTAATCACATTGATTGGACTCCAGGTTGGCTGACTCCTGGCTCCAATTAGCTCTTGGAGAAGTAATTAGCCTAGGGGTTCACATACTTTTTCCACCCTGTACTGTGAATGTTTACATGTTGTATTCAATAAAAACATGAAAACTTCAATTTTTTTGTGCTGTATTAGTTTAAGCAGACTGTGTTTGTCTAGTGATGTGACTTAGATGAAGATCAGAACATATTTTATGACCAATTTAAGCAGAAATCCAAGTAATCCCAAAGGGTTCACATACTTTTTCATGCAACTGTATATAGGGAAAGAGAGAGAGAGAGATGTAGATCACAAACATGAAAACTCACTTGACTCCGAAGCGGTCCATGAACATAATGTGATTCCTGAAGGTTCTGTTGACGTCTAAGTCGATCTGTTTGATCTCAGTGGAGAAGCTACGAGCTTGCTGTTTCATTTTCTGGTGGACACAAACACCCACAAATTACTCAGGATGAATTAACAGTATCCCAGAATCAACACTTCAGAGGTGCTGTCCTCAAATGATGAGATAAATACCTCATATTTTCCTTCATTTTCTGTCTTCACTTTCTCAACGTCCAACAGCAAGGCCCAGGCCTGGCCTCTCAGCTGCAGGGGTACGCCTTTATACACGCGCTTCACCAACTGAAACACATAAGAGAAAATAATAACGATCTGCACATTACAGAAACAGTTATCCAGATCATAAATCAAGCTTAAGGATCACACCAGCAATCTGTTTTTAATATCTCAACTGTTATAATTATATGACAAAGTAAATCTGAAAACAGCTCAAGTGCTATATAAAGCAATGTGAACTGAGTCACCTGGTAATTTACAAAAGAAGTTCAAAACCAGAGAGGAGCTATAATCTAAAAAAAAACATGCCGATCTACCAGGCTATTGTTAGCTGTTGTTAGCACGCCCTGCGTTGTTGTTCACTAATATCACATGAAGAATGTGATTATCACTATGGCAGCATTGTTGTAAATATAAGTCTAACAATACTATGTATACAGCTGATCTAGAGCGACACACCCCAGTCAGAAGTGTAAATAAATGGATTACTACAGGCATCCATCTTCCATTGTCAACTCGGGGGTGGTGAGGTCTCACCGAGTTCCCAGTAGGGAATTCCGACTTCAGGGGACGTTCCAGTTGCAGTTTTCTACTCGGAACTCGGAAATTCCTACTTCTGACTACAACTGGAACGCACCAAAAGACGTGACCCAAGCCAAAACGTGTGTTTGTTGTGATGCTAATGAATGCAGCTCGGACCTTCCTCAGAACTCTGCATTGCTTTTCAACTTCTTTTTTCAACAACTTACAGGATGCAAAGCCACGAGGTAATGTATCTCTTTCTAGTTACGTAGCGGTAGTTTTTGATGTGTGGCAACAAACAATTTTTGGAAAACTTAGTATTGTAGTTTTGTGACCGGCTATATATCACTACTTACAACCCGGTGCTCTAAGATGTGTCTGAATAATATAAATTTGCTCTAGTTTTAATTGTCTTGTTCCCGAAGTTGAGTATCCAGGCCAGTTCAGCCCTGTCCGAGCATTTATAGATAACCTATCTTGATGCTATAAAACTCATCTTAAAGTGTATATTTCCATCAGGCATATATCGAACAGTGAGACTTTGTTGTAATTACACAGAAACTCCTCACAGTCCCTTTAATACCAATAACAATAAAATATTTAAATGACACTTTAGACAAGCATTATTAAACTCGTACAAGCAATTGAACAAAAATGTGGTTTTACACCAAAACAATTTGATTGCATACAAGTAATATTAAATATGTATCCTAAAGCACTGATTATTATTAACATATGCAAATAATGATGTTCAGTAACATAAAATATAGTTTAAAACAGATATATTGTCGAGATGCTTGTTGTCAGGGTAAACTTAGTTATTAGATGGATGTTTATGAAATCAGGCGTGTACATTTAAATAAGTATATTTGTAATATATGTATAATAAATGGAGACAAGTGAGTGTATAAAATATATACATTTACATTCTCTAAGTGCTCTCTTATTATTAGTGTGTCTTGTTTGTTCTTCTTGCAGGTATTTATTTTTCTATGAAGACTTACTGCAGATTATAAAATGAGGCGACTACCCCAGTATTTTATATTATTACATGAATACTGACAGCTAATGCATTAAGATGTTCATTCAGTACTGGATCTAAATTGTAAAGGGCAGGACCAGATAAGCTCTTAGTTTTGCTGCCTGTTTTGTGGACATACTTGTGTATGTCCTAACATGTGTACATTTATTTGATGGACATGAACAGTTGTTTGGTGAACATACGTGTTATTTTGACTTTGTTGTTTTTGTTAGTTGTTTTTAAAGTTTAAGATGAAGAAAGAAAGAACAGACAGACTTAAGCACCTCTACTAAAGAGGCAAAGGGTCGTGCATATTGATTGACAGGGACTCATTGCAGGGAATTAGGGCCTTGATTTCAACGGTCTAGACTTGAGGGGAGCGAGAGAAAAAAGGGAGTTAGCTGTCGTTAAAAGAGGAATGGAAAACAGCTTATACGAAAGGACGGAAGTAATTCATAAAACAAAACGGGTGAAGTAAAGGCTAAACGGAGACAGCGGGGACATTTAAACACACCTTTTCGCTGTTCTTGTACTTGTCCCAGTTTTTTACCATCTTCAGCCATTTCTCCACTCGCTCCACCTCCTGCTGCTTTTGCTGAGGAGCGGAAAAACATTCAGAAAATAAATTACCAGCATAGTCAATGGGCATTGTTGGGCAAACGTGAAAACAAATGGCATTCATGGTTAACACTTGGACCCGCTAAGCAGGTTAGAATTGAATACCTTTTCTTCAAGTGCACTGGGTGTGGGCAGCTCTTTCTCACTGGATCAAAAGTGAAGACAGCAGAATGAGACAAAGCAGCACTGATGTAACCGTCTATTTTTAACTTTGAAACATGACTCCATTTCACATCAAGGTGGAAATGTAAAACATCACATCAGATCTTCAGCTTAGATCACTTACTGCAGGAAGCCAAAGCGGTCGGTGAACTTAAAGATGCTGTAGTCAGCATCCTCCCATGGGTCAATGCTGACACCCTCCTGCCTGCCCTGAAACACCAAAACATCAGAACAGCTCTCAGAAAGAGTCCTGCTCTGAATACTGGTCGTGTTTATGTGGATTCTGGGCCATCTTCAGCCAGGAGAAGTGTTATGAATAAATGTAAAAAACTTTAACTTTTAACGGTTTAATATATAATTATACATATAAAATATATATCTGGACTACTATACAGTGCACGGTGTTTGACATGGACGGTCATTTCTGTGGCACAACGCGCCTGCTACCTCCGCTGCTTTCTTGTGCTTGTAAACTCATGAAGGAAGAGAAAAGAGAGGGACAGAAAGGAGAGAGTCTGCAGAAGAAATGGCAGAGAGTGTCCCAAGTGTGTGGTCACTACAAGAAGGGACAAAAAGAAAATACAGTGCAGCGAGTCTGATGTCAAACGGAGTTAGCTTAGCACGTAGCTTAGCATGATAGCACGTGGTCAATGCTGCAGCACGTCAACAGTAAACATCCGGTCTGTGTGTCAGAGCGACACAACAGGATGACACAGAAGCAGCTAATGTGATCAATAACTGAGATATGGGCTAGTAAATAACCTACTTTGATTATGGCTCCGTGTAAAGGCTGGTTCAGAATGTTAATCAATGCAGAGGCTACTTGTCCAGAATCATGTGTATTTTGTTCACATACTTTTCACATCCAATAACTTTATATTTAATTTGACTGCAGAGAGTAGAAGAGGAAACACTGACAGTGAGTAGAGGAAGCAGGTGTAGGGAATGCTTTCATATGTTATAGAAATGTACATTAGCTAGTTAAATGATCTTAGTATCTAAGTATGAGATTATTTGGTCCTAGAAATAAAGTAAGCAAAATAAGATCATCAATATGGTACAGTAGTAAAGGCAACAATTTATCAAAAAGAGACAAACATAAATACAAATAAAATAAAAATAACCAAACTTAAAAAAAAATACTGAAAAAAGCAAGATATGGCCCAGAGTAAAAATAAAAGTATAGATTTTGATTTTGAGATCCCATTTATGCTCAGAATGTTTAAAATAAGAAAAATAAGTTGTTAATTTAAGTGACCTGGCTTTTCTGTTTTGTGTGTTACTAATAATAATAATGTGTAGTGATTCAATGTAAAAAATATATATATATATATATATAGCAGTGAGTGCAATGTAACTGTTATCCGATTACTCGATTAATCACCAAAATATCTGATAGAGTAATCGATTACAAAAAGGATTGGTAGTTGCAGCCCTAATTAAAATCAACAGACTGACAGACAAACAGTGATAAAGTCTGATTCCAGCTGTATCTTTGAAGAGTAAAAAGCACAGTCAAAGTTTATTCCTCGATCAGATGACGTAATGAGTCTCCTGTCCCTCATAATGCTTCTTCTTTTCAGCTGACTGAGCAGAGAGGGCTCAGCAACTTCAGCTCTGGCATTTAATTAATGGTATTTAATGGTATATATATTTTTATTACTTTTGTTTGTGCCTTATTCTGATATGGTACTCCAGACTCAGTGCATGTGGTCTATTTGAATGCTTTATGTGTAAATGAACATGCATAAATGAAAAAAAGGAAAGCATACACAGCTGTATGACACAAAGAAACCAACAGAGCTTCTCTGATGTAAGAAACATGATGTAAAATCAAGTAAAATCAATAAGTCAAGTAACTCAAGTGAAAAATATGTCATTTCCAAAGTATATCAACACTAAGTACTAAATTTACAAAAAGAAAAATAATTTTTGGATAGCAACAAGTAGGGCTGGGATATATTAGCTTATCTCAATATCATGATTAATTGAAGGTCTTACTTTGATTACGATTAATGAACGATTATTTTATGCTATGCTGGAACACATTAGTGGTGATACCAATGGTCATGGACACGGTCTTTATGTAGTATTTACACTAAACTTCTTTCTGCTTGATGTCCTCTGCACAGAATCCAAAATGTGCTTGAACAATGGAGACAGTATTTTTCTGATAGATTGCCGCTTGCCTCCTCCATGTTGGTCGCGCATCCTTCGCTCTTGGCGAAAGTGAACGTAGACTCAATGGAGGGGGCACGGTCACGTGACTTACACAGGGAAAATAATCAAAATAATCGTCATGAGTAAAATTACTTTGATTATAGGGTCTAAATATCATTTTGATTATCTTTCGATTAATTGCCCAGCCCTAGCAACAAGCTAATACACAAAATAAATGTCCCAGTCCTTTCGTGAGAAAATAAGTGATGCTACACGTATTAGCACTAGCTTACATTTTATTCTTTTCAGATCAAACTGCTGTTTAAGAATGACAATGATACTAGAATACCCATCCTTAAAGGAGACATATCATGCTGATGCATGATTTGATACTTACATATAATATAATAAATTTGAAAACAAGACCTTACACCCCCTTAATTTTAAAAAAATGAGATATTGTATTTTTTCTGATATCCTAGAACGAGATTTGATGTCTCTGAAAATAGGTCATTGCGAGATGTCTGTGAGATTTAAATCGTCATGACGACACGAGGTACCTTTCTTTTTATTGGAGTAATCTGATAAAACACTTCCTCCTCTGTGATGTCCGTTAGCCACAAAACCATCACAGAGGAACACATCCACCAGCAGGGGTATATAGATCCCTAGCTCACACTCACTCATTACCAGCTCTGGCCTGTAGGGGGACTCAATACGCGGTCGCTGCTTTGAGCCTGCCGGAAAAAAACACTAGAAGAAGAAGGACAGGCTGGCTCAACCCCCGATAGAACTGACCAATCAGAGCACAAAGGGCTGTGACGTTGCGAGGTAACTGTAGGTCATCCTCAGATCCGAGTGTTTCAACGAGAGCATCATAATGGCCTAAAATGAGGATTTTGAGAACGCTATTGTGGGGCAATGAAGGAACTAAATGACTTGTACTGAGGGCAGAAATGCTTTACAGGCATCCTAGTCTGGCATAGTGAAAAGGAGAAACAAGCATGATATGTCTCCTTTCAGTGTTTACCTTATCATATTTCTTGTTTGTCTATTTCTGTGGTCTCTTCTAGACATGATCTGAAGCCTGAAATCCTGCTTTCACTGTAGAACTATACTAGTTTCCACACCTAAGGGACTGTTAATGGACTTTGCTATATTAAAAAGACTTTTGAGCCTTGATTTGGCTCTGATTTCATGGACTCTGATTCATTGTATAAATGAGGTGGCAGAGATGTTCTTGATAAGATTTTATTTCTACAATCCCGTTACCAATATAGTTTATTGATCTGATTCTCTAACGATTCCTCGATCAGTTCCTGCTGATTTTCTGTGTGGAAAAAAAAGTCAGAGTCAACATTGTCAAACATATGTCACTCCTAATATTCAATGTCATGCTGCATAGATAAATAGCTCTAAAGTGGCAGACACTTCCTCTTACTCAAAGATGTGCAGTAAAGGTGCTCACAGACTCGGACAAACTGTGTGTGTAATGTCCGCAGACTTCAGAGCTTTCATAGTCAAGCGCACAGCAGCGTAGTAGTTTCTTGTGAGATTACCATGAAACCCTACATTTCCCACAATCCTTGAGCACTGTTTAACATTTCTCTGTCATGACGTCTTACACTGAGGGCGAGGAAGAGAAGCTGCTCTGCCTGCTGGCTTTGCAAAGCACTAAAATTAAAGAGACGGTGGTGCATACAGCCATTAAATGCTGCAAGAGGCAGGGGACGGGGGATATGCCATGAATGAAATGCGTAATATTTTTGATGAGAAACATTTACAATACTTTTGGATGTCAAGTGAAAAGTTCAGTGATGTAGTTGGGTACCTGGCCCCCTTCCTTCAGCACTCTGAGAGTCACTGCTCACCTGCCCAGTAGTATGTTTAGACCTTGAGCGTCTTTTATGCCAAAAATTAAGACACAACTTGGACCAGTTCTGTGCTGTCTGCCATGGTTTTAGACTCTTGTGTTATCATCCCTGCTGAGAGCATGCAGAGTAAAGTGGAAGCTATTGCTAAAAGAAAAGATTAATGGTATTGATAAAGGGAGTTGTTATTGATTCTCAACTAGAATTGGTTTTAGATTCCCATCTCTATGAGGTGGGGGGGTTGGAAGCTATCAGATAATAATGCTGCACAGGAATGTACATAGGAATATGCTAAAGTGTGAGATACAAACCATTAACTTTGAATTTAGGTGCATCTTAATAAAGCGTTGGCAACACTGTGCTCATGCTTACCTTGTCATACTTGGATATGATTTCTGCACGTTCCTCTGCTATCAAAGTGTCTATGTCCTTCTTCATGTCAAAATCTGGAAGGAAGCAGACAGAAAGAAAATGAATAACGACAGCTGTCCTGTTGTTTTCTTCCAGGTGTGAGTGTATTTCTGTACTGGAGAGGGTATGGGGATAGGAGTGTCCACATTCAAGATTTCCTGCTGCTTAACAGAAGGTTTTTTCTTGCCGCCAAGATGGAGGGATTCATGATTGGCTATATAGATTCATGTTGGGTGTGGGATGTATATATTTGTATATATATACCGGTATGTATATGTGTATCTTTATATGTATATATGTATCTATGCATATATGTGTATCCACAAAATGAAGAGTTCTTGCTCTATTGTAAAGTGTCTTCAGATAACACTTGTTGTGAATTGGTGCTATACAAATAAAGACTGATTGATTGATTGATGTTTAGGATACTACACAACACTAAATTGTCTTGTCTCAAAAAGTTATTCAATGAAAAAAAACAACCAATCAACAACCAATGACCATTTTTGCTGAGGTTTTTACATGATTGTCAACACTAACCTAAGGTTATCTGAATACTTTGTGGCAGACAGGGAAGATGCCTGCACCCTGCTGCACAGTGGGTGTGGTCCTGCAGAATGACCAGGGCTGATTGCAGGCACCTGGGGACTGAGAGGGGGGGACGTGAAACAAAGAGGAGCTGTTGCATGGAGGAGAGGTTAGAGCAAGTGGCAAGAAGTGGGTTTCTCTGACCAAAATAACCCAGAAAATTAGTACATTGACTGTATGAAATAAGAAAACAGGAAATCCAGGATTGGGTGAAGGTTTTTTGCCTTTTTCGTTTTTGACCCAAAGGATTTTTCCCCTGCTTTCTGTGACTCTCTGGGTGTTGGATCATCCTACTTTTGGGCCTTGTCTTATCTAACATAAACCCTGGACGGACTCATCTACAGCCACGCTTCCCTGCCCGGATATATAACGCACGTTTTGCACTTCTGACACACAGACACTCACACACTCCTATTCAGATTTGTTTTTTTTATTGGGTTGTGATTTTGGGATTTTGAAATAAGGTATAATTTTGGACATTTGGAGTGCTGCAATTGATTAATTTTTTTTGGACATTGATGAACAGAGAACAAAGAACTGCTTTCGATATTCTGTTTTTTTTTTGTTTTTTTTTTACTTTAATGGACTGATCACTTGTTTTAATTTTGATGAACTTTATATCCCACACATTCACTTTTGGACTTCATTTTATTTGTGGGAACTCTAAGTTTTGAATTATATTGAACTGATTCAATTTTTCTTACAGGTTCTTTATTTGTAATTTGTTAATGTACTGGATAATTGAACTATGACGGATAAATTTAATTTAAATTTCTATTTTGTAGCGTGGGTTCTTTGATGGGTGGGACCACCCCCTGAGATTGTTTTTTTAATTGACAGATTTAGTCATCTGTCTGGTGGGTCCGTGTACTTTGCGGCCATTCGTTTTTCGTGTTGATATGGGTAAACAGAAAACGGGAAACCATCCGATTTTCCGATTTCCGTTTGGATGAAGGGAAACAAAAAACGGGAAATGACTCGTTCCCTGTTTCTTGTTTGATCTGATATCTATTACAGGTTTATTATTCACAAGTTGGGATAAACAGATAAGTCCGGGAAAAAGGCGGTGACCTCGCAGCACCCTCCTCCTTCCCGCCCCCATCTCCTTGTTCTGCTTCTGAAGCTACACTACGGCGTAGTACTGCCCTCTAGTGAAATTATTAGTTCGCCGAGCTTAAAGCCCATTTCGAAGCATGACCCGTAACCATAATTCTTTTCTATAAATTGAGTTTCAAATTCTCACTATATATCCTTGTTCTTTTATGCTACTACATTCTAAACACATATTACCAGACGGAGAGTTACGCATTACAAACAAGGTTAGCCTCGGTTCTGCAATGTTTTATCAATCAATCTTTATTTGTTCATAACAAGTGTTATCTCAAAACAACTTACAATCGGCAGCGCAGAAGAAGGAAGTGCTTCCGGGTGAAGGCAAAGCAAGCTTTACTAAAGGAATTACGGCCGTATTTTATGTCCCGACTTGTGTAAAAATAAACCCGGAATAGATATCAGATAAAGGCTCGTTTTCCGTTTTGGATTTTCGATTACCAAACGAAAAACGGGAAACGAGTCATTTCCCGTTTTTCGTTTCCCTTCATCCAAACGGAAATCGGAAAATCGGATGGTTTCCCGTTTTCTGTTTACCCATATCAACACGAAAAATGAATGGCCGCAAAGTACAGGACCCTGGCACCCATAAAGATCTATTTCTCTTCTAGCCTTCAGCCACGCTACTACTTCCTCATTCAAATAGGTCAAACTTGTTTGAGAAATGCTCAGTAGTAATAACAGAGAACAGCAGGAAACAGTACATGCAGCATTTTAGGTGACAACACATTTTCCTTAACCTTGGGACCACACATCACGCCACAGCTCCTTGATACCTCAAAACATAAAAACAAACTTTATTGTACCAACTTGCTTACACAAAACATATTTACTCAAAACCAGGATTATGCTAAAGCAGCAGACTGTGAAGTCATAAGCCACAAAACCGTGAGATACTTCCTGCTCGAGCACCCAGATGTACAGCTGACAGGACAGTAGGCGCTGTATGACTGCAGCCTGTCTATATAGACCAGCATGCAGTGATGGCTAGTGTAATGAGAAGAGGCACACTAGATTTATTTTTAGAAAAGTGGTTAAACATTTGAAGTGTTGTGCATAGTATTGCAGTACAAAAGCCATAAAGAGATGCTGTTTGGTGTCGAATGATAAGCAGTGCTTTGCAGTAGGGATGGACAATTATGGTAAAAATAAGAATCCAGATTATTTTAAGGAATATTGAAATCACAATATAAATAATTATTTAATTATTCATTTATTCAAAAACTTCAGTATTGATTTAAATACAACTTTAGAGAACTATAGTTCTGCATGTGCAGCGAGCGGCAGTGCTCGCTGCACATACAGTATTAGAATGTGTTTATGATTGTCAGATGGCAAAACTGAAACCACGATCAAAATCCAATTAATCGTACAGCCCTACTTTGCAGGATTGAAAAAGAAGGCTCTGACACTATTTGAAGGCAGGGGTAAAACAAAAACATGCAAAAATTCAAAACTGAAAAGGTTTCAACATTTTATTTTTCTCTAAGCCTGGATATGGAGTAGGGGTGTGTGATATGACGATATGAAATCGTTAAGGATTATAACAAGGGGATGATCTCATAAAGCAGAAAGATCGTCTGTGTGGGTGCAGAGACTTTGAAGCGCACCCGACTAGGGCTGGGTTTAAAAAAATCGATCTCATCGATTTAAACTGATTTTCCTTTAACTGGTTCATAATCGATCCATAAAATCCAAAGATCGATCTTTTAACTTGGGTAGTTTTTTTCTTCTTTGGATGTGCAGAGAAGCAGCCTGTGGTATCAACCCTGATAGTCTGGTAGGGCTGGGACGATTCACTTTTCTCCCGATACGATTTATTGCGATTTTTTAGGTGCCGATTCGATTTAAATTGCGTTTCTACGATATTGCCGATTGTTGCAATCTTTAGTTAGCTTTTTTAACACTAGCGAAAAAGATGATCAATGATGATGCCTCCAGACTATATCAGGAAAAATACACATCACATGTGAGTCTGTTTTTAGGGTTTATCCAACAACCAGCTAAAGAGTATCGATTTTTGAACCAAAAAAAATCGATTTTAAAATCGGCAGACAAAAAATCGCGATACTTAGGTGAATCGATTTTTTCTCCCACTCCTATAGTCTGGTGTGATCAGCGTTTAGCGTTGCTTTCTACTGAACAAGATCTCATGAGATGTTACTGCAAACAAACATGGTGGAAGCACTATATGGGCATCACTGGAGAGTTTAAAAGCTGATGTTTGGATGTACAGTATTTTAGATTTAACAAGTACAATGGAAAATACCAGTTGGACAAAAAACAAGTAATATGCAGAATATGCATTAATGCATATCATTAAAATATGATTAATGTAACTGCTTTGGGTTTAGTTATTCATGTTTAAACAATTTTTAATGATGTACCAGGTCAAAAGGTCACTTTATAAATTTACAGCACTATTTTAACTAAGATATCCCAGACTGAATAAATATTGAATTGAATCGTGAATCAAGTGGATTTGAGACCTTGTAATATCGAATCGAATCGATCCAGAAAATCTGAATAAATACCCAGCCCTACACCCGACTAATCAATCGTAGCACATTACGCGCAGTGCATGGTGGGATCTCCTGTTTGGTTATGTAGCGTGAAGCCATAAAAGCCTGAAGATGTCTGAACAAAACTCTGTTCTAAAGCAGCTGTATTATTCACTCAGGTCATAGACATTACAGTTAGATAACATTTGTTTTAAATTGTTGCACTTTAAGAGATAATGTTGATATTGTTGTTCATTACCTTTTATGTTTACATTTATTGCACATTTTTATAAAAACTACACTCTTTAAATTAAAACCTGTTCAGAGAGTTTCTTTGGCTTTAATTGTTTTTTTCCTTTTCGGGTTTTGCATGTTTTATATGTTAAACATAGGGGAAAAATGGTCAAACACGCAAATTAGTCTAGAAAAATCAACGTAAAAAAGAATCGTGATAAAATCGTGATCGTGATATTATTTTTAAAAAATCGTGATGTGATATTTCTGCCATATCGCCCTACCCTAATATGGAGTTTGATATGTTATACATTGCCTTAAAATCACTGGCTTTTTTACCTTTAAACCATCTCTTCTCTCCCACAAAATCTGATCATTCAAACTTTCAACCAGATTAACACCGTCTTCGCAGTGCAACCGCAGTGCATAACGTGAATTAAATGTTCTCTGTTTTAAGTAATACTTTCACAGAGCAGAGAAAGGACAGGAAACATGAAGAAAAGAGATTTTTGTTCTCATCATATCTAAAGTGGAGTTGCTGTCTGATCTAGTTGCAATGCAGCTACTATCCACTCTGTGGACTACAGGCCTGATCCTTTTTATTTAAACTGTGGCTGTTACTGTTACGTTATAAGTTAGTAAACATGTAAATGAATATTTTCTTAAAATAACTCCTGAATTGCTCAGCGTCTTCATGTGCCTGTTCTTCTGAGTGCTGGTGAGGGTAAAGATGCCCAGGGTAGGGGATAGAGAGGAATCATTGATCGCTTTGAGTGTTTTTGTAATCAAATGGTGTCTTGTTGTTCAAGTGCACGGTTTTAGTGAACACGAAGACTTAAAAATTATAAGTCAGCATTTTGGTTGATTCAAACTCAACATTCCTGAGCAGTTCAGCTCCAACCTGTTTTCACTAACTCACTTTTTATTTCATGATAAATTCATCCTAAGGGAACCCGCATTGCTCCATGCTGTAAGAACAGTCTTTAAGGGATCAAGATTTTTACTGATATTATTTCCAGCTCAAACTCTGGTTATTGTGACGACCCTGCTGACTACTGAACAATCAGAGAATAGCCACGAGTAGGGATGTATACCGTGGACAGGTACTTTAATGTACCGGTCCCGAATTGGGTCAGTACCTGAATACTGTTAAGAATCTAGAAAGACGGTACTGTTATCGGTACTTAAACGTCTCTTCAACTGTCACGTAGCTATGACACTACCACTGTCTGGCTCAAGCATGTTGGTGAGGACTAAGCGTTCGAAGGTTTGGGCTCACTTTAGCAAAGTTAATGAAAACTCGGCCCGATGCAATCTTTGTCAGAGAGAAGTTGCATCCAAGGGGGGAAATGCTAGCAACATCACCAAACACTCGGAGCGCGCTCATAGTGCTAAAGGAGTGCGGGCTGTTTGATTGGTATAGCAACACGAGCAGAGTTAGCAGCCCAGCTAACACTAAAGACTGCAGCACCGACAGAGAGAGAGACTCTATTATCCGCCCCTTCGGTAAAACCCTGCCGAAAACAACACAGTCACACGGGGTTAAACTCTTGATGAAGAGTTGATGTCGTATAATTTGGATGAAAAGCCGACGGCACAGCTCTCCTCAGATGATTCCGAGCTGTTAATGTCCGCTCGGAGTGGAAACTCTTTGTTTACTGAGGTCAAGAGAGCAGCGGATGAGACTGATGGTCAAGCTGCGCTCACAGCGCCCTCTGTTGGATGAAACAGTCCACTGCTCCAGGCCTGATGTGCTGCTACACTCAATATTTTACACTCTAATATTTATTTACTCTTCGGTTATGGATATTTATCCCCATATTCAAACGGTTATTTAAATATCTAATATAAAGTGACAGCCCTAGTGGTCATCATTACAGCATTGATTTTAGCCCCACTGATATATGGGTCTGTCTGTACATGCAGTCTGTTGGGCGGCATGAAGGGGTTTTGCCATCTCCTTAGCTTTCTTTTTACCTCTGAGAAGCATTTGTAATGCATTACTTCTATTCTGTTGAAGCTTTATTGTTACCTTGTGGTAATAAAAGAAGGTTGAATCTTTTAATATCTTGTAAAGTCTTTACTTTTACACAAAATTACGTGTTGTAGTATCGATAAGAGTATCAATAAGTATCGATACCGATAAGGAGTATTGGTATTGATAAAATCATAACGATATACATCCCTAGCCACAAGTCACAGTAATCCAACACAGAAATGGCACACTTCCAGTTGATGGCATTTTGATGCTGAACGACTCCCCAAACTTTAAACATATGTTGATATGATGCAGTTTGTTGTTGGCTGGTTGTTGTATGGTTATGTTGGCTGATGCCGTCAGAAAGGGCCGGTGGGTCATGACTGTGACATGTCAAGTGTGAAGTGTAGAAAGAGTCTTGGGACTCCACGTCTCTTCAGTGTGTTCATATGAATTTCTGTTGACGTTAGCACCAACTTCAGGTCGTCACAACACTAGAGTGTCAGTCTGACATTAGCCTCAAAGGACAATCTGAGGTTGGTAAAAACACAAACCCCATGCTCCTGTATCTCACACTCTGTGTGACCCCTCAGTCCCTCCTGAGCCTCTCTGGGCTGATGTACTCTGACAGGCCAGACTGCTGAGCAGTTGTCAGATCTCAAGAATCACCAGAGAGAGCAGCTTCAGCACTTCTTCACCAGATCAGCATATCAGAGGGGCGTCTGGATGTGAAGAATGTGCAAAATGCACTTGGCATGCACAGAGTAGGGGTTTAAATCACCAGTTTCATGACGATATGATACAATATCGATTCTTTGGACAAAGATACGATATTTGTCGATAACACAAAGTCTGTCACGATTCGATTTGGATTTGATACAATTCAGGGGCGTTAGATCGATTTAAGACGATATCATGTCCTCACTACACACAATCAGCAACATTTCACCTGAAACAAGACAGAAATACAAAACAAAATCTAAGTTTCATTACTGAATGTGAAACGATGTGTTGACCTTTGGGTATGATAGTTGATAGAGGATTATAACCATCTGTATGATCTAATCATCAGTCTGTTCATCTTTTTCGCTGGCGTTAAAAAAGCTAACTAAAGATTGCAAAAATCGGCAATATCCTCCAATCGCAATTTGAATAAAATCGGCACCTAAAAAAATCGCGAGAAAAGTGAATCGTTCCAGCCCTACAACTTATCAAAACAAATACTAGAAATCTAATACAGAATGACCAGTCCAGCAGCCATTCACATATTACCATGTGTTTGCGTGGCAATGATCAACAAACCATCACCATTATACAGCCCGTGTCATTGACAACGGGCTGTATGTTTAAGCTATTAATAACTTTTAACAAAGAAAATATATGACAGAGTCAGTTAATTTAGTACAAAAAACATATACTGTACGTTCAATTGAGTCCTTTTCTCCTGTCAATGCAAACAGGACAGACAGCAACAGAGAACCACTGCTCCATGGGAAAGTCTTACAGACACTCTGTTGCAAGAACAACAACACTTTCACTAATGGCTGACAGCATGTGTAGCTGGCTCAAGCTCTGGGTAGTCACACATGTCCTGAATGCCTCTGCAGCAAGTGTGTTCACAGTTGCTACCTCATACAGAGACCCTTTAACTCTCCCCTTTGGACTCTGGTGCCCTTCAATCAGCAAAACTTTCTCAGTCCAAGGACTTGTAATGAGGTGATGCCAGGACAGCGGGCATAACCAAGCATCAAGAGGCAAGTATTAATAATTCATGTTCACTTAGTGGTTAAAAATCAGGAGTTCATTTCAATCCCTTTCTTTTCTTACAAAGACAGTCTCCTAAAATCCTCCATCAAAACAACAGCTGAGTCTCTGGTCCAACAGCTGGTCAGTGAAACCAGACCACTGAACAAATGGTCAGTCCTCTAAGATGCTTCCCTTTTCTTTTCTCTGTTTTTCTCGTCCATCTCAACTTTAGATATTTTAGGCTTTTTGAAACGTCAGCATATTCTCCCAAACAGCTGAGCTGAGTATGCAGTCTTTTCTGAGGAACTGTTGGCACTGACGTGACCTTTTCTGTGCTGCATAACCATGTGGGAAACATGGCTGTAAAATTCAGAGGCTGAATTTCATTACCAGAAGTACTTAAAATAAAGAGTTATTTAACGGTAATTTCAATAGAACACGGTAATGATTACCGTGGGAAATTTTACCACGGTTTACCATTTTACCGGTAACCGTTACATCCCTAGTAGAAAGCAACACTAAACACAGATCACACCAGACTAGCAGGGTTGATACCACAGTCTGCTTCTCTGCACATCCAAAGAAGAAAAACTACCCAAGTTAAAAGATCCATCTTTGGATTTTATGGATCCATTATGAACCAGTTAAAGGGAAATCTATTTACATCGATTAAATAAATTTTTTAACCCAGCCCTAGTATTAATACTTACAGTGTAGAGCTGGGCAAAAAATCAATTAAAGCGATTGATTAGAATTATTTTCTGCAGAAGATTTAAAAAATTAATAAACTGAGATTTTTTTCTTACTTTAGTCCAATTGTAAGTCGTTGCAATTTTTGAAAAATAAATACAATTTTCATGATGGTCAGCCTTGCAGGGTTTGCACAAGCACTTTTATAGGCTTGTATTTGTTATTTAAGTAGATTAAATATTGATCAGACAGTTTCATGCTAATACTGAAAAAATACCTCTGCCTGTTAGTGTTTATGTAGACAAACCTGCCTACGTTTATACTACAGAATCAACCTTTTATGACCCAGACTTTGACTTTAAGAGGGAAACATTTAGACAACATAAAGGCAACACTTGATTTGTTTCATTTTTATGTCACTGGGAGTTTTGTTTATTTTAGGGAGGGAAAAATCGATTAAAATCGGGGATTTTATTTCTAGGCCATATTGCCCAGCCCTATCACAATGTGGATAAAAATATACAGTTTCTAATCAGTGTTATTCAAGCATGGATACATTTCATCATCTGTCCCCGAGACAAAAAATATCACAATAAATGATGGAAGAGATGGTGATTTAAAAGGCTGAATATCTGCTACAAACTATGGCCCACTAGAGATATTGTCCTCCAAAATATAGATACAGAATCATACAGCCAAAAAAAAATCACAATACAATGTTTTTCAGTATTTTCTTACATTCTTAGATATTAATGTAACCTGCTGTGGGGGACTGACAGGCTTTTTAAGTCACTGTATTTGATGTAAATTGGATTTTAAGGTCTGTTTTGCTCCATCTTTTGGTCTCAGCTGCTTATTTCCTGTGTTGAGTCTCCAGTCTGCTGATAGTATTGTGTTGGCTTCAGGAAGAAAAGGAAACCAGCGACTGCCACTCCTTCTACAGCAGGTTCAATGAGAGCCAACTGTGACAGCAGAATGAGTCGTCCTTGACATAGAAAAGTCTTCAGCAGCCTTTTTTAGATGATAAATCTGACCGGAGTAGCACCATGAGGGCAGACGCTGTGCAATGGTGGAATTTTGACTGTGATTCACCGTCATACGTCAGACTCTTTTTAAAGATATAACATACAACAGCTGGTTAAAAGAAAAAAAATAACTTTGATCAGCCCTGCTAGTTTGGTTTTTGGTGGGGGTGGCTGGTTGTGGTGGGATGATGGTGTCACACTGATGGAGGCTGGAGGGAAAAGGTGAGTCAGCTGTCGACACTGAATGGGCCCTCCATCTTTTAGAGGTGGACAGAGGAGGTGTTAGGTTTTATGAACGATGAGTAAACAGTGGGTGATGTTCAGAAATGTTAGATTACAGCATTAATCTTACTGTACAGCTTACTTCCATAAACCACAGCTGCTTGCAGGGTAAAAAAAAAGTCGATGAGACATCTGTTCCTGTCTGACATAATTTAACTCTAGCTTGGGTAAAACAATTTTACCACCTTAGAAATCATTCTGAGCTTTCACAGTCAAATGAGATATAATGATGAGTAAACAGAGAGAAAGTAATGACCCACAGGCTCTTACAGTTTCATTAGCAGATCTCCTACCTATCACATTTTAATGAGATGTACTACATCTTGACTATTGTGTAAAAATTAGGGATGCAACAACTTTCAATTTAATATTAAGTACAACTTTACCATTACAATACGGAAAGTGAACTGCAGTATTTTGGGGTTTTAGCACAAACACTTTGATTTACTGTTGCCCTTTTACTTTTTGTTAACCTGCACTTATTTGTGAGTAGAAATCTACTGAAGTTGAGCTGAAATATCACACAACTGCTCCGCGAGGAGAGGCAGCAATATGCTCACACAGTGGCAAAATGAGGGACCCTTCTTCCTCAGGCCAGACCTGGCCCACCAGTAATAACAGGTCTCTGCAGATTTCAACAAGCCAAATTTAAGACTTTTTAAGGCATTTTTAAGACTATAATGTATACAATTTAAAACCCATTTCACTATTGCAATAGCTAATGGTGTTTGACAAATTCTGACCGGGTAGCATGGGTAGCCTACATTTAGTTCTGCTTTATAGTTACATTATAGCGTCCTCAAAAATCAAAACATTTCAAAGTGACACTGAAGTTCATGCATTTTTTAAATAAAAGTAACATCAAAAGATTTTTTAAGACCTTTCAAAATCATATTTAGGACCTTATTTTGGATTTTAGGAGAAATTTAGACATTTTAAGGCCTTAAAATCAAATTATTGGATTTAAGACTCTTTTAGACTTTTTAAGACCCCGCAGATACCCCGAATAATTTCTGGCCTTTGCCATGACCAGGAAAATAAATTTTCTATATGTAGGGCTGAAATGATTCCTCGCATAATTCAGGTAATTTGATTACAAAATATCCTCAGGGCAAATTATGTGCCTTGAGGCCTCGTTTAAATCCAGACTATTATACAGCACGGCGTTTGGCAGGTCATTTCTGTGTTGCAATGGGCTGCTGCTTCCGCTACTGCGTCACTGTATAATAGATGTGTTGCGTGGTTTGTAACATGATGCAGGAAGAGAACAGAGAGTGACAGAAACAAGAGAGTCCGCAGAATAAACAGCAGAAAGTATCCCAAGAGTGGGATCACTACATGTTAAAATGAAAAGAAAACACAGTGTAGTGTGTCTCAACGGAGTTAGCCTAGCATAACAACACTGCAGCCGAGGACCAGACACAAAAGACAACACTCACATAATACATCACCAAAAGCAGTTAATGTGATCAATAACTGATATTAGGTCAAGTAAAAAACGTACTTTGATTATGGCTCTGTGTAAAGGCTGGTTCAGAACGCTAATCAATGCGATGGCTACTTGTCTTTTTCAAATGCAACAGCTCCTTCAATTTGAATCCTCAACTTGGAAATACACATTGTTATAGCAGTAAAGACAAAATAGACATGATCAAAAATTACATTAAATAAAAATAGCCAAACTACAAGAAGTACTAAAAAGCGAGATATGACCCAGAGAAAAATAAATCTGCAAGAACAATGTAAACAAAACAAATGTAAAAGTTCAAAAATATTTACACCTTTGTACAAAGTTAAAACATTAGCATCATTTGCTTAGTTGTTACTGGTTTAGTGCTTGTTTCTGATTTAGTGCTTACTGCAGAAACAGTTAGCATCGTAAATAAAGGGCCTGTTTATCCATTTAGGTTACTATTGCACATATGAGCTGCACATTTTTGAGATACTAGCTGTAGAAATGTGTCTTAGTTTATCTGAAAGTAGATCAGACAGGAGCAAACTGTTAATGACTGACGCTGTCTCATAGAAACATAGTCTAATAAATTAATAAAAACAACTTTTTGTGTCCTAAAAACCGTTTCTGCTTGATAAATCCCATTAAATGTTTACTGTTGACCTGCTGCAGCATTGACGACGTGCTATCATGCTAAGCTACGTGCTAAGCTAACTCTGTTTGACATCAGACACACTGCACTGTGTTTTCTTTTCGTCCCTTCTTGTAGTGACCACACACTTGGGACACTCTCTGCCATTTCTTCTGTGGACTCTCTCCTTTCTGTCCCTCTCTTTTCTCTTCCTTCATGATTCTACAAGCCGCAGCAGTGGAGGTAGCAGGCGCGGTGTGCCACAGAAATGACCGTCCATGTCAAACACCGTGCACTGTATAGTAGTCCAGATATATACTTTATATGTATAATTATATATTAAACGAGGCTTCGAGGCATGAAATTTGCCTCAAGGATATTTTGTAATGGAATCATCGGAATTATCAGAGGAATCGTTTCAGCCTTACATTTTATTCATGTTTTTTTCCTCTTAAAGGAATATTTCCTTCCTAGGTGGACAATATAGACTTATGCTGTTCTATTCTAAAATGGATAAAATAGATGTTAGCTAAGAGTAAGAAATTCCTCAAAGTTTTGTTGCTTTGGAGTGTTTTTTAAAAAATTATTTCTTATAATTAACTGTGTCAAGCAAGTATGTATTTGCAATAAAGCAGTTTGTCAAACCCAAGCAAATCAAAATCTGACAAAAAAATCGAGGTAGGTAGCACACGTACGTAATATTGGGGGTGCAGCTCTAGTAAAAATGATCCCATTTCAGATAATACTCAGTTTGAACCCGAGTGGTTGTCAAATTTGAATTTAAGGATTACAGATAAGCAAAGTCTTGAGCTAAGGAGGAGTTTGGCAGAAGAGCAGAGAGCTTCACTACATGGGCATACCCTGGTTAAAGAAATGGTTTGAATTTGCCGTCTGTGTATATCCAGTTTTGGAAAAGGTCCCACTAAGCCGATGACTTGAAGCTGTTTCAGTTTGTAGAAGTTTAAAGCTTACCAGCAGAATGGAGGACAAGAACAAGATGAAGTTAGGCTGATTCATGGGTGATTAGTTTTTCATAGCCCATCTCTGTGGCTTACACCCAAAGCTCTCTCCCCCAAGTACTGATGGCGTGACGGCAGATGTGTGTTTCCTTTACTACTGAATGATTAGTCAGAGCTGCATGTTCAGCCAAAGGACAGTCTGGCTTTGAGTTCAGAGAAGCTTGGGGCCGTGAACTCATTCAACCTTATTACCCACACAGAGTGGGCATGCTCAGAATATCATCAACATGTTTTAAGAACCATCCTCCATCTTGCACTGATTACCTTGTATGGGGGTGTGACATGATCCCACACATTAGCAAAACTAAAAGAGAAAATATCTGCTTGCTTGATAATTAAATGCACTGATATTTGTTACCATCCCTGTCATGACATCAGTGCACATCGCAGTCGGCTCATGGGGATTGTGGGCAACAAACATTTCATTCCAGCTCAGAAAGGAAGGAGACTAACAAGCCACCACATGGCTCTAATTTCCACATGGTCTTAAGCCCTCGAATGCTTCAAAGCTCTGCATTTTAATTGATGTCAGACACAGAGTGTAAGCAAGCACGTGCCCCATCAAGTAAAAAATAGCACCCAGTGAGAAAGATACAGCGAGCTTACTAATGGGTGGGAGTCTGGGAGTTTAAAATAAATCAGATGTTTCACTTCATTTTCCATATTTTCAAAAACAGAATAAAATGCATGTCATCAACTGGGCATCAACAACTTGTAGGTATGTCGTTCTACTACAACAAAAACCTGTTCTCTCTTTTGTTGTAGAGCACTACGTTCTCTACAACTACGTTCAACTACAAAGTAAGACAAATAATTTTCCAGGACAATTTAAGCTTTTCCAGGACATTTCACTTTGTTCCTCATTTTCCATTTGTTTTCCATGACTGGAAAATTGGGCAATCATCTTCCAGGTTTTTCCAGGTTTTCCAGGACGTGTGGGAACACTGACAGCCTTGAAATCATTTAACCCCTTTAATATTATAATTTTAACAGTTCTCAGTTACTATTGTAAACTTAATTTTGTAAGAGTGTGCCTAAGACTTTTCTGAGTGCACCAGAAAAAATGTTAGGGGCACTCTCACAAATTTTGGGTGCATGTGCGCCCAAAAATGGTTGCACTCTGGAGCCCTGGACTACATTCCACTATTTCTCTTTGACATTTCTCTTCTTTACTGCATGGTGGTAGCTCCATATACAGATACGTTTGTTTTTCAGAGCTTTACAAACTTTTTCTGTCTTGCAGTTCTCAATAGGGCTGGACAATTAATTGCAAATTAGAGTAAATCGCAATATGGCTTGTTGCAATTTTTAAATCGCAGAAGGTTCAATATTTTTACCCCAGAATGTGTTGAACATTTTGGCATTGTGATGTATCTTGCATTCATACACTTTTTCCCACTTTTGGACCATTTTTATCTTTTTTTTTTAATCCCGTTTTTACAACTTCATGCCTATTTATTTTCCCCATTCATCTTTTTTTTGCCACTGTCTGAACAATTTGGAATTTTTACAAGGTTTTTGAAATTTGATTTCAAATTTAATTCCCAATTTTGCTGCCATAATCAATTTTCCTAAACAACTGTTTGGATATTTTTTGCCAATTTTTCCCAATTTTGTATGCAATTTCATACCTATTTGCACCTATTTATTAACCTTTTTCCGCTTTCACCCCATTTTTACCCAGTTTTTACAATTTCATACCTATTTTGCTTCTGTTCTTCACTTCTCCACTTTTCTCAAATCTTTTATCCTTAGATTAATTTAATGTCATATTGGTTTTACTATAAAAAGATCTACTGCTTATGTTTGTTTAAGAATACATAAGATGAGGAACATTAAAACAATCGCAGAATAAATCGCAACATTGGGGGAAAAAAAAAATCTCAATTCGATTTTCTCAAATCATTCAGCCCTAGTTCTCAAGGCAACAACATTGGTCTGCTTACATCTGTGATTGTACCACATGCAGAGCGCCAAGTGCTCTTATTAGTCAATATCTGGGGCATGAGGGAACAAATGACAGGAGGCAGGACAAAGCTCAACTCCAGCCACTATAACTGCGTCACCCTCAAGACAATATGGATGAAAATGTCAGAGCCCTGTGCTGCCCAACATGTGTTTTGCAGGTGTGATGGTGAGTGGACAATAGCCAATTGTCTACCCTTACCCCCCCAGTTCCTCTTGAGAATTACGCAACTGCTTTTGACTCACAGCAACTTTAAAAGTGCTATGAGGAGTTTTTAAGTAATCACAAAAAAGTCTCACTTTTAGATATATGCCTGATGGAAATACACACTTTAAGATGAGTTTTATAGCATCAAAATAGGTTATCTATAAATGCTATTCCTTAGCTTCGCGGTCGGGTCAGACAGGGCTGGACTGGCCTGGATACTCAACTTCAGGAACAAGACAATTAAAATAAAACTAGAGCAAATTTATATTATTCAGACACGTCTTAGAGCACCGGGCTGTAAGTAGAGATATATAGCCGGCAACAAAACTACGATACTAAGTTTTCCAAAAATGAAGTTGTAAAGCAATGCAGAGTTCTGAGGAAGGTCCGAGCTGCATTCATTAGCATCACAACAAACACATGCTTTGGCTTGGGTCACGTCTTTTGGCAGAAGTAGGAATTTCCAAGTTCTGAGTAGGAAACTGCAACTGGAAGGTTCCCCGAAGTCGGAATTTCCTACTGGGAACTCGGTGAAACCTCACCACCACCCAGTTGACAATGGAAGATGGATGCCCCCAGTGTGAACAGTTATTTAGCTCCTGTAATAATCCATTTATTTGCACTTCTGACTGGGGTGTGTCACTCTAGATCAGCTGTATAGTATTGTTAGACTCATATTTACAAAAATGCTGCCATAGTGATAATCACATTCTTCATACAACAACGCAAGGCGTGCTAACAACAGCTAACAATAGCCTGGTAGATCGGCATGTTTTTTTCCGACTTCAACTTGAACGCCGATAAGTCGGAGATGATGTCACTCCCAGTTCTGAGGTTACTGGAATGCAGCATTACGACAGTCCCCGCGCATGCTCACTGCAGTTAAGTAACAGTAGAAGTAATTTATATTAAGAAATCAACTATAACAAGAATGATGAGACTTTAAGAAGGTCATTGCAGCCCACAAAAACCCTCACTCTGTCTGGCGTCTTCTCTCTTCCATCCCCAACTGATTATTTTATACAATGGTCATGTTTATGTTTATGAATAGAAAATAGAAGCAACAGAGACTGTGAGACCCAAGGGTGGAAAATCCAGAGCAAAGGGAATCTGGAAAAAGTACACGGCTCAGAATAACTTGTTCTCCCCATGGGGCTTGTCTGTCATGCTCCACTCTCCATGCCACCAGGCCCCATCATTTTTTCAAAAGCTGAACAATCAGACCTCAGATTTACCAACAACACTAACCGTCCCAGTCCACTTAACCTTTCCCCTTCTCTACAAAGGGAAAAAACAAGCTGGAGTCCGAGGAGGGGGCCCCCCCAGCACCTTACCCTGCATCTGAGCAAGCCTGAGAACCCTCTCTGGGTCTTTCCCCTCCCTCGCCTGTTACCTGGGGGAGGGGAGGGGGTCTAAATATAACAATAACAAGTTTCACTGCTGGACAAGGGGACTAGCCAGTCCTTGTTTCCCAGAGTGGCAGTACATCCTCAAAGGGGTGGTATGAGGAGGACAGGAATGTCAAGGGAAAAGTATTCATAAACACAAACCCACAGGACCCTGCTGAGAAAGCCACATTCTCAGAAAGTTATGCCCTTTTTCAAAGATAAAGCCCTGGAACAGCAGAAAAATCTGACAAAACACACTTTAAATGCAAGTACCTTTAATTATAGAGTAGCACTTATACATTAGATGAACTAACTTACATTAGACAAGCTTGTCTTAAAATTTCAAGCAAAGAAATAATAGTGTAAGGTCGAGGAAAATAAGTTGATAAGACTATTGGTATCAATTCATTATCAATTATATTATTTATCTAATTCCCACATAGATTTTTAGTGGCAACAACGTCAAACACATGGCCCTACTGATATTCAATGCTGTGCTGCAGAGATTAAAACTTTTACACAATATTAGTGTATCCAGCCTTGGATAAACTTGCAAATACAGACACTGGACTTTGTGCTGCTAGTGCCAGTTAATGTCAACCTAATTTTGACCGCTCCTGTTTGCCATCTGCCATAAATAGGTGTGTGACCTCCTTGATTTGCAACTAATGTATGCAAAACAAAGGTGAATGAATTACAGTGAAGTGATGACATCAATGCCTTAAACAAAAAAATATTGGCTCTTAACAGGAATTTGTCTTGGAGCTGGAAAATCTGCTATTGTGTTGAATCAATTGAATCAAAAAAATCAAATGTCATTTTTAATTCAATTGGAAGTATCATGATTCAGTCATACTGATAACTAGGGGTGTAACAGTGCATGTATCCATACCGAACCGCTGGAAAAGGACATTCGGTTCGGTACAGTGCTGTACTGAATGAGTACAGTAAGTTTACGTTAGCCGCTGCACATGGCTCTTTAATATTCACGGGGGTATTCGTCTACGATTGGCGTGGTTAGGGAAGGCTTTTTAATATTCATGAGGAAAGTGGTCTGTGATTCGTGCTCTTGTGATCATGTACATCTCATGTGGACGTGACGTCTCACGGCGAGCCAATCAGAAGACGAATATCACAGAGCTTCTGTAACCACAGGAGCTTGTGTCTGGGGTGCATCATGGCTACTGCTAGCGACCAACCGGAGCTTGGAGACCCTCCCCCGTCGCTGAAATCTCCTGTTTGGGAACAAACATGCCAGCTCACCTGAAACGGCACCATTCAAGTGTAAAGATTTCCACAGTAAGGGAAAAAAAAAACACTGTAGTGCAAATTCAACTGCTGTATGCATTCAAGCAGCCTCTCCCAGACAGTTCAGATCAGACCAAAGCGATAACAGCATCCATCAGCGTTTCTATAGAATAGGGTCTAAGACCATATTCAGTTGTGGAAAATGCTGGTTTTAAACACATGCTAAAGGTGATTGAGCCCCGGTACACTGTAAAATCCAACAGCTGCCTTGACTTGCAAACATGAGTTAACTTTACTAAGTTAACAAAAATATGCCTTTATGACAAGTACTTATTAAGTAACAATCACCTGCATGTGTAAAAATGCAAAATACTTGTTTTCTTAAGTGAAGATTACTTTTATAGTTAAGCTCACTCGTGTAATCAATTCCACACCCGGGCCAGTACGTGGCAGTAATGCCTGTTGCAAAGGTGGCCACAGTCTTGAATTTTGCTTCTGACAAAAGTCATTCTTCACCTTGATTTATTATATTTAATTGTAATTCAGATTGTTTTAGTAAATTGGAACCTGCTTTTCATTCCTGTATAGATATTTTTGAACCACTTAGATTACTGGTGTTGAGTTTGCATGGCGGCACAGTGGCGCAGCAGGTAGTGTGCGTGCCTCACAGCAAGAAGGTACCCGGTTCGATTCCCGGGTTGGACAGGGGTCTGAAGTTTGCATGTTCCTCCGTGCACTTCCTCCTGCAGACCATATACATGCTCAGTAGGTTAACTGGCGACTCTAAATTGCCCTTAAGTATGAGTGTGAGCGTGGATGGTTGTCTGTCTCTCTATGTGGCCCTGTAACTGACTGGTGTAGGTGTACCCCGCCTCTTGCCCAATATCTTGCCCAAATATTGCACTGTCTGCGATTTGAAAATTGCAGCAAGACATATTGCGATTTAATCTAATTTGCAATTAATTGTTCAGCCCTACTACATGGGTATTCTTGGCTCACCTTATCTGTTTCATGTAAACAGCTTTAATAAACAACTGGTCCAAAAATACAAAATAGAATGTGAGATTGATCAGGAAAAAAGGGAATGAGTAAATCATTTTTCGCTCTTTTGACAAGCGTCTATGATGCCACATGAGTGAAGCAAACCCAGGACCAAAGTCATCTGAACTCTGGCCAAGAGCCATGCAGAAGTTTAAAGAAGCAAAACACTCAACTGGTGATTTGGTTCTCATGGTTTTCATGTTCAAATGATGATTACCACCACAGAAACAGAGGATTATGGGACATGGAAGTGGAGCAGCCTTCCCCTTGAGGGAAACTTTAATCTCTCCATGATCCTACAACACAAGCATGTTTAAGTATGTGAAGGAAAAATAAACCATAAGCGGCATCTAAAACAGACACAAACAGGAGACAATCATAGCAGGGAAATTCCAAGATGGCCCTCTTAAGCCTCAAAAACAAATACCTTCTACCATCTTTTTTCTTTCGTCTTTAGTTAATGTAACAGAGTATTCTATTATTTTAATGACAATTATAATTATTTATTTCTGATTAGTAATTCTTTTCAGTTTAATATTTTATTATCTGATATTTTATTCCATTTTTACTATTTGTTTATATTTTGATATAGTTCTTATCTTTTTACATTTAATTATTTTAGGTTTCATTTTAATCTTTTAACATTTATTTGTTTTAAATATATTTTAGTGTCTTATTTAGATGTCTCTTAGTTTTATTCTTTATTCTTCACTCTCTTAGATGTTTCTTAGTTTTATTGCTTTGCTTTTTCTTGTATGTGTTGTTATGAATTTTATCATTTCAATTGAGCTTCTGTGGTGTGCATAAAGGTGCGTTCACACTGGACGCTACCTGTACTACCTCGGCGATCAGTCTCCATTCAAAGTGAATGTACAGCTGCGATGGGGCGGGGCTAACCCTCCCGCGATGCGACAGCCGGCGACAAGACGACCACTTCACTCGTCGCGCGATGTCAAAGTTAAAAAAAAGTTGATCTATTCAGGCGATGTCGTGTGTGGCTGTGTGGCATCAGCCAATCAGCGATGTGTGTACGTGTGACGGTGCCGTTATTCATCCGGACTACAGGGCAGATGACTTCCTTCTAGGCGGAACTAATCTCAGTGAGGACATTTGCAGACGGACCGCGGTAAACTCACAGATGATGCTGCTGCATCATCAGCTGCAGAGTTTTGTGTCATAAGTGATTGAAAAGGATACAGCTGGAATAATGTCCGCTTATACATCCTATAATATATGATATGATCGCGGTAAAACTCGAGCGGACGTGACGTCACCGACCGACAGCCGACGCCAACGGCGACCAAACAGGTATTTATGGACGCGCGACGCTACATCTGTGGGCGACGCGACTTTGGTAGCTGGGTCGCTTGCGGTGTGAACGCACCTTTAGTCTCTGCATCCTCTTGACATCCTACCAACTATTCATTGCAATTACAGTGGCATACTACTTAGTAGATGGATCCCAGTGTTTATTTGCTAAGTGGTTAAATGAAAGTTATTGTCATCACTTATGTATGTATGTGTGTGTATATATATGCACATATATGTATGTATATATGGATGTGTGTATGTGTATATATATACATGTGTGTTTGCATCCTTTGTCAATCGTTTGTCTTGATGTTAAGCACTTTGAGCTGCAACTGAATTTGTATGAACTGTGACATATAAATAAACTTTGATTGATCGACTGATAAGGATGCAACAATATACACTTAGCCCACAGTTCAGCACATCATTTTTACCTCCACCAAGGTGGTTATGTTTTTCTGGTGTATGTTTGGGAGCGGGAGCAGGAGGAATAATTGAATATCTTTAATAAAAAAATAATTGGACTGAATTTTTTTTTCTCAGTGGCCATAATCCTCTTCCGTAGGCTCTGGTGTTGGTGACGGTAGTGACACATTTAGCAGACCTATCCTCACAGCCTGTGGTCTGTTACTCAGGAAGCTGTGAATCAAGATGAGAAAGCTATTTATGATATCTAAACCATTTCGTCATTTCACATTTTTGCAAAGAAAAACAAAAAAACAAAAAAAAACATTTCCTTTAACATCTTTGATGCAGATTATGATATTACTTTAGCCAACCCAGCTAGAGCAATGGAGGACTCTTTAAACTGATGGTTTGTCTTTAGTTTTTATTTTCTGTTTTAAAAAGGACCAATTTCCGACAAACACATCTTAAGAGCTGAGCAAAGGAACAAAAAGAACAAACATTACAAAATTGATAATATTCACAACAAGTACCATAAAATTAACAAAATAAAAGATGTACTTCATAACCACCAAAAATTCAAAAGTATTTTAAAAAAATCTTGCAATGGAGTGGCATTTAATGTGGCATTTTACACATGTTTCATATAAAGCAGTGATATTAAAGCAGCACTATGGAAGATCCTCGCTTGACCGGAGAGAGAACTCAACTACCCATGAGCTCTAGCGTGCGCCTACTGTCGTAAGGATACAGATCTACCGGTCGCGTGCATTTGTTTTGTAGGCGAATCACAGAAGCCAGGACTTCGCTACAAAGTATTCTTCTGTCTTCAGCGGCTGTTTGCAGGATGGGTAGTGACGAGGTAATGTATTTATTTATTTTTGACTAAATGACGATGTTAAAAATCGCTAAGTTCAACTTGGTTTTATTGCCGTGAAGTCGCCCCCGTCCTGTTGAAGCGATAAAGTAAAGACAACCACGAGCTGGTGATATCACACACTTGAAATAGGTCTAAACAAAACTACATACTGGTACGTTCAGGATTTGTTGTGCTGTACTTTTTTCCTGTCAAGTTTTTTGAGGAACTTCGTCATAAATTAGTCGCTAACATACCTGATAGTAGTCGGACATCCCTCCTCGTCTTTTATTTCACGCCAGCGAGTGAACGCCGAACCAATGTTTATTCTAGTCCGAGCATTCAGCTTGTTTTTCTCTCGCTTTCTTTGTTTTGTATCCTCCGACAAAACTTTTCTCTTCCTGACGTTGTTGCCTCCGCCATGGTTACAGCTCCGCGATTGGCTTTCGCCGAGACTTCCGAGTTTTAAACGAATCAGGAATCGGGGTAAGTGACGTATGCCGTAAAGCAGTCCAAACGTGTAGTTTTTAGTGTGGCAGGGTTCCCACCATCCACCTCGAAGTTACATAGCGCCAGTTAAAGGGATACAGACCACTCCAGACCACGACAGAGGTTCCATTGAACTCATTGTAAAGTGGTGGACCATCACAGTGAATATCGAAGGATTATATTATGTTTGAAAAGCTACATAGTGTTGGTTTAACATAATGGCACCTTGATAGAAATAATTACACATCTTTAGCGAGTAAAGAGCCTTAGAAAGAGCTTGGTTAAGAAACACATCCACACACAGCCACCAGCATACATGCAGAAACCCCTGAACACACACAGACAATACCTAACATCATTTTTACATCACACGGCCAGAACGGTAAAAAAACAAGACCAAACCAATCACCCCAAAATTACATTCCATTGTACCTTGTTATCTCATTAACTGGATGCAAACAGCAGAGCGTACACAACAGACACGCTGTCACCTGCGTACAACGACATTGAAACTTTTGACACAACTTCCAACCAGGGCTGAAAAATTAATTGCAAATAAGATTAAATTGCAATATGGCTTGTTGCAATTTTCCAATCGCAGAAGGTTCAATGTTTTTAGCCCAAAATGTGTTTCACATTTTGGCATTGTAATGTAGTTTTTTGCAATTTCATGCCTATTTTTTTTTACCTCTATTCATACACTTTTTTCCCACTTTTGGACCATTTTTACCTTTTTTTAACCCCGTTTTTACAACTTTATGCCTATTTTGCCCCCATTCATCTTTTTTTGGTTTCTGTCAGAACTATTTTTGGAATTTTTACATGGTTTTTGAAATTTAATTTTAATTTTCATTCCCAATTTTGCTGTCATACTCAATTTTCCCAAACCACTTGTGGATTTTTTTTGCGAATTTTTTCTCTCTTTTTTTTTTTTTGCAATTTCATACCGATTTTGCACATATTTATTAACCTTTTTCCGCTTTCATACCAATTTTACCCAGTTTTTACAATTTCATACCCATTTTGCTTCTGTTCTTCACTTCTCCACTTTTTCTCAAATCTTTTATCCTTAGATTAATTTAATGTAATATTGGTTTTACTATAAAAGGATCTACTGCTTATGGTTTTTAAGAATACGTAAGATGAGGAACATCAAAACAATCGCAGAGTAAATCGCAATATTGGGGGAAAAATGACTTAGGTCACCTCGAGTGTTGTAAAGTGTTCTATGAATAAATTTTGATTGATTGATTGATTGATCTATCCCCTTAAAGGTACTATGAGGAGAATCTATTACCGAAGACATTAAGACTCTGCTCCCCATGAGCATGCGCACTGATTGTCGTAATGCTGCGTTCCAGTAACCTCGGAAATGGGAATGACATATCCGACTTATCAGCGTTCCAGTTGAAGTCTGAAAAAAACATGCCGATCTACCAGGCTGTTGTTAGCTGTTGTTAGCACGCCCTGCGTTGTTCTTCACAAATATCACATGAAGAATGTGATTATCACTATGGCAGCATTTTGTCAATACAAGTCTAACAATACTATGTATACAGCTGATCTAGAGCGACACACCCCAGTCAGAAGTGCAAATAAATGGATTATTACAGGAGCTAAATAACTGTTCACACTGGGGGCATCCATCTTCCATTGTCAACTCGGGGGTGGCGAGGTTTCACCGAGTTCTCAGTAGGAAATTCCGACTTCGGGGAACGTTCCAGTTGCAGTTTCCTACTCAAAACTCAGAAAATTCCTACTTCTGACTACAACTGGAACGCACCAAAAGACGTGACCCAAGCCAAAGTGTGTGTTTGTTGTGATGCTAATGAATGCAGCTCGGACCTTCCTCAGAACTCTGCATTGCTTTACAACTTCTTTTTTCAACAACTTACAGGATGCAAAGCCACGAGGTAATGTAACTCTTTCTAGTTACGTAGCGGTAGTTTTTGATGTGTGACAACAAGCAATTTTTGGAAAACTTAGTATCGTAGTTTTGTAGCCGGCTATATATGGCTACTTACAGCCCGGTGCTCTAAGACTAGGAGTGGGAGAAAAAATCGATACACCTAAGTATCGCGATTTTTTGTCTGCCGATTTTAAAATCGATATTTTTATTCAAAAATCGATATTTCCCCCCCCCCACACACACACGCACACTCACACTCTATAGGCGCTAAAGTCGCCAAACTGAGGCAAGCTACATTGCTGGATAAAACAGGCCATAGCTGTTAAAATAGTGCTGAGTAGATTTACTACTTTTCACCAGCAGATAGTGGACAGGTGACAGGTTTCTATTCAAAGTTTTGGCGTACATTTATTTTAAAACACACACACCGGACCGAGGGACGCGAGTGTGGCTGCAGAGGCTGTGGAGCGGAGCAAAGAGAGAGACACAGAGTGATAGAGAGTACTCACGATGCCGAGAGTACTTTGTCAAGTACTGTCTGACTCTGAATCTGAGGAATATTTACTCTCTGAGGATGACGGTCAGTCGTCCAGTGAGGAAGAAACTGGCAGCGAAAAGAAAGGAAGCGAGCGGCCCGCCATTACAGTCCCGAGCAGTACATAGCCTACCGACAGCTTTTTCTTCCTGTCGGCGACTGCCGAAGAGTGCACATAGTCTGGGATGCAGGGAAGCTCAAAACACCGCAAAAAGTGACGGTGTTAGCGGAGAATGAGAAAGACGGAGCTCTGGTCAAACGAGGAGAAGCCGGGGTAAACAGTGCAGGCAGCAGAGGCGTTTCATGCTCGCCCGGTGAAATTACAGTGATGACGATGGCTGGGAAAACTAACCACTTTGAAACTATAGCCTTTTAAATCTTGATAGCAAAATTGAATATTTCTTGAAAAACTCTGTTGCCTGAAGGATAATAAGCTTACTTTTTATATGCAATCCAGGCTTTTGAAGAGAGGGGGCATAACCAGCTGGTTAAAATATATTGCTGAATAAATCCTAAAAACAGACTCACATGTGATGTGTATTTTTCCTGATATAGTCTGTAGGCATCATCATTGTTCATCTTTTTCACTGGTTTTAAAAAAGCTAACTAAAGATTGCAAAAATCGGCAGTATCGTGAGAATCGCACTTAAATCAGACGCACCTAAAAAATCGCAATAAATCGTATCGGGAGAAAAGTGAATCGTCCCAGCCCTATCTAAGACGTGTCTGAATAATATAAATTTGCCCTAGTTTTAATTCTCTTGTTCCCGAAGTTGAGTATCCAGGCCAGTCCAGCCCTGTCCGACCCAACCGGAAGGCTAAGGAATAGCATTTATAGATAACCTATTTTGATGCTATAAAACTCATCTTAAAGTGTGTATTTCCATCAGGCATATATCTAAAAGAGAGACCTTTTTTGTAACTACTTAGAAACTCCTCACAGTCCCTTTAAAAAAGGTTTTTTTTACAAATACAATAAAAAAAGACATGGAAAAAAAAGACCTTTTCAAGTGCAGTTATTCCTTGGGAACATATGTTATATCTCTTTTACAGCACCTAGAAAAACAAACACACAAATTTGACCTCCAAACAACTGTAATTATCATTGTTTTTAGACAAACTCTATATTAATATTTGATTGATGCTGTATTTAAACATTTTTCCAAATATAAAAATTGCAGTTATTCCAAAGTGTCATTGAACACATGTATGTTGAGTCTGTCGTGAAGTTTCCAGGTGAAAAGGTAATAGATGTTCTGCTTAATCAAATGCAGGCCCACAAGGCTGCTTGACTTTACATTGGGAGACTAAGGCCCCATCCACACGAAGCCAAACCGAGGTCTAAGCGCATACATTTTTTGCTGAATCTGCGTATCAACCATACGAAGACGGCGTTTTGGGGGTCTGTAAACGAACATTTTTGAAACCAGGTTCCAGAGTGGAAAAATTTTGAAATGCCGTATACGCAGCTCCGTGATTACTGGCTCTCTGCAACTTTTCAGATACGCTTACGTGATAGTTTCATATCGTCATTGACACGCATGCGCCACACGCGGCAACAACAACAACAACAATGGTGGCATACGGTGTAGCATATGTGCTAATGAAGCTAGTGACCCTACTATCCCTGATGCAGCAAAATTTCCTTCTTCTCAATCACCACCGAGTTGAACAAACAATTATCGAGGACACATTACAGCACTTTACGATCACTTTATCACAATGTCTGTTTACAACTTTTGACGCAAGTGCGCATGCCCACTGTTTTTTCATCTGTTTCCGTCATATTGTTACAGCGCCCCTAGAGGTCTGGCATGTGTTTTTACAGCGTTTTGATGCATTCATGTAGACGCACACATTTTCTGAGACGCCTTCGTCTTCATGACGATCGTTTCTGAAACTGTTAAGCGTTTTGTCTTCGTGTGGATGAGGCCCAAGGGGTCATTCAGATATGGGTGCATATTGCTGCCTTTCCTTTCAAAGCAATGGTCTGATGCAGCTGCACACATACAGGGAGAAAAGAGTGCAAATGAAGAAATCTGTTAGCCAAATCCAAAAATAAAGCAAATCATGCATGCATACAAAACTGTGAAAGTTGAACCAAACAGTTCTTTAGTTTAAAGAGAGTAGTTGCATCCATACAGTACTCAGCCTGTTATGAATAGATGTTTGTTGACTGACTGATCCATTATTTGTCCATCAGCTGTTTGACATTTTTATAAGGAAGTCAAAACTATCTGTAGTCTGACCAGGTCGGCTGAGTAACGTCATTTGTCAGACTCACTAACCGGCTGATAATGAATGCATGTGTGGTGTCTGCACGCACAGTAGTGGAACCAGACTCAAAATAGCACATAGGTGTGAATGAGGCGTAGTCCTGCAGTCCCCATGCGTGCTGCTGACATAAGCTCCATAACCTCATCACCCCCCTACCCAAACCATTGACCAAAAAGACAACAGTAGACTCTAAAAGCCATTTTGTGAGTCACAGAGCAGCACCACAGCCTCTTGGTCCTCTTCACAGCGTGAAAAAAGCTAAACTATCCGAGGCGTTTAGTGACACTGGTACATTTGTGAGCCTTTGACGTTTATCAGAAAGCCGCCATTCAGGAAGACAAAAAGGCCATTGAAGCCTCTACAAAGAATTAATATTATCTCAACAGCAAACAAAGAAGGCTGCTGCTTACTGAAAGTGAACTTAAGAAGAATCACAGATGCACTTAAATTTAGCCTCAAGGCTGGAATGAATGAAGTATTTATAGTGTTTTCTGCCCAAACTTTTCTTAAACGTAATATCTTAACTGCCACTCCAATGGATTCATCCAGGAGTGGCGAATGAGCTGCATAAATTGATATGTGATGGCTCACAGTGGACAAATGAAAGACTTAGTCACCACCTCTAAGAGTACAAAAAACTTAATGCTGCTCACGTCCATTCACAGGCAATAAAGCAAGAACAAAAAAAGTGATCACATGCGTTTCCTCACACACGGCTCACATCCTGTTGGCATCAGGCAGTGGGCAGATCAGAGTTCAAGAGCATCATCAAATATCCAAAAGCCTTCCAAAATTAATCTTAAAAGTGTCTGTTTTCAAGCTCAAATGGGCAGCATGCTTAGCTTATCATGAAAAATACTACAGTACAGACAAGTTTGCAGTTAAGATACATCCTCCATCTGATAAAACTACTGATAAACTACTCTACTTTTCCCAAACAACTCCTTACTGCTGGAGAAAGCCTTGCTCTAATCTCAGCCCATGTGATATTTCGTTAGTGTGACGTTTGTCAATACTGGACTGCAAAGGGAGTCTTAAACAACCTTTGACCAGAAATGTACTGAATGTTGAAAAAATGAAACATTGGCATGTGTTATGATTTGGTTTGGTAGGTGTCAGATTTGTTGGTACTGCGGCCTTATCAGTACCAGAACTGGATTCCAACTAGGGCTGAACAATTTGAGAAAATAATCTAATTGTGATTTTTTTCCCCCAATATTGCGATTTACTCTGCGATTGTTTTAATGTTCTTCATCTTATGTATTCTTAAACAAACATAAGCAGTAGATCTTTTAATAGTATAACCAATATGACATTAAATTAATCTAAGGATAAAAGATTTGAGAAAAAGTGGAAAGTGAAGAACAGAAGCAAAATAGGTATGAAATTGCAAAAAAAAAAAAAAAAAGAAAAGAGAGGGGGGGGGGGGGATTGGCAAAAAAAAATCCAAAAGCGGTTTATGAAAATTTATTATCGCAGCAAAATTGGGAAATAAATTTAAAATTAAATTTCAAAAACCATGTAAAAATTCCAAAAAGGTTCTGACAGTGGCCAAAAAAAGATGAATGGGGGCTAAATAGGCATGAAGTTGTAAAAACGAGGTTAAAAAAAAGGTAAAAATGGTCCAAAAGTGGGAAAAGGGTGCAATAATAGAGGTAAAAAAATTGCAAAAAACTACATCACAATGCCAAAATGTTCAACACATTTTGGGCTAAAAATATGGAACCTTCTGCGTTTTGAAAATTGCAACAAGCCATATTGCGATTTAATCTAATTTGCAATTAACTGTTCAGCCCTAATTCCAAACCCTAATGACAACCCCAAAGAACACCGACACTTCTTAGTTCCTTAAAAACATTTCTTGTTGAAGCATCTCTTAAACACACACAGAGAGCATAGCAACAGTGCTGTCACCTTTCAGCTGTGGGACTTCCTCCTCTGACCACAAAAGGTGTGTCTCACACACACATAGCAGGCTAAACATTTAAAAAGCTCCAGTTCTTGATAAAATGAAGAACCGTGTACGTACACAACATGCCATGTTAATCTGTTGTTAAAGTCTGATTCTAGGGACTGAATGATATGACATAGGGCTAGGTATCGATTCAGATTTTCTGGATCGATCCAATTCGATATTACAGGTCTCAAATCGATTCGATTCACGAATCAATTTGATATTTATTCAGTCTGGGATATCTTAGTTTAGATATTTCTGTAAATTTAAAAAGTGACCTTTTGACCTGGCACATTAAAAATTGTTTTTACATTAAGAACTGAACCCAAAGTAGTCGCATTAATCATTTATTAATGATATACATTAAAGGTGCGATGAGGAGAATCTATTACCGGGGACATAAAGACTCTGCTACCCATGAGCACACGCGACGACTGTCGTAATGCTGCGTTCCAGTGACCTCGGAACTGGGAGTGACATCATCTCCGACTTATCGGCGTTCCAGTTGAAGTCTGAAAAAAACATGCCGATCTACCAGGCTATTGTTAGCTGTTGTTAGCACGCCCTGCGTTGTTGTATGAAGAATGTGATTATCACTATGGCAGCATTTTTGTAAATATAAGTCTAACAATACTATGCATACAGCTGATCTAGAGCGACACACCCCAGTCAGAAGTGCAAATAAATGGATTATTACAGGAGCTAAATAACTGTTCACACTGGGGGCATCCATCTTCCATTGTCAACTCGGGGATGGCGAGGTTTCACCGAGTTCCCGGTAGGAAATTCAGACTTCTGGGGGCGTTCCAGTTGCAGTTTCCTACTCGGAACTTGGAAATTCCTACTTCTGACTACAACTGGAACGCACCAAAAGACGTGACCCAAGCCAAAGTGTGTGTTTGTTGTGATGCTAATGAATGCAGCTCAGACCTTCCTCAGAACTCTGCATTGCTTTACAACTTCTTTTTTCAACAACTTTCAGGATGCAAAGCGACGAGGTAATGTATCTCTTTCTAGCTACGTAGTGGTAGTTTTTGATGTGACGAGACTAGCAGGGTTGATACTAGGGCTAGGACGATATGCTTTTCTCCTAATCCGATTTTTTTAGGTGGCGATTCGATTTAAATTGTTATTCTACAATATTGACGAATTTTGCTACTTTAAGTTAGCTTTTTTAACACCAGTGAAAAAGATGAACAATGATGATACCTACAGACTATATCAGGAAAAATACACATCAAATGTGAGTCAATTTTTAGGATTTATTCAGCAATATACTTTAACCAGCTGTTTGTATTCTCTCTTCAAAAGCCTGTACTGCATTTAAAAGTGGCTTATTAACACAGACTAAAATGAAGCATTTTAATTCAGAAAAAAACGATTTTTGGACAAAAACATCGATTTAAAAATTGTCAAAAAAAAAATCCTGATACTCATGAGAATCGATTTTTTCTCCCACCCCTAGCTGATACCACAGGCTGCTTCTCTGCGCGTCCGATTAAGAAAAAACTACCCAAGTTAGAAGATGGATCTTTGGTTTTGTGGATCGATTATGAACCATTTAAAGGGAAACTGATTAAAATCGATTAAATTGATCTTTTAAACCAAGCCCTAATATGTCATGATAGTATTAGACAGTTAGAAGAACACTCTGCCTGCACAAACTCTAATTCACAGAGACAGACTAGTCTCCATCATCCTTAACAGACATCAATTTTCCACTCAAATTATGACAGTGCATAATAAAAATGAGACAAAACGGTCAGGCTCAGTTCCACTTTTGAAACATGCACATCTGCTACATCAGACTGAAAACAAAACCATATGGAAGGGAATAACAGAAAGACAATGGCCCGCATACATCTGGCTCAAGATGAGAGCTAAATCCTGACAGAGATCTTTCAGGCTCTGTAACCTCCCCCACTCCAACACCCTTCCACCCTTCCAGCGTGGACCACGCAGGGCATGACATGACATACAGACCAGGGACTGGCCTACTTTTGGAGAAGCTGGGGCATTTGTTGTGTCTGCGTACAAGGCTTTATGGGGTAACATCCTGCTTTCTCCTTGATGACGGCTTATTCCTCCTTAACACTGAAGTGAATTAGATGCTTTGTTGTAAACATGCTGTATTTCCTGTTAAGGTCTCGCACTTGATCGGCTATTTGAGCATCTATCAAATGAGGAACTGGACGTCAAGTGTCAAACAGACACTATGGCTGTGTCCGAAATGGCATACTAACGTCCTACTCATACTGAGTGTGACGTCAAAATGAGTATGTAGAGTGTTCACATTAGATAGTATGAAAAGATTGAGTGTGCGGGAAATACCCAGATGTATACTATATCGGAAATTATTTTAAGTACGCGAGGTGGGCATAGGCAGCTACTGTATATTTGCTGACCAGTAGCCTGTTCCTTCTCTTTTACTTGTTTGGAATGTTAACCGTGCACTTGGTTGCACAGCTACTGTATATTTGCTGACCATCAGTCTGTCATAGGGATGGGAATCGAAAACCAATTCCAGTTGAGAATCGTTAACAGCTCCATCAAAGAATCGATATCATTAATCTTTTTGCTTATCAATTCCCTTATCAATTCCTACCACTGACAGAGTTCAGAAGCATCAGAATTGTAGCTTAATTTTCATTGCACCTACTACACAACCTTAAGTGAGTGGAAACACCAGCAACTTGCAGAAGCAGATGTCTATGCTGTGATGTATGTTTGACATTGCTGCCACTGAAAATCAGACCAACATTTGCCCACTTGCAAAATCTGCAGGAATCGATAAGGGAATCGTTAAAGAATTGGATCGATTAGCAGGATCGTTAAAAGCATTGGTATTGATAAAATCTTATCAATTCCCATCCCTAGTCTGTCATTTGCCGTCCTTCTCCTTGATCAGGAGCACAGCTTGGTTTGATAAGTCAACCTTGTTAATCTACTTTTTTGTACTGGAACTAACTGTGCACCAATGTCTATACTGCTCATATTATCATGCATGTTTTTTATGTTGTTATGTCTGAATGTGAATTTGCTGCAAACCAAATTGCCCTTCAAGGGACAAATTAATAAAATGAACTATGAACTATACTAGTCACACTCAAACGCCCCATAATGCATTGCGCCATGCAAGACCAACCAGCATTCAGCTAAAAATCGGCTACTAGCAAACTTCCCGTTTTCAAAATAAAACCATCTTTTATTATCTCCTTTTAGTTCTTTAACGCTTTTGTAAATGGGCTCTTGTTTTGGAGCCGACCGGAAGTTTCGTCGATAGCATAGTGGCGCGCATAGCGGAATGTTCGAAATGCGGAAATAAAATTTGTATCTGTGCGTTTTATGGCTCAAATGACCACATTTTGGTATTCTACGTGGTGACTTTCTCACCTAAAATGCTCTCTGAACTTTCAGATGTGGCGAATCAACAGAGATATTTGATAGCCTGGTGTGCTTCTGATTTTTGTCGTCAGAGGTTTGAAATGCATCATGGGAAACTTAGTAGTATACTACAGTGTGAACGGTTGGCATCCTAATCATACTTATAGTATGTAGTATCTAGAATATACACATGAGTTTGTAGTATGTAGTACGTTAGTATGCCATTTGGGACACAGCCTAAGACTGGGCAATGTTGACAAAAATCAGATCTTGATAATTCTTAGCTGTATGGAAATGCATAATATATACTTATTGGCCACTTTATTAGGTACACCTTGCTAGTTGTGGGTTTGCCTGCCAGTTATTTGAGCCATGGCTACAACAAGGTGCTGGAAACAATCCTCGGAGCTTTTGGTCCATATTAATACAGTAACATCACTCAGTTGCAGCAGATTTGTCAGCTGCACATCCATGGTGTGACTCTGCCTGAAGGTGCCCTATTGACCTGAGATCTGGTGAGTGCAGAGGCCAACGCAGTGCGGTGAACTCAGTCAGCTTACAGTTGTGTTAATGAGCAGCTGAACAGATGTGCCTAAAAAAGCTGCCAGTAAATATATGCCTTCGTGTTTTCTTTACGTAAAGAAAAAAAGAAATGGTTGCCTCAATTCCAGCATAATACATTTTAATATGACTTTACAATAGGGCTGGGCGATACGGCCTAGAAATAAATAAAATACGATAAAATGTACGATTTTAATCGATTTTTCCCTCCCTAAAAGAAACAAAACTCCCAGTGGCATAAAAATGAAACAAATCAAGTTTTGCCTTTATGTTGTCTAAATGTTCCTCTCTTAAAGTCAAAGTCTGGGTCATAAAAGGTTGATTATGTTGTATAAACATAGGCAGGTTTGTCTACATAAACACTAAAAGGCTGAGGTATTTTTACAGTATTAGCATGAAACTCTCTGATCAATATTTAATCTACTTAAATAACAAATACAAGCCCACAAAAGCGCTTGTGCAAACCCAACAAGGCAGACCATCATGAAAATTGTAATTTTTTTCAAAAATTGAAACTGCTTACAATTGGACTAAGGCAAGAAAAAAATCTCAATTTTTATTTTTTTTAAATCTTCTGCAGAAAATAATTCAATTCAATCAATTTTTTGCCCAGCTCTACTCTGTTATAATAATCTAATGACTGTTAGCATGGCAACGCATGTATAACTCTTTTACACCAAAATATTGATATACTTATTATTACTGTTTTCCATCAAAAATGGTTACTGATGTCTTTTATTTTTATTGCCGTGGTAACTGATGATATAATTTGATTTTTTTTCTAAAACCTAGGGATGCAGGATAATGGATTTTTGCCAATACCTGCTATGAAACTGTATTATGATTTTTTACAAGTGCACACATTTTTTACATCACAAAGACTTACTTGTTGATCTCAATGTGTTAGTCTATTTGTATTCAGAACAACTACAACACAAGAAAAACAACATTTCACATTTAAAAATTAAACTATTTCTAAATGTACCTATTCATTGACGATAAAGTTAAGCATTATATCAGCAACAGCATATGTGTATTTTGCTGATATACACTAATGAGTCATAACATTATGACCATTGATTGTGTGTGAGTAACACTTATTATTTCATCATCATGTCATCACTTAGTGGGCGAGATATTTATTAGGCAGCAAGTGAACATGTCCTCAAAGCTGATGTCAGAAGCAGCATCATGGGCAGACATAAGGATTAGAGCGAGTTTGACAAGGGCCACACTGTGATGGCTTTAAGGACTGGGTCAGAGCATCTCCAAAACAGCAGCTCATGTGGGGTGTTCCTGACCTGTGGTGGTCAGTTTCAAGATGGTCCAAAAAAAGAACAGCGGTAAACCAGTGATTGGGTCATGAGTGGCCTGGGCTTACTGTTGCACATGAGGAGTAAAGGCTGGCCAAGGAAGTTAATGCATATCCACAGACCAGTCAAGGTGCTCATGGTGGTCATACTGTTATGTGCATGTGAATAGGATGTACATGACTGATATAAAAGCAAAATTTAAAATAATGGCTGATACTGACATTCAACAATTTATGTCAGTATGCTATACTAATGACACTGTGTATCCCCAATGATAACAAAAGTTCATCATTAAAAGCAATCAGTAAAACAAACAACTTATAGTCACTCGCAAAGACTAAACATTTCAAAATGCCATTGGGCCTTAAGCCTGTTTTTCAATTAACAAAGCTATTTAGAAATTAACAATACACATCATCCATTGCAATACACATATATTAACAATTACCATGTACCTTACTAAATAGGGGTGGGCATATCGATCTTAATATCAATAGTATCGATACTAGGGATGGGATAAAATATCGTTTGGCAATATATTGCGATACAGTACGTGACGAAATGCATCGACTTTGAAAAAAATGGATCACGAAATAAAGACGTCACGTCCGGTAATAGCGCATGTGACCAGAAGTGACGACAACAAACATTAGTACCAACTACCTTGTCTCCAAAAATCCAAACAATGGAGTTGAACAAGGTCAAAATTGAGGACGCTCCGCCTGGATACAAGTCATCTGTCTGGCAGTATTTTGGCTTTTCTCATTAAAAAAGATGAAAACGGCGAGATCGAGCCTACCGCTCGTTAGCATACACTCTCCCTAACCTCTCTAGGGTTAGAGAGAGTGTTATGGTTTGTGTTTGGCCTGTTAGGCCTTGTGTTTTCCTGTGTGCAACTCAAACAAAACAAATAAGCTGAAATTACACAGTCATATTTTTTCTTTTTTGATATTGTATCGTGACGTATCGTATCGTGACCCGGGCATATCGAGGTGCAGCGTATCGTGAGTTTAAGTGCATCGTCCCATCCCAAATCGATACCAAGCTGAGTATTGGTATCGGATCGATACTAGCGTGATGAGATCAATACTGCAGTTTCTCCCATGTCGTCTTTACTTTACTTCACTCCGCTCCGACCACCGCTTCCAAATGGTGCACCTCTCTCCCTCTATAGCTGCGTTTCCATTACCCCTCGAATTGCGCAAAACCTGAATATCGCAACAAAAAACTGGTAATGGAAACACCTAAATTTTGAAAAAAAACTAAAATATCGCAAAAAGGTTTTTACGCTCTCAAGAGGAGGTTTTTCAGACGTTTTGACATTCAAATATATCGCAAAAGCGCTATGGAAACACTTTTTCCGCAATTATACGTCACAGGATGTGACGTACCTGGTCACATGATCACTTCTCTCGGAGTAAACATGGCGTGGGAAGTTTGGACAGAGGGGGAGACTGAGACTTTTCTTGCCATTATTCTCGGGAAAAACACATGTGCCATTATAATCAGAAAAACAACAGAGGAACGCAAAGTGTTTTAGGGAGATAGAAATGGAAATAATGGAGAAAGGGTTCGCATCCATCTTCCTGCAGTGAAATCTCGCGGAATATTTGACAAGAGTTCTGACGCTACTGCTGAGAACAACCTTCAATGGAAACACGTTCAAAGCGCAAATATACTATGTCGAAATTTTAGGAATATCGCTTTTATTTTGTGAAAAACTGTAATGGAAACCCAGCTTATGTCAACATGTTACTGTTCCTGAACAAAAGCCTATAAATCTGTCAATATGGAAACAGAACCAAAAGGGCAACAAGAGAGGGCTTTGTGAGCAGAAAGCCAAAGGTTAAGGTTAACTGTAGTTTACACTTTATTTGTGCAATGGAAGGTATTGTTTGTTGTGATGTTGACATTGTTATATATATATATATTTTTTTTACATTGCTGCTTGATTTTGCACTTGTGATTTTTTTTTTCTTAAACGTGGAGTAATTTATTACTTTTTTACAGTTAAAATTTTGTTCTATTGTCGTGGTTCACTAATAAAAAGCATTTTTATTGCCTAAAATCTTTGTGCTGTGTTTTACCATAATCATAATCAACCAACTCAAGGCAAAATTACAAAATTATTCAATGATCATTACATTTCATGTAAAAGTATCGGTACCGGCGATACAAGCCCTGTATGTACTTAGTATTGGATCGATACCAATATTCCCAGTATCATATTACCAACCCCAGCACAAACTACAACCAAACAGGGAGTCTATAGTATTGGAGAGGACAACCCGAAAACTGGGGACAGATTTGGATTCAAGCATTTCTCTGCTTTACAATTTTCGACACCATGTGAATTTTAGAGCTGGAAACTCCCCGAGAGAAGTGCTCTCTCACTGTCCTCACCGCAGAGGGTTTGGTAAATGACCGTTTCCTCTTACAGAAAAGCTTTTCTGTTCTCAGAAAATGAAGAGCCAATATTTACTTGAATTTATGTCGCACGCGCTCGAGAGCCCTTAACAATCTCTATGCCCAGCTTCCGTTACAGTCGAGAGGTGGTTTACACAAGTTGTAAAAGCACAAAAGGACCAAACAGAGACACTTTACGAGGTCTACTTTATGGCCACATATTACATGTTTGCTTTTGTTAATGATAGTGAAGCGTGTGAGGAGTAAACAGTGTAGTGGAGAGGCTAACGTGAGGGCACAGCCGTCGCTGCTTACCTTTTTGGCTAGTTTCCCGTCCTCCCCTTCCTCTGTGCTCCCGTGCCTACAGATAAACTAAATCTCCTGCTCTCATTCTCTCCCGTAAGGTCCACCGGAGCCCATCCGACACCCAAACGCCGCCACCTCCCCGCAGTCTGTCCGGTAGCTCTGGTTAAATCGATGCTGGTCAAACGGAGTCAGCCCCCCTCGCGCACAGCTCCTCATGCCGCGAGCTGCTGCAGCTGTCTGGGCACGCGGCACACCAGTGACAGTACGACGCACGCGCACGAGCAGCGGCGGGAGGCGCGGCTCCAGCAGAAAGTTTGGGTTCCGTGTTCTGCAGGAACTCGGAGAAAAAAGACGGTAAGAGCTCGCGTTTGTAGTTTTTATTGTTTAATGTTGCAGCGCGGTTGTTGATGTGAAACAGGGGGAGAGTTTCGGGGTCTTTACTTTGTGTTGCATGGCTGATTGATCAGCATTATATCATCTGCAAGCAGGCATTTCATTGACTGAATGTGGGTTAAACAACACTCAATTGCAACGCTGACCCTTTATTGCTCTGACCTTGTATACTCATCTTTGAGCTTAATCCAAACGACATGTTAGCTTAAACTTAGGGATGTTTTAATAAAGTAGCAGGACGAAACAAAAACTCCAAAATAGCAAAACTGTCTATTTGCGCCATCTGCTGTACATGTCAAACGTACACAGCTGACGTTGATCTGCGTTTTTCTTTAGTTTACTTTTTTGTTACCCAGTATAACCTGTTTTAAACTGTTGCTACACACATATCCCCAACAGCTTTAAGTTGTATGTCCCATGATGCATATATTCCCAATGTGAGGGTTGGAAACACTGCTACATCAAATAGGATCTGGAGCTGGCTTGCATAAGCAAGAAGAGATCGAGATGATTTCAGCTGAAAAGTTAAATCAATCAAAGTTTATTTAAATAGCACAGTTCATACAAATTCAATTGCAGCTCAAAGTGCTTTACATCAAGACAAATGATTGACAAAGGATGTATATATTTACATACACATAAATACACAAACATGTATATATCTATATTCATGTTCAGAAGCTCCTTTGTGCCCACCGCCATCAGACTCTTAAACAGCAGTGGAGGCCACAGTACATCACTGCGCTGACCTCCCCGGGACTAATTGATATTTATGGCAATATCACAATATTACACTGCACTTTAATATTTAATATATATATTGTTACAACTACCAACGTTACTCTGTTGCACTGTAATTACTGTATATTACTCCATTACCCTTTTACCCTTAACACTGTCACTTTAATATTAATATCACTGTCACTTTTTCCTTCTCTGCACTGCACTGCATAACAAAGTTGCCTGAATGACATTACCCGACACTGTAAATAGCTCATGGATGGTCATTGTCTCTCATTTCTGTTTTGTTTATTATACGTCACCCTTGCTTTGTCCTAATATATGTGTAATTTTTTTTCTTTGAACCCAATGCATGCTACTACCCTTGTTCTTTGCCCTGTACTGCTGCAATACCTGAATTTCCCCTCTGGGGATCAATAAAGGATTATCTTATCTTATCTTATCTTATCTTATCTTATACATATATATATATATGTATATATATATATACATATTAGGGGTGTGAAAAAATATCGGTATCGCAATATATCGTGATATTTTGACTCCCTATACAATATCGATATTTGAAATCTTAGTATCGATATTTTTGTAAAAAATAAAAACTCATATTTTATCAGAGTTGGAAATAAAATACAACTTATAAATATGTATGTACAGGTTTTGTTTCATGCAGTTTATTCAGTTCAGACAGTGACAACAGAAAAATGTGATTTTTTACTTACTGTTGTGCTGTCAATAACATAAAGCAGTTTGTTCCTCATGTGTTCAATTACAGTTTGAGCTGCTCTGCAGGTTTGGATGCTTTCAGTACTTTATATATATATAACCATGTATAAGAACTTGTACCAAGGTTTATAAAGTATTACGAGTGTGGACGTAATGTATTATAATCAAGCCTCTATAATGTTTTATACCTGCATACTCTATGCAGGTATAAAACATTAAAAAGCCTATAGCCTTCTAAAGCCTACATTATAAAGTCTTTATAAAACATTATAAAGGCTTGATTATGATACATTATGTCCACACTTGTAATACTTTATAAGCCTTGGTACAAGTTCTTATACATGGTTATACACCATTATAATGACACTTATGAAGCATTATACATGCATTATAACGTCTTATGCATGTGCTTCTAATGCATTATAAACTAGATCTTCATAGAAAGTGTTACCAATAATTTCTTTGCAACATTAATTCAGGTGACTTGATGCACTCTGTGTTTTCAAGTTAAGTGTATTTATGTAACACTGCAGTTGACACATTTCAATTACAATAAAATGGAAAAGTTAAAAATTCACTGTCTCTAGGTTTTCCCTAGTTTACTGTATAATATCGCAATATATTGCAATTTTGTGATATCGTGATTTATTGTGATATCATATCGTGACCGAAGTATCGTGATACGTATCGTATCGTGAGGCTCTTGCCAATACCCATCCCTAATATACATATATATAGATATACACATACACACATCCATATATACATACACACACACATATGTGCACATATATACACACACATACATAAATGATGACAATAACTTTTATTTAACCACTTAGCAAATAAACACTGAGGTCTCATCCATTTGGGGGGAAAGATGTATTCAGAAAGCGTATGGAGTGCATGATATTGGATTTTTGCTGCAATTTGAATTGCTGATATTTCCAAAATCGTTTCTGGTGATACTACAATGTTGATATGAGTATTTTTCATCAAAAGCACTTTACTTAAATTGTCCTGTCCTGTTAATATCATCTGTTTGTGTTAGAAATAGACTGGAGAGAAGAACAAAACTATAAGTGGACATTTAGAGTGATGATGAGGTCAACCATTATGGTACATTCCTGCGTTTTGCCAATATTACAGCCAACATATGGGATAATAATGGCAAATTTACACCTACATAGTATCAGATATATATGTCAGCAAACAAATCTAATATTTACCCATAACAGCAATCAACTTTGAAGGGAATTATCTGCCAGTACTGATATTCTCAGGATAATATCATGCAGCTCTCATAAAAGAAGTTATATTAATCATTGGTGTCTTTAAGATGAAATTGAAGGAATTTATTGAATAGAGTATAATAGAATAGCCTTTATTGTCATTGCACAATGCACACTAGAACAACTACATTTTGAGAGCTAATTAGAAAACAGTGGACAGTAAAACAGTAAATAAATTCAAATTAAAAAAAAAAAAAGAAAGCGAGAAAAACAAATAAAAATACAGAATAAAAGGTTAATAACCAATTTCTTTTAAAAAAAATCCAACAGCTAAAATGTGTTTTGGAGAAAAATGTTTGAGTCTTGGTTTTAGCACATGACAAATCTATGAACAGATTTGTATCCATAAAACGAAGAATTTGTCAGCCTGCTATATTGCAGTGTCTTGAGATAACACTTGTCATGAATTGCTTATTTTGCTCATCTTACTTTCAATTATGGCACAAACAGTTTTTTTAGAGATCTTAAGAAAGTAACATAACCATATCAAACCATTTTTGACCCAAGACATCAAGATAAACATGCAGTAACATTGAAAAAGAACTAAAATGTGGAACTATACATGTAAAAATAGAAATACCAGAAATGATGCTGACGATAATAACAAAAAAAGACAAATGGATCAGCGTGTCACTTGGCACAGTAACCTTTTAATGTTGATTGTACAATCTTCATATTTGTTGAAGGCAGTAATGGTAATGTTTATTAAAGTTTTAAGCTGCTCTTGTTTCAGGTATATTTAACTTTAACAAAATAAATGTTCCAGTTTTTGTTTGGACACAAGTAAAAAGATTGATGTACATGTATACTCAAATATATTATGTGGGGACATGGAGAGTATAATCAGCTATTGTAGGGCTGAACAATTAACTGCACATTAGATTAAATTGCAATATGGCTTGTTGCAATTTTCAAATCGCAGAAGGTTCAATATTTTTACCCCAAAATGTGTTGAACATTTTGGCATTGTGATGTAGTTTTTTGCAATAACATGCCTTTTTTTTTTACCTCTAATCATACACTTTTTTCCCACTTTTGGACCATTTTACCATTTTTTTTTAACTCAGTTTTTACAACTTTATGCCTATTTTCCCCCATTCATTCCCAATTTTGCTGCCATATTTAATTTTCCTAAGCCACTTTTGGATTTTTTTGCCAATTTTTCCCCATTTTTTTTTTTGGCAATTTCCTATTTTAGAATAGAATAGAATAGAATAGAATAGTCTTTATTGTCATTGTACAAGTACAACGAAATTGAAAGTGCAGTCTCTTAAGGTGCCTACTTATAAATAAGAACATTAAAAACACAATGCAAACATAAAAAACTCAATAGAACATTAAAAATGCAGGCAAAGAAAAAACACATACGACTTACACACCAGCATTCACATTCAATTCACGACTCATAATTATTATTATTGCACAGTTGTATAATGTCATGATCCTGCTTTGTTGAGTGAGGTTATGGCTTTTGCATAAAAACTGTTTTTTAGTCTGTTTGTCCTTGATTTCAGTGACCTGAAGCGTCTGCCAGAGGGCAGCAGCTCAAAGTGCGAGTGTCCTGGGTGAGATGAGTCCCCGAGAATGTTGTTAGCCCTCCTGAGGCAGCGGGAACTGTACAGGTCTTCCAGGTCAGGGAGAGGGCAACCAATGATTTTTTGGGCCATGTTGACAACCCCCTGGAGCATTTTCCTTTCTGCTACTGTGCAGCTGGCGAACCACACACACATGCAGTAGGTCTCTATAGAGCAACGATAGAAGGACACCAGCAGTTCCTGAGTGAGGTGGTTTTTCCTGAGTACTCTCAGGAAGTACAGTCTCTGTTGTGCCTTTTTGATGATGGTCATGGTGTTGATGCGCCAGGTTAAGTCCTCCTCAATGTGGACGCCAAGAAACTTAAAATGTGTCACCCTCTCCACCTGCTCCCCCCGGATGAACAGGGGCCGAATGTCCATTTTTCCTTTCCTCCTGAAGTCGATGACCAGCTCCTTGGTCTTGGTGGTGTTCAGGGCCAGGTTGTTGTCAGAGCACCACACTGCGAACCGCTCCACCTCGTCCCGGTAGGCGGACTCATCCCCCCCAGAGATGAGCCCCACAATGGTGGTATCATCAGCGAACTTGATTATGGCGTTGCTGGAGTGTGCGGGGGTGCAGTCGTGCGTGTAGAGGGTGTAAAGTAGTGGGCTCAGCACACAACCCTGAGGAGAGCCGATGTTCAGGCTGAGGGCTGGGGAGATGTGGGGGCCTATTTTCACCCTCTGGGAGCGGTCAGACAGGAAGTCTTTGATCCAAAGGCAGATGGAGTCAGGTAGTCCCAGGTCTGACAGTTTTGTCACTAGTCTATTGGGGAGGATGGTATTGAACGCCGAGCTGAAGTCCACGAAGAGCAGCCGTGCATAGTTCCCCTGCTGCTCCAGGTGGGACAGAGCAACATGGAGGGCTGTGGCGATAGCGTCTTCTGTGGACCTGTTGGTTCTGTAGGCGAACTGGTGAGGGTCAATCCTGGGTGAGAGATTTGAAATTATATGTGTCCGGACAAGTTTCTCAAAGCACTTCATAATGATTGGTGTCAGTGCTACTGGACGATAGTCATTTAGGCTGCTGATAGTGGTCGTTTTAGGGAGTGGGACGATGGTTGAGGACTTGAGGCACTGAGGGATGGCAGCCTGAGACAGTGACCGGTTGAAGATCATGCACCTGTTTATTAACCTTTTTCCGCTTTCATACCATTTACCCAGTTTTTACAATTTTATACCTATTTTGCTTCTGTTCTTCACTTCTCCACTTTTTCTCAAATCTTTTATCCTTAGATTAATTTAATGTCATATTGGTTTTACTATAAAAAGATCTACTGCTTATGTTTGTTGAAGAATACATAAGATGAGAAATATTAAAACATTTGCAGAGTAAATTGCAATATTGGGGGGAAAAAATCGCAATTAGATTATTTTCTCAAATTGTTCAGCCCTAATCTATTGTGTTCTTAATGTTTCCTTACCAAACTAAAGGCACATGGTGCTACCTCCAAATTTGAATTATTTACAAAAGAAAAAAAAGAGGGATCGACTCCCTTGATAAACAATATTGGGAATGTTTTCAAAAATTCTGAGTAGTTATCTTCTCTCATATATAGGTGGTAGATAAGTTATTATTAATTATTACTGTCAAAGGTAACCTAATACTTGACTATTAAGTTGCATATGACGTTTTTCCCTCTTAAAAAAACAACCTGGTTTATTGTTACATGAGAATATCTGGTTTGTCAAAAAGGTGCATGTATTACAGGCTACGACCGTCCTATTACTTTAACAATAGATGGTTATTTTATTACGAGTGCATATAGGCTTACCCCCCCCCGATATGCATTAGACACCTGTTTCTTCCCTCCACAACATGTCAGACTGTCATCTCTGAAAAGGTCTATAGGTGGATCATTTAGAAATATGTAGCCAACAATAAAAAAGTGCTACAGTACAGGTTTCTCTGGATATTTCAGGTTCATTAGCACAACTGTTTGAACCTGGTTTGGTTTGACAGTGCTGGGAATTTAGTGAGGTCACATAACTCGTTATACAAACTTATATAGTAGAAAACTGTTCCATCATCAGTGTTGCAAGAAAGTGGAGGCCTCCAAAGAAGTCTGTGAAGTTTGACTTGGGTGACTTTGTACGTATAGGCACTAGGGCTGGGCGATATGGCCTAGAAATAAAATCCCCACGTTTTTTCCACAACGCTCGATTTTAATCCATTTTTCCGTCCCTAAAAGAAACAAAACTCCCAGTGACATAAAAATGAAACAAATCTAGTTTTGCCTTCATGTTGTCTGAATGTTTCCCTCTTAAAGTCAAAGTCTGGGTCATAAAAGGTTGATTATGTAGTATAAACGTAGGCAGGTTTGTCTACACAAACACTAAAAGGCTGAGGTGTTTTTACAGTATTAACATGAAACTCTCTGATCAATATTTAAAGGATACGTTCGGTTTCTACAGCTTTCACATTGTTTCTAGAATGAAGTAGAACAATATACTCACCCAGAAGGCTTTCCTGATCCAAACAGTGCTTCAGGAGATATAGTTTTAAAAGTAAAGATAGCTACGTGTACAGTATACCACATGCCTGGTATCATTTATTACAACTAAGTTAAGCAGCACAAATGAACAGTGTCTGTATATGATATTAGCCAATGTCATTTCTGAGGGGCTTTTTTTTTTTTTTATGTATTTTTTTGGCATTTTGTGCCTTTAATGATAGGAGAGAGACAGTGGATAGGCTTGTGAAAGGGGGCGAGAGAGTAGGGGAAGACACTCTGCAAACTGGTCACAGGCGGGATTGGAACCTGGACCGGCAGAAGCATGTACATGGGGTGCCTGGTTGCTAACCACTCCCCCAAACCAGCACCCCCTGAGGGGCTTTTTTTCATGAAACAAACATGCTTGTCGTCAAAAAGAAATAAGTCTACAGAGTGCCTGCTTCAAAAGAATTGAGTAAGAGCTTTTATTACAAACAAAAATCAAGGTTCCATTGGGGATTGTTGGATAAAACAGTTTATCTATTCTCATTAAGAGGTCTTTTTTGTAGATATACAGCCTTTCTTCTTATATGAATTGTTGTCAGAACTGCATGGTACAATCTGTGACTGTAGGTCCAAAACCTCCTAACCTGAGATGGATATGTTACCGTAAGTCAGGGGTGTCCAACTTTTTACATCGAGGGCCACATGAAGAGGAATACATGGACAACTGAGCCACTTTCCGCGCCTCACTTTTAGTGTATTGAAGTTAAAATTTTAAGGTTTATGGGTGGGTTATCACCTGTCAAGGGGCCTTTGTTACTAGATTCACACGTAGTACGGGCGAGATCTTTTGAGCAGAAAATATGGGAGACACTGACATCTTAGCTTCACTTTCAGACACAAAACAAGAGTAAACTGCAAGAATGTTTGTGCTTGAAGATGAATATTGCAGTATACTTTGTAAATGAGACCTTGTGGCAAAGTAAATACAGCAGAAAATGTGCATGATTGTAATTAAAATATCTTGATTCCTCAACTGTTTTGGGGGCCGATTCAAAATGGGCAGCGGGCCGCATTCACCACAGTTTGGACACCCCTGCCGTAAGTGATTTCATACCTATTTTGCTTCTGTTCTTCACTTCTCCATTTTTTCTCAAATCTTTTATCCTTAGATTGATTTAATGTCATATTGGTTTTACTTTCTACTGCTTATATTTGTTTAAGAATACATAAGATGAGGAACATTAAAGCAATCACAGAGTAAATCGCAATATTGGGGGAAAATATCGCGATTAGGTTATTTTCTCAAATCGTTCAGCCCTATAATGAACCATGCAGTTTAACATGGATTGAATACCAGTGCACCAAACATATACATGTGTCTGTGTCTTGGCATCCTCTTAATAAGGTGCCCATCCCGTGTCTGTAGTAATATTTGAGGAACACAGAGTGCTTGGTACATCGTGTCTGTTTCTAGACTCTTGTGTCTGCATTTCATACCTGGTGTCCTCATGAAACCCCGTCATACCCACATGGGCCGTTGGGGGGCGCTGTCCCTATGAGAGCAGCTCTGAAGGGGCTGTCCTTGTGTACAAGTCCAGGCTCCCATTCATGCACAGAGTATCGCAGTCCTCTCCGACAGACAGGCCGTGTCTCTCCTCGTCAAAGTAGAAAGCAGAGCAGCTCTCCTGACGCACAGAAAGGCTCGGTGAGTTACATTTCCGCTCTTTATGGTGTCTGCTGGTGTGGTCTGGACTCTCTCCCGTCCTCCTTCCTCTCAATCTCGGCTGTTTTGGAAGTGGTTGTACAAACATGGCTGCAGGGGTTTGATAGAAGAAGGTCGTCAAGCCAAACAAACCCTGAGAAAAGTGCCGACATGTCTGTTTGCGCCTCGCTGTCTCTGCTCGTCTGCGCATTGAGTTCCTGTGCGGCGTTCACGGCACGTTTTCTCGATCTGAGTGTGAATGTGGGCCTCCAGCACTCACATCAAGTTCACAGGTGAATGCTGACTTGTGAATGTCGAAGATTAATCTCGTGGTTTGTTGTTGTTCCCGTTGCCACTCTCTCTATTTCACTTACCACAGACTTTTACGCATTACGCATTCGCCGTATTTATCTCTACTGTTTACTATTTTACTCTTAGCTATCAAGGTGCACTCCAGGTTAAACTCCAGTGCGTTGGCCATGTAGGAATGTAGGTAAAAGTCCACGCAAAGGTCATCCACTGACAACCACCTGACGGCCCATGATAATGCAAAAGCAGCTGCATGACTGTGTATACAATGCTCCTGTTTATGCCTGTAACACGTGTGATAGAATCAAAATACACACTGTTATAGGATTATATAAAAGTTAATGTCACCTGCAGTGAAGGTCAATAAAGCTGTTTTTGCTCTGGATTCTTATGGTAACAGCATCATAAAAAACAGGACCAACACGCCCTGTGTTCAGGTATTTTTAAAGGCTGGTTATTGTGGATAATAAACAGAAAATGGATATGTCATAAGAGGGGGGTGCACACTAGTGACCCCATTTCACACAGCACGTGGGCAGGACACTTGATGTAACAGCAGAAACATGTAGCCTGCAGAAAAAGGAAGTATGTGGGGAAGTGAATTATTTTAAAAGTGTTTAGTAATGGCAGCTGGGGGATGATGTGGCGTTTGTGGTCAGGATCGCGTAAATGCAACCAAAAGTGCAGAGAGACCGGGGGGTGGATTCATGATTTATTATGTCTTTTCTTCTGCTGTAAATGCTGAATAACTGGTTTAATGTGAGGTATACACGGTGCTACATATACCATACGATCTGGTGGTAGATACGTGTAATAGATGTGTCAGGGAATAAGGTTTTGTGAGTTTGAGCTGGTATCTATCAGCGGTGCAGCGCTGCGACCTTTCCCCCAGTTTCTGCAGCACAGGCGGGATCATGTGATGTTGGAGAGCAGCATGGGGGAAGGGACGGGCTGCTCAGACACCCAGCGCCATGGATGCTGCTCCCTCCGATGACAGAAAAGGAAAGAAACGACGTGTATTCATGTCAGAGCGCCACAGCTTTATGATATGATGATCCAGAGAAAAAGAAGATTTAAATCACAAGGTCGATTAACGAGGAAAAACGTCGCTGTTATCCAAAAGCGAAACACCCAGAAGAAAGCACACTGTAGGCTTTACAACGGGGTGTCTGATAGGGACAACGTGGTAAATGGAAATGTCAAATCATAAGTGTGTTAACTAGTCAGTAAAAATGATTAACACTTGTATAATTGAGTTTTTTTGACATCTTAAACCAAAAGGCGCTCTGAATTCCTACAGTACGTCAACGCAACTGGAAACATCAGCTCCGTGACGACGCCCCCAGAGCGCCGTCCTCCTGGTGGCTGTCTGCGGTACTGCAGGTCCTTTAAATACAGGGCTGGGTTTAGCTAGCCTTGCAGAGCAGAGCAGAGCAGCAGACCTACGTGATTCTGAAATCATAGGCTGTGTCCGAAATGGCATACTAACGTACTACATACTCATGTGTGTATACTACATACTACAGGTATGATTAGGATGCCAGCCGTTCACACTGTAGTATACTACTAAGTTTCCCGTGATGCATTTCAAACCTCCGACGACAAAAATCAGAAGCACACCAGGCTATCAAATATCTCTGTTGATTCACCACATTTGAAAGTTCAGAGAACATTTTAGGTGAGAAAGTCACCACGTAGAATACCAAAATGTGGTCATTTGAGCCATAAAACGCACAGATACAATTTTCATTGCGGCATTTCGGACATTCCACTATGCACCCCATTATGCTATCGAAGAAACTTCCGGTCGGCTCCAAAACAAGAGCCCATTTACAAAAGCGTTAAGAACTAAAAGGAGATAATAAAAGACGCGTTAGCTGAATGCTGGGCGGTCTTGCCTGGCGCAATGCATTATGGGGCTCGCAATGCATTATGGGGCTCGCAATGCATTATGGGGTGTTTGAGTGTGACTAGCGTGCCCGCCTCGCATACTTTTTTTTTTTTTCCGATATAGTATACATCCGGGTATTTATCGCACACTCAATCTTTTCATACTATCTAATGTGAACGCACTACACACTCATTCTGACGTCACACTTAGTATGAGTAGGACGTTAGCATGCCATTTCGGACACAGCCATGCATCTCCGTCTTGCCAGCCTCCATTGTCCAACGGTTTCACTCGGCTAAATGCTTAACGGAAGTCACAGGAAGTGACTTAACAGGAAGTGAATTCACTTCCTGTTGTACAAATAATGAAGGCTAATATCAGTTAGCCTCATGATTACTCAGGTATAGGCCTACTTAGCGAAATATGCTCTCCTCACAAGTCTACTTAGGGGGGAGTCTTTGACAAGGTTCATGTCCCATGTAAGTGTTAAATGATACATCTGTGTGGTATAATTTAATTTGAAACGATAGTCTCAAGGTAGTCAAGGTATCGGCTGGCAGCCGTTAGCTGTAGCAGCCAATGCTGCGTAACCTTGGAACTGGAAAGAGGGAAGTTGGAGTGACGTCATCTCCGAGTTATCAGCGTTCCAGTCACAAAGTCGGAAAAAAACATGCAGATCTACCAGGCTATTGTTAGCTGTTGTTAGCACGCCCTGCGTTGTTGTTCACAAATATCACATGAAGAATGTGATTATCACTATGGCAGCATTTTTGTAAATATAAGTCTAACAATACTATGTATACAGCTGATCTAGAACCACACACCCCAGTCAGAAGTGCAAATAAATGGATTATTACAGGAGCTAAATAACTGTTCACACTGGGGGCATCCATCTTCCATTGTCAACTCGGGGGTGGTGAGGTTTCACCGAGTTCCCAGTAGGAAATTCCAACCTTGGGGGGCGTTCCAGTTGCAGTTTCCTACTTGAAACTCAGAAATCCCGACCCTTGACTACAGCTGGAACACACCATTATACTCAAACTCACAACAATGTCATGTCCACCTCTCGTGTCCCTGTCAGTGTCCAAAATAAGTCCACACAATGGATTTTAATGGACAGTCTTTTTGTCTCTCTCTCCTGTGCAGCCATGTTTGTTTACATTTAACGTGAACAAGTAGTCTCCTGCACACTGACTCAACCTGGCTCAACAGTGACATGGTTTTGCTGTAGAACCAAAATCTTTATTAATGCCTAAGTCACACATTCCCGTTTCTCACTGCGACTGTGCACGATTGAGGAGGCTGGTGTGATTGTTATGATACGGGATGAAATGACTGTCTCACCCCTGGACACACCCCGTAAATACACCGTCAGTGGTGCTGCTTCAGCGCTACAGGGGGCGTTTGTCCCGCTCCAGTAAGGTTAATGCAGCGATATGAGGAGGATTCCATCCCGCTGACAGGACGTCAGCTCCGCTCGAGCTCAGTTCGCGTGACGTAAGCCCCGACTGAGCCCCGCCGCTTGCGCCGTCTTGAACGGGACACAGACGGGGCTCATACAGATACATCCTTGTCAGTCGTCCTCATAAAGCTTTCAGGATTGAGCCACGATTGGGTCTAACAATACTATGTTCAGCCCGACTGAGCTCCGTACATGCCCCGCTCAGAAGTGTAAATAAATGGATTATTAGGACTGCATTAGGCTTCCATCCCGCTATACTGAGGTGGCGATTCTCACGACAGTTTTGAACAGTTCAAAACTGTCCAGTTGCAGCTTCCACGTTCCCCGCTTCATCCACGACTATACAACGGTGATCCAGACCAAGTAGCGCATGTCAGTGTCCACCACCAATGGATTTTAATGGACAGTCTTTTGTCTTTATCAGGATTATGACAATCTCCTGCACAATCGCCATGAGAAACAGTGACATGGTTTTGCTGTAGAACCAAAATCTTTATTAAATGTTTGAAATTGAAACAGAAAAGCCAGGTCACCTAAATCAATTTTTCTTATTTTAAACATTCTGAGCATAAATGGGATCTCAGAATCAAAATCTATAGTTTTAATTTTACTCTGGGCCATATCTTGTTTTTTTCAGTATTTTTTTTAAGTTTGGTTATTTTTATTTTATTTGTGTTCATGCTTGTCTCTTTTTGCTAAATTATTGCCTTTACTACTGTACCATATTGATGATCTTATTTTGCTTACTTTATTTCTAGGACCAAATAATCTCATACTTAGATACTAAGATAATTTAACTAGCTAATGTACATTTCTATAACATATGAAAGCATTCCCTACACCTGCTTCCTCTACTCACTGTCAGTGTTTCCTCTTCTACTCTCTGCAATCAAATTAAATGTAAAGTTATTGGATGTGAAAAGTATGTGAACAAAATACACATGATTCTGGGCAAGTAGCCTCCGCATTGATTTACGTTCTGAACCAGCCTTTACACGGAGCCATAATCAAAGTAGGTTATTTACTAGCCCATATCTCAGTTATTGATCACATTAGCTGCTTCTGTTGATGTATCATGAGTGTCATCCTGTTGTGTCGCTCTGATGCACAGACCAGATGTTTACTGTTGACGTGCTGCAGCATTGACGACGTGCTATCATGCTAAGCTAACTCTGTTTGACATCAGACACACTGCACTGTGTTTTCTTTTCGTCCCTTCTTGTAGTGACCACACACTTGGGACACTCTCTGCCATTTCTTCTGTGGACTCTCTCCTTTCTGTCTCTCTCTTTTCTCTTCCTTCATGATTTTAAAAGCCGCGCAGCAGCGGAGGTAGCAGGCGCGTTTTGCCACAGAAATGACCGTCCGTGTGAAACACTGTGCACTGTATAGTAGTCCAGATATATATTTTATATGTACAATTATATATTAAACAAGGCTTCGAGGCACACAGTTTGCCTCGAGGATATTTTGTGATCGAATAATCGAGAATATTGGAGGAATAGTTTCAGCTCGACTTTCCAGCAATACTTAAATCTGAAAATTCTCATATAGTAATATATCACATAGTTATGTCAAGAAATGTCTAACTTTTATCAGCATCGTTTTACAGTCATAGCCTTCAGATTAATAGCAGTTGATATTAGTTATCTTGCTATAAAACAGAGTCTGCTATTGTAAATACTGGAAAGGTGAACATTTACAAAACCTTAGGCAGAAATATTAGCTTATGGTCAAACTCCGTGTAGATAGTGGTTCTTTATTTCAGTCCTTAACTTAAGTTAAGGAATGAAATGTATGAAGTCTTCCCAGAGGAGGTGGGGGATGATGGCTTTTTAAAGACTAGACTTTGGTCACCTCTGAAGACTTTAAACCTGTTAACCCTCTGACCTGTCCCTCCTCTCAATACCTCCCTTGTCTTTCTTACTTCCTCCAATAGAGTTAGTCTTTTGAAAATGCAAACAAAATGTTTGAATTTTGGTTTAACTTACTAAGCTCAGCAAATGTTAGATTAAAAGCACTTGTAGGTACAAGTGCAGCAGTTTGCCTTTGACTCGTGCCTGCTTTCTCCTTAGGCAAGGATAAGATGTGGCACAAGCCCAACAAGTTTATAATTGACTCCCTGTGCATCTCCATTGACAGCCTGCAGGAACCAGTTCAGTTTATAGCAACAAAATGACAAAAACAAGCATCGCAAGCTGTTCTAACACAGACATCCTCTTGTGTTTATTTGACTTGAAATACAGTTGACACCACTTGATCAGTTAATTAGAATGATTAGGTCCTCTGTATCCAAGTTTTGTGAATTTGATGCTACATTCTCTTTGTGCATCAAGGATTATATTAAGTTATTAATACAGAAAATGTCCTGTTGTTTCAGTCCTGGTTCACAACAGAATTTTAAAGAGCAAAAATACAACTACTGTCTCTCAAATAACAAACAGAATCCTTAGTTTTGAAGCAGAATAAAGAAAGATTGATATAACAAAGCTGTTACTACTAGACAGATGATACAGGTATCAAAAATCTAATTTTAAGATAAAGGTCTAGCGCTAGTAACACAATCGACCAATCAGCCAATCTCCTGACTAATCATAAAGACAGGACAGGAGAACAGCAGGGACAAAATGTACATAACAGTTGCTTGAAAAAGCTTCTCCGTCCCAGCTGATATTGTTCTAGATGTTACAGCAATTTAGCTTTAAGCCTATCAGTACTTAACTGTGTGCTAATGAACAGAGATTATTTGTTTAGTGTTGACAGTCTTTCTCATATCCAATAACAATCATTTTCCACTCTTTGGTCATTTCCCCACTAGGGATGTCGTGATATGAAAGTTTTGTATCATCCCGGTATTGTTGCAGTGTGCTCAGAATGCTCAAAAAGTACTTTAACACACGATTGTAATCATTTGACCCCTTTAATATTATAATCATAACACTTCTTTTGTCTTTTTCAGGGCTCTCAAGTGCGACCATTTTGGTCGCATATGCGACCAAACAGCAGCACTGAGCGTTACTGACGCCATGTTCAAACACGCTAAAACAGTCATTTTAATAGGACACGGTAATGATTACCATGGGAAATTTGACCGCGGTTTACCATTCTACCCGTAACCATTACATCCCTATTTAGAGAGGGGAATCGAAAACCAATTCCAGTTGAGAATCGTTAACAGCTCCATCAAAGAATCCATATCATTAATCTTTTTGCTAATCAATTCCCTTATCAATTCCATTCAATTGACAGGGTTCAGAAGCGTCAGAATTGTGGCTTAATTTTAATTACACCTACTGCACAACCTTAAGTGAGTGGAAACACCAGCAACTTGCAGAAGCAGATATCTATACTGTGACGTGTGTTTGGCATTGTTGCCACTGAAAATCAGACCTTTTGCTCACATGCAAAATTTGCTGGAATCAATAAGGGAATCATTCATGCCCCAGTCACACATTCCCGTTTCTCATGGCGATTGTGCACGATTGTCATAATCCTGGTGAAACGTGCTTTGGTCGTGGTGCATGTGCTACTTGGTCTGGATCAGCGTTGTATAGTCGTGGATGAACGGCGGGGAAACGTGGAAGAGTCCCGACAGTTCTGAACTGTTCAAAACTGTCGTGGAGAATCGCCGCTCTCAGTATAGTGGGATGGAAGCCTAATGCAGTCCTAATGCCAACGGTATTAGCGTGGCATGTACGGAGCTCAGTCGGGCTGATTGTGGCTCAATCCTGAAAGCTTTATGAGGACGACTGACAATGATGTATCCGTTTGTTCCCCGACTGTGTCCCATGCAAGCGACGGGGCTCAGTTGGGGCTTACGTGACGCGAACTGAGCTCCAGCGGAGCTGACGTCGGATCAGCGGGATGGATGTTCATGCAATCCTCATCATTTCGCTGTATTAACCCAACTGGAGCAGGATGGACGCCCCCGAAGCGCTGTAGAAGCTCTACTGTTGGTGTATTTCACAGTCATTTCATCCCATATCATAGCGATCACACCAGCCTCCTCAATCGTGTACAGTCGTGCACAGTCGCTATGAGAAACGGGAATGTGTGACTTAGGCATAAAGAATTGGATCGATTAGCAGGATTGTTAACAGCATTGATATTGATAAAATCTTTTCAATTTCCATCCATATTCCTATTCCCCACAAACTCTTTATAATGATTAAATCTCTGAAACTGGATAACCTGCTGTGAAGTAGAGGAATGAGGGAGCCTGGTCTCTAGAAACTGTTCATGTAAGATGTGATGTTGTCCTGATCTCCTCAGCCAGACATTTAGTGATTTCTTCTTTATTGATTTTTGTTGTGATTCAATCATTCTTTAAGTCTTTGAAGCATCAGTGTCAACTTTGTAATGTAATAGTTGCTCTTTTGTCATCCACAGTGACTGTGTGTAGAAGTAGCCACCATGGCAGAAGCTCATCAGGCGGTGGCCTTTCAGTTCACCGTCACCCCCGATGGCATCGACCTCCAGCTGTGCCATGAGGCCCTACGCCAGATCTACCTCTCCGGCCTCCACTCCTGGAAGAAGAGGTTCATCCGCTTTAAGGTGAAGCCTGTGTGATGCATGACAGTCAGATGTGACAGTAACGTTCCTGTCTGTTCTTTGTAAACAGATATTGGGCCAAAGGAAGGCACACACACACACATAGAGCACATTGAAGCCTGTTGGCAATTTGGTAAATTCCTCCTTTGATTTTTGACAAAGTAATGTAAAATCAAGGGTTTTATTCACTATTTCTTCTGATTGAGAAATAAGTTTTTATTTAATAGGGAAGATTACCCAATCAAACAATCTGCGGTCTGGAAAAATTGTTATTAAGTAAGAAGTAGGAAGTTACCCTCATCTCTGTTTTGTCTAATCAGTCCCAGTTCCTCAGGAAGGCCAGACTGTAAGCACTAGTGTCATTCCTCTTCTAACTTACTTACTTCTGCAAATGTATATTCTAGTGCTGTCAGGCGATTAAAAAAATAATCTAATTAATTATAGGATTTATAAATAATTAACCTAATTAATCATATTTTAATCTCATATCTGCTTAAAGTACCCAAATAAAGAATTTGAATCCTAGGATATTATAAAATTGTAGTGCATGACTAATCAAATGAATACACTAACAAGTGAAGATTTGTAAATCCACATTTTTATTGGTGACTAAAACATTGTTTATAGAATGAAGAACAACAATATACTCACCCAGAAGGCTTTCCTGATCCAGACAGTGCTTCAGGAGATATTTAGATCCAAAATCGAGCAGCGGACATCCGTATAATGGTAGCCTGTAGGGCATAGATCGCCGCTCCTAAAAACTGCATTAATCGTCCAAAAACTCATGTTTTTCACCAATATTCCATCATGATCCGTTCCGAATGATCCGCCATTGCAGTCTGTGTCACTCCACACAGCGCTGTGTGGCTGAACTGACGAGTTTGTTTACGTGCCCTTCGCGCATGCGCAGTACTCTCTGGAGCGTTGCCTTCGCTTCCTCCTTTCTAAGAGCTCCTTATCTGTAAACTCTGGCTCGAAACTGTAAGGAAGTCCATCATATTCAAAGTTCTCCTCCACAACATCTTCGTCCGATAGATATTCGTCCATTTTGCACAAAACTGGAAGAAGAAAGTCGATTTGTAGCTGCTGGTCTTCCCCTGAAACAATCAGCCGCACTGCACATGCGCGAAGGGCACGTAAACAAACTCGTCAGTTCAGCCACACAGCGCTGTGTGGAGAGACACAGACTGCAATGGCGGATCATTCGGAACGGATCATGATGGAATATTGGTGAAAAACACGAGTTTTTTGACGATTATTGCAGTTTTTAGGAGCAGCGATCTATGCCCTACAGGCTACCATTATATCGGTGTCCGCTGCTCGATTTTGGATCTAAATATCTCCTGAAGCACTGTTTGCATCAGGAAAGCCTTCTGGTTGAGTATATTGTTTTTCTTCATTCTATAAACAATGTGAAAGCTGCAGGAACCGAACTTTTCCTTTAAGTGTGTTTCATAAATCAAATTCAAAAAAAGAAAAAGGTCGAGGACATCCAGCAAAACAATTAGGCCTGATGCATTATTAAAGAATGTAGTACAAATGTAGATAAATAAATTCAAAAATAAAATCAGACTAAGTCTTAAATATGCCATTCCTGTTGTCACCTGGGCTTTATTTGGTTTGACTAGAGACGCATGTGTGAAGTGACATGTGCCACTGCCATGTACGGGTCCTCCAGCTGGACAATATCAAAATGTTTGTGTGCTATGATTAATCTGAGATTAATTTTTATAACGCATTAATTTGTGTTGTAATTAATTAATCTAATTAATGCACTTAAGTGACAGCCTTAGTTTATTCATTTTACTGTTTTTAAAAGAAGCTGAGACCAGGTCAATAAAGGACTGGGAAAGTTGAGGAAGGCTCAGTAAATACCTGTTTGGATCATCTGACAGGTGAACTGGTAAACTGGAAACAAGTGAGTGTCATGTTGGGTATAAAAAAGCAACACCAACAGGCTCCACTGTTCACTTGGGTTACCACTTTGTGAACAACTGTATGAGCAAACCGACAGTTTAAGGACAACATTTCTCAATGCACAACTGCAGTAACTTAGAGATCTGCATGTAAACAACAAGGTCCAAAAGCCAACATTGAATGCCCGTGAATTTCAATCCCTCGGGTGGCACTGCATTAGAAACCAACATCATTCTGTAGTAGTCATTCTGACGTGGGCTCAGGAATACTCCAGAAAGCCATTGTCAGTTAACACAGTTTGTCGCGCAGTTCGTTCTGCAAATGCATGTTAAAATTGTACCATGCAAAATGGAAAGCCATAAACAGCACCCAGAAACACGACTTGTTTTCTGGGACCAAGCCTGAGCTTGTTTTTGGACATCATGGATTATCCTTTTCATCAAAAAAGGAAAAGCATCATCTAGATTTTTTACCAGTGCAAAGTTCAAAAGCCAGAATTTGTGGTGGTAAGGGGGTATATTAGTGTCCATGGCATGGGTAACTTATGCATTTGTCAAGGCACCATTAATGCTGGAAGATCATACTGGTTTAGGAGCAACATATGCTACCGTCCAAGCAATGTCTGTTTCAGGGATGTCACTGCTTAATTCAGCAAGATGTTGCCACACCACATTCTGCTCGTGTCACTATAGTGTGGCATCATCAAAACAGTCCAGACCTGTCTCCCATTGAAGAGGTATAAGGCCCCCCCCCCCCCCCCCCAAGGCTTGAGCCGCTAAAGTCGCAAAATTGCGGCAAGCAATATTGCTGGATAAAACAGGCCATAGCTGTTAAAATACAGTTACTACTTTTCACCAGCAGATAGTGGACAGGTGACAGGTTTCTATTCAAATTTTGGTGTATATTTATTTTGAAACACACACACCAGACCGAGGGACGCGAGTGTGGCTGTAGAGCGGAGCAGAGAGAGAGACAGAGTGATAGAGTAAGAGTACTCACGATGATGAGAGTACTTTGTCAAGTACTGGCTGACTCTGAATCTGAGGAATACTTACTCTCTGAGGATGACGGTCAGTCATCCAGTGAGTATGAAACTGGCGGCTTGTGTACGCGCAGCGTGAGCGGGTCAGTGTGCCATTACAGTCCCCAAGCAGCACATACCGATGCTTTGCCTCTCCGTGGCCGGGGTGGAAGTAATCGGCGAGTGCCGAGGAGGGGACGTGGTCTGGGATGCAGGGAAGCTCAAAACACCGTGAAAAGTGATGGTGTTAGCGGGAATGAGAAAGACCGCGGAGCTCTAGGCAACAAGGGAGAAGCCGGGGGTAAAAAGCACAGTGAAGGTCTGTAGGCATCATCATTGTTCATCTTTTTCACTGGTGTTAAATAAGCCAACTACAGATTGCTAAAATTGGCAATATCGTAGAAGTGCAATTTAAACTGAATCGGCACCTAAAAAATCGTGATAAATCGAATCGGGAGAAAAGTGAATCGTCCCAGCCCTATTAAGAAGAGCAAAATATAACAACAGACTTTTGAGCCACTGAAGTTGTATATCAAGCAAGAACTGGAAAAATTCCACCTTCAAAGCCTCAAAAATTATACTGCTTTCACACTAAAATTAGTGGGTCAGCGCAGGTTTTTCAACACGGGTTAACCCACTAACAATCATCAATGACTCCATTCCCACAGCTGCATGGCTGTTTTTTTCCCTCTGCTCATCAAGCTGATGCCATACTTGGTATTTTTGTCCCTCTTTAAAAATGTACAAACTCTGTTGAAAGCACTGATGATATGAAGATGGATGGAATTTGATGCTGAGAAGGCAAAGAGTCATGTAAGTTACAGAAGGAGGGACAGGTGCAATATTATGCCATGGGCACGTTACGCCGACGTCATGATGCATTAACAGGTCGACCCGGGTGTGATGTTCCTACTGAAGCTGATCGGAGGTGAGCCAATAAAAACCTGTTTTGCTTGCAGGGTCAGTCGACCCGTCTCGAAATGCCAATCAAACCCTTTCAAACTGCCGACAGGAGCTGATTGTTCCCGGGTTTTAATTGGTTCTTTGGTCAGTCCGAAAGGGGCTTTAGTGTCTTCAGTCTTCAAATAATTATCAATTGTAGTCTTGTTTCACACCTGTCTAAACTTTATGAAACATATTGCTATAGGTTTTATCTTTGCCGTGGTGCTTGTTGTTTTTGTCCCTGATGTCCGCTATAATCCACCATGTGTATTATCATTTCACAGAATGGGGTGATGACGGGTGTGTACCCAGGCAGCCCTGCTGGGTTCATGGTGGTTGTGGTGTCCTACATGTCCTACAATAAATACTATCAGCTGGATCCCTCCCACGGGTTAATCGCTAAGTTGGGTCAACACATACCTATCAGGTAAGACTGTTTATAATGAAGTGCTTTCCTAGGGTGACATGCATTTTTTTAGTTTGCTAAGCTTGTCTAGAAATCTGAAAATCTTTCATTATAATGTTGAAAAGATGATACAGAATGTAGGAGGCCTGTATTTATGTCTGCACATCACCACCTGACTAATTTGAGCACAGTTTGACACAGGTTAAAAAGAGATTAATTTTGAGAAAGGTTGACTAATTTATGTAAAAGGAGTTTGCACAGAGTTAAAAAGAAGGATACATCAACACTGAAATGCACCTAATGATAACTTTCCTGAAAACTGCTCTTGCACCGTGTTGTGCAAACGCAGTGTGAAAAGGGCTTTAGTATTTCATTATTTATTCAAACTTTGGCTCAGAGTAGTTTGGCTGCTGTAAAGTGAAATAAATGATCACCTGTCCTCTCTCTGTTTCTGTTTGTAGTCGATATATGTCCACAGATAGCCAGAAGGTAGTTGGAGGCGTTCTGGTGGGGACGGGCCTGTGGGTCACCATTATTATGATAATGAGGAATGTTCTGAAGTGCCTGCTGTCCTGGCACGGCTGGATGCGGGTACGACATGGCTCTGTGTCATGGACCACTCAAATATGGATGGTAAGGAAAGAACTTTTTCCTCTGTCAGACTACTTTGAAGTAGATTTATACTGTACAGATTTCACAGAGCTATGGGTCCATAAGAGTGAAGCAGTCATCTGCATATGCAGGGCTGCAGACTAACTTTCTGCATTGGTTGCAACGGTGCACTTAACATAATTTTTAAGCACAGAAATTAGGTGCACCCAAATTTTTAATTGTGTCATTTTTAACACCATACGGTCACCATTTCATCACTCTCCATTACTTTTATATGATGTAAATGATTTTGAAACAAGAATAAGATGTAGAAATACTTGAAATACTTTAAAAAAATATTATATATTAAAATAAAAACAGAGCATTTAAGGTGCTTCACTGAATGAAATTGACACATTCAAATGAAAACATGAAGCAAAATAAAACATTTCCAAATAAAAGTGCTTAAAGTGCTTTACTGAACTGAAATCTAACCTTTCAAAATAAAAAATCTGACGTTAAATGAAATATTTCAAAATAAAAAGAGGTCATGTTTTAGGTGCTGTACTGAACTGAAAAATGAAATAAATGTCCAGATTTTAACAACCAACAACACAACATTATCTGGATGGTCTTATTCCCCAATAGATTTGAACCTAGAATAAAACTTCACACACTAAAGTTAAAAACCTGAAACTAAGGTAAATGATGAAAAAACTATTATCAAACTAATTTATAAAAAAATGACATATAGGACAGGACATTTCATGGCTTGTTATTTATTTTTTTCTCTTTTTGTGGCTTAAGAGTGTACCCAACATTTTTTCTTGATTCACCAGCGCGCCCAAGAAAAAATGTTCGGTGCACTCTCACAAATTTTGGGTGCATGTGCGACCAAAATGGTTGCACTCTGGAGCCCTGTGCATATTGAAGACGTTTTCTCAGCGAGAGACATATGTTTGAGGGACATAGGAGAAGAGATATCTGGTGAAATATGGGCACAGATCATTGGGTCATGGTTTAAAGTATCATGGGAAATGCAGACCCGGTTGATTGGTTATAAAATTCTTAATAGAACTTATTGGACTCCATGTAAAATGGCACGGTTAATTAAATTCTGACTTGTGTTGGAGATGTGATGCTATGTGTGGTACCTTGGTTCATATGCTGTATTCATGTCCCAGGATAGACTTACCATGGTCTTAAATCATTCCTTTATTAACACTGTGATGTGCTCTACACTTGTACAACAACCAAAGTGACGTGCCACTTCCATGTATGGGTCCTTCAACTGGCCAATATTGAAATGTTTGTGTGCTGTAATTGATCTTGCGATCACATTAATTTGTGTTGTAATTAATTAATCTAATTAATGCACTAAAGTGACAGCCCTAGTTGTAATAGAAGAAACAGAAGTGTAATCCAATTCTGTGGAAAACAGCAGGAAGACTGGTCAAACCCATTTACCCTCTGCAAGACTGTAAAACTTGACTGAGGCTGCTATATCAGTGTGACCTTGAAATTTGGCCCTTCTGCTCATTGAGGTTGTGAAATCACACACATCAAGAGACTCGTATTATCTTCCTCAATCACCCAAAACAAACCAAAAGAAACACGTTAGCCAGCAAGGCTAACACACCTGAGGGATTGTTTCGCCTTAAGCTAACCTGTCAACTAGAGAAGTTATAGAGCTCATGAACAATGGGCCTATTGATCTGCACTTGACAGCTATAAGAGCTCATCCACACCACAGTAACAGGTAACAAGATTAAATTCCACAAAGCTAAAGATGTATTCATGAAACTGCACTTTGTGTTCTCTGTTAAACACAATGGATTTTTTCAGCAGGAAGTCAATGCACAGTTTTTAACCCTCGGGGAGTCCTTCAAAATAGACTCTTATCTCCGTGTAACACCAAAACCTAATTGTTTGAATCTTGCCTGTGAATCATAAGTTGGTTTTGCATTTAAATCAGATAACCTTACAGCTTTCCAGGCACCATGAAGCCAAACTTTAACTCTCACTTCTCTTTTCTGTTTTGTTTTTGCAGTTATTAGTGAGGGTGTTTTCTGGCAGGAAGCCAATGCTCTACAGTTTCCAGAACTCTCTGCCACGACTACCTGTCCCTGCAGTCAAGGACACCTGCCGAAGGGTAATTTTAACCTGTTGTGTCAATAAGGAGTTCACTCTCTGTTTTCTTGTTATAACCATGCGCTTGATTTTAATGGCATTAGAGAACCAGACTTGAATAGTCGTTTAGATAAAAGTGAAGTTATACTAATCACCGGTAACAGCAAAAATCTTTTTCTCAGAGCTTCAAACCCTGTGAACTTTTTGCTCCTGATATCCCTTCAGAAATTTTATAGACTCCACTGACTATTTAAATGAGCAGTGTCCACTCATCAGCGTAAGTTCTGCTTTGTTTTTTGTTTCGTAAGATCATCCTTTATTTTTTCTCAAGTCTTTTCTGAGGACAGAACTGCTATAAAACCGTCCTGCTTGTCATTATCTGCTCAGAAAAAAGAATGGATGACTCAGCTTTCTAGCCTCTCTCTTTTTCCGCTATCTAAGGCCCCATCCACACGAAGCCAAACCGAGGTCTAAACACATACGTCTTTTGCCGAATCTGCGTATCATCCACACAAAGACGGCGTTTTGGGGGTCTGTAAACGATCGTTTTTGAAACCAGGTTCCAGAGTAGAAAGATTTTGAAATGCCGTATACACAGCTCTGTGATTACTGGCTCTCTGCAACTTTTCAGATACGCTTACGTCATAGTTTCATATCTTCATTGACACGCATGCGCCACACGCAGCAACGACGACAACAATGGTGGCGTAGCACAGTGGTCGGCAACTAACAGCCCGCGGGCCAAAATTGGCCTGTCTCCAATAATATCCGGCCCGCTAGATGAAATTGAAAATCTGATTTGAAAGGGGCAGGGACGTGCTGGCCATCGGGGAAACCGGGAAAGCTCCCGAACGGCCGGCGGCCGCAGCGCCCGCCACTGTAAATATTGTGACGACCCACAGGAAGGGGTCGCTACAGGCGGCACTGTTGTACTGGACTTGGTGGGCTGTGGAAGTGTTTGGGCATGTTTGTTGTTCAGCAGTTCAGTGTATTTCCGGTGCCATGGTGTACGCTCGAAAAGAGACCGCTGTTACCTGTCATGACGTACAGTGCAGAGCGTACAGCGCTCAGAGCCTAAAAGACGTCATATGATGACTTAAAAGACAGTCTGTGTAACAAATCACTGATTAAGGGCAGCAGCTTTATTATCACCAAGTTACTGTTATAAGCAGTTTTATAACGCAGCCACAATGGAGCTAAAGCAGTAATAACACACTAATAGTCTGTAAAATATAGTTACTTTATTTAAAACAAATTACTTTCTTAAATTAGCAGACACTTTGTATACACATGATGTAATAGTTGCCTATAGATAAGGAGAAAACGTTTTTTTTTTTAATAAAAAAAGAGAGCGAGAGAGAAAGAAACCATGTTTCTGATTGATGTCATGTTTTGGCGCACCATTCAGTTGCTCGGAAAAATTTTGGCCCAAGGCCAAACTTACCTGCCGACTCCTGCTGAAGCATATGTGCTGATGAAGCTAGTGACCCTACTATCCCTGTTGCAGTAAATCTCCTTCTTCTCAATCACCACCGAGTTGAACAAACAATTATCGAGGACACATTACAGCACTTTATGATCACTTTATCACAATCTCTGTTTACAACTTTTGCAGCAAGTGCGCATGCCCACTGTTTTTTCATCTGTTTCTGCTTGTTTCCGTCATATCGTTACAGCGCCCCTAGAGGTCTGACATGTGTTTTACAGCGTTTTCATGTGTATCGAGTGCATTCATGTAGACGCACACATTTTCTGAGACGCCTTCGTCTTTATGACGATCGTTTTGGAACCTGTTAAGAGTTTTGTCTTCGTGTGGATGGGGCCTAAAACTAGTGACCCCATGCTTCTTCCTTTGTTAAAGTCCTGTCTGTTTTCACAGTACCTGGAGTCAGTGCGCCCACTGATGGATGATGAGCAGTATGAGCGGATGAAGGGACTGGCTAAAGACTTTGAGAAGAATTTGGGACCAAGACTGCAGTGGTACCTCAAACTCAAGTCCTGGTGGGCCTCCAACTATGTAAGTAAAAGGAGTCTTGGTAACACTTTACTTGAAGATCTAGTTTATAATGCATTAGAAGCACATGCATAAGACGTTATAATGCATGTATAATGCTTCATAAGTGTCATTATAATGGTGTATAACCATGTATAAGAACTTGTACCAAGGTTTATAAAGTATTACAAGTGTGGACATAATGTATTATAATCAAGCCTTTATAATGTTTTATACCTGCATACTCAAGTGACAAGAGTTTAGAATGAAGAATCTGAAGTCCTGGGTCACATTAGAACCATCCTTACTCTAGACAGGAGTAAAGAAAGGTTGTAATGCCTTGTGAAGATGACTTTAAGAGCTTCTAGTGAAGTGACAACACTGTATAAAGTTGTTAGCATTTGCATGATACAGTAACACAATTAGAATCACTTAGGACCAGTATTCTGCTGGCTGGAAGTAAAATGTAAGTTAAAAATTAAACACCATAACGATCTTTAAAACAACCTTATTTTGCAAAAATAAAATATAAAGGATGTTGCAGATTATCCTCTACATATTAATACAACTGAAATCTGTGGAAAAAAAAAAAAAACCTGCATAGCTCACAAATTAAAATTCTAGAGAGGACTGAAGAATGCAATTTATAACGGAAAGTTACGAATGTAACTATGGTTCTATGAATCCCGAATGACCGCCAGAGGCGGTGCTTAAAGCACTGAATATTCCCCTTCGCGCATGCAAGAAAAGTAGTACGATATACCAACAATGTCACTTTAGACCCCTGGATGACGAAGAAGCTATATCTTCCGGTGTCAATCCAGGGCACTTCCCTACAGAATCTTCTCGCGAGCAAACGAGGATTCTGAGTGACAGAGAACTCTGGCGGTCATTCGGGATTCATAGAACCATAGTTACATTCGTAACTTTCCGTTCTATTTCATCCCTGCTGACCGCCAGAGGCGGTGCTTAAAGCACTGAATGACTTATACCAGAAAAGTCACGAGGAATCCAGCTTACCACCCATCAATGAGAATGGTCAGAGGACTCCAGTTGAAGGACCACAGCCAACGGATGGGGTGTGGCCACATTCACCCTGTAGAATCTGGAGAAAGTGCCCGGTGATGCCCATGAAGCCGCAGAACAAATGTCCTCCAGGGGCACCCCCCTCAGGGCAGCCCATGACGTAGCCACACTCCTGGTGGAGTGGCACCTCACACCAGGTGGAAGGGGACGCTTACTTGCCCGATATGCATGGACAATTACATCGACAACCCAGTGGGACAAGCGCTGTTTGGAGACAGCACAACCCCTGCTAGAACCACCGTAACAGACAAAAAGCTGATCAGACTGTCGAAGACATGCAGTGGCTGCAGTGTAGACCTTCAGGGCCCGACACACAACAGTTCGGGCTCATCCTGCCTCCTGAGGGCGGGTCAAACCGTGCCAGACGAATAGGTTGGTTGAGATGAGCACGGACAGCACCTTGGGAAGAAAAGCTGCATTGGGCCACAGGATGACTCCTGAACCGTCTGAATTCCACCTCAGGCATGAGTCACTGACCGACAGAGCGTGCAGCTCACTGACACGCTTAGCAGAGGATATGGCCAGAAGGAAAGCAGTCTTAAGTGTCATCCACTTCAGCCCTGCTTGTGCTAAGGGCTCAAATGGGGTCGCTAGGGCCCCTAGCACCAGGAAGATCCCAAGGTGGGGCCCTCATGGACCTAGGGGGATGCAGCCTCTGAGCCCCCTTCAAAAACAGTGACACCAGCTTGTGACCACCAATCGTGACATTGTCGACCCCAACATGTCGACAAGATATCGCCGCCACATAAACCCTCAAAGTGGAAGGAGATCGGCCTTTCCCCAGAAGGAACTGGAGGAAGTCCAAAATAGTCGGCAGAGGACAGTTTGTAGGGTCAACAACACCCCTACCAGCGCACCAATTGGAAAACAACTTCCACCTATTATCATACTGGAGACGAGTAGACGGTGCCCTCGCATTCAGTATAGTATACTGGACAGAGTCTGCACAGGTTCTCAACAGCGCCTGGCCTCCAGGGGCCAAACGCACAACTGAAGCCGGTGTGGACTGGGGTGCCAGATCCGCTCTGCCATTTGGGACAGGAGGTCCAACCTGTCGGGAAGGCGCCACTGCGTGTCCCGACAGAGACTGTGCAACAGTGGGAACCAACTCCTCCCTGGCCAAAAGGGAGCTATGAGCAAGACCCTGTGGCCCTCCTGAAGGACCCTCTGGAGCACATGCCGAATCAGGGGGATAGGAGGAAAGGCATACAGAAGGCTGCCCGGCCATGGATGAGCCAGTGCATCCTGGCCGAGTGGGCTGGTTGTCTCGGCCAAGGAGAACCACAGAGGACAGTGGGTCGACGCCTCCGAAGCGAAGAGGTCTACCTCCGCTCTGCCAAAGAGGCCCCATATAGTGCTCACCACCTCCGGGTGGAGGCGCCACTCCCCTGATGGAGGCGTCTGACGGGAGAGGAAGTCTGCTAGGTGGTTCTGCTCTCCTGGCAGATGCATCGCCCGCAGGCTGACAAGGTGGGGGGCTGCCCATGTGAGGAGCTCCCTCGTCACCGCCAGCAGCTGTGCAGACCTGGTGCCCCCCTGATGGTTGATGTGATACACCACTGATGTGTTGTCCGACCAAGACAAGGACATGCTTGCCCCTCAGGTGCGGCAAGAAGTGCCTGAGAGCCAGGTGAACAGCACGTAGCTCCAGCACATTGATGTGTGCCCCCTGGTCTTCCACCGGCCACCGCCCATGGGCCGTCCTGCTCTGCCACACTGCACCCCATCCCAAGGGACAAGCGTCTGTAGGTGACGGTTTCTCTGCGAGACGGAACAGAGCCCATCGGGACTCCCCTGAAGACGTATGCCCTGTCCCGCCACGGAGCCAAGGCGTGAAGACACTGCCGTGAGACCCTCAGTTTCCTGCACCTGTGCCGCTTGGCATCCAGGCAGAAGCTGTTCAGCCATGCAGCGGGCAGTGACAGCAACCCCAGAGGAACTACCCCTGAGATAGATGTTAGTTTGCCTAAGAGACGGCGAAAGACACATAGGTCAGCCAGCTGCCCTCCCGAACAGGGCAAGATGGCGAAGATATCGCGGCACGCGCCGGGGGGATGGCCTTGCTGTCATTGTAACACTGTCTAGAGAAACCCCAATGAAAGTTGTGGTCTGGGATGGCACCAGGCAACTCTTCCCCACATTTACCTTGAGTCCGAGCTGAGCCACATGGAACAGGAGAAGCTCTGTGTCCTGGGACACCTGGGCCCTGGAGGGAGCGAGACCAGCCAATCGTCCAGATATGGGAGAACCTTCAAGCCCTGAGCCTGTAGAGGTGCAAGTGCTGCCGCCATACACCTGGTGAAAACCCTTGGGGAGAGAGAGAGCCCGAAGGGCAGCACCCTGAACTGCCAGTGGTGGCCTCGGTAGGCAAAGCGAAGGAACCGCCTGTGTGCCCGAGCAATTGGGATGTGGAAGTAGGCATCCTTGAGGTCGATGGATGTGAACCAGTCCCCATGCGCCACCGTTTTCAGGACGTCCGCTGTGGTCAACATGTGGAAAGGCTTGACCTTCAGAAACCTGTTCAGTGCTCTGAGGTCCAGGATTGGGCGAAACCCAGTCGGTTTTGCCACAAGAAAGTATGTTGAATAGAACCCTCTGGGGCATGCCAGAGGGTCCACAGGCTCGATGGCACCTTTGGCCAGGAGGGCAGCTAACTCCTGGTCCAAAGCGAGAGCCTTTGCCGGGTCTTTGATGGAGGTCATTATGACCCGGCCAGATGCGGGGGGCCGGCGGCGGAACTGAAGCCTGTATCCATGGGTTAGGGTGGCGACTACCCATGGATCCAGAGCATGAGCAGCCCACTGTTGGAGCTGCCGATGTGAAAAATACCCGACCGCCGGCCCCAAGGCCTCAATCTCTGGCCCCCCGGCCCCTAGGGGCCCTAGAGGGGGGGCGGACAGGCCCTGGAGCACGAAACTGCCTGGGCTGCAAGGGGGCAGAGTCCCAAAAGTCACGGGGTGGTCTCTGTGCGGGACGCTGAACCCGACCACGACCAGTGGAGCGGCCCGTCTGAGGTGTACGGGAGCGCAAGGCAGCCGAGGGAACCCTAGACCCACTGGCAGGGGGCCTATCAGGAGGAGGCATCCGCCTAAGACCTGCAAGCTGTTGCCTGGTCTGCCCAGCCTGGATGGTTCGTTCCAGTGCTTCCTGGGCTGCAGGACCAAACACCTGCCCCGGCTCCACCGGCAGGCTGCGTAGCATTCTCCTGGCTGCCTCTGTCAAGTTGGATTGTGACAGCCAAACCTGACGGCGAGCTTGAACCAAAATAGACATCATTCGTCCAAGCTCCCTGGAAATTAGGCCAAATGCCTCCAGCGAGGCATCACAAAAGGTGACACTATCAGCAGCCACACCGCCCTCCTGCAGTGAGGCTGAAAGGGCCAACATCAGGTGAGACAGTGAGTTTCCCATGCGTGCAGCACGTGCCCCCGCATCGTAAGCCCTAGTGACAAGGTCATCCGTGATCCGACACTGGGGTCTAGGGCACCTAGCATCCCTTCGCAGAGCTTCATCAGGGGCCACAATGAGCGAAGCGATAGCGGGCTCAACTGCTGGCATGCGATCCAGGCCAGCCCCTGCTGCATCATGCATGGCCGCCAGGGTCCGCCCGTCCGCAGAGAGACGGGAGCAGGCCTTACTGTCCCTCCAACAGGCCTGCAACTCCTTCAGAAAGTCCTCAGAGTGGGGAATAGCGAAGGCAGTAGAGGCCGGCCTGCGTCTGAAGAAGGCACTTGCAGGTGCTGCCTCCGCCTGTTGTGGAACCGATGTGTGCAAACGCTCAAGAGCCAGGCGCATGACAGCACGCATAGAGCTGTCCCCCATTTCAGATCCTGAAGTCTGAGCTGAGGAGCGTGAGCCTTGCTCCGATGGCAGGGATTCCCCATCCCCCGGGTCCGCCCCGTGCTCACAGAAGTGGCTAGCCGAAGCCGCCAGGGAGAGAGTATCCTCCTCAGGCAAAAGTGCTGGCATTGGAGGGGAGAGTGCCACATCAGCGACCGTGGGGGCCCCAGGCTGGCGTTCAGCTAGCAAAGACCTCATCTGGGCCAGCTCAGCAGAAAGCTGCTCCACTTTAGATGACAGCCTGCCATGTTCGGATCTGGTCTTCTTTCTGGAGGGAGCGGTCGCTGCTGCCTCTGCACGCCGCTTGGGGCGTGTCTGACGGATCAAAGGCAGCTGGTCAGATGGAGGGAGGCCACCATCAGCCGCTGGGCCCTCAACCCCCGCCAACCTGGCAGCTCTAATCGCCCGAGGCAGGTAGCTGCAGTCCATGCAGGGATTGCCCGAGAGTGCCTCCCGCAGGTGCTCAGGGCCAAGGCACGTGGGGCATAGGTCGTGGCCATCTTCTGGCTGTAAAGACAGCCCACAGGACGTGCACAGGTGGGAACCATCCATTATGGTGACACCACACCAACCTGGCACTGATCACTCCTTGGTTAACCTAGGGGCAGACACTATCCAATTGCCGCGCACAGGGACAATATGCTGGGGGGAGGGAGCGCTTACGCTGCCCGCTCCAGCAGAGGCCACAAAAGCAAACAAAAAAACAACCACCACACTGTGGGGGAGCAACAACCACAGCGCTAACGCTAAGGTCTGACAACAAAAGAAACCATATGCTGGGGGGAGAGAGCGCGTACGCTGTCTGCTCCAGCAGAGGCCACAAAAGCAAACAATAAACAACCACCACACTGTGGGGGACCAATAAACAACCACAAGGTGGCAGGATTTAAAGACAGCGCCAACGCCACGGTCTAGCAACCAAGGAACCGTATGCTGGGGGGAGGGAGCGCGTACGCTGCCTGTTCCAGCAGAGGCCACAAACGCAACAAAAAACAACCACCGCACTGTGGGGTATCAATAAACAACCGCAAAATAATAGCAGCTAACTCCAGCGCTCATTAAACAAAGGAGCCCTATGCTGCTGTGGACAGCGCGCACGCGGACCACAACAGCAGAGGTCAGAGGATACCTGACTCTCAACAGGTGAATCCACAAAAAACTAAAACGCAAGTATGGCTGGACACCAGGCGCGCTCACGCGACCTGTCAGCGAACACAAAGAAGCTATTAGGTAGCTAATCGTCGGGGTAGGGCGGCGCGAACGCGGCCAGGACCGACAATGATGTTAAACGTAAGGCAAAACTGCCGAAAGTAAAGGGAAATATACTCACCTCATCCAGAGTGCATCGGCAAAACACATCCAACCAAATGCAGGAGTGAGGCAGCGTGCACGCAGCCGTCGCCAGCAGAGGTAGATGACACACAGGTGAAGCTACCGCAAAACACACACACCACCGAAGTGACGGAACACCGTCGCAGCTCCTGGAGGACGAACGTTGTTCGCTGCTCCGACACACAAAGGTCACGGAGCTACCAGCAACGGGGTATAAGGTAGCCACCCCACTGAAGACTGTACACAGCGCTCAAAGCAAACTGCGTGCGAGAAGAAAAAAAGGGAAGTGCCCTGGATTGACACCGGAAGATATAGCTTCTTCGGGGTCATCCAGGGGTCACAAGTGACATTGTTGGTATACGTACTCGCACTGCGCATGCGCGAAGGGGAATATTCAGTGCTTTAAGCACCGCCTCTGGCGGTCAGCAGGGATGAAATAGAACAACATAACATATTATTGATATTTATAAGGAATTATGCCCTTTCTGTAACCGAGAATTTAGTGTCTGTTCTATGTTGAGCAGTTCTATGTGTGTCTTTACTCCTGTCTAGAGTAAGGATGGTTCTAATGTGACCCAGGACTTCAGATTCTTCATTCTAAACTCTTGTCACTTGAGTATGCAGGTATAAAACATTCTAAAGGCTTGATTATAATACATTATGTCCACACTTGTAATACTTCATAAACCTTGGAACAAGTCCTTATACATGGTTATACACCATTATAATGACACTTATGAAGCATTATAACATCTTATGCATGTGCTTCTAATGCATTATAAACTAGATCTTTAAGTAAAGTGTTACCAGAGTCTTCTACTCTTTTTTTACCACTGCTGAGTGTCTGATCAACCTTAGATTACAAACTCTTGAAAAATCTGAAATGAGTTATAATGTAATCTGATCCCCCTCCCCCGTATTGTTTTACAGGTCAGTGACTGGTGGGAGGAGTATATTTACCTCAGAGGTCGTGGGCCTATTATGGTCAACAGCAACTACTATGCCATGGTAAGATGTCTCTGTTTGAGTATCAGTTCACATGGGAGCCAATGATTTTTTTTCCTCTTTAAATCTAATGCAAAGTTTGGTGATCCGAGCAATCTGTGTGTAGAAGAATACTCTGACAGTGACTCGGGTGAATCTACTGCAGCTACAGGCTTGTTGTAGTCTTAACGGTATTTGGTTTGTGATCTATAATTACTGGATTACAGTGTCAGATTTGTGATTATGGACTCGGTGAACTTTATAAAAATCCAGAATCTGTCAGAGGAACTGTAGCTCCCTCTGTAGACTTCCTAAATGAATAGACTGTAATGTCACTCCAGCCAAATGAAAGGCTTTATCGATCTGTTTGGGTTATCTAGTTATCGAGTCTGCTGTATAAAAATAATATAACTGTGCTAATATGACTATAACAGGGTGTTCTGCTACTTTCTTAAAAAAGGACCTGCACACCTGTCAAGAAAGTGTCAACAGTAGGGCTGGGTATTGATTCAGAATTTCTGGATCGATTCAATTCGATATTACAAGGTCTCAAATCGATCGATTCTCGATTCAATTCCATATTTATTCAGTCTGGGATATCTTAGTTAAAATAGTGCTGTAAATTTAAAAAGTGACCTTTTGACCTGGTACATCATTAAAACTTGTTTTAACATGAAGAACTAAACCCAAAGCAGTTACATTAATCATATTTTAATGATATGCATTAATGTATATTCTGCATATTACTTGTTTTTTGTCCAACTTGTATTTTCCTTTGTACTTGTTAAATCTAAAATACTGTCCATCCAAACATCAGCTTTTAAACTCTCCAGTGGTGCCCATATAGAGCTTCCACCATGTTTGTTTGCAGTAACATCTCATGAGATCTTGTTCAGTAGAAAGCAACGCTAAACGCTGATCACACCAGACTAGCAGGGTTGATACCACAGGCTGCTTCTCTGCACATCCAAAGAAGAAAAAACTACCCAAGTTAAAAGATCCATCTTTGGATTTTATGGATCGATTATGAACCAGTTAAAGGAAAATAGATTTAAATTGATTAAATTGATTTTTTTAACCCAGCCCTAGTCAACAGCATTGCTTTGTCAGGAGTCAGACCTCTCTCTGCCCATTTTCAACTCCTTCTGTTATTAAATATAAAATGCTTTAATGTTATCTGTAAAACTATTTAAAGGTAGTTTTGGTATGGGGTCAGTGGAACAACACTCAGAATGCTTGAAATAGCAGATCCTTATTGCTGCCATATGTGTGCATGAAGCCCTTGACCAAAATAACAACAAAGAATCCATGCATGGCCACTGTGTTGTGTTAAACATGTCAGGCTAAGGTTATAGCTCAACGTTTCATTAAACTGCACAATGCTGCTGTTGTGCCAGTTTAAAAGAATCTGACAGAAGCAGTTTTTAAACAAGTACGTCAGACTCAGCAATGTGCTCTCTTTAAACTAATAACTGTTGGATATTCAAGTTGACTTTTTCTGTAAAAAAAACAAGTCCCCCTTTACTTCTTTCCACCCAGCAAGTGTGGACGGCCATGTCAGGCTGCCCAGATGTTATCATGATAGTTTTAAGTTTCCATGTGTGAAAAGGGCTTTGCTCTTTCTACACTTTATGTTTTTATCTTTTGTCTTTTGTCTTTTTTTGTCATGGGACACCAGTATTGCTCATGCACTATCTTTTTAGATTCTTATAGTTCCTGCATTTATTATTATTATTCAAGTTTTGTACCTTTGTTTGGGTTCTGTAATTTAAATCGTGCCTCTTGTTAGTTATTTTATTTTGTGCTTTAGCTCTTATGTTGTGTCTTCTGTATGTTTCAAATCGTTAAATAAACCTAACATTTAAAATGTGCTATACATAAAAAGTACTTTTTATAATTATGACTATATGGTGTTTATTAAAACTAAAACTGTATATTCTTAGTTTGAAAGAGCACCATCAAATGCACATGAGCTCCCTCACTGGGTTACAACAAGACGATTTACTCCCATTATTGAGCATTGATGGTTGTGTAACATATTATATTACAGTGTATTGTATTATGTTATATCATAATATATTATAGATTATATTAAATATGGTATCAGATTATATTACATATTACATTGATGGTATTATATATTCCTACAAAAATTGTAATAGATATATATTTGCAATAATTGTTATATATAAACAATATATTGGACTGTTGTGCCTATATATGTGTGTATGTATATATACATATATGTGGGTATACATGTATGTGTGTGTATATATATATATATATATTGTATGGAATATATGAACTTGTTTGTATATGTTAATATTGATATGACAGTAGTTTGATAATATACATGAATGCATCATATGGGATAGTAATGAACATTGCAAGTATTTATGGTATCTAGTATTAATGAGTGCACACCTGCTAAGAGCTCACTAAGATGAAGAACTGATGAAAGATAGGCGGGGTAGGATTAAATATTTCTTTTTAACTTCTTCCTACTCCCTTTCGGGCATAATAAAAAATTACTTTTTCAGTTGTATTTGTTATTGTTTAACCTTGTGGATGAAATATGCCATTTGAAGTACAAGAATGATCGTAGGTCCTGTTTTGTTATAATCTTACGTACTTTGTATGTTATTTGCTTTTTTTATGCTCAAAATAAAGACAAATCAATCAATTAGGAGTTAAATAATAATATGGCAATAACAGTAATAGTTATAACAATTATTATCATTACTTTGTATAATTATATGATGATATGAAATAAGATGAGCATCGTGAAGTAATGATAAGATGCATTTGGTAATTGTGCAACAAAAAAAAACCAGCACTTGACCAGTCATCAATAGAAAAGTATTAATTGCCGTCCTATTATAAACGTGTTACCTTGCCTCTTAGAGCCCTTTGTACTGCCTTGCTTAGCAAGCTTGTACTAATATTAATCATAAAACATGTGTGGTATCAGTATCTAGCAGTTTTACTCATAGGTGATTGGTATTGGCAGCAAAACTAGATTGGGGGATCTCTAATAAAGAATAAAGAATAAACCCATGTAAAAGAAGCTCCTCTTATTGTGATTTCATCCTTACTGCCATGGTGATGCATGTAAAAGTATGTTGATACTTTTTTGCTTCATGTTTCTGATGCTAAGCTCATAGTTTCTAATTATTCAGGATGGACTGTATAGGATTTTACCTATTTAGTGATGTAGTACAGAACATTTGTCCATTCTGCCATTTGTTTAGGCAGATTGAAAAAATCTATAACTGCTAATACTGGTCATGAAATTTAAGCTATTATCAAAGAGTATGGATATTATACAGGTAATATTGTGTATACTTATTTAATACTTGATCTTTGCTAATAGTATAAGGAATTGTGAAGTCAAGACCTTTTTTATCATGTTTATTTATTATAAATAAAAAATGCAAATAAAGACTGATAACATTTGAAGCTCATTGTGTTGAACTATGTATGAAAGGATTGTGCACAGTTAATTTTGACATGACCTCACCTGCGAATTCCAGCTTAAGTAGGATTAACACATTTTTTTAAACATGGAGATGTACTGTGTGTGATCTGATCTCCTCTGTTTTTTCCACAGGACTTCCTATATGTGTTCCCCACATCCGTCCAGGCTGCCCGGGCAGGTAATGCCATCCATGCGCTCATGCTGTACAGGAGGAAGCTGGACAGAGCCCAGATCAAACCTGTGAGTATAGATCGCCTCCGTCTCTGTGCCTCACTCCAGAAATGATTACAATGAGCTCGAGTTATTCTGCAGACACTACGCAAACTTTGATATGAGCTGCTTTCAGACGTGATCAGTCTTCTGGGAATGTTGATTTATTGATTAATAGTCTTATCTTAGCCAGTTTCTCTTTCAAGTTTACAATAAATTTCACTTATCTTTGACCAATCTTTAATGTCAACTCTAAAGTCTGTGATTTACAGTCTCACCAGTCACTACCAAGGTTATAATAGTTATGGATTTGTCATTATAGTTTAGTTTGAGTTAGTTTTGACATTTTCCCATTACAGTTTAGTTTTAGTTTAGTTTCAGTTTAGTTTTTTCAGACCTTATTTGCCAGGTGCAGGATTCAAAAAGGTCAGAGTAAGTATTTTATAATACTAATAAAGTCCAACATAGTGCGCACTGCTCGGTCAGTGCTGATTAGGGATGGGATGAAATATCATTTGGCAATATACCGCGATATAGTACGTGATGAAACGCATCGAGTTTGAAAAAAATGGATCGCGAAATTAAGAGGTCACGTCCGGTAATAGCGCATGTGACCAGAAGTGACAACAACAAACATTAGCACCAACTAGCTTGCCTCCAAAAAGCCGAATGATGGAGTTGAATGAGATCGAAATTGAGTGCGCTCCGCCTGGATACAAGTCATCTGTCTGGCAGTATTTTGGCTTTCTCATTAAAAAAGACGAAGACAGTGAAAACGAGCCTACCGCTCGTTAGCATACACTCTCTCTAACCTCTCTAGGGTTAGAGAGAGTGTTATTGTTTGTGTTTGGCCTGTTAGGCCTTGTGTTTTCCTGTGTGCAACTCAAACAAAAACAAAAAAAAGTGGTAATTACACAGTGATATTTTATCTTTTTTACTTTTTGATATCGTATCGTGACCCGGGCATATCGAGGTGCAGCGTATTGTGAGTTTAAGTGTATCGTCCCATCCCTAGTTCTGATACTGTACTGTTGGCTGCTGCCTTCAACACAAGAAAATAATATAAACTTAATATAAAAAATATAAATATCAATATAAACTCTGGGCTTCCTCGTTTTCATAGGCTGTATAAGCCTTCTTATGGGTGCTCCTAAAATGGGCTTTTAAGTTTGTGGGTTTTTTCTACATATCTCACCAGTTTTAATTTCCCAGGCACTTTCATTTGTTTGTCTCACTGTGGTACTCAAAAAAATCCCGAATGGGACCCTGCCGCCTCCTCCAAACTTTAGCCATTTCTTCCACGTTGTTCCAACAACACGTTTCGTGGCGGCACAGAGCACAGCCAGTCAGTGCAGTAAACAGGCACGTCCCAGTACGTCGCTATGATGGTGCCGTACGGCGCTGACAACTGCCGAAAACTGTTGTCAAATTGGTTGGGAAAATGTGTCTGATTAATTTAAATCCTAAACAGGGTTCCCACTCGTCCTAGAAAACCTGGAAAATCATTGCCCAATTTTCCAGTCATGGAAAACAAATGGAAAATGAGGAAAAAAGTGAAATGTCCTGGAAAATGATTTGTCTTCCTTCTAGCTTGAAACATAGGAAATGAAGTAAAAATGGACTTGGTAACTTATGTAGACATAGCCAGAAAATGTGAGAAGGTAAAATAATGCAAGTTAAGGCATAAAATATAAAAACTCAAAACAATGGGGACAAAAAGAAATAATAAAAAAATGACAAAATAAAATTTAGGCTAAATTAACAAAATCTATTCATATTTTTAGAAGGCTAACTAGAATTGAAAACTGCCCACAGTAACAATGTTACTTCAGTTGGTTATGTGACACTGGAAAATGATTCCTAAAAAAGAGTGGGAACCATGCTAAAGGCTAATATATATTGTTAAAAACTATAACGAAGGACATTTTGTCTATAATTTTGGTTAGTTTCAGTTAGTTCTGTGAACACAAGATACAGTTTTAGTTTACTTATCGTTTTTGTTTTCCTTTCTAGTTTTTATTAGTTTGAGTTAACTGCAATGTATTTTAAATGTTAGTTTTTAGTTTTGTTTTAGGTAACTATTATAACCTTGGTCATTACAGGATGCTTGATCATGTCCTGAGCTTACTCTGTGTAACTCTGACTCTGGAATGAGCTTCTGCTTGTTTTGATAGAAGGAGAGTTGTGATAACCAGGAAAGCCTGATCACGAGCTCTGTGTAAAGGTGGAATTATTACAGCTTAACGAACGCTGATGCTATCTTGACCGACACGCTGTGGTGTCACACTTCTCCTGCTGCTCCTTCAGTCCTCCTCTTTTACCAACTTGCATGATGCTTTAGTGCAAACTCCTTTTTACATTTGCACTAGACTCCTGACATTCAGTCTACAGCATGTTGAATAAATGCACATTGATCTGTTACATGAAGTGATTGGTGAACATGTGTGTAGAATCCAGTGCATGAGCTCCATGTGTTACAGACTCACACTCAGTTGTCTCTGTTTTACTGTTTTGTCCCTTCACTGTGTCGGACGCTGCGTTAGATTTACTTGCTGGCAAACAAGGTTCCTCTGTGCTCGGCTCAATGGGAGCGGATGTTTAACACCACCCGCATCCCTGGTTCTGAAACAGGTAAGAGGAGGGCACACCTCCGCCGTGCCCTCTGACCCCCTACCCTGTGACCCTTGCTATTGCCATGGCAACAGCTGCTGGAAACCCTGACTACAGACTCATTGTCAACAGCACGGCCCTGAAGTTAACCTCCTAATTCATCCTTAGCTTTGTCGTAGGTGTGTTTTGGACACTTAACATTCTAATATTTTACTTGTACAGTTATTTGTCAAAATGGTTGTATGTTTAAAGCCCACCTCAGGGTTTTTCTGGTGGCAATGAGTCTGCAGACCACTGGTTTCTAGACCTTGCTCATGACCCCTCTGCTCCTTCAGACTGCTTCTCAAACCAATCCTCATTGCTCCCTCCTCTCCTCTCTCCATCCATGCCTGTATCCCTGCAGGAGTGTCTGCAGCTGCTGCTCCTCTGTCGGGATTTTAGAACATTAGTTTGTCATCTCTCTGTGTTTGACTCTCCCCTTTTGCTTTTCAGCTCATGCTCCTACACACTATTCCCATGTGCTCAGCCCAATACGAGCGTATGTTCAACACCAGTCGTGTCCCAGGTGTAGACACAGGTAGAGTCTTTAGCAGTGCCGCCTCCTCTACACTACTCCTGCTGTATTTCTCCTTGGGACATTGGTCCGTGTGTTTGACGCAGAGATAATCTGACCTCCGTGTATAAGTGATGCATGGGTGCTGGTCTGTGCACATTCAAGGACTAATTTGCATGTTAGTCAAACTCCGTGTCAAAGTTTGACAAGGGAAGGCGATAGTGATAAGGTGAGGCCTGAAAGACTGTAAGAGAGGCCATAAATCTAACTAGGGCTGGGCAGCATACAAGCTCTAAAGCATGTTTTTTTTTATTATAAGGCACAGGCTATGATAGTGTTGGTTATATCAATGTCATTGAAATGCTGTGAATGAACATTTATATATTTGTTCTGAGTGCACTTAAAGGATAAGTTTGGTTTCTACAGCTTTCACATTGTTTATAGAATGAAGTAGAACAATATACTCACCCAGAAGGCTTTCCTGATCCAAACAGTGCTTCAGGAGATATTTAGATCCAAAATCGAGCAGCGGACATCCATATAATGGTAGCACACAGGGCATGTATAGCGCCGCTCCTAAAACTGCATTAATCGTCCAAAAACTCATTAGTTTCACCAATATTTCATCATGGTCCGCTCACGCTACTCCTCCATTACAGTCTGTGTCGCTCCAGACATGTTTTTGTGACTGTGCTGACCTCTGAACTGAAGACTTTCTTTACGGCTGCCGCGCATGTGCAGTACGGCTTCCACCTTTCGATGAGCTCCTCATCTGTGAACTCTGGCTCGAAACTGTAAGGACACCCATCATATTCAAAGTTCTCGTCCACAACATCTTCATCCGATAGATATTCGTCCATTTTGCACAAAACTGGAAGAAGAAAGTCGTTGTGTAGCCAGCAGTCGCCCCTGAAACAATGAGCCGTACTGCGCATGTTGGATGTCTAGACTTCTGCTTTTGTTGCAGTGGTATTAAAAAGCTGAAAATATTGTATTACTAGAATATATTCATATCTGTCAGTGGTGTCAAAGTTTATAGTCCTGGTAATTTGAAACTATTTGTTTAAAACAGAATTACTAAGGTCTGGTGTGGTGCATGGCTAATAATATATAAATAAAACATCAATTACTTTTGGTTTATTTTTCTTAGCCCTGTTGCTCATATTAAGACATCATGAAGACGTGTTCATGGAACTTTTAGATTAGTTTTAAGTAGTTTCTTAAAGACGTACTAGATAGATAGATCGGTCAAAGTCAGTTTTTTAAAGCATGATTGGTTGTGTTTGGATATTGGTTGGCAAATATGCATTATGCATGGATAACAACTAAAGCTTGGATCTTAGAACCAGGAGCTTGAGCTGTGAAGACATAAAGCCACGAGATACCTGAGGCCCTGAGAGACCAGAAATCTCTGCCTGTAGAGGAAAGAGAGGATGTTTGTGACTAATGTTAGACTAATGCAAGAATAGGCACTCTCTGTTCTTTATTTTAATTCTTTGATTTTAGAGATGTTGTACTCCAGAAATAAAACAACTTGAAGATCTTTTATCAATTCTATTGGAGTATTGTCTTCACATCTGTTTCAGTTCTCTACAGTCTCTCAGTGGGCAGATCTCTTAATGACATCACTGGAGGTCTTATTGTAAGAATAAAAACAGTCCTGATCAAAATCTTAAGACCAGTTAAAAATATCTAGAATATGCATTTTGCACATTTGGACCTTAATGAGGTTTTAAATAGAGCTACAATATGCAAAAGTAAGAAGGGGGAGTGTGACAAAAAGCACTTTGAAAAAGTAATTTATTGAAAACAAGTAAACTGAAATAGGCTGTTTATCAGCTGATCAAAAGTTTAAGACCATCGCTCAAAAAATGACAAAAAACTCTCCAAACCAGAACAAAAATGTTTCTCAGTAGGACTCAGTCATGAGTAGCTCCACCGTTCTTGTTAATCACTTCAAAAATTTGTTTGTTCATGCTTGATGAGAGTGTTTCCAGGAAGCTTTTGGGAACATTGCTCCAAGTGGTGAAGATGGCTTCATGAAGGGCATCAGCTGTCTGGAACTGACGTCCATTTTTATAAACTTCCCTTGACATCCATCCCCAAATGTTCTCTATGGGATTTAAATCAGGGGAACATGCGGGATGGTCCAAAAGAGTGATGTTCTTCTCCCTGAAGAAGTCCTTGGTCAAGCGAGCATTGTGAACTGCAGCGTTGTCCTGTTGAAAAACCCAGCTGTTACCACACAGACGAGGGCCCTCAGTCATGAGGGATGCCCTCTGCAACATCTGCACGTAACCAGCCGCCGTTTGACGACCCTGCACCACCTGAAGCTCCAGTGTTCACTGAATGAAAAAGCACCCAGATCATGATGGACCCCCCTCCACTGTGCCGGGTAGAAAACATCTCAGGTGGATCTCCTTGTCATGCCAGTAACGTTGAAGCCATCTGGACCATCAAGGTTACATTTTTTCTCATCAGAGAATAAAACTTTTTTCCACCTTTCAGTGTCCCATGTTTGATGCTCCAAAGTCTAAACGGGCAGTTTTGTGGCGTTGAAGGAGACGAGGTCTTTGAATTTGTTTTTGAAACCCTTTTCCTGTAGATGCTGTCTGATGGTTATTGCACTGCGGTCCCACCAGTAAGGGCCTTAATTTGGGTCGAGGACCGCCCTGTGTCTTGATGGACAGCCAATCAGATCCTCCGGCTCAGCGCAGGTGTAATTTTTTTGGGTCTACCACTTGACTTTTTTGTTTCATAATGCTCAGGATCTTTCCAAAAATGTAGAATGACTGTCTTACTGCGTCCAACCTCAGCAGCAATGGCACGCTGCGAGAGGCCTTGCTTATGCAGCTCGGCGATCCGACCACGTTCAAGAAGAGAAAGCTTCTTAGCTTTAGCCATCAGGAGGGCATGACCATGTGAATGCCTGACAGAAAATGAACATTTTGAGCAGATTTTGGCTTTAATAGCCTGTGGTCTTAAACTTTTGATCAGCTGATAAACAGCCTATTTCAGTTTACTTGTTGTTTTCAATAAATTACTTTTTCAAAGTGCTTTTTGTCACACCCCCCCTTCTTGCTTTTGCATATTGTAACTCTATTTAAAACCTCATTAAGGTCCAAATGTGCAAAATGGATATTCTAGCAATTTTTCAACTGGTCTTAAGATTTTGATCAGGTCTGTATTACCTAAATGTGACATTCCTTTTTATCTCTGGGTTGTTGCTCGTGTGAGTATCTTTTCCTCTGTCTTGTCTGTAGCAATGATAATGTTTGTTTGAACACTAAACGTCACCAAACGATGCTTAAGGCTCTATGTTAAGAGCTAAAACGAGTATTTTTGTGTAGGGTTTTTTCTTTGTGTTGTTCAAACAAACATTGTCTGAACTGATTGTATTCGACACCACTCTCCTGATCCCAAATTACTTTCCCTTCTCATCTCACCTCCCTGCACTTCCCATTTCAAGCTGCTTTAGTTCTTGAACTGGATAGTCCCTCTGATCATTCACCGTCATTAGAATTCAACTGTTTTTTTGCCTTTCAATCGAAAATGTATGTGTTCAAAAGTGAAAGAGCCGCCACAAGATGTTGTGAATGTCATATTATTTTGTCACTAAAACCAAGATGACTTAGAGATGAAATGATTTGACATCCACACTTCATTTATAAGATGCATACTATCGAAAAAGCATCTTTCTGATCTCTTCAGTTGTCCTTGTCAATCTGTTTTCTCCTGTTTCTCTCTCCTCACCTTTGCTCCCTCTCTACCAGACGTTCTTCAGCATGTGAACGAGAGCAAACACATCGCTGTGTACCATAAAGGACGGTACTACAAGGTGTGGATGTTTTATGATGGACGGCTGCTGCTACCACGGGAGATCGAGCAGCAGATGGAGCGGATCTTGAACGACCAGACAGAGCCTCTGCCCGGAGAGGAGAAGCTCGCTGCTCTGACTGCAGGAGATAGGTGGGTGTCTAAACAGGGGGAGCTGCTCCATTGATAAGTCCACACAACTGGCAGTGTGCACTTGCACAGAGCAGGTTTTTAAAGATGTGCGCTCAGACCACCCTCTGGGTTTAATTTATTAATGCTCAACAGCTTTAAACTATCAGTGTATGAATGCTGGGGGTGTATCTATACAAGAAACCAAACTGTACAGTTCTACTCATCATTATTGGCACCCATGAAGTTTAAGTACACAATGTGACAGTACAGCTTCTTTACAAACCTCTCTAACTTTGCTCTGCATCACTTTATCAGACTCAAACTTGGCAGAAGTAATGTTCACATATTAAGGTTTGTAAATTATACTTCATTAGCTACTATGATCATGCAGTCATGTTTAGAATAGGCAGTTTTAATTGCAACCACTTGAAGCCTACAAGGAAAAGAACACCCTACCAACAATTAAGCATGGTGGAGGTTCCATAATGGTTTGGGGCTGCTTTGCTGCATCGGGTACTGGAGGCCTTGACCGTATCACAGGAATCATGAAATCAGAGAATTATCAAACAAATTTTAGAGCCAAATGTCCTACCCAGTGTAAGAACACTAGGTTTGAGTCAAAGATCGTGGGCCCTCCAGCAAGACAAAGACCCAAAGCACACATCCAAAAACACACAGGAATGGTTGAAAATTCGATTGAAAATCTTTGGTATGGCTGAAATCTGTCATTGGGGAAAAGAAACCTGCAAATGTTCAAGAGCTTGAACAGTTTGCATAGGAAGAGTGGGAGAAAATACCAGCTGAGAAGAGCAAGAAGCTTATAGATTTCTACAAGAAACATTTGGAGGCTGTCATCAGTGCCAAAGGGTGAGCAACAAAATACTGAAGAGGGGTGCTATTATTGCTGTACATGCTTTTTTTCAGTTCCCTCTGTGAAATTACAATATGTGTAAATTTCAATTTATTTCTGAAGATATTGTTAAAGTAATGAAAATAATGAAGAGGTGCCAATAATACTGAGCAGGACTGTACGTATGTGTGTGTGAAGACTCGTGACTTGGACTCTAGATCAGACTCGTGGGCATCTCTGTTCGTAACTGGACTATCTATGGTGGTTTACTGATACAGATCTCCTGTTATGTGACATTCTGCAGGACCCCGTGGGCCAAGGCTCGTGAGACTTACTTCAGTCGAGGAAAGAACAAACAGTCTCTGGACACAATTGAGAAGGCTGCTTTCTGCGTGACGCTGGACGACACTGAGCAGCGCTTTGAGGAGTCCGACCCAGTCAAGTCTCTGGGCAGCTATGCCAAGTCTCTGCTTCACGGGAAGTGTTATGACAGGTAATGCAGATGGGCGAGCATTTCAGTCTGTGATACCAGAGTGTTTGGCTTCATTTCACCAAAGAATAGACCAAAAGTTTTTAATCCTTCTGTCCTGTCAGGTGGTTCGATAAATCATTCAACCTGATCGTTTTTAAGAACGGCACCATGGGACTGAACGCTGAGCACTCCTGGGCAGATGCTCCAATTGTTGGCCATCTTTGGGAGGTGAGTTCTTATCATATGTTTTCTTAATACTTCATCAAACCAGTTTCTGTTGGATGATAAGTTGCAAGTCTTGGAAGTTCTGTTAGCAAATGTTTGAAATGTAAGGCCATAAACGAGTCTTTATTTTTACTAAAGAAGTGACATATTTTGTGCCATTTAGAGGGCTGTTTATTAGGAGTGGGAAAAAAACTGATTCACATAAGTATTTGGATTTTTTGTTTGACGATTTTTAAATCGATATTTTTGTTCAAAAATCTTTTTTTTCGGAGATGTGGTAGCCAAAATGCAAATCATTTTCATATTTTTTGGGAATGCCCAATACTACAGAATTACTGGAAGGAAATACATACAGCAATGCAAGATATTTTTAAGGTTAAAATACCCTTTGATTTTAAAACTATGTACTTTAATTATATCTCCCTTGACATAACAGGTATTGATAATTATTTAATGGCTGTTTTGCTTACAGCAGGTAAAAAGGCTCTTACTAAAAGATGGATTACACCTGTTGAACCTTCAATTAACAACTGGATTGATGTGACAACAGAAATTTATAAGATGGAAAAGATAACTTTTTTATTAATTTAAAACTTGACAAATTTAAATCACATTGGACAAAGTGGGTACAATATGTGAAGTCTTTTCCAAATGTAAATGCTTCATTTTAGTCTGTGTTAATAATCCACTTTTAAATGCAGTCCAGTCTTTTGAAGAGAGAGTATAAACAGCTGGTTAAAATATATTGATGAATAAATCCTAAAAACAGACTCACATGTGATGTGTATTTTTCCTGATATAGTTTGTAGGCATCATCATTGTTCATCTTTTTCACTGGTGTTAAAAAAGCTAACTAAAGATTGCAAAAATTGGCAATATTGTATAATCGGCACCTAAAAGATTGTAAAAAATGAATCAGGAGAAAAGGGAATCGTCCCAGCCCTACTGTTTATAGAATATGGAAAAGCATTTTAAATCATGTCTGCACCTCTGTCTCTCTTTTGCTGGAGCAGCTTGATTTCCTATCACTAGATTGATATAAAGTATCTGTCTTTTTACATTTATAATATCATCTGTCTTCACCAACTCATTTTTTAATGCATAAAAGTAAAAGATTTTAAATACAACACAGCTCTACAGTTTCTTTTGGAAAACCAAAATATGAAAAAGGTCTTTAAAAGTCTTGAATTTGATGGAAAGTGTGTGTGTAGGTACCTGCTTATCATTTTTATTCGTATTTAATTTTAAGTTGTTTGATAAAAACAACATAAATGCGAATAAAGGGTTACATCATCTGATTGACATAATGATAGTCTTTAAAGCTTACAATGCAGATTCCAATCTACAGTAAATGAATCCTCATTTTACTGAGTTAATCATTATGCATCTGGACTCTGCATTGCAGCAAGTCCTGGCCATGGATCCTGTCAAGCTGGGTTACAACGAGGATGGTCACTGCAATGGGGAGCCGCACCCCAACCTGCCAGGTCCCCAGAGGCTGCAGTGGGAGATCCCTGCTGAGGTAAGGCCCGGGTTCAGCTGTAGACCTGTTTTAATGTCCCACTGAGGCCTGAGGTGGGATATGCTCAGGCACCGGCTTCCCTCTGCTGGCAGATAGATGTATGTGCACCAGCGTTAGTATGTCATACCTAAAGAATGCTTTTAGAAGCTGATTATCTTTGGAGTACTGAGTTTATGATAGATAGCTTCTTGTGTTGGATTAAACTTTGTCAATAGGGCCTGTTAATATATACAAACAGTCTAATTTTAAAAAGAAAGTAGGAAAAGAGTTTCTAAGTAATTACAAAAAAGTCTCACTTTTAGATATCTGCCTGATGGAAATACACACTTTAAGATGAGTTTTATAGCATCTAAATAGGTTATCTATAAATGCTATTCCTTAGCTTTGTGGTCGGGTCGGACAGGGCTGGACTGGCCTGGATACTCAACTTCAGGAACAAGACAATTAAAACTAGAGCAAATTTATATTATTTGGACACGTCTTAGAGCACCGGGCTGTAAGTAGCCATATATAGCCGGCTACAAAACTACAATACTAAGTTTTCCAAAAATTGCTTGTTGTCACACATCAAAAACTACCGCTACGTAACTGGAAAGAGATACATTACCTCGTGGCTTTGCATCCTGTAAGTTGTTGAAAAAAGAAGTTGTAAAGCAATGCAGAGTTCTGAGGAAGGTCTGAGCTGCATTCATTAGCATCACAACAAACACACGCTTTGGCTTGGGTCACGTCTTTTGGTGCGTTCCAGTTGGAGTCAGAAGTAGGAATTTTGAGTTCCAAGTAGGAAACTGCAACTGGAACGTCCCCAGAGGTCGTAATTTCCTACTGGGAACTCGGTGAAACCTCACCACCCCCGAGTTGACAATGGAAGATGGATGCCCCCAGTGTGAACAGTTATTTAGCTCCTGTAATAATCCATTTATTTGCACTTCTGACTGGGGTGTGTCGCTCTAGATCAGCTGTATACATAGTATTGTTAGACTTATATTTACAAAAATGCTGCCATAGTGCCATGTTTTATCATAAGTGTACACATTATACGTAAAAATGAAAGATACATGTTTGATATATCAGCAAAAAAAAAAAGGTTTTATAACCTCAAAACAAGCCAAATAATTGTAACTGTACTAATTGTACTAACATGTTGGCAACATTTCTTTACATCCCTTTTGGCAGATTAATATACATATTTAATGGTACCTACATGGTCTTCAGTATGTTGATTTTCCAATCAATTCAAAGCCTATAACTAAGGCAGTACTTCTATCTGTATTAAGAGTAAGATAATAGATTGTAGGGCTGGGTATCGATTCAGATTTTCTGGATTGATTCGATTCGATATTACCAGGTCTCAATTCACGATTCAATTCGATATTTATTCAGTCTGGGATATCTCAGTTAAAATAATGCTGTAAACTTAAAAAGTGACTTTTGACCTGGAGCATTATTAAAATTGTTTTTACATTAAGAAATGAACCCAAAGCAGTTACATTAATCTTATATTAATTGTATACATTAATGGGTGTTCTGCATGTTATTTGTTTTCTGTCCAACTCCTATTTTCCTTCGTTTCCTTGTAAAATCTGAAATACGTCCATACGTCAGCCTTTAAACTCGTTGGTGGAGCCCATATAGTGCTATTTGCTTCTGCTGTGTTTGTTTGATTACTTGCAGAAACATCTCATGAGATCTTGTTCAGTAGAAAGCAGCGCTAAACGCAGATCACACCAGACTAGCAGGGTTGATACCACAGGCTGCTTCTCAGACAGTCTAATGAAGAAAAAACTACCCAAGTTAAAAGATCCATCTTTGGATTTTATGGATCGATTATGAACCATTTAAAGGGTTTAAATCGATTAAATTGATTTTTTAAAACCCAGCCCTAATAGATTGCTCTTTTATCAAGACCATTTTTATCAAACATGCTCCCTGCTATTTGGAGGCTGATCCAGAAAACACAACTGAAGCACCAAGGTGCTGTTGGTCCAATAAATATGAGAAAGTTTTGAGTCCTAATGCTTGATCATACTCTCTCATGCTTGTAAATTCATCTCTGTCTAGGATAGCAATCTGCTTTGATGCCATATTGTAACAATATTGAGCAGTTTGAATTTTATCACATAATGTAAAATATATATAATTATGTCAAATATTTGTGGATTTCTTTTTTTGCAGTGCAGATATGGTTTTATTTTTTCAGTTAAAGACCTTAAAGACAAAGTTTAGACTTAAAAAAGTCTTACAGTTGGTTTGAAAATCTGTAGGAACACTTATTAATCTGGTAATTGTGAAGATGTTTTTCTTAAGTCACCTACAGTAGACAGATACGTAGAAATATATTTTGTATCACTATCTAGTTATAACTACCTCCGCCAAGGAGGTTATGTTTTCAGGAGAGTCTGTCTGTCTGTGAACAAAATAACTCAAAAAGTTATGGATGGATTTAGATGAAATTTTCAGGAAATGTTCAGCATGGGATAAGCCTGTGCTCAAAATATCGATACGGCAAAATGTCATCATGTATTTCTTGGCGATACGTATTCTACAGAATCAATACAGCCTCAATGTTTGGACAGTAGACTTTGAGTAATAATAACAATGGCACAGTTCAAAAGAGAGGCCCAGCTTCATGATGAAACACATGTTCAAAGTTTAAACTTAAGTCTACCACCTTTGGGGACCTGAATTAAAGTTCTTAAGTTGAAGAATGATTTAAAACTCAAGCTTGTTCTTTTTCTTCTTGTAATAAAAACAAAAGTTGCTGGGAATTCTGTAAAAAGCACAGTCAGTGTTCACAATTTATGTGTATCGGGATACGTATCGTATCGTGTGGTTGCTGGAAATACCCTGCCTAGCATGAGAAAAGGAAGAACTGATTCAATTTTGGTGTTGATCCGGATCACTGTCTGGATCCACCATCACGAAAAATGTGATTTCATGAATAACTACTGAACTCAAATAGATATCATTATGAATCCAGTTGTTAATGGTATGTTTTCATGGCCAAGGAATCTAAATATTTAGATTAAATGAAGGTAGGAGTAATATTTATGGTAAAAATCACAATATGGGAGAGGACTGTGGTGCTGGAGGAGGTCTGCGCTCTCCGAGTGCTTTTCTAGTTTTTACTGTTCTTTGGACTTTCACAGTTGACCTTTATTGCCTTATATTCTCCTGTATCCTTGTTGCAAAAAGCTGATAAAGTGTTGAGGCTCTGCTTGATTTTAATTTGACAGCACAACAAGTGTGTTTTTGTAATTTGTGCTTGGTATGGCCTCGTCTGATCTAGGCCTGTGCTCAAAACATCATTACGGCAAAATATCGTATCACACTCCTTTGGGATACGTGTATCGATACGGATTCTACAGAATCGATACAGTCTAAATATTTTGACAGTTGTTGTAAATACACTTTGGCTAATGTTAACAGTGGCACAGTTCAAGGTAGAAGACGAGCTACATGATGAAGCATATGTTCTAAATTTGATCTTAGGTCTACCATCTTTGAAGATCTGAATTTATGTCTCTCAAGTTGTAGAACCACTTAAAACTCATCCTTGTTCTTTTTCTTATAAAAAAAAACTAAACTTGTCAAGAATTTTGTTTAAAGCATAGTCAATGTTCACAATTTACATGTATCGGGATACGCATCGTATCGTGAAGTTGCTGGAAATATCCAGCCCTAACTGATCTAGGGGTGGGCGATATGGCAAAAATAAAATGAAGTTGTGTTTTAAAAATAAAATCACGAGTACGATTTTATCATGATTCTTTTTTACGTTGATTTTTCTGGACTAATTTGCGTGTTTGACCATTTTTCCCCTATGTTTAACATCTAAAACATGTAAAACCCTAAAAGAAAATAAGGACAATTAAAGCCAAAGAAACTTTCTGAACAGATTTTAATTTAAATAGTGCAGTTTTTATAAAAATGTGCAATAAATGTAAACATAAAAGGTAATGAACAACAATATCAACATTATCTCTTAAAGTGCAACAATTCAAAACAAATGTTATCTAACTGTAACGTCTATAATCTGAGTGAATAATACAGCTGCTTTAGAACAGATTTTTGTTCAGACATCTTCAAGCTTTTATCTCCTTTTCTCTTTCCACCATGGCTTCACGCTACATAACCAAACAGGAGATCCCACAATGCACTGTGCTTAATGTGCTACGATTGATTAGTCGGGTGTGTGTCACAATCTCTGCGCCCACACAGACGATCTGACGATCTTTCTGCTTTATGACGATATTAAATTGTTATAATCCTTAACGATTTTATATCATCATATCGCACACCCCTAGTCTGATCTATCCCTGAAGTTGTGTTTTAAATAATCTCATCTGTGACATACTATGCTAACATACCTCTCTGTCACCCTCCTCAGTGCCAGGAGGTCATCGAGAGCTCCCTGACACTGGCCCGGACTCTGGCTGATGATGTGGACTCTAACATTGTCCCCTTCCATGACTTTGGGAAGGGTCTGATAAAGAAGTGCCGCACCAGTCCTGATGCCTTCATCCAGATTGCCCTCCAGCTTGCCCACTACAGGGTAACACATGCTTCATTAGTCTGCAAACTATGTCCACAGCACCTCTTATCATGGGTTTAACTGTCTTGAGTGTACTTTATCTTGTTTTTGTAAAACTAGAAGTATCACAGATTAGCTAAAGTCCTTTTCATTCCAGGAGAGGGTGCTCACAACTTACAAGCCAAACAACAGCTAAAGATTTTTAATGGAGGATTAATTGACAACACTGTCTAGCTTTGGTTTGGCTTCATAGATGCTGTTACATGTTATGTCATTTTTATGACAGCAAAGGGGTCATTCTACAGAAACGTGGACTTTTGGGATGGCAAAATGTCTGTTTTATTTCTTTTTTTTAACATTTACACTTCAACTACATTGTTACATATGTCATTGACGTTATGAATACACATAAATGAAAGCTTAAAGGAGACATATCATGCTTGTTTCTCCTTTTCACTATGCCAGACTAGGATGCCTGTAAAGCATTTCTCCCCTTAGTACAAGTCATTTAGTTCCTTCATTGCCCCACAATAGCGTTCTCAAAATCCTCATTTTAGGCCATTATCAAGCTCTCGTTGAAACACTCGGATCTGAGGATGACCTAAAGTTACCTCGCAACGTCACAGCCCTTTGTGCTCTGATTGGTCAGTTCTATCGGGGGTAGAGCCAGCCTGTCCTTCTTCTTCTACTGTATTTTCCGGCAGGCTCAAAGCAGCTACCGCGTATTGAGTCCCCCTACAGGCCAGAGCTGGTAATGAGTGAGTGTGAGCTAGGGAGCTATATACTGCTGCTGGGTGGATGTGTTCCTCGGTGACAGTTTTGTGGCTAACGGACATCACAGAGGAGGAAGTGTTTTATCAGATTACTCCAATAAAAAGAAAGGTACCCCGTGTCATCACAACGTTTGAAATCTCGCGGACATCTCGCAATGACCTATTTTCAGAGGCATCAAATCTCGTTCTAGGATATCAGAAAAAATACAATATCTAATTTTTTGAAAATTAAGGGGGTGTAAGGTCTTGTTTTCAAATTTATTATATTATATATAAGTATTAAATCATGCATCAGCATGATATGTCTCCTTTAATGATTTTTTGTTTTTTGGTACATTTATCACAAAACACCATTTAATAAAGTGTATCCACACATCTGATTGTCACTGGTGTTCCTGATTGTTACCCATAAGAAAGGTAACACCAGTGACAGTTTCACAAAAAATGCCCTTTAACAAAATGTCTGCTGCAGAGCATGACACAGCATGTTACTAATCTGATCTATTCACTAAATTATGTCTTCTAAATACATTTTTATTTGTTTGTTTACAATTCCCTGCCAATAAAGTTGGTAACACCAGGGACGTCAACTAAAAGCTTCATATGAAATCATGAGATAAATGTTAATATTTCTGAAAACTGAAAAGGACAATGTTCTTACCAGGGTCCCTCTTCATAGATCTTCAAGAAAGAGGTCAAAGGAAGTCAAGTGATGTCATCAGAGTGATTTCTTTTTCCAAAATAAAAGACTTTTGTCACATGGTAACACCAGTGACATGACTGCAGGGGACGACTACTTTAAATATATTTTATAATACTTATTTGGCATTTTGTTTTAAAATGTAATTTATATCATATATTTGATGGTTATTTATACATTTTTGTACTTTTTTTTTTTAGAAAAACATATTTTTAAACTGAAAATCCAGCACTTTCTCTCCATCAGTGACTGTGGAGACGAGCACTTTTGTTGTGGTTGGGGTTCTAAATAATTGACTAAAAAGCAAATATCACCAAGCTGATGGCTCCAAATAGTGTGATAGCTGAAATAATATGTTTTTAAAATAAAGTACTTAAAAAAAATTAACACAAACTGTTTTCTTCAGGAGTAATATATCTCTCAAGGCAGAAAAATGCATGTTTCTGTAGAATGAGCCAAAGACAGAACAGGCTTATATAAAGAGAACCCGGTCCTTTTTAAAAATATGTGTAAGGAGCTTTTACTTTGAAATGAATTATGTTTGAGTTTGTTTGTTCTAGTTGTTCTAGTATTCTGTTTGCATTGCTCCTACTTTCTTTTGTTCTGTCTCTTTTGTGATATGAAAGGTTTGTTACAAATGAAGCATGATTGAGAATAGGAAGAATTATTATATTTTATTGTTTTGGGAAGTAATTAAGAAATCATATATTATTGTATTTTGATTGTAATGTGTCAAATACAGCATTTCATAGATTATAGCCAGAAAATTCTAATTTTTTTGGAGCTGAAATGTTTGTTTCACTTTCTGCTAAAATCCATAAAAATCAAAATGTCCATAAAATTCAACATACAGATTTTTCATATCTCATTTGATACATTAGGTGTTTTTGGCTACTGATAATCCATTTGAGGACATTTTTAACATTTATCTGATTGTATTCAGATGTTTTTTTGTAATTTGTTGATCATATGGAGTAGATAGAGGTCTTATAAAAGTATGTATCGGATATGATACGATTAGCTTTAAAGGGTTAAGATGGAAACACTACTTTATTATTTCTCTAAGATTTCATTTTAATTATTTAATGATGTTTTTGCCAGTGTATGTTTGTTAGTTTGTCTGTTAGTTAACGACACTACGCAGAAGCTATTGGACAGATTTTGCTGACATTTTAGGAGATATTGGTAAAGGCCCAACTTAAAAATGATATAGATTTTGGTGGTGATCCAGATAACCTCCTTTAGCAAATGATCATTTTTGCTCAATAACCGTCGAACTAATAATGCCATCAACATGATTCTGAGTGCTCAGTGTGGGTTTTAGGGTAAATTAATCATATTATGATGGTAACTTTGTCATGAAACTATTGCTTATAGATGTGAGGTTTGATCTCTCTTAGCGCTTTCTAGTAAGGACTTTTCTTTTTCACAGTGCTAGTTAAAAAAGATGAAACAGTGAATGAAGCACTGAAATAACAGTTTGGTTAACTGTTTAAAGTTTTTATAGTGCTAGTACATTTTATTGAAGGCTTCTTTTTTTTTAAATATATGTTTATTAATTTTTAGAACAATAATAAACATACACAACCAAACAAAACAAAACAGGACAGAACATCTCAGCCCATAGATCACAGCCAAACTAACAGGTGGAAGATTCAGGACTCACACCAAAAAACCCACATAGAAATACATAAGCATCAATATCAGCACAGATAAAGATAATGGAAAATGATATTAATAAAAATAAATAACTATATATATATAAATTAAGATGGAAAGAAAAAAAAGGCCACTATTATGTACCTTTCCATATCTTATGAAAAACATTCTCCTTATCCCCTTATCCAGTTCAGTAGAATGCATTTTCTAGCACAGAATGTCAGAATTTTATAGAGCTTCCTTTTATATTTATTAGAAATAGGGGCAGTTGAAATCCCTAGAAGCATGCACAATGGGTTATATTCAACAGTAGTAGCCAACATCTTATTAATTTCTTTCCCGATGATATACCAGAAATGCTGTATTTTCCTGCAAGACCACAGGCAGTGGGTAAGACTGCCTGTTTTTATTTTATATTTAGGACACAGTGGGGTGAAGTCAGCATTGAGCCTGTGGTGTTATGAGGGAGATATGTGGGCCCTATGTAATATTTTTGATTGAATTGCTTTAACTCTGTTACAGACACTCAGGGTTTAAGCATTCATCCAGGCCTCTTCCCACTGCTCATCTGCAATCTCCATATTAATTCCCATGTTCCTTTAAATGGCTAGTGTTTGTGGTGTCATACCCTTTTAGCATGTGATAGAAAGTACTTATGGAGCTGTCTAGACGTGGCCTAAAAAGTAGTCTCTCAGAATTAGAGCTGTTTTGATTTGTAAGAATTGTGGTGTCCCTCCCTGAAGGCTTTTAATGTGTCATATATTTGTTTTGTTGACGTAAACTGCTTTCTAACAGGACAAAGGGAAGTTTTGCCTGACGTATGAAGCCTCCATGACACGCTTGTTCCGTGAAGGCCGAACAGAAACTGTGCGCTCCTGCACCATGCAGACGTGTGCCTTTGTGCGCTCCATGATCAGAGATGAGACGGTAAGGCTGAACACAAGCAGCACAACACACACTTTAATAAATGCAAAGCTTTGTCCACATGTAGAGGGAATTTTTTTTTTTAATTAGTGCCTCATGCATTTTGGCCTTTTGTTCACATTCAAAAGGCCAATATAGGTGTAGTTTTATTCATTATATATATTTTTATTTATGTAATAGGCCTGTCACAATAACACATTTTGCTGGACGATAATTGTCCAAAAAATTATTGACGATAAACGATATTATTGTCAATATTATTTTGATTTTTTTTTTTTCATTTTTTATTATGTCATAATAAAGTGAGTACACCATATCAAAAGCAAGAAACTTTAATTTTTTAAGAGTATTTAACTGTAATTGGAAGGTCAAGAGCTTTTAAATAAAATAAATTAAACAAACGATAAAATAAATGTAACAAACAAAATAGGAGAAATGAAAATTGCATGTAAATAAAACTAATTATAATAATCAAAAACAATTAAAAATAGGCCCTGTCTCTGTGAAGATAAAATGAAACTCCAATAAAAACGTACACAAAAATAAAAACAATAAATAAAATTGAGTTTATACAGTTCCTGAATTGTTCGTGACATGTACTTTCTCCCAGTCAATCCGTACTGTCTGTCAAACGTTTGTAACATCTGTGAGTGTGCACCATTTTGCTCTGTTTTATTTATAATTACTTTGCCGACCAAACGTCTCAGTAAGCGCTGATTGTCAGGACGAAGGCTCCGCTGCACCTCCTCTTCCTTCTTCGTCGTCACTACTTTCAAACAAATTCAACATATCGGCTCGTCAGTGTTCATGAGCTCACACCTTGTTGATTCTGTTTAAAACCAAAATGTTCCCACACTGGGGCTGTGGCATTCCGCTTAGGAACCGCAGCGCGCCCACAAAGATTGCATGTCTGACAGATGCTCACTCCGCAATAAATCCGCTATAGAACCGATGCACCCCGGTGTTTAGAAAGGTGGACAGAGTGAGCCATCTTCTCATCCAGCCTCTTTGGTTGAAAGAGAAGAGGAAAACAAACACGCCGGCAAACTTACCGAGGACGTTTTTATTTATCGTTTGGTTAATTGATTTATTGATTATCGTGACAGGCCTATTATGTTATATGTTTTATCGTACTTACTGGTCATGTTTGTTAATTTTAATTTATCTTTCCAGAGAGAGGAGCGTCTGAAGCTGCTCAAGCAGGCAGCAGACAACCACCAAAACATGTACCGCCTGGCCATGACAGGAGACGGCATTGACCGGCACCTCTTCTGCCTCTATGTGGTCTCCAAATACCTGGGAGAAGACTCCGCCTTTCTCAAGGAGGTATGAGCTGTTGTTGGTCATTATGTGAGACTTTCATGCTGAAGCTTCGGAAATTCCCGCCTTATGGGATATTTTCCACCTGAGAAATCGAAGTCCCGCATGAAAGATGGACTTAGCCGAGTTTTTATTAAACATTCCAAACAGAATGGCCATGGTCGGGCCAGCAGGTGCTCCATGAACAGTTCGGGTGCCAAGACTGAAGAGTTTCTCCAAGAGTCTCATTGGAGATGAAGTATTGTTATGTATTGAGACTTGGCTAAAGTTTACTACTTTGGATAATTAGAGCATTTCTGTTCATAATTCATTCAGCTCATAACTTCTTATTTAGTGTAAGATATGTCACTTATTACCTGTTCAACTTTTTTTTTTCTTATGTTTTTATTTTATGCAATTATGCAATTTTCAGCTTTTTATTCCACTTATTATTTTATTTTATCTTTTTCTCATGTAAAGCACTTTGTATTACAAAGTCGTTATGAAAAGTGCTGGACAAATAAAGTTTGATTGATTGATTGAAAAAAAATCTTCGATTTAAAAAACAAAACTGGATTCACGATTCAGTTTGATGCCCCCGCCCCATTTAAAATGAAAGAACTACTCACTGTAAATTTATTTCCAAAGCATACATTTATTTATACTTAAAATAAACATTTAAAGTGCCTCCGGGTCAAAAAATCAACACAGAAATGGACACAAAGTGCCTGTGCGCTGTAGTTTTATACACTTGTTTGAATTAACTATGAAGATAACAAAATGCCCGAGGTAACGCTTGTTGTAAAAAAAATAGAAAACTCAACTCTTGTGAAATGAACGGGTTGAATTAAAAAAAATCGTTAAAGTTGCCAACTCGATTTTTAAATCTTAGTGATTTTTTTTGCCCAGGCCTACCGACATGTATATCTGTTTATCTGTGTATATATAGAGATAGATAAATAGATATAGCTATAAAGATATTTATAGATATAAATTGGTTACAGCAAATACAGTTGAGCAACTTTATGATTTAGTTTGGCACTTACTGTAATGATAAAAGATGCTAGGGTATATTAACCGATTAAATTCATTACATTTTAACAAAGATTATTTTTTTGTGAGGCTGATATTGTTCATTACAACAGTCGGGATCAGGTGGGTCCACAGCAGCAGGTGTCTGTCTGTAAAAGTTTCTGAATATGGTGTTTGTAAATTAAAAAAGAAGAAAAGTTAACAGAATGATCAGTCTAATTTATCATTAGTCCCTTAATGACAAAAAGAAATTAATGTTTAGCAGCACTTTAATTTTTTCTTTAGTGTTTCAGTTTAATAACAAAAGAGGAAAAGCTAGAGTTTTGTGGACCCACAGCTGCAGGCCGTTTATGCCAACAAAGGCTAAAATTCTTTATCTAAGGCTCAAGAAAATGTTTGTTTTGACTGTGTTATGACGTAAACTCTTTTTCTGTGTAGGTCCTGTCTGAGCCATGGAGGCTGTCCACGAGTCAGACCCCCATGCAGCAGATTGAGCTGTTCGATCTGATTAAGCATCCTGAATACGTGTCCACAGGAGGTGGATTCGGTCCTGTAAGTTATTCATCAGACTTTGACGTTTTATGTGCCAGTAATTACAAAACCCAAAACCAGTGAAGTTGGCATGTTGTGTAAATCGTAAATAAAAACAGAATACAGTGATTTGAAAATCCTTTTCAACCTATATTCAACTGAATACACAGCAAAGACAAGATACTTAATGTTCAAACTGAGAAACTTTATTTTCTTTTGCAATTAATCAACTTTTTTGGCAGCAACACATTGCAAAAAAGTTGTCACAGGGGCATTTTTACCACTGTGTTACATCGCCTTTCCTTTTAACAACACTCAGTAAACGTTTGGGAACTGAGGAGACCAATTTTTGAAGCTTTTCAGGTGGAATTCTTTCCCATTCTTGCTTGATGTACAGCTTAAGTTGTTCAACAGTCACGGGGTCTCCGTTGTTGTATTTTACGCTTCATAATGCTCCACACATTTTCAGTGGGGGACAGGTCTGGACTACAGGCAGGCCAGTCTAGTACCTGCACTCTTTTACTACGAAGCCACGCTGTTGTAACACGTGCAGAATGTGGCTTGGCATTGTCTTGCTGAAATAAGCAGGGGCGTCCATGAAAAAGACGTTGCTTGGATGGCAACATATGTTGCTCCAAAACCTGTATGTACCTTTCAGCATTAATGGTGCCTTCACAGATGTCTAAGTTACCCATGCCTTGGGCACTAATACACCCCCATACCATCACAGATGCTGGCTTTTGAACTTTGGGCCTATAACAGTCCGGATGGTTCTTTTCCTCTTTGGTCCGGAGGACACGACGACCACAGTTTCCAAAAACAATTGTAAATGTGGACTGGTCAGACCACAGAACACTTTTCCACTTTGCATCAGTCCATCTTAGATGAGCTCGGCCCAGAGAAGCCGGCGGTGTTTCTGGGTGTTGTTGATAAATGGCTTTGGCTTTGCATAGTAGAGTTTTAACTTGCACTTACAGATGTAGACGAACTGTAGTTACTGACAGTGGTTTTCTGAAGTGTTCCTGAGCCCATGTGGTGATATCCTTTACACAGTGATGCCGGTTTTTGATGCAGTACCGCCTGAGGGATTGAAGGTCACGGGCATTCAATGTTGGTTTTGGGCCTTGCTGCTTCCGTGCAGTAATTTCTCCAGATTCTCTGAACCTTTTGATGATATTACGGACCGTAGATGATGAAATCCCTAAATTCTTTGCAATAGCTGGTTGAGAAATGTTGTTCTTAAACTGTTGGACAATTTGCTCACGCATCTGTTCACAAAGTGGTGACCCTCGCCCCATCCTTGTTTGTGAATGACTGAGCATTTCAGGGAAGCTGCTTTTATACCCAATCATGGCACCCACCTGTTCCCAATTAGCCTGTTCACCTGTGGGATGTTCCAAATAAGTGTTTGATGAGCATTCCTCAACTTTCTCAGTCTTTTTTGACACTTGTGCAGCTTTTTTGAAACATGTTGCAGGCATCAAATTCCAAATGAGCTAATATTTGCAAAAATAACAAAGTTTATCAGTTTGAACATTAAGTATCTTGTCTTTGCTGTGTATTCAATTGAATATAAGTTGAAATGGATTTTCAAATCATTGTATTCTGTTTTTATTTACGATTTACACAACATGCCAACTTCCTGGTTTTGGGTTTTGTAGAAAGAAGTTGTACTATCAATGCCTCATTTCCACTTACATTTGCCAATGGAGTGAAGTCCAGTCATTTTTTTCTCTGGGATCCTCATCAGAGAAATGTGGAGACAGTGTGCTTTGAAATGAAAGGATTAGAAAAAGGACAACAGGAGTTTAAAGTAAAACTATATAACAGTATAGCCACACTGATTCCTTATCTATTCTCAGCTGGAATTGGAGTTCAGTCCCCAGACTTCTATACAAAGAATCCTTGTCGGCCAGCAGCTTAGCATATTCATCTTTTAGTCCAAGATGTAAAAATACACAGTCTATGATATCAAATGACAGTAAACTGTTAGAAAAGCCTCTACACAGTGGCTGTCAGTAAAGAAATGCACTTTGCTGCATTGAACACTAGGAGGCATCATCTATATGTCTCTGGATCAGACATCAGTCTCATACTCACATGGACGTGAGGCATTCAAGAGGAATCATGAAGCTGCATGAGCACCTTAAACACATTATATTTAGGAGATCAGGGTTCATAGAAGTGAAACCCAACATCAACAAAGATTAATTGAAGCTCTTTTTCCTCTTGGGGATCTGATCACCTACACAAAGAACTTGGGACCAGGTCAGTCCAGACCGGAGGCTCCCAGCTGGTTGGTTAGGGGAGTAAAAATGTGTCAGAGCCATTTTTGTGGGTCACAAACATGTGCTGGAAGAAAATTTGGGGAAATTGGATGCTGCAGAGAAGTCCAGAGCCGTGTGATAGGGCTGTGAAATATACTGATCAAATCCATTGATTTAATTATTTTCTGTGAAAATTAAAAAATTACAAATCAAGATCTTTGTCTTCAATTGCTCCAACCAACTTGTTGGAAAGTTTGAAAAATAAATACTGAAAATTTACACTTTCATGAGACTGGATCTTCTGCACAAGCACATTCTGAGGTTATTGTTTTATTAATAAGATTAAATATTGATCAGACAGTAACATGTTAATTTACTGTGTAAATAGCTCAGTTTTTGCTGTTTATGTAGACAAGCATGACTACATGATTAGCATTTTATAAAACGCACTTTAACTATATGATGGTAATTCTATTTAGATTTGTAATATATTTTAAATAAGGCTGTCACTTCAGTGCAATTATTAGATTAATTAATTACACCGCAAATTAATGCATTATATATTATATATTATATATTGTCCAGCTGGAGGACCCGTACATGGCAGTGGCACGTGTCACTTCACACATGCGTCTCAAGTCAAACCAAACAAAGCCCAGGTGACAACAGGAATGGCATATTTAAGACTTAGTCTGATTTTATTTTTGAATTTATTTATCTATATTTGTACTGAATTCTTTAATAATGCATCAGGCCTAATTGGTTTGCTGGAAGTGAAGATTTTCAATCTTCACTTCTTAGTGTATTCATTTGATTAGTCCTGCACTACAATTTTATAATATCCTAGAATTCAAATTCTTTATTTGGGGACTTTAAGCAGATATGAGATTAAAATGTGATTAGTTAGATTAATTAATTATAAATCCGGTAATTAATTAGATTATTTTTTTAATCGTCTGACAGCACTTATTTTAAAACATAAAGACAAAACATGACCCATGTAATTATTGAGTTACTTTGATTTTTTTAACTTAGTTTTTTTAATGGGAAAATATGGATTTATAATATGTATGATCTTTCTCCTCTTGTCCTGCTGTCAGGTTGCTGATGATGGTTACGGTGTCTCTTACATCATTGTTGGCGAGAATCTCATCAACTTCCACATCTCCAGCAAACATTCAAGTCCAGAAACTGTAAGTTCACTTTGTTATTGTTCAGTTTTTTCCATCATAATACGGTGTTTTTAACATTTCCCTTTTCCATCTTCGTATTCAGGACTCTCGACGTTTTGGCATCAACATCAGACAGGCCATGCTGGACATCCTGGACCTCTTCCAGCTTGAAAAAAAGAACAATTAAATGTCCGATAAACACTACAAGATGTTTTAGAGAAACATATATGCTTCCTGAAGCTTGTACAGAATCAAATGTTGGATTTGGGGTTATTTTAAGTTAATTGTTTCAGAAATGAGTAGTTGGGAGGTATTTGGAACCATTTTGTCTGTGTGTGTGTGTGAGGAGCTTATTGTACTGTATGTATAGGCGAGGAGAGATTCAGGTGGTGTTGGGTACAGGTAGTGCACAGATCAATGTTTTTATTTCCAAGACTGTATGCACCAGTGCCTTAGTGACCACAAATGTACAAAAAAGGGCAGAAAGGGAGAAAGAAGAGTAGAGCTGCTGTAGTCTGAGATCAAGTGTGTTTTGGCATTTCAGCTGAAGGAGTGTAAAGTAGCATCATCCAATATTTAAAACATGTTTTAAGTTGAGAGATGGTGCAGTATTCGCACTATTTTATTTCCCAGAGTCGAAAATCCTTAAATAATTCTGTTTTAATTATTTGAAATGACAGCTCCTGAGCCATCTCTAACCGGCCAAAGGGGCAAATATGATGTAAAATACCATTAACACATGGCATGTAGCTTGTTGTCCATTTATTTTATTTTGTTTAGTTTGAGTTGGATGATATGCAAAGCTGAACAGCATCCAGAAATCCTTAACCGGCAGAAGCGAGCATATTTGTAATTTAAAAGAAAATTATGGATGTTTTTTGGCTTTTGTCAGGTTGGATACTGTCGTCACATCATTTAAAGCCTCTTACACTTTCTAAAGTGATAACAGCCCATAAATGAAATTAACTGCAAAGTAAACACAGATCTTTAGTCTTATATGTGATTATCCCACAAACACAACATCAGTCGTCTGATGTCCTGCAAATGTAAGAGCTGTTAGAGTTGATGGGATCTGTAAGGTTTGGGAAAAGAAGAAAAATATAAGCGTTCATAATTTTAATAACTTCCTAACTTTGCTAATCTGACGTAGAGCACAGCCTTCATGATTTTTGAAAACATATCGCTCTCACCTCTTCTATTTATTGTCCAAATCAGTTTTGTGCACTTAAAAAAATGCATCCATGTTTTCATGAAAAGAAAGAGCCATGCAAGTAACTGAAACATGAAAGTCTACTAAAACATCTTAACAATATTACAAATCAAACTTACATAGAAATAACTTTTGTTGCATCAGTTTTTTAAAATAAGAGCCAATACTGATTTATATGGTGGCGTATTGCATTCACTTGAAAATTAGTAAAAAATCCTCCTGTTTTTATGAGATACTATCTCGTAAAAACAGGAATTTATTTATTTTTGATTTTCCTGTTTTTATGAGATACTATCTTATAAAAACAGGATTCCCCCTGATGCTTTGCTTCAAGACTGGCTGCTGCATTTATCAACCAGGTACATCAGGGGTGTCCAAACTTTTTACATTGAGGGCTGCATAAAGAGGAATATATGGACAACTGAGCAACTTTTTGCGCCTCAATTTTAGTGTATTGAAGTTAAAGTTTTAAGGTTTATGGGTGGGCTATCACCTGTCAAGGGGACTTTGTTACCCCGGGCTATTACTAGATTCACACCAAGTACGGACGAGACCTTTTGAGCAGCAAATATGGGAGACACTGACATCTTAGCTTCACTTTCAGACACAAAACAAGAGTTAACTGCAAGAATGTTTGTGCTTGAAGATGAATATTGCAGTATACTTTGTAAATGAGACCTTGTGGCAAAGTAAATACAGCAGAAAATGTGCATGATTGTAATTAAAATATCTTGATTCCTCAACTGTTTTGGGGGCTGACTCAAAATGGGCAGCGGGCCGCTTTTGGCTCCCGGGCCACAGTTTGGACACCCCTGAGGTATATGGTCAACACAGGTAAGGTAGGCCCCCGTACTGGTCCAACTGATCATGTACAAAAACCACAATGTCGAGCAGATCCGAGTGGGCTTTGCGTCGAAACAACCGCAAATTCCTCAGGTGTCTGCACAATGTGGGCAAACTAATAACAATACCATCTACACCGCTCAGAGACACAAGTATCTCCCAATGTTTCAAACCGAGCGAGAAATAAAACTGAATAAGGTCTAACATGGGCGAGATGTTCGTTACTTTTAAGATTCCTTAGTATCTCATAAAAACAGGAAACTCGAAAATAAATAAATATATCCTGTTTTTCTGAGACAGTATCTTGTAATAACAGGTGGATTTTATTTATTTTCAAGTGAATGCAATACATCACTGTAGATTTACCAGAGTTTTAAATATTCAGCTGATGCCAATGTTCTTTTAAATAACATTTACCGATATATTAATCTGACTTTGCCAACAATGGCTCTTGAGTTTGATGATGAAAACACGTCTAAGTTAATCCACTACTTCACCTCTTAAATCTCTGCACTGGCATGTTGGAGTGCAAATGCCAACTTTTAATTAATGTCCCTTTAAATTTACAAGAAATTGTTTGGTACTTTTGTAGCATGCAGCAGCTGGTGCATTCACATTCATTCTGTTTGTGGGATTCTAACACATGTAGCTAAAGATCTTTACTTTGTTTCAGGGCTGTTATTTCTTCTTTAAGTGTCAGGCACTCATTTCTTTTTAATACAAGTTTGCCGACCTGTTCGTTTCTCTTTTTTTTTTTGGCTGCAGTCATTTTCATGAGGTAGCAACAAGGGGAGATCATATTTGTGTGCGAATGTTCATTGTTTTCATTCTCAGGTTCATGAACATGGCCTCGTGTTCTGGGAGTTCTGGCTACAGCATTTGAAGGCTTTGCTAACAATGCAGTACAATACGACCACGAAGAGTTCATAGATACGTTTGCGGTGGGAGTGATCAGCAGGTTGTGTCTGTTTTGAATCTCTGACCGACAGTGAGTTGTTGGTTTGTTTGTTTTGTTTTTAAGTTTTATGTGTGAGAAATAAAAGGGTGGGTTAACTGTACTTAAACTCTGTCTTGCACTCCAGAATGGCCCTGTTGTTCAAACTAACCAATATTTAACTTTATGGTAGCCTACTGTCAAATCAACATGGATGTAAACTTGAGTGTAAAGTTGTCAGTAACATGGTGTTGCAGCTGTAAAGATGAAAAACTGAATTGTCTGATAGCTTGTTCTTCAGTACGGTAGGCTATTGTTTCTCTTGGGTTCATGTAGGAAGTGCAGGTAAACTGGGGCTGTCGTGTTTTAGGAATGCATTTCTGTTTTGTATATGTTGTTAGTTCATCAGGTTATTTATTTTTCTCCTTTGTATCATTTTGTTCATTCATAAAACAAAAAAAAATACAGATTGCTAAGCACTAAGTTAAAGCCTTGCTGATTGAAAATTAGAGACAGACGATATGCTTCCTTTTGTTTTTAACATGACAGTTCTTTTATTGCAGATTTTGCCAGTACATAGTAGATGTATGACTTTTTATCCCAGTAGACCTCATGTTTACGATGCTGCATGGTTTTGAAGATTAAGCTGTATATGTTTGCCTTTAATTTAAAGAAGTGTAAAAAGACAAGCAGCTGATATACCAAAACATGTTTTAACAATTAAAGTGAATGTCTGACAGCTGTACCACACTGAGATGGTCTGATTTTTGCATTTCAAGCCTTTTCTGCTCAGATATGGGGCTGATGTCCAAAACTTAGTGGGTAATATTGTTCAGTTTTAACCAAAATGAAAACGTCTCTGGTAAAATTGTAAACAGTTCACAGGCTTCATCTTATCTTTTTTTTAGTCAATAAGTTTGATATTACAATGTTTCTGCAGAAAGAAACAACCACAGGTACCTTTACTTTGTGTCGGGTTAATAGGGCTACACAATTCTGAAAGTTTTCTAAGTTGGAAACTTTCCACAGGAATAAACTTGGAATTTACAAAACTGAGTTTGCCCTAAACACTGATTTTAAATCCAGCTGTGGAAAAATATATTTTGACTAAATAAGCAGATTTTAGAAGTATTCTTGAGATCTGCAGTATTCCTCAATCACATCCACGTAGCAGACTGCCTAGTGCAGGGGTATTGAGGTCACTGCCCCCACATGCACTGTGCATTTCTCTATCACATGTACAGATGATTCTAGAACCAGGGACTATTGAAGCCACACATGTGAGCCCAAGGGCAACATGAAGTGAAATTTAAATTGATTGTTCTACTTTCAAATACATCTGTTGAAAATGTTTGTACAAAACCAGTGAAGTTGGCACGTTGTGTAAATTGTAAATAAAAACAGAATACAATGATTTGCAAATCCTTTTCAACTTATATTCAATTGAATACACAGCAAAGACAAGATATTTAATGTTCGAACTGAGAAACTTTATTTTCTTTTGCAAATAATTATCAACTTAAAATTTAATGGCAGCAACACGATGCAAAAAAGTTGTCACAGGGTCATTTTTACCACTGTGTTACATCGCCTTTCCTTTTAACAACACTCAGTAAACGTTTGGGAACTGAGGAGACCAATTTTTGAAGCTTTTCAGGTGGAATTCTTTCCCATTCTTGCTTGATGTACAGCTTAAGTTGTTCAACAGTCCAGGGTCTCCGTTGTTGTATTTTAGGCTTCATAATGTGCCACACATTTTCAATGGGGGACAGGTCTGGACTACAGGCAGGCCAGTCTAGTACCCGCACTCTTTTACTACGAAGCCACGCTGTTGTAACACGTGCAGAATGTGGCTTGGCATTGTCTTGCTGAAATAAGCAGGGGCGTCCATGAAAAAGACGTTGCTTGGATGGCAACATATGTTGCTCCAAAACCTGTATGTACCTTTCAGCATTAATGGTGCCTTCACAGATGTGTAAGTTACCCATGCCTTGGGCACTAATACACCCCCATACCATCACAGATGCTGGCTTTTGAACTTTGCGCCTATAACAGTCCAGATGGTTCTTTTCCTCTTTGGTCCTGAGGACACGACGACCACAGTTTCCAAAAACAATTGTAAATGTGGACTGGTCAGACCACAGAACACTTTTCCACTTTGCATCAGTCCATCTTAGATGAGCTCGGGCACAGAGAAGCCGGCGGCGTTTCTGGGTGTTGTTGATAAATGGCTTTGGCTTTGCATAGTAGAGTTTTAACTTGCACTTACAGATGTAGATGAACTGTAGTTACTGACAGTGGTTTTCTGAAGTGTTCCTGAGCCCATGTGGTGATATCCTTTACACAGTGATGCCGGTTTTTGATGCAGTACCGCCTGAGGGATCAAAGGTCACGGGCATTCAATGTTGGTTTTGGGCCTTGCCGCTTACGTGCAGTAATTTCTCCAGATTCTCTGAACCTTTTGATGATATTACGGACCGTAGATGATGAAATCCCTAAATTCCTTGTAATAGCTGGTTGAGAAATGTTGTTCTTAAACTGTTGGACAATTTGCTCACGCATTTGTTCCCAAAGTGGTGACCCTTGCCCCATCCTTGTTTGTGAATGACTGAGCATTTCAGTGAAGCTGCTTTTATACCCAATCATGGCACCCACCTGTTCCCAATTAGCCTGTTCACCTGTGGGATGTTCCAAATAAGTGTTTGATGAGCATTCCTCAACTTTCTCAGTCTTTTTTGACACTTGTGCAGCTTTTTAGAAACATGTTGCAGGCATCAAATTCCCAATGAGCTAATATTTGCAAAAAAAAACTAAGTTTACCAGTTTAAACATTAAGTATCTTGTCTTTGCTGTGTATTCAATTGAATATAAGTTGAAAGGAATTTGCAAATCATTGTATTCTGTTTTTATTTACGATTTACACAACGTGCCAACTTCACTGGTTTTGGGGTTTTGTAATTGTATTATATATCATGGATTTCCGCTTATGGCACAACAACATGTTAATACTTTTGTATGGATATATCTTGTTTAAATTACCTCTAATTTCTCCCACAATTCTCCCATGATTCCCATGATAAGTTTTTAATTTGAAAGGATTGTTTACAAAACCACAAGGTAAGTTTCCAGTACTTTACCTGAAATGTTTCACTCCTTTGTGACCATTCTTTTGTCCTGTTAGTTTCTGTACCATACAACGCATAAATGCCTATTTGTTTTGTCGTTTTAGGTAAAGATACTTGGATGTGTATCAAAGAGGTAGCTCTTCAGCTACATCACTGGCATGGCTAACAGTTGCTGCATGCGGCCTCATTTTTAGCTTTTAGCAGGTGTTTAGCTAGGTGTTATCATGACCCATCTTCTTTAACCATGAGCTCAAATGAATCAAACCATCTCCTTCCTCAAGATCCTTTCCTGTCAAGCGCAAAGGTCATGTACTTCACACCGTCGTAATGGTTTAGCGCCTGCTTATTTTGGATGCTCGGCCCTCAGCTGCATCACAGGGTTAGCTTGTGGTCACAGTTATGTTCACCACTTTTTCGTTGGTAATGAACTTTGAATAAAACCTGTTGAAATTGGTCTAGAGGAAGAATTAGATCTTTTCTCTCTTATGTAAGTGCTTACTTCATTGCACTTTCGTTGCCTGCCCTGTGGCCAGGTGGTCAGGCTCAGCTGAGTTGCACCCAGGGGCTAGATCCGCTCCGGAGGGTGTTAGAGCTCTGGTGCTGCTCAAGGGGAATTCAGCTAATAACTTCAATTAAACAGGAAGATGTTTAAAGGCATGGCTAAGGTGACAAATATCCAAGGAGGGCCCTCGAGTTACCTCTCCCTTACACACACACACACATTTCCACAATGGTACACCCGCCCTGATGTCACCCTTCCCTCCTCTTCCGCTAGCAGGCTAACGTTTCAGGACTGCATTCCTGAGGTCTGCTTACTCCTCATTCACTCTGAGAACCTGCAGTGTGGCCACTTGAGAAAAAAGATCGCTGTAAGAGCCAGACCTGAATGTAACTGTAACTTTATGTTTTTATCAAATGAATCAGTGTCTGTAATAATCATTCTATATTCAACATGAGACCAGATTTCAAGTTTAAGTAATTTGTCAACTCCAGTTAAGGAAATCAGAGATGACCAAAGTATGGCTGGGGGACCAACTGTGGCCCATGATCATTTTTCAGTGGCCATTCCCTTTTTCTAAAGGGTAAATAGTCAGGGTGTGACAAAATTTCTTGTCACGAAATTTCGTGAAATTACGACGGAGGATTAGGGCCACGTTGAAAGAGAATAAGAATATGAGAATAAAGTCGAAAAATTACGAGAATAAAGTCATCTCAAACTAGGAAACATCTTCTTGGCTATATTTAGAAAGATATTCACAGATTCGGACTTTTCGGCTCAATAATTCATCAATAAAAGAACGTAGTTCCAAACCAGACCCCTCTTTCGATGACTGTGATGAAGAATGTGAGCTATAAACTCGTTTCCATCTAAACGAGCTGTCAATGAGCTGAAGCTGATGGCTCGGCGGTTTAGGGACCATCAGCAAATTACCATATCTGAGGAATAGTGTGAAAGAAAATTGAATAACTTCCCCATACTGAGAAGTAAAATCTTCAAAATCACAGCAAATACAAAGGATCGTATGTTATTCATACTACGGGTCATATTTTCATTTAGATTTATAAATTAAACTATTTTACAGGACTTTCTGATTGAAAATAAATCAAATGCCATCAAAGTAATGTCTACCAACCAAGTCATAACAAAACATGAATGGTGATCTCTTCTTCTTTAAACTACAGCTCTTACTTCAGCAGGAATGTTTTGATTTGATTTTAATGATGATGTTTTGTTTATTTAATTGTGTTAATTAATATGCATGGATTTCTTTCACACTATTCCTCTGATATGGTAATTTGCAGATGGTCCCTAAATCGCCGAGCCATCAGCTTCAGTGTATTGATGACTCGTTTGGAGTAAAACGAGTTTATAATAGCTCAGATTCTTCATTACAGTAATCATAAAGAGGGGTCTGGTTTGGAACTATGTTCTTTTGTAGATGAATTATTGAGCCGCAAAGTCCGAATCTGTGAATATCTTTCTAAATAAAGCAAAGCAGATGTTTCCTAGTTTGAGATGACTTTATTCTCGTAACTTTTTGACTTTATTCTCGTAAATTTATGAGATTATTCTCGTAATTTTACGACTTTATTCTCGTAATTTATGAGATTATTCTCATAACTTTATGACTTTATTCTCGTAACCTTCCTTTTTTTTTAGTTTTCAACGCGGCCCTAATCCTCCGTCGTATGAAATAAATAATGACAAAATAAAATTCAAAGACGCACAAAATAAAAAAACGCGACGGGGCGCTGGTGATTTTTTACTCTCTTTACCTAGCGTAGCAAGGTAAGGCCGACATGTTTCATAACGATCCGCCGTGTTGTCTACGGGTGAATTTTAGGGACAAAAAGAACAAAATGCTAATCTGTCCGTTGGTTCTGAAATCTACCTGGAATGCAGGCGAAGAAGAGGAGAGAGGGCCACGGTGGATGTATAGACAGTTGTTACTTTACACTAGCGATTTAAATTGTGTGTATTTTACAGTTAAAGCTTTGGACATGGAGGACCACATTTATTCAAAATCACTCAAGAATCAAGAGTTTGATCAACTTCTATCGAAAAAAAGAAAGCACGATGAAATGAAGCGGAATCGTGATAGAAAACGTCAAAAAACAAGGATAAACATTGGGGTTTCTTGTACAAGGTGGAGAGCCGTGTTTACAAAGTTATGTTTTGAGACTGACACAGAAGTTGCTTGTTTTCTGCTGGACAGGTAAGTGTGCAATATGCAGTTTTATAACATTGTGTAACAGTGTTTATTATGTTTAAATTGCATTGTTTATTTGAAAGAAACCTAATTTCAGCAGCAGTGCCGGCCGCTAAACGCAAACGGCTTTAAACATTTTTACGTTTGTAAATAACGCCCATAAGCGGTGGAAAATAAATACTCCATTAATCATATTATAAAACTCTCATTCGTCCGGCCCAGCTTTCCTCCAAAGTGTACTCTCTCTCTCTCTTCTTCACCTTATTTTACCGAATCCACAACAGGCTTGATCTGATTAGCATTAATGCGCTAATGTTTGTTTGTGTTACTACAAGTTTACAAAACCTACAATCGGCAGCTAACAACTGACCTATAATCTATAAAAATAATGGTTACAAACCTTGTCACTTTAGTAAATGATGCCGTGTTCAGGATCCTTTTTGGTCTTCACAGGATTCCGTTGTTCAGCAACCTGACGTCTTGGCTACAGTGAGGTTCATTGTAGAATTTGAACGCTAGATGTCACTAAAATGCCAAATTCTACACACTGCACCTTTAACTTGGGCTCTGGAACAAGTCCTCTAGAGAAGGCTTGGACTTTCTTCCTCAAGACCCTAATATTTTGTGGCTGTCATTGTGGACATGACCCCGCAACGTCGTGTGGACATCAGACTGGGTTGGTGGTCCCACTTTTCAGGAGGGGGAATGGAGGGTGTGCTCCGACTATAGAGGATCACACTCCTCAGCCTCCCTGGTTCTATTTAGGGATGCTGGAGAGGAGGGTCTGCCAGGTAGTCGAACCTCAGACTCAGGAGGAGCATTATGGTTTTCAAACTGGCCGTGGAACTGTGGACCAGCACTATACCCTCTGTAGGGTCCTTAAGGGTGCATGGAAGTTTGCCCAACCAGTCTACATGTGTTTGTGGACTTGGAAAAGGCATTCAGCTGTGTCCCTCTTGGAGTACTGTGGGGCGTGCTCTGGGAAAATTAGGTATCGGACCCCATGAAACAAGCCTCTTGGTCCTTGCATGACGTTTACCAGAGTGTTGTCCGCCTTGCCAGCAGTAGGTAATTTCCAGTGAGAGTTGGACTTCACCAGGGCTGCCCTTTGTCACCGGTTCTGTTCATTACTTCTATGGACAGAATTTCTAGGTGTAGCCAGGATGTTGAGGAGATCTGGTTTGGTGACCTTAGGATCGTGTTGGTGCTTTATGCAGATGATGTGGACCTGCAGCTCTCATTAGATCGGTTTGTGGCCAAGTGTAAAGCAGCTGGGGTGAGAATAAGCACCTCCAAATCAAAGTCGACAGTGGTCACCCGAAAAAAGGTGGAGTTCCCTCTCCGGGTCAGGGATGAGATTCTGCCCCAAGTGGAGGAGTTTGCAAGTACTAACGGCTGCGACCTGCGGGAAAGCGGGGCTAGACATCCAGCCCCACCTATGTCCCCTACGTCACAAGTCCAGCCCCGCCCACATCCAAAGTGGTTAGGGTTAGGGTTGGGGGTGGGGTTACGGTAACCCTAACCCTATATTTGGAATTGTTGGACCTTCAGCCCCGTCCACAAAGGTCCAGCCCCGCCTTCCCGCAGGCCGCAGCCGTTACCCTCTCGGAGTTTGAGTACCTCAGGCTCTTGGTCATGAGAAGGGGAAGGATTGAGCGTAAGATCAAAAGGCGGATCGGTGTGGCGTCTACAGTGATGTGGACTCTGCACAGGTCCGTCACGGTAAATAGGAAGCTGAACCAAAAGGGGAGTCTCTCAATTTACTGGTCAATCTTTATACCTACCCTCACCTTTAGTGACAAGTTGAGGGTAATGACCGAGATAACATGATTGCAGGTACAAGCGGCCAAAATGAGTTTCCTGAACAGCAGGGTTGGGCAAGTGGGGGCCCTCCATATCACTAAATGTGGCCCGCCATTCATTCCCAACCAGCAGTTGTAAATAAGAAGAAAACTCAGATATCCAATAGAAATAACTCTATATAATCTAAACTGATATTTTATTGGCTTATGTAAGTTGATTATGACCTTACTTTGCTATAATAGTGTCTCGAAATCTCTTTTATGAAGCCTTTGAACATTATAGCAAGTATTACTCAATACTATAATGTAAAATGGCAGCAGCAAAATATTTGAGCTTTAAAAATTCGAATAACACTCATCATTTTATTGATTTGAAAATAACTTCATTGGCTTTAATTCCATGTATGTTAGCTAAATTTGCTTGAATTCTATGTCAAGTTCACTTGATTATACATAATAACTGGTAATATATATTGGTCTTCTAATTTTGTGACAAATTTATTTTCTCTTTTGTTGTTTATCCAACATTCTTTTTCACCATTGAGAGTTTCTGAAAATTTGTAACAATGTGGCCCTCAGGCTTGAAAAAATGGTTTTATGTGGCCCTCTTGGTAATTAAAGTTGCCCACCCGTGATGTACAGATTATTACTCCCTAATTTATAAGTTGTTTGAGGTCCAAATGGTAATATTAATGTCTCATTTGGAGCTACCCTTTTCTCTTGCTTACTCTTTGTAGCAGAAACCAGAATTATTCTTTTTTTTTTCAAATGTATCTAAAAATCCTCTTATATATTTGAACTGTTTTAGTACAAGTTTCCTTAAGGTGGCTTATGCAAAGGAAGGGAAGGGATTTTATATATGACGATGTACTTTTACTTTTGCATCTTTAATTTACACTTTTATTATTTTATTGACGCAAAAAGCCCCTCCAGGTATTGGTGTTGGAATTAGCACTTGCTGTAAACACTGCAAAACAGGGGTGTCCAAACTATGGCCCGAGGGCCAAATGCGGCCCCCTGCCCATTTTGAATTGGCCCTTGAAATACTAGAATGACTAAAGACATTTCGATTACAGCAGCAAATACCATCAATCATGCACATTTTCTTCCAGATTTACTTTGTCAAAAGGTCTCATTTACAAAGTATATTGCAAAATTCATCTTCAAGCACCAATGTCCTTGCAGTTTACTCTTGTTTTGTGTCTGACAGTGAAGATAAGTCATAAGTGTTTCCCATCTCTGCTGCTCAGTAGGTCATTCTTGCCCTGACGTGTGAATCCAGTGATAGCCCAGGGTTACAAGGGCCCCTTGACAGGTTATAACCCACCCCTAAACCCTAAAAGTTCACTTAAATACACTAAAATTGAGGAGCAGCAAGTTGCTCAGTTGTCCATGTATTCCTTTTTATGTGGCCCTCGATGTAAAAAGTTTGGACACCCCTGCTGTAAAACTTGAAAGGTATGGAGTGGCTGCTGTCGGTTTTCCATGTGTATTGCATTTATCCCAAAAATGAAGCAAAGTTTTCAGGGACAAAGATTGTTTTTTGGGATGAACCAAAGATCTGCAGACAAACTGAGATAGGTCCATACAGTAATTTGAACAGACTGGCTTCAGGACAACAAGCCTTCAAAATGTACACCTAATTGGCAAGCTGGAAAACCCATTCACCGAAGAGCAGACACTGAAACCTAAAACCTTGACTTGCACTTTCTAAAAGTAGACTTTGGGATAGATCTGTGGCCTTTGCTTGTCACCAGTTTAATTCATGTCCCACTCATTCCACAACACTCTCAAAGAAAAGATGTGAGCCAACATCCTCTCTTTTTCTTTTATAAGCTAACCCAGGAGTCAAGAATGCCCTCTATTTAGTTTGGTGATAATCACCAGGAGCTGCTAACAGTGAAGCAAACATTGTTTTCATTGCAGCTACTGTATGCTCATCATTTCTGTAATTCTTGATGCTGGGTTTGGCAGGACAGTTTGTTTTTCCTGCATTGCTTCATTGCTTACGTAAGGCTCTGTTATGCCCTAAACTAATTGGATTAAATGTTGATTTAGCGATTGAGAAAAAAAGTAATTGGACTGCTCTGTCCTGAAGCTAAATGCAGGAATTATTCTAATCTAAATGAACCTTACAAAGAGAATTTCACTTTCAGAAAAGAAAGTTATGCGCAGTTGTGATCATAATCTGATAAAGAAGAACTTATATTTGTACATAACAGTATTCATAAAACATGGAAAATAACATTTTATGTCTATTATTCACTTATCTAAAAAGTTATTCCTAACATTGGCGACTGCGGGTTAACTCACAAACCGTTCCCTAACCTCTTGAGCACATTCTTTTCATCTCTATCACTGCGACTTAATCCACTCACACACTATGAAGCCATATCGATACCATTTGAAAATATATTATCATTGAGCGCTGAGCCCTGAGATTTTTTAAAGAGCCAAATGAATGTCAGTGATTAAAGCAAAGAGTGTAAACGGAGAGGACGGGCTCTGAGCTTGGCGAGGAGGGACAGTGCATGTCTGCGGCCAGCTGCACCTGTCTAACTGCTCTAAAGGAGCGGGGTCCTGGGGCCCCACCATGGAGCTCTGCCAAGGGGCAGCAGGAGAGGAAGGTAAAGAGGAGAAGCTCAGCGGAGGTTGAGCCGAATGTGATTCCCCTGAGAATCTCTCCGACCGCGTGCTCACCAGGGCTAAAAATAACTTTTATTAGGTTTAAGTGGAATTAGTGGAGACGTTAGTGGTCAGCTTGCTCCTGGATATGAAGACATAGACCCTCTGACACAAGGAGAAGGAAGAGAGGGGTGGGTTACTAATAAGCACATGCATGCACACATGTGCAAGCAGATATCAAGAGTGGCTTACCACAACTCATTTTTCATATTTACACATCTTTATAAATGTGTAAAAGAGCAAAAGGGAGTGAACAGCAGCTTCATTATGCACCTAGATCACAGAGGTCCCGTGACGTTCACAAGTGCTGTGCAGCAGATAGAAGATCGTGTGCAGGTAGTCTTTCTGAATATTTCTTGCTGCATCCAACATTGAGTCAGTTTGATTAAATGTGGGGGTGGTAGTTTGACAGTGGGCTTGGTTTCATGCAGTTTTTGTTCACCAGTGTATCTCATTCTATTTTTTTTTTCAATTTGGACATGAAAATATCATAACTGACAGGTTAAAGGATAAGTTCAGTTTCTACAGCTTTCACATTGTTTATAGAATGAAGTAGAACAATATACTCACCCAGAAGGCTTTCCTGATCCAAACAGTGCTTCAGGAGATATTTAGATCCAAAATCGAGCGGCAGACATCCGTATAATGGTAGCACATGGGGCATGTATAGTTTCACCAATATTTCATTATGGTCCGCTCGGGCTACTCCCCCAAGACAGTCCGGTGTCGCTCCACCCATGTTTTTGTGACTGTGCTGACCTCTGAACTGAAAACTTTCTTTACGGCTGCCGTGCATGCGCAGTACGGCTTCCTCCTTTCGATGAGCTCCTCATCTGTAAACTCCGGCTCGAAACTGTAAGGACACCCATCATATTCAAAGTTCTCCTCCACAACATCTTCATCCGATAGATATTCGTCCATTTTGCACAAAACTGGAAGAAGAAAGTTGTTGAGTAGCCAACGCTCGCCGCTGAAACAATGAGCCGTACTAGGCATGCGCGGCAGCCGTAAAGAAAGTTTTAGCCTGAGCGGACCATGATGAAATATTGGTTAAACTAATGAGTTTTTGGACGATTAATGCAGTTTTACGAGCGGCGCTATACATGCCCCGTGTGCTACCATTATACGGATGTCCGCCGCTCGACTTTGGATCTAAATATCTCCTGAAGCACTGTTTGGATCAGGAAAGCCTTCTGGGTGAGTATATTGTTCTACTTCATTCTAGAAACAATGTGAAAGTCTGTAACATGATTCAAAACAGTCAATCATTCACCTCACATTCCCTCTTGTGGATTTTAGTGTTTGGTCCAAACTCTGGTAGGATCCTTTAATTCCTGTCCCTGATTGTGGAACTGAACTCAGAGCACACTTAGGACACTGTGTGAAATGTGTTGCTCAGACGAATGTTAGATTTCACTGAAGCATTCCCACATCATAAACTTAAAAACAGACACCAACAGTTCTTCAGAAAGGCAAGACTGGAAGTAGGGATGCTGTCTTTCTGGGAACTTGGTCCTAAGTTCTGAAATGGGACCCAGGCTGACACCAAATAAAGCTGCCACTCTGCATTCCACAACACTAGCCCACAGTTGAAAGGGATTTTGGCACATTTTTTGAGATTGCTACCCACATTTTAGCGTTGTTGCTCATTCCCTGAAAGTACAAATCTTAGGAGTTGTACCTCGTTAAAGAAACACTCCAATATTTTTGACGTTTCCATGTCTTACCTCTCTACCGAGTCCATGACAAGCAGCTAGACACCATTCTTTTGACTGTGTATCAAGTACAAAACCCCAAACCAGTGAAGTTGGCACGTTGTGTAAATCGTAAATAAAAACAGAATACAATGATTTGCAAATCCATTTCAACTTATATTCAATTGAATACACAGCAAAGACAAGATACTTAACATTCAAACTGGTAAACTTTGTTATTTTTTGCAGATATTAGCTCATTTGGAATTTGATGCCTGCAACATGTTTCTAAAAAGCTGGCACAAGTGTCAAAAAAGACTGAGAAAGTTGAGGAATGCTCATCAAACACTTATTTGGAACATCCCACAGGTGAACAGGCTAATTGGGAACAGGTGGGTGCCATGATTGGGTATAAAAGCAGCTTCCCTGAAATGCTCAGTCATTCACAAACAAGGATGGGGCGAGGGTCACCACTTTGTGAACAAATGAGTGAGCAAATTGTCCAACAGTTTAAGAACAACATTTCTCAACCAGCTATTGCAAGGAATTTAGGGATTTCATCATCTACGGTCCGTAATATCATCAAAAGGTTCAGAGAATCTGGAGAAATTACTGCACGTAAGCGGCAAGGCCCAAAACCAACATTGAATGCCTGTGACCTTCGATCCCTCAGGTGGTACTGCATCAAAAACCGGCATCACTGTGTAAAGGATATCACCACATGGGCTCAGGAACACTTCATAAAACCACTATCAGTAACTACAGTTCGTCTACATCTGTAAGTGCAAGTTAAAACTCTACTATGCAAAGCCAAAGCCATTTATCAACAACACCCAGAAACACCGCCGGCTTCACTGGGCCTGAGCTCATCTAAGATGGACTGATGCAAAGTGGAAAAGTGTTCTGTGGTCTGACCAGTCCACATTTACAATTGTTTTTGGAAACTGTGGTCGTGTCCTCCGGACCAAAGAGGAAAAGAACCATCCGGACTGTTATAGGCCCAAAGTTCAAAAGCCAGCATCTGTGATGGTATGGGGGTGTATTAGTGCCCAAGGCATGGGTAACTTACACATCTGTGAAGGCACCATTAATGCTCAAAGGTACATACAGGTTTTGGAGCAACATATGTTGCCATCCAAGCAACGTCTTTTTCATGGACGTCCCTGCTTATTTCAGCAAGACAATGCCAAGCCACATTCTGCACGTGTTACAACAGCGTGGCTTCGTAGTAAAAGAGTGCAGGTACTAGACTGGCCTGCCTGTAGTCCAGACCTGTCCCCCATTGAAAATGTGTGGAGCATTATGAAGCCTAAAATACAACAACGGAGACCCCGGACTGTTGAACAACTTAAGCTGTACATCAAGCAAGAATGGGAAAGAATTCCACCTGAAAAGCTTCAAAAATTGGTCTCCTCAGTTCCCAAACGTTTACTGAGTGTTGTTAAAAGGAAAGGCGATGTAACACAGTGGTAAAAATGACCCTGTGACAACTTTTTTGCAATGTATTGCTGCCATTAAATTCTAAGTTGATGATTATTTGCAAAAGAAAATAAAGTTTCTCAGTTTGAACATTAAGTATCTTGTCTTTGCTGTGTATTCAATTGAATATAAGTTGAAAAAGATTTGCAAATCATTGTATTCTGTTTTTATTTACAATTTACACAACGTGCCAACTTCACTGGTTTGGGGTTTTATAGTAAGGAAGAGAAGGACAAAGGTTGCCAACCACTAGTTAGCTTAACTCCAACACTAGGAGTCAACCGGTAGTGCTAGCCTGACTCGTCAGCAAGTCTCAACAGTCCTGTGTGCTTGTTATGACTCCTTTATGTTATATCTTCAAACTATCTTCTTCTCCTAAGCAGAGGCTTTGTTTTGTTGACCTACTTTCTCAGTGTTTTTTGTGTGAAATGTTACGTTTTTGAACGAGTCGAGTCTTTTAAATGAACGAGGACAACCTCACAGTCCTTAGTGAGCAGTTCTTTTTTTAAAATGTGCAGCCAATTTGCATTTGATAATGGCTCACAAATGAACAGCTCAATTAGGCCTGTGAATCAGTTCTTCTTGTTAATTTAAAAGAGCTGTTTAAAAGACTCAACTCGTATCTCTTGCGAAAACTATGGCAGAAGTAGGCCAACAGGTCAAAGCGTCTTTTTGGGAGTAGAAGACAATATGAAGATAATATGAAGACAGCATAACATAATGGAGCCACAACAAGCACACAAGAGTTGCTGAAGAGTGAATTCAATGACTGTAGGCAGAGACAGGCTAGCACTAATGGTGGACTCCCAGCGTTTGAGCTAAGCTAACTAGCAGTTGGCGATCTTTGTTTGTCTCTTTTTTGTTACTGGACGCACAGTCAAAAGAATGATGTTTACCTGCTTATCATGGACTCGTAAGTTGGGTAATATACTAAAACAACAAAAAAGTTGGAGTGTTCCTTTAACGAAGTACATCTTGTAAGGTTTGTGCATTCAGGGAATGAGCAACACCGCTAAACATGTGGGTAGCAACCTCAAAAAATGTGCCAAAATCCCCTGCAACTGCTTCCAACAATGTATAATACAATATCAAGGGATATTATTAAAGTGGAGGAATAAATAAACAAGATACAATCCTTTTTTATGAGTGGATGAATGACAACGAACATGGTACAAATGTTTTGTTGACCCAGTGTTAAAAAAAAGTCTTGTGTTATATTTCCAACCTCCTTCATATCAAGGCCAGTAACTGGGCAATTTATTATTCAGCAAATAGCCACTGCAGCAAGGTTTATATTTTCAATGAGATACTTTCTAAAAGAACACTAAAGAACTTAAAGTAATGAAGTAAGAAAATGTAAACTTTATTGCAACTTTTTCATTCTAAGTCCTCTGATTTACAGAATAGAAAACACTTGTAATGGCACAGTCATCGTAATATGTAAATTGCTGATACTGCAATATCCAGACACTTGTGCTGTCCAGAGTTAAGAGGCATATTAAGGCACGTGGTTCGCTCAGTCCTTGGAGGGAAGGAATAACACATCAAAAGCTTTTCCTGCAACTTGCACATAAACATACCACAGCATTTCATTCGAAGCATCCGATCGGGAGCTAGCAAAGACCCTCACAGTAAGGGCTCAGGTGGGAAGCGGTTGTGAAATCACAGTTTATCTGTAGTACATTCAGCTCCTGGAGAGATTAAGACGTCAATGTTTAGCAACATATTATGTTGCACTAAGACTTTGGTGATTTGATAAGCTTCAGTAGACCTGAGAGTTCGAGCGGACACAGTAAACTTACTAGATCCAAGTTAGATAATGAATTTAGTGGAAAAGCTTTTACTGCACAATAAGATTCAGTCCGTAACATCCCTGCTGGCCAGTTAAGAACAAACCAACGCAAAACCAGCTCTGGCAATGAGCTAACTGCCAGCACAGAGAGCAATGCATCATGGGACAAATGTGAATGAACTTTCTCTTTAGCACGTGTGACTACAGTTGCAACTAGAATTAGTTTTCTCGTGTACATGTCATTTGTTTAGGGTATCAAGTTAAATGAAAAAATCTGCCCTGCAAAAGCAAGTTTGAAGTTAGAATGCTAACAGTGCGAGCTAAGTAAAGGTACACGATCGGGCAGAAACTCAACGACACATCAGGTGAAAAACAAGTGTGACTTTAAAGGTTAGGTAATAATTTCATTAGTTTATGAGTAATTCTTGATGGTTACAACATAAATTAAATATAAGAGCATCTTGTTGATGTTTTGTGCTCTAAGGAGTTTGTCCTCGTATTAAGAAAAAGTTTGGACATTTATTGAAATATGAGTGTTTTAGATTACTCAAGGTCAGATCAGACTTGACAAATTTAGACAGACTTTATCTCCAACGTCACCCGATGCTGGGCTTCAATATGAATGTCAGAAATAACAATCCTCTTGTAAACAGACATAAGGACGTTGAGACCAGAGTGTTAACAAGGCTGGCATGTTAGTATTTTCCTTGCTTCTTCTATATTGTTTGATACCAAGCTATTAAATCAACAATTTAAACTGACTGATAGGCTTTACGTTTTTCAACAATTACTAGAATGACTGTAGGTTGTCATTACATATTGTTTCTTAGCTTACCCAACACACATATAAGCATTTAACAAAGGTAACTGGCCTAATTTTCTTGACTTGTAACATATTTTCCCAGATCTGAAGGATTTATTGTTGAAATTGTCCTTTAAACACACAAATTGATGAATCTATAGTTGCTGCCTCCAACTTTGCACAAGACTGCGTACAACATAAACATTGCTGTGCTGAAGCCGTGACTAAGACCCATTTGACCCGACACCTTGACCACCAATTAATTTATGCATAGTCGCCAAAACATCTGCATTATATCTGTAGTGTTGCCATTCAGTGCTGACCAAACCATTTTTACTTTATAGTTTAAATTAGATTAAATCGCAATATGGCTTGTTGCAATTTTCAAATTGCAGAAGGTTCAATATTTTTTGCCCAAAATGTGTTGAACATTTTGGCATTCTAAAGTAGTTTTTTGCAATCATATACCTCTATTCATACACTTTTTTTTCCCCCACTTTTGGACCATTTTTACCTTTTTTTAACCCTGTTTTTACAACTTTATGCCTATTTTGCCCCCATTTATCTTTTTATGGCCACTGTCAGAACCATTTTTGGAATTTTTACATGGTTTTTGAAATTTAATTTCAAATTTAATTCCCAATTTTGCTGCCATAATCAATTTTCCTAAACAACTTTTAGATTTTTTTTTGCCATTTTTTCCCCCTTTTTTGCAATTTCACACCTTTTTTCACCTATATATTAACCTTTTCTGCTTTCATACTGTTTTTACCCAGTTTTTACAATTTCTTACCTATTTTGCTTCCGATCTTCACTTCTCCACTTTTTCTCAAATCTTTTATCCTTAGATTAACCATTTCATGCATGAATTACTACATCACAAAGGAATACTTTCTTCAATACTCTGTTTTACTTTCAAACAGTTAAAAATCATGGTCATTTTTTCAATGTTATATTTTGTAGTAGTTTTACATCTGCCAACTTCACCAGATGCATCAATATAGTAAGTTAGTGGAACTTAGTTAAGATCCACAAGCACATATATGACAAACATTTATCAAGAGTAAATAAACGAAAAAACAAAATCTGAAGTATGTATACTGTTTCTGTTTAATCAAACTATTTACCTGTGAGTTACAAGCAAAGTTTAAAAAAAATTGCAAAATTAAGTGAATAAATTCCAAATATGAAATTTGCCCTTCGCTGGCTGTTTTGGGTTTTGGATGTAACACATATCTTGATAAGGTATAAAAAAAAAAAAAAAAGTGCAAAGATATTTATTTAAAACTTCAGACAAGGGTTTGGGATTTCACCAACTGATAGTTGGACGTTGTACTGCAACATAATTTGTATAAAATTTATTCCAAATGTCCGTCTACTGTAGTGGACACATGCATGAAAGGGTTAATTTAATGTCATTCTGATTTAACTATAAAAAGATCTACTGCTTATGTTTGTTTAAGAATACATAAGATGAGGAACATTAAAACAATCGCAGAGTAAATCGCAATATTGGGGGAAAAAAATCGCAATTAGATTATTTTCTCAAATCGTTCAGCCCTAGTTTAATGTCTCTTAAATCATGATTTAGGCCCCTTAAGAGACGATATCTAAAGGTGTTTAAGCTGGCTACTTTGAGCCTTTTCTGTATTTCAATGTTGAATATTTTCCATTGTCATTACTTAGTTGTAATCTTGGGCATTTTAGTGTGCAAGTTAGTTTTAAATGTTGCTACTCTTTTGTCTTACATTTTATAAAAAGGGTCAAGGTGTGATTATGAATAATAATGTTGGTATTTAAAGTCAATACAATTACAATTAAATTTTTGTCCTTTTGTATTTGTTAAAAGTGAAGACAGTGAATAGTGTATTAAAATAGGATGAAGGCGTGAGAAAGACATCCAACTGTTAGGCTTTGTATTTACACAATACTCAATATAAAAGATTGTATTCTAATGCCTGACTGTATGTTTTTAGAGAATCCTCCATTAGCCCTTGATCAGAGTTTGACCTGACTGGAAATTATTGAGAAATAAAGGTGTAGTGTGACATTTTGCCAACATAAAAAGACAAAAAAAAGTGTTAAGTCTGATCTGACTTTGAGGAGAAAGTTGGCAAAAACTTGGCAAAAATATTTGTAATGGGAGAAAATCTCACCAACAAGAAATGTAAGTGAGCATTTTTGTGCCATTTTAACAAATATAATATTTGTGTTTAGGAAGCTTTGGACAATGCTGCCTGCTGACCAAGGCTGTGTCCGAAATGTCACACTAACGTCCTACTCATACTAAGTGTGACGTCAAAATGAATACGTAGTGTGTTCACATTAGATAGTATGAAAAGATTGAGTGTGCCAGAAATACCCGGATGTATACTATATCAGAAAAAATGTTAAGTATGTGAGGTGGGCATACAAGTCACACTCAAACGCCCCATAATGCATTGCGAGCCCCAAAATGCATTGCGCCATGCATTATGACCAACCGGGCCGACCGGCATCCAGCCAAAAATCAGCCACTAGCAAACTTCCCGTTTTCAAAATAAAAGCATCTTTTATTATCTCTTTTTAGTTCATTAATGATTTGTAATTTGGGCTCTTGTTTTGGAGCCGACTGGAAGTTTCTTCGATAGCATAACGGAGTGTCTGAAATGCTGAAATTAAATTTGTATCTGTGCGTTTTATGGCTCAAATGACCACATTTTGGTATTCTACGTGGTGACTTTCTCGCCTAAAATGCTCTCTGAACTTTCAAATGTGGTGAATCAACAGAGATATTTGATAGCCTGGTGTGCTTCTGATTTTTGTTGTCGGAGGTTTGAAATGCATCATGGGAAACTTAGTAGTATACTACAGTGTGAACGGTTGGCATCCTAATCATACTTATAGTATGTAGTATACAGTATACACACATGAGTTTGTAGTATGTAGTACGTTAGTACGCCATTTCGGACACAGCCCAATTCTTAAGGGTGGCCAGTAGCAGCGATAGTTTAGCACTACGCTAACACAACTGTTTGTACTTGCTTAACACGTGACCATTCAGCTACTGAGTGGTATGGGTAATTTTATCTTGTTCTTTAAAAGTAACAGCAGGGAGTTTATTTCCCAACATTTCAAATAAACCTTAACAAATCTCTATTCAACCTGTCACAGCGTCGTCAACTCTGCCACCTTTCAGACTTAATTGGCACACATTTAGATGAAAGACATCAACACATCATAAAAGTGAACAGCTTCTTTAAAGCCAGTACTACAGCAGGTTAGTAAGACGGTAACAGCTAATCTTAATTTAAATATAGCCAGAGTTACAGTTACTGTGGCTCGGCCTCAAGTACTTCTGGTCTACAGTACTTAGGGACATTCAAATGTGTCCAGCAAAGTGGTATGTTGATAAATAAATTAATCTACTCTAAGAATAAGTGCTAAGGGGTAAAAGGTTGTCGACTGTATTAAGTAGAGTAGTGAAAAACTAAAACTTGAGGTACATTCATCAACATCAGTTTAAAGGCCTGATAAGTTCAAGTAAGAGCCTTTCTGATGAGTTAGCAAGACATACAGTACCACGGTGAGTCGGCCTCCATACGAAGCTTTCTTTGAGCTGATATCCTTCCGATAAGCATATCCCCTGATTAAAAAAAAATCTTTTAAACATTTTCCATCGCTCCTCCATATCTTCATTTGGTCTTCTTGAGAGATTCAGATTCGTCTTAAGCAAACAAGGGGCTTGCTTTGTTCCTCCTTATCAAGAGAGCCAGCAGCAAATTAAAATTTAAAGACTTTAAAAATGCAGTATGTAAACGCACAGATTTCTCAGGAAGTTACACTCGAACAAAAGCAGAAAAGATTCAAAATGTCCGGAAACAATCAGCCAAGAGGTAAAACCGATTTAAAAAACAGGATGAAAAAAGTCACAAAGGAAAAAAAAAAAACATTTTTAACCGTAAAGTGCAAGTATAAAAAATCTTTCTACATTTCATGTCATGGTAGGACCTTGAGACAAGGTCAATGGTCTTTAGTGGAAAAGTGCAAGTTGAGAACAGCACAAAAAAAAAAAGATTCAAAACAGTTAGAGGATAGGTGAATCGGTCATGTGACTCAGGTTCTCCGTAAGAAAACAGCCACCTCCTCCAGGGGCACGGCGTAGTCCTGTAGGAACGTCCCCCCGTCGAACACCTGGCCGTTCTGGCTATCCTGCCACTGAAAGCCCCCGTCAGGTAAATAAATGTCCCTCTGTACGGCGCCCCTCTCCACTACAGGAGCCACCAAAACCTGGAAACACACATACACGGCAGTTTGGTTAAACCCATTCAAATGCAGCTCAGTCGTACTCTCAACATGCAAAACTCAATCAGTCCCCATCAGGACGGCATGAAGTCACCTCGTCCCCGATGAGGAACTGGTCATCGATGGTGAACGTCATGGGGTCATTTGGATTGAGCCACCACATGGGCCGATAGATGGGGTTTCCTGTTATTTGCCACTCCTCTGCATACTTCTCTATCAGTGGTACCACGTCCCTCTGGTGCTTCGCGATGTAGATCTGAGTCAAATTCAGTAACTAAAAGAAGAAACAACACAAAAACAATGAGGGTAAGAGCAGGGGTGGACAGTAAGTAGATTTACTTGAGTACTGTACTTGAGTACATCTTTTGAGTATCTGTACTTTACTTGAGTTTTTTTTTTTTTACTTATGACTTTTACTTCACTACATTTAAAAGACAAATATTCTACTTTTAACTCCACTACATTTCTATAAATGGCCTTGTTACTTTTAGGTCCTAGTATGAAGTCAGCAGATGAAATTTATTTTCTCTTCTAAAATGTGATTTGTTCAAGTGGTGTTATCTATACTTCGTGCATCCTGTTCCACACTCCAGTCCAGTTGGTGGCAGTAATGCACTTTTGAGTTGGTTTGCCAACCGCCATTAAACAACAAAGAAGAAGAAGAAGACGCGCTATTGTGTGCCTATGGTACTACAGGCAGGTAAAGGTTGAGCTAACGTTGGTGGTTACGGTTCGTCTTGGCAGTAATGATGGCTACTATGGCAGATAAAGATGACAATTCCACACCAGAGCACCCATGGCCATATCTGAAGGGGGGGAGTTAAATAATAAAAAAAGAAAATGTCAATGGTTGTCCTTTTGTTGATTCATTAGTGTTTCAGTCTGCATTTCCATGGGCTTTGTAGCATATTTTCAAACTCTTTATTCTACATGATCTATAAGCAGGTCAGTGCATTCTGTAGATTGTTTCAGTCTTTACGTTCTGTAAGGTCAACGGGAAAATGTACTTTTAATACTTGAGTATTTTCAAAAGCAGGTACTCCAGTACTTTAACTTAAGTAAAAATTGGACTGAGCAACTTTCACTTGTATTGGAGTAGTATTTGAACATGAGTATCTATACTTTGACTTGAGTACTGGCATTGAGTACTTTGTCCAGCACTGAGTCAGAATTATGAAACTGGCTCATCATCTCATCTCCAGTCACAGTCACTGTTTAGAAGTATTAATAATCAACAGGGTTTAGAGCTTATCAAAATGCAAGGGCATTTTTTAAGCTCACAATCTGGACACTTTACAGACAGAACTGAAAATGTCAGAAGTGGTTTCAATCAACACTTTTGTGTTCCATTTTACTAACAAGGCTGCAAAAACCTAATGAGCAATGCCTGTGTTTTTAGATTATTATGGTCCTTAAAACTGTTGCACTTTCACTGTGAATGTGTTCAACCATTTACCATATTCATTGTTTGTTATTTACTGCCGTAAACTTTTTTCTTGAATCTGTATTTTTTTATGACGTGTGCTGCTGACCTCTTGGCCAGGTCGCCCTTGCAAATGAGTTCCTGATCTCTTTGTAAGAAACTACTTGGTTAAAGGTGCCATGAGGAGAATCTATTTCCGGTGACATAAAGACTCTGCTACCCATGAGCACGCACGGCGACTGTCGTAAAGACGTGACCCAAGCCAAAGCGTGTGTTTGTTGTGATGCTAATGAATGCAGCTCAGACCTTCCTCAGAACTCTGCATTTCTTTACAACTTCTTTTTTCAACAACTTACAGGATGCAAAGCCACGAGGTAATGTATCTCTTTCTAGTTATGTAGCGGTAGTTTTTGATGTGTGACAACAAGCAATTTTTGGAAAACTTAGTATCGTAGTTTGGTAGGTGGTAGGTGCTCTACTGCGTGTCCCAATAATATAAATTTGCTCCAGTTTTAATTGTCTTGTTCCTGAAGTTGAGTATCCAGGCCAGTCCAGCCCTGTCCGACCCGACCGTGAAGCTAAGGAATAGCATTTAGATAACCTATTTTGATGCTATAAAACTCATCTTAAAGTGTGTATTTCCATCAGGCATATATCTAAAAGGGAGACTTGTTTGGAATTACTTAGAAACTCCTCATGGCATCTTTAAATAAAGGTGAACTAAAATAAATAAATAATCATGCTAAGCAGCAGTTGAATCCCGATGAAAGTCAATCAATCAATAAATCAATCTGTATTTGTATAGTGCCGATTCATAACAAGTCTTATCTCAAGACATTTTCCAATAGAGCAGAGCGATGTAAGGAGCAGAAACTTGGCTTTCCTGTTGGTGAAAGTCTGACAAAGGTTCCATGACCACCTTAACTTCATCCACAGTGCCTCTGTTGTGAGACTACATGTCTCAGTAAATGATGTCTGATCACATTATCTCCATGTGCATGCATGCTTTCTCTGTGGTTACTTCTGCTGCCTGCCACAGTCTGTAGACATATTTGTTGGATCATAGGCAAATGTGCGTGGTCAAAAACACTAAAGTTGTAGTAGTAGTTTATTTCGAACATGCAAGAAATAAATGTCATATATTACAAGTATACAAATGTGGCAAAATACCAATACAAAAATAATTAAAGTCTCCTCAGTTGAAAAGTTATACCTTTGGGTTGGTGCGCACTTTGATGTATATGTGTAAACATTTATGTAATTTTGTATATAAATATAAACTTAGGCGTTGACCTCGAGTCAAGATTGGAATTTTTGTTGTCTGAGACCCGACCTATGAAATGATATACTTTTGTTTTTGGTTCTTTTTCAATTTCTTTATAGTTATAAATATATAGATATCAGTATGTATGTGCATATATATGGATACATTTTTTTTCTCTTCCCCTCCCTTTCTCTGTTTTCTTTCTCCTTTTTATACCTATTTATTTCACCTTTAGAGGCTAACTTAACTTATGCCAATATTTCAGTTACTGTACTTTTTTTTTTCTTCTTGTTGTTACTCTCATATACCCCTTTTCCACCAAGCTGGTTCCAGGGCTGGTTCGGAGCTAGAGCCAGACTTAGCACCTGTTCTTTGGTTTTCCACAGACTAAGCACCGGTTGCTGGCTCTCAAAACCGGTGCTTGGCAAGCACCAACTCTTTGCTGGGCCAGCAGAAAGAACCAGGTTACGTCGGGGGCTACGCGCTTACGTCAGGGGGTGGGGGCGGGATTAGCAGAGTAAAAACACGGAAGAGAGCCATTTTAAAAAGACGAGCGAAAAACAGATTGAAAAGAATATATATATATATATCTATATATATATATATATATATATATATATAAATATATAGAATATACAAAGAAAGAATATAGGGAACAGAAGACCGAGCTGGGCCGTAGTGGCAATGGTCGGCCACGTTTTAACAGCCCGCATTACAAAATGCTCGATGCTGTTCTCGGGGACCAACCGGCGTGCAGCGCTACCGGGGCATTGAATTCGACCACAGCCATGCTGGAGTCTATGCAGGAGGACACAACCCTGGAGCAAACCTCCACAGAGCCTGGTAAGTTTATTGTTTTGTTTATTGTTGTTTGCTAGTTGTTATGGGAAACTGGCGTGACGTATACAGACGTATACATTGACGTGCTGACGTAGCTCTCTGGCCGGCACCCGTTTGTGGAAAAGCAAACGGTTCTTAACCGGTTCGCACTTAAACCAATTGTGAACCGGCTCTAGCACCAGCACGAGCACCAGCCCTGGAACAGGCTTGGTGGAAAAGGGGTAATAGAGGAGAAAAAAAAATCAGAAAAATTGTGTGAATGTGATTTCATGTGGAAGAGACTACCGGGGCTGCCGTGATGTTGTACACTTTGGGTGTAATTTAATTATCTATGTATTTATTTACTTATTTATTTTGTTTTCCTTCTTCCTGTTTTTGCCTGTCATGAACTTATATTTAAGCGTTTGAATGGTCTATGTTTGACCAAAAATTTAATCTATTTATTTTTTTCTTTTTTATGTTGTGGCAAATTAAAATAAAAATTAAACATTATGTTAAAAAAAAAGAAAAGTTACACCGATTGATTTCACCCACATGCTCAAAAAGGAGCGGGAAGAAGTACAAACTGATGTAATCCCACCTTCTCTCCATTAGGTATCAAAAGTCAATTATTCCATTTCCTGTTTGATATCAAAGCAATTATCAAATCTCATACAAAGTAATCAACAACCAAATATGCCTTATGAATATATATGTATACATACATACATACATATACATACTACGGAAGAGTATAAGGGCCACCCGTGAGAAAAATAAAATGAGAGGGGGCAGAATTTTTTTTTTCATCATGTACTTCGAGAAAAAAGTCGAAATGTCGAGAAAAAGTTGACATGTCGAGAATAAAGTTGGAATATAATGGCGAGAATACAGTTGAAATATGATGTCGAGAATAAAGTCGAAATGTCGAGAATAAAGTCGACCTTTTCAGACTAACAACCAGCGCACTGCTTCTACAAAATGTCGTCCAGTCAGTTAGATGAATAAGTGAAATTATACTACGGAGCGCCGGAGGTGTCAGGGTGCAGAATATTTTATTAAGGCGAGGGGACGCCTTCTATAGTGTCGACAAGCCTTATTAAAGCGTTATCTCACTACAATAAAGTGAGGGAATGGGATAAATAAAGTGAGTCCCTGCATTGTATTTTATTTTGAAACTTCCGGATGCTCCACACTTTGACTTCCGGTTTGGTGCTTTCTTGACGACAGTGACTTTACATGGCTTGGAAGGGTGCACCCTGACACCTCCGGGGCTCCGTAATGGACCAATAGAGAAAGTATTTCTTTGTTATTAAAGCCGAGTCCCAAGTATAATTTCACTAATTCATCTAACTGACTGGACGGCATTTTGTAGAAGCAGTGCGCTGGTTGTTAGTCTCAAAAGGTCGACTTTATTCTCGACATCATATTTCAACTTTATTCTCGCCATTATATTTCGACTTTATTCTCGACATTTCGACTTTTTTCTCGAAGTGCATGATGAAAAAAAAAACTCTGCCCCCTCTCATTTGATTTTTCTCACGGGTGGCCCTAATACTCTTCCGTAACATACATACATACATACCAACAAAAAAATCATATAGACCAAAAATAAATATATAAATTCAAATAAACACTGAACACCTGGTGAAAGCCACACCTTATTCCTCCCTGTATCTTGTAATAATAGATTCTTTGTACCTTTTTTTGAACTGATGGATGTCTGAACATTCCTTAAGCTCCACAGTTTCACACCACAAACACAAACTTTTCCTTTTTGTACCCACCATTGTGACTTTAAAATTACATTTACCCCTTAAATTGTGTACCCCTTCCCTTTCCGTGAATAATTTTTGGATATTTAGAGGTAGAAGTTTGTTTTTCGCTTTATATAGGACTTGGACTGTCTGAAATTCCACCTTGTCTTTAAATTTTAAAAACTTTGACTGTATGAATAAAGGGTTAGTGTGCTCCCTGTATCCCACCCTGTGAATGATGCTTTCTTTTGCAGAATGAATAGTGGATGTAAAGTTGTGTTGTAGTTATTGGCCCAGACTTTTGCACAGAAACTGAGATATGGAAGGACTATTGAACAGTAAAGAATGTGGAGTGATTTGTGATCCAGGACTTTGCTCTATTTAATATTGCTATGCTTTTTGAAACTTTGGTTAGACATGTTTAATATAAGATTTCCAGCTGATTTGATCATCTATTGTCACAAGTTAATGACAACACTTCAAGCATTGATACGGGTCCACACCACAGAGACTTGATATAACTCTGCTAGCGTGTTTTGATTGTGTTTTCTTGAGTGGTGAGAGAGTTATTGAAATGTGGGTCATGGTTTCTAATCATGGAGTAGGTGATACTTCCTGATGCTAAATCATCTAAGAACCGCTGAGCTAAAGCAAACCCACAGAAAAAGCCATTTCCTGAACTTAAAAATTTGCTGTTAGGAAGATGAAATACTATTGACAACTGAGGGCTGCAAAAGACATTTGTGCCATCTCTTCTCTTCAATATGTAGACGAGGCTGAGCTGCTCATTGTTGACTCAGTGTTCAATACCGTCCAAGTCCTCCTTCTGTCTCCCAATGGTCAAACTACTTCAGCATTCCTGAAAGGGTCACATCCTCTTTGGTGTCCCAAGACAGAAACAAAACTTGACCACATCTATTAAAAATGTATTTTACGAGTTGGGATGGAGAACATTTGTTGGAATGAGCTTGATGTTGCAGCCTGATTTGAGTGAATGGATCTTTAATTGAGAAGCCAGGCGTGTGTGTGGCTTTTGGTTTTATTGCTATTTGATTCCAATGTGGTCACTGCTGTGACCTATCTGTGCCTGACTGAAGTAGCACACTTTCTGGAAATAAAGGTTGGCCACATGTAGACTACAGTGAAACCCATTATACATACATTTTTGTCTAATGTGGGAATTTATTTTCCATCTCACTTCATCTGAGTTTATGAGCTGAAGGCCCCACAAGAGTCCAAAATGGAAAACTCTGCTGTTGTCAAACATCTCTGTCCAAAAGGCCTATTTTTATCTTTGTCACGCAACTCAAGTCACAACCAATATATTCTGCTGCCTCTGTCGTCGGCTCGTGGAAAAAAGTAGCCGATCGCTCCCGCTCTGTCACACTTGTCAATTACTCATGGAAATCTTAATTGCCACAATAAAGTATTTTTCCAAGACTTGTCCTCAAATTCATTATCATTCCTGCTGCAGTGGCTCTCGAGAGCGAGCTGTAAATCTCGAGGAGGGACAGTAATGCAGAACAGATGGACTCTTAACCACAGGTGATGTCAGGAGGGGGGCAAGCCATTGCTATTCCCATTGAGTGAAACAGAGGGGAAGGGAGGAAAAATACTCAATACCTTCTCAAGAAGCAGCAAGTGCTTCTCTGCTCAGGGCTCTCGGTCACATGTTTAGGTGTATATCCATGACCGGACTCAAAGCATCAATAGGTTTTGTTTTCCTGCCATACAGGTAAAACAGCTCCGTCCTGGTTTCCAGCAGAGAGACGAAGAGTTTTGTTCTCGCTCTCCTGCAGGTTTAGGTGGATGATAGACCAGATCCCATATCCTTTTACCAACACAACAGTGAGAACTTCTCAGAACAGACCTGAGGAGAGGCTGCTGGGTCAACAAACACTCTGCCCTTCAACATGGTGGCCTCCTCTTCTTTGTAAGACTGGCAGATAATCTCCCTCTTTCTATATTTGGGGCAATTTATTTGCAGGGTTATTCAAAAAACATTTAACCTTTTAAGGAGACAATCTTGCTGTAAGTCTGATAAAGTGTATCTGTAACACAGACTCCAAAAGGTGCTTGGACTTTTTTGTTAAACAAGTGCTTTTCGTGGACATGAGTATCCTGGTTTTTATCATTTTTTTTGTTAAAATCATTGTGATTTCAGAAACTTAACCTGACACGTATCCCAACTTTAGAGACCCTATTTCCTCACATGTAAAATTTAAACAGTAATATGTGGCATATACCCTGCTGACTAGGGATGTATACCATGGACCAGTACTTTCATGTACCGGTCCCTAATTGGGTCGGTGCCCGAATACCGTTGAGAATCTGGAAAAACGGTACTGTTATCGGTACTTAAACGTCTCTTCAACTGTCACGTAGCTATGACACTACCGCCGTCCGGCTCAAGCATGTCAGTGAGGGCTAAGCGCTCGAAGGTTTGAGCTCACTTTAGCAAAGTTAATGAAAACTCGGCCCGATGCAATCTTTGTCAGAGAGAAGTTGCGTCCAAGGGAGGAACTAGCAACATCACCAAACACTTGGAGCGCACGCATAGTATAAAGCTAAAGGAGTGCGGGCTGTTTGATTGCTATAGCAACACGAGCAGAGTTAGCAGCCCGGCTAACACTAAAGACTGCAGCACAGACAGAGACAGAGACTCTATTATCCTCCCCTTCGGTAAAGACCCTGCCAAAAACAACACAGTCACACGGGGTTAAACTCTTGACGAAGCGCCGCTGCACTTGGCCGTATAACTTGGATGAAGAGCCGACGGCACAGCTTTCCTTAGATGATTTGGAGCTGTTAATGTCCGCTCCAGGTGCCCTGATGTGCCGCTACACTCAATATTTTACATTCAAAAATGTATTTCCTATTGATTGAAGTTGGGATTACGGTTAAGGCAAAAATATTTTTCTTCTAAAACAGGAGAGGACAGCTCTCCTCAGCCTTCTTCCTTCTCCAACCAATTGTCACTGCGCCAAGCTGAATCTGTCCACACCTCCTCCTGGTGCGCCGCCACACAATCACGCAGCACCACCCTGCCCCACCCTGCACTGTGCCAGGAAATTTGGGCCCATTGACATAGCATTATGGTGTTACAATCTATTAAGATATCAGATTAACTGGCGACTCTCAGGTCCAATTTATGAAACAATAATCCAGATCTGAACCATTTTCATGTCTGTGTTCAGTAAAACTGTTGTCTTTTGAAAACAACAATGGTTTGTTGAGTTTTCTGAGTGACCTAAACAGAAGAGTATATATGCCAGGTCACCTTAGTTTACATGCTCTTCCTGTTACAGAGCAGGGAGGCATAAACACTAAAAAATGGCTCCTATACAGACGTTTGTTTCAGATGGACGATGCAGTGGGACTATGGAACAGAGGGATGGTTCAGTTAATACACATAATACATGCTGAGGCATGTATTATGTGTATTATGTATTATACAATAATGCAATAATGTATTATGTATTATTATTGTAAGATTGGAGGAGAGAGCAGCACACAAATAAGTTTGATGTTGAGCATTCTTGTGGTCAGCTGAATCTGAGGTGTTAGGGGCATGTGTGGCATGCCTTTGTGTTCATGGCTATGCACTGACACCATCGTGCACATTTACACTTTCTGTGCATATAAATGACAAACTGTGCTGATCTGACAAGTCTGCTCTCAAACTATTTTTAGATGGTTCTGTTTTCAGGCACTAAAGGGCTATGATTTACATAAACAGCTATTGCGTACACTGTAAAAAAGGCTAGTTGTTTTACCTTAAAAAAGTTAGTGTCATGGCTGCCTTAAAATTTTAAGTTTTCTGAATTTAGAAATTTAAGTTCAGTTGAATTAAGAACGGTTCAGATCAAGTGAACTTCTTAAGTTCAATAAACTTGCTTTTAAGTCAGCTCGACTTGAATTGTTTAGTATAACAAACTTCTAAAAGCAATCCAATTCCAATAGTATTCTTTTTATGCCAACACAATAATTAAACTTCTTTAAACTACAGTTTTAAAGGTAAAACAACTTGATCTGAAGTTCAGGTCTCTGATGATTTTGAGCTAAATTGACTTATTGCATTTGGATTTAACTTAATATTTCTCTTTAACTTGTATTCATTTTGTTCTGCTGTGTTGGCATAAAAATACTATTGGAATTGGATTGCTTTTAGAAGTTTGTTATACTAAACAATTCAAGTAGAGCTGACTTAATAGCAAGTTTATTGAACTTAAGAAGTTCACTTGATCTGAACCGTTCTTAATTCAACTGAACTTAAATTTCTAAATTCAGAAAACTTAAAATTTTAAGGCAGCCCTGACACTAACTTTTTAAAGTTAAAACAACTAGCCTTTTTTACAGTCTAACAAAAAAGTTATCAAAGCATAAATTGTTGCGTACGTGAGTTTTTAGATTTTGTTTTAATAGCAGCTCTTGAAAGAACAGAGTGTCCTTGTAAATGGTTCAGTGTTTCATTTCAGTGTCATATTATCCTCATCAGATTTGCATTAATGACAAACCTGTACAAACACAGCCATGGACACATTCATCTGAGAGTCACCAGTTTACATTATCACTGGTTAAACCAGTACAATCGTGTTCCAGTTCTGCATTATGATGAACAATATTTACTTTGCAAATTATGTGTACCTATTGGTGCGCCAAACATGTCCCTAATAGCCAGTCCATTAAAATATTGTCTTACATAAAACCAGTTTGTGGTGAATAAAAATGCCAGGGACTGCATAGCTAAGCAAACATGGCCGCATCAACAAGAAGTTCAGGTTCATATCGTTGCATGCATCTTCTCAGTGGCTAAAGGATTTTGATAGTGTATATCATTGACCTTTAAGGTTCCTAACATAAATCAAGACTCTGATGCATCATTGTACTCTGCATGAACCAGTTGGATGGCCTTTCTTGACCATCTGTAGAATCTGAGGGGTGAATACAACTTTAAAAATATGAAGTAGACGCACAAACATTAAAAGCTTCTGTGTATCTGTTATCGGGGTGAGCATATGGAACAGATTTAAGTAAAAACAAGTTTTAAAAAAATATACAAAATGATTATTTTTGCAATATACCATAATGAAGAAAGTTAAGTAGTCTGTTAATATATGGTTATTATTAAAAATAATGATGGTATGAGCATTCTGTATATCTGTGTGAAATTATAATTACTATTGTGGATGGAAGTTTTCTGTTGCAATGTCCAAGCATGAAATAAGGGTGCATGGACATGGATGTCTATGAGTATATGTACAGTAACTGCATAACATCTGCATTTGTTCATAAATAATTATTTGGTAAACGTTTTCAAATATGTCATTAGATAACATCTGTTTGTTTTGTTTTGTATTTTTTCTATCTTTGACACTGATTTGACTTTAACCTCATGTTCCAAATAAATGTATTAAAAAATGAAAAAAGAATGAGTCATCATCACGTCCTGATTTATAGGGCAGTAACTGGCCTACTTTCCTCATACTTAGGTAATTGTCAGGGGTGGACAGTAAGGAAGTAGATTTACTTGAGTACTGTACTTAAGTACATTTTTTGAGTATCTGTACTTGAGTTTTTTTTTTTTTTTTGGAACTTATGACTTTTACTTCACTACATTTAAAAGACAAATATTCTACTTTTAACTCCACTACATTTCTATAAACGGCCTCGTTACTTTCAGGTACAGGTATGAAGTCAGCAAATTAAATTTATTTTTTCTTCTAAAATGTGATTTGTTCAAGTGGTGTTATCTATACTTCGTGCATCCTGTTCCACACTCCAGTCCAGTTGGTGGCGGTAATGCACTTTTGAGTTGGTTTGTCAACCGCCATTAAACAACAGAGAAGAAGAAGAAGACGCGCATGCGCTACTGCGATCGAGCAGGTAAAGGTTGAGCTAATGTTGGTGGTTATGGTTCGTCTTGGCAGTAATGATGGCTACTATGGCAGATAAAGACGACAATTCCACACCAGAGCACCCATGGCCATATCTGAAGTCCATGTTTGAGGGGGTCGAAATGAAGAATGATTCTTGTCGGTTCAAATGTGTGCTTTGTTGGCCGCGCGCAAACTTCATCACCGCCTACAAAAACTCGCCGTCCAAGGTAAGGTAAAATGGTGTAAACATTTGTTTACTTTCAGATAAACATTAGACAGTTTAATGCACTTGTAGTAGTTGCAGTTTAATGTGACGGTCACTAACATTAGTAAGTTAGTTGGCATTTTAATGAGATTTGGCAGCATGTCGCTGAACAGAAATGATAAATATACACCCTTTTACACATTTCAGTTAATGCTTATAACATTAACAGAGTTAAATAAAAAAAGGAAATGTCAATGGTTGTCCTTTTGTTGATTCATTAGTGCTTCAGTCTGCATTTCCATGGGCTTTGTAGCATATTTTCAAACTCTTTATTCTACATGATCCATAAGCAGGTCAGTGCATTCTGTAGATTGTTTCAGTCTTTACGTTCTGTAAGGTCAATGAGAAAATGTACTTTTAATACTTGAGTATTTTTAAAGGCAGGTACTCCAGTACTTTAACTTAAAGCAGCACAATGGAAGATCCCCGCTTGACCGGAGAGAGAACTCAACTACCCATGAGCGCTAGTGCGCACATACTGTCGTAAGGATACAGATCTGCCGGTCACGTGCTTTTGTTTTGTAGGCGAATCACAGAAGCCAGGACTTTGCTCAAAAGTATTCTTCTGTCTTCAGCGGCTGTTTGCAGGATGGATCGCGACTAGGTAATGTATTTATTTTTGACTAAATGACGATGTTAAAAATCGCTAAGTTCAACTTGGTTTTATTACAGTGAAGTCGCCCCCGTCCTGTTGAAGCGATAAAGTGAATAAAAGTAAAGACAACGACGAGCTGGTGATATCACACACTTAAAACAGGTCTAAACAAAACTACATACTGGTACGTTCTGGATTTGTTGTGCTGTACTTTATTCCTGTCAAGTTTTTTTGAGTAACTTCGTCATAAATTAGTCGCTAACATACCTGATAGTAGTCGGACATCCCTCCTTGTCTTTTATTTCACGCCAGCGAGTGAACGCCGAACCGATGTTTATTCTGGTCCGAGCATTCAGCTTGTTTTTCTCTCACTTTCTTTGTTTTGTATCCTCTGACAAAACTTTTCTCTTCCTGACGTTGTTGCCTCCGCCATGGTTACAGCTCGGCATTAACGATTGGCTTTCGCCGAGACTTCCGTGTTTAAACGAATCGGGAATCGGGGGAAGTGACGTATGCCGTAAAGCAGTCCAAACGTGTGTTTTTTTAATGTGGCAGGGTTCCCACCATCCACCTCGAAGTTACGTAGCGCCAGTGAAAGGGATACAGACCACTCCAGACCACGACAGAGGTTTCATTGAACTCATTGTAAAGTTGTGGACCATCACAATGAATATCAAAGGATTATATTATGTTTGAAAAACTACATAGTGTTGGTTTAAGTAAAAATTTGACTGGGCAACTTTCACTTGTATTGGAGTAGTATTTGAACATGAGTGTCTGTACTTTGACTTGAGTACTGGCATTGAGTACTTTGTCCACTGCTGGTAATTGTATTCCTGTAAAGTACAGTAAAGTTTATTAAGGGGCAGGATGTGAAAAGAATTGAAAGCTACAGCCTTCACTCTCGGACTCAGAACTTAATTTTACTATCTGTCCCCAAAATTTGTCTTGCAATGGGTAAAAGAAATTTCAGATATGCTGCTCCTACCTGGATTTTTGCTCTGTGACACTGAATTGGTTGTTTTTTCTGTTGTTCTGTGTCTTTGCTTCTGGTCTGCAACTTTAAATGTGCCACTGCTCAACTTGGTTCAGGACACTTTTGTAAACAAGATCCTTAATCTTAATGACGTCCTCCTGGTTCAACACAGCTTGAAATTGAAATTTTACGTGAGTAAGAAACTACATTTTATTTAATAAGATATGGTCTAAATTGTTGTCCTTTCTCAAAAAGATTCAATCTATTTGAGGAATGAAAAATAGTAGATTATATATATCTATAATAGTATATATCTATAATAGTCGATTATCTCCCCCAGACTCCATAATACAAATGAGATTACAGGTTTTCCACTGTACCATAATAACATTGTCTAAACTTATTTTAGAGCTCCTAGGTTCACCCTCCTGCTGAGGTGCAAAATCTCTCTCATGTTTTCTTTTTTATATACATCCTGTTGTACATGTTTTGTGAAGATGTTTTAATACTATTATTTTATTTTATTTATTATTATTTTTTGTTATGTTCTTGACTAAATCTATCTTGTTAATAATGTTTACTCAGGCTCTCCCTACATATGGGTATAATGTAAATGTAACCGAATTGTTCTATTTTTTTGATCATGATAGCGGAGAGGGAAGGGGATTTATTTAAAAAGAAAAAAAAAAAAAACGGGTTCCTGCATCCTAGAAGAACAATGGACAGTGGAGATAGACAATGAGAAAAGACTGAAACAAGGACTATGTCAAAGAGAAAGAACACAATAATGAAGATGTACGGAAAATAAGGATATTGCCAGCAATCTGAAGTTTCCATAAGATGAAACGTAGTTTAAAATGAAAAGTTTTTATCTCTATTCTTTAACATGGGGGTGATATGAATATTTGAATGTCTGCATGGATGCAATACTCTGAAAGTAATAATAATAATAAAAAAAAACTACATTTTGTCTATCACCAATGACAGGTGGACAGATGTCAGATATGAGGCCAGGTTCAATCTTTTTCTCTCTCGTCTGTTGTTGTAAAGAAGGTGGTTCCACCATATTTGCGAGGTCGTATTAGCATGTACAATTGTTAGAACTGCAATATTCCAGAGTGGTCTTGTTTTTCCACTTTACTAAACTGCTGTCGTCCTTAGTGACTAAAGATTTTTTCTTAGTATTAAGTGTTAATTTGTACCCGATCCTCTCCAACAACCCAGGGTGGTGTGTGAAAGCTGATGACTGGAAGAAAGGCTGCAATCTCCAACCAACGGATAAATAACTCCTCATCTGTGACCAGGTCTCCAGAGAGAGAGCCACCTGAAGGGAGAGACAAAAACAAAAAATAAATATGGTACAACAGGTCAAAACCAAAGGCTTATTCAAACAGTAAGCATGTGGATGCAAGTAGAGAAGTAGGAAGTGCTCCTGACAACGTTTTAGAGATTATCTGGAGAGGAGCTTAAACTACAGCTGGGCTTTATAAACAAAAATAACACCACAATATTATTTAGCTAAACGGTGATACACAACCCACCTGAATGATTTTACAGACAGATAAAAAAATAAGACAAATCAAAACAATATCAGAAGTCTTATGCAAACTCATACACACTGTATTTTATTTTATACAGAAGTTTTTATGCTCATGTACTTATGCGCATGTTTCAAACTGATAATATTTCAGTAAGTGTAGGAGTCAATGGGTTCAGAAACTGATATTTACTTTTAAAGTCTAATATGGGAAAGAGGCCACTAAATAAATTGCACTAACGTGATGAATACACTTTTCCAAACTTTAATAACGTTTACTCACTCAGTTCACTGGAAACAGACAAATGAAACATTACAGAGTTTTTATTCAGCTTATAAAATGATAGAATGTTTGCTTTAATTTGCATATATTTGTATCACTCCACCTTAAAGCCTGGAAAAGCAAGGTGAACAAATGACTTAGCAGAAAGTATGTCTACAAATTTGTTGATTACACACTTTAGTGAAAAAAACAAAACAAAGTGGTTAGTAAAACCTTTGAGCTCTGATAAATTCAGTTTCAGAACATCATTTGGGGCATTTAGGATTCGACTTTATCAGATAATGATGCTTCTAAATACATTTAAAAACACTTTTTAATGTGTTTAAAAAGGGAAATGAACACTTGACAATTATCACACCTACCTACAAAGATACACTGGACATATGGGCACAATAACAACTTCAGCATGTCAACGAGTAAATATTGGAAAATCTATTCTGCAGCACTGACTCTGATCCTTATCCTATAGGAAAACAAAGATACAGACCTGATCAAAATCTTAAGACCAGTTGAAAAATAGCTAGAATTTGGATTTTGCACATTTGGACCTTAATGAGGTTTTAAATAGAGCTACAATATGCAAAAGCAAGAAGGGGGAGTGTGACAAAAAGCACTTTGAAAAAGTAATTTATTGAAAACAACAAGTAAACTGAAATAGGCTGTTTATCAGCTGATCAAAAGTTTAAGACCATCGCTCAAAAAATGACAAAAAACTCTCCAAACCAGAACAAAAATGTTTCTCAGTAGGACTCAGTAATGAGTAGCTCCACCGTTCTTGTTAATCACTTCAAAAATTCATTTGGGCATGCTTGATGAGAGTGTTTCCAGGAAGCTTTTGGGAACATTGCTCCAAGTGGTGAAGATGGCTTCATGAAGGGCATCAACTGTCTGGAACTGACGGCCATTTTTATAAACTTCCCTTGACCTCCATCCCCAAATGTTCTCTATGGGATTTAAATCAGGGGAACATGCGGGATGGTCCAAAAGAGTGATGTTATTCTCCCTGAAGAAGTCCTTGGTCAAGCGAGCATTGTGAACTGCAGCGTTGTCCTGTTGAAAAACCCAGCTGTTACCACACAGACGAGGGCCCTCAGTCATGAGGGATGCCCTCTGCAACATCTGCACGTAACCAGCCGCCGTTTGACGACCCTGCACCACCTGAAGCTCCAGTGTTCACTGAATGAAAAAGCACCCAGATCATGATGGACCCCCTCCACTGTGCCAGGTAGAAAACATCTCAGGTGGGATCTCCTTGTCATGCCAGTAACGTTGAAGCCCATCTGGACCGTCAAGGTTACATTTTTTCTCATCAGAGAATAAAACTTTTTTCCACCTTTCAATGTCCCATGTTTGATGCTCCAAAGTCTAAACGGGCAGTTTTGTGGCGTTGAAGGAGACGAGGTCTTTGAATTTGTTTTTTGCTTTTGAAACCCTTTTCCTGTAGATGCTGTCTGATGGTTATTGCACTGCGGTCGCACCAGTAAGGGCCTTAATTTGGGTCGAGGACCGCCCTGTGTCTTGATGGACAGCCAATCAGATCCTCCGGCTCAGTGCAGGTGTAATTTTTTTGGGTCTACCACTTGACTTTTTTGTTCCATAATGCTCAGGATCTTTCAAAAATGTAGAATGACTGTGTTACTGCGTCCAACCTCAGCAGCAATGGCACGCTGCGAGAGGCCTTGCTTATGCAGCTCGACGATCCGACCACGTTCAAGAAGAGAAAGCTTCTTAGCTTTAGCCATCAGGAGGGCATGACCGTGTGAATGCCTGACAGAAAATGAACATTTTGAGCAGATTTTGGCTTTAATAGCCTGTGGTCTTAAACTTTTGATCAGCTGATAAACAGCCTATTTCAGTTTACTTGTTGTTTTCAATAAATTACTTTTTCAAAGTGCTTTTTGTCACACTCCCCCTTCTTGCTTTTGCATATTGTAGCTCTATTTAAAACCTCATCAAGGTCCAAAAGTGCAAAATCCAAAATCTAGCAATTTTTCAACTGGTCTGAAGATTTTGATCAGGACTGTACAATCCAGACTTTGACTCCTTGAAAATAAAAATGTTTATGTGTAACCAGTGGTGATAAAAGTGACCTATATGCTGTGGTATTACCTACTGCATCAGGAATGAGGAAGTTGTATCCCAGCAGAGTGTGGTGCAGCAGGGAGGGAATGATGCCCTTCAGACCCATCAGGCTCCAGTCCGACTGCAGGGGAGTCATCCTCAAAAATAAAGGTTTATGGCTCGACCTGCGACACAAACCATCCTCACATTAAGAACAGCTCAGCTTAACAAAGACAAGAAGATGATAAAGTAAAGTCAAAGCGATCCTGTTCCTCTAACATAAAAGTTACATGCACATGCTTGAGGACATTACCGAGTCCCTGCCGACACAATGGTGGTGTCTCCTATCCTCGTGGCCAAGTCGGCCAGCAGGCTGACGTAGCTGTCTCCATTGAGAGCCTGTGGTGGTCGCAGTCCTTGTTCCTCAAACAGATTGCCCTCACCCCCCTCCAGTGTGACATACTCCATCCCTAAATGGGCTTGCAGGGATCCCACTCTGTCCAAGAACCAGCTCACGGCTGCAGGGTTCGTGATGTTCAGCTTCACACAGAACTTCCCTTGCCACTGACTCATTACAGGAACCTGAAGGACAGAGAGGATCACACATCACAGTTACTTTGTCTTTGTTGACCACAGTCATGATGTGGTTTGAGATCTTTGCTTATATTGCTTTATGTAAAAAATAAAATTAAAGTGCAGCTAGGGATGGAACAGTGTGAAAACTTCATATCACGGTTATCATTATTATCGCGGTATTGTTGCAGTGTGCTCAAAATGTTCAAAAAGTACTTTAACACAGTCTTGAAATCATTTAACCCCTTTAATATTATAATTTTAACAGTTCTTTTGTCTTTTTGTCAATAATTGTGTCAGGAAATGTCCTGTAAGTAAATTTGTTAAACTTTTTTCATTAAAAATAAAAGTAAACAATTCTGGCAAGTATTTGTCCTTATTATGTTTTAAATGCTGAAACTGTGTGTAACTACCGTATTTTCCGCACTATAAGGCACATCGGATTATAAGGCACACCTTCAATGAATGGCCTATTTTAAAACTGTTTTCATATATAGGGTGCACCGCATTATAAGGCGCATAGAATAGAAGCTACTTTAGTGGCGGGGGTTGAGCTATGCGCACTAGATGGAGCTGCGCTAAAGTGTCCTTAGTGTATCCTTTGTCGAATAAGTAAAGCCTAACATTCGTATGAAATACATGGAGCTGTAAAACATTCATAATTACACTGTACAATGTACAACCAGTTAGCTGCTTTACAAGTATGGTAGTGCTGCCAATGCCAGTGCACTTTTTAATTTAGTTTTAGTTTTAGTCTTTTCCCTAAGATGCCTTTTAGTTATGGTCATAATTTAGTCATTTAAATTGCTTTAATTTTCGTCTAGTTTTAGTTAATGAAATTTTACATTTTAGTAAACAAAATCTACAGTTGATTTCGTCAGCTAAAATGTGAAGTCTAAAGTGTAAATCAGCTTTCATGTTTCCGTGAATTTCTAAAATCATGTTTTACGCTTATCCTGCCAACATGAAGCCAAGGCAGGTGTGATTGGATGTCTCTTTTAACCCATCCAACCTTTCCACACAACCACGTAGCTGTGATTCCTAACTTGTCTCTATTTTCTACATAACAAAATTAAGTCTGATTGGATTTAGTCTCTGTCAGACATTTTAGGCTACTTTTTATATGCTGATGAAAATGTTGGTTAATTTAGATTTAGTTTTAGTCAATGTTCATTTATTTTGTTTTATAGCAGCATCAACTACATTTATATAAGGGACAGTTTTTCTTTGGCATAACATCTGGGGGCCAGATTTAAGAAAACACTAAAAATAATTAAAGACAATTATAATGAAGTATTTTGGTCCACCAGTCCTGAAGCAGCTGCATGGGGTTTTATTAATAGTTGAGGGTGTCAAATGATGAAAAGCTGTCCTTGAAACAAAAACATTTTTTACTCTGCACATTTCCTCATGTTCAGCAATACTAAAGACCAAAAGGGAAAACAAAACCTTAAAAAAAAAAAAGAACATTTGAAATTAAATTTCTCTTAACCCCAAACAATGAGATTATAGATGATATAACTTTAATTACAAAGGAATTTAATGAATATTTTGTCAGTGTTGGTCCTGATTTAGCAAGAGACATTATAAGCTCAAGTAACACAAATTCAGTTGAAAGTAAAAATATACATGTAACCGAAACCATGTTTCTAAAGGGCACAAATGAAAAAGAAATTACTGATATTGTAAAAACTTTTGATGGTAAGAAATCTGCAGATTGTGATGGTTTTGACATGTCCTTGGTTAAGCAAATTATTGACTGTGTAGTACAAACCCGTATATGTAATCAATCCCTGAAAACTGGTATGTTTCCAAAAAAAATGAAAACAGCAAAAGTAATACCTTGTTATAAAGCGGGAGATTGCCACATTTTCTCTAACTACAGACCAATTTCTTTACTCTCTCAATTCTCAAAAATAATGGAGAAAATATTTTACATAAGATTACATGACTTCATCACAAAGCACAATATACTTTATGATCAACAATATGGGTTCAGGAAAAATAGGACTACCTCAATGGCACTTATGGAATTTGTTGAAGAGATAACAACTGCAATAGAAAAAAGAAGATATGCCGTAGGAGTGTTCTTAGATTTAAAAAAAGCGTTTGACACAGTTGACCACAATTTATTAATAAATAAACTACAAAAATATGGGATACGAGGAGTAGCACTTGCATGGATCATCAGTTATTTGAACAATAGGAACCAGTATGTAGAGATGGGTCAGGTAAAATCACAACTCTTGGGGGTAAAGTGTGGGGTTCCTCAGGGTTCAGTATTGGGACCATTGTTGTTTATTTTGTACATAAATAATATCTGTGAAGTCTCTGATAAATTAAGGTTTACACTATTTGCTGATGATACTAATTTGTTTTGTTGTGGGGACAATTTGGAAAAACTTTTGGATGAAGTTGGTGAAGAGTTAAAAAAATTGAAGAGTTGGTTTGACTCAAATAAGTTAACACTAAATTTAAATAAAACTAAATATATTATATTTGGGAACCGTCCCATTTGCTCAACCAAAAAGCTTGTTACAAATGGTATAGAAATCGAAAAGTATCTGAAATTAAATTTCTTGGTGTGATGATAGATGAGAAACTGAGTTGGAAATCACACATTAACTACATCAAAGGAAAAATATCAAAGTCAGTTGCAATTTTATATAAAGTCCAGTATTTCCTAAATAAATCTTAGTTGTACATTTTGTACTGCTCCTTCATACTCCCATACGTGAATTACTGTGTGGAGGTGTGGGGAACACATACAAAACAAACACAGAGCCGATCTTCATCCTACAGAAAAAGAGCAATACGAATCATAAACAAAACCACATACAGAGAACCAACAAACCAACTCTTCATTGAACTTAAGACATTAAAATTTAAGGACCTGGTTGATTATAAAACTATCCAAATTATGTATAAAGTAAAAAATGATATGCTACCAAACAGAATCCAAAGGTTTTTTTCAACTGAGAGATGACAAACATCATCAACAAGGAACCTTCATGTTCAAAAACAACCAGTGAGAACAAATATGAAACTTCACTGTGTCTCAGTTAAAGGAGTTACTTTATGGAATAGCTGCAGTGATGAACTGAAATCATGTAAAACAATAGGTAGGTTTAAATTCATCTTTAAAGCTGAAATATTAAACAGATACAGAATGGAAAAACAACGAGAAAATCAGTAACACCAGGGGTATTGTCTGTCCAGCAATGTGTCATTATTGTCTTTATTTTGAAATTTGTTGTTATAACTACTATTTGTCTGAGCTTGTTGTTGCTTTTGTTGCTAAAAATGTTGACGGCTATGACCTGAAGAGGCTTCAGCATGAATTTAAGTAAGACATCTTTAAAATGAAAAAGGGGTGGGACTAGATAAGTTTGCTACTTCTTCCTACACCCTTTTCGAACTAAATCTGTTATAATTTCTTGTAAATATTGATAGAAGAAAAAATGCTGTAATTTCTATTTGCCTTTGCTTACCTTTTGTATTTTATTTTTGTTGGATTTGTATGGAGATATACATGAGTATGTTTTCCATTTTGGGTTCGAAATAAACATTCATTCATTCAAAAAAGTTAAAGTTGTTTTTAAGTCTGTAAAAAGTCACAATTCTGAAATTTTTTTAGTTTTAGTTTTAGTTTTGTGGGGGAAGAACTCAGAATTCAAGATTCAATTTAGAATTATGCAGAAAAAAATCAGAACTCTGAAATTTAAGCAGAAATTATGAGGAGAAAAGCAAGATTTTAGAGAATTAATCTGTACTTAACATTGCATATAGGGCTTTTGACGAAAACTATGACGAAAATAGTTAGTCGACAAAATTAACACAGCTAAACAGAGTACAGCAGACACGGTTAAAGACGGTAAAGATCATGACCCAGCTCTTACCAGCTGTCCCTGAGGGGCTGAGGGCAGACTGAGCCAGTAGGCCTCGGTGCCGTCCATGAGGGAGGTGTGGAACTGCGTGGTGTCCACGGCCAGGAAAGGGGACAGGGTGATGGAAATGTTAAGAAGCTTGACAAGTGGGAGGTCCCTGGTCAGTCTCTTGGACATCTTCCTTCTCCTGCTGTTGAGGTAGTCATGGTCCTGCAGAGACACACAAACAGGCAGCGATATTAAGGAGCTGACCAATGAAGATGAGCAAATTATTGACAGTAGACCTTCAACTTCAACTTCAACTTTATAATTGCCCCGTGGGAAAATTGTTTTTCAGCAGCAGGCATCAGCACACAAGTACATGATAACACATAAATCATACAGGTGTTAAAAAAATCTGGAAAAATCCTGAACTCATGTGAAAAAGGACGACACTTAAACCACAAAACGCCAAAGACTAAGGCCCCAGCCACATGAAAAAACAGTGCGCATGCACACTTGCTGTAAAAGTTGTAAACAGAGATTGTGATAAAGTGATCATATAGTGGCGTAATGTGTCCTTGATAATTGTTTGTTCAACTCGGTGGTGATTGAGAAGAAGGAGATTTTGCTGCAACAGAGATAGTAGGGTCACTAGCTTCATCAGCACATACACTACACCGTACGCCACCATTGTTGTTGTCGTTGCTGCTTGTGGCGCATGCGTGTCAATGAAGATATGAAACTATGATGTAAGCGTATCTGAAAACTTGCAGAGAGCCAGTAATCACAGAGCTGTGTATACGGCATTTCAAAATCTTTCCACTCTGGAACCTGGTTTCAAAAATGATCATTTACAGACCCCCAAAACGCCGTCTTCGTATGGATGATACGTAGAAGAAACTTGTGCGTTTAGACCTCGGTTTGTCTTCGTGTGGATGGGGCCTAAGAATCAGGCAGAACCCATAAAGTGCATTCAGTCATCAAAGTGCTGTGCAGTAGATAAATAAACAGTAATGAAGAACATACAAGATAAAGCAAATAAAAAGAGATTCAATAAAAAGTCAATTAATAGTTCGTTAATAGTTTAGGACTGCAGTCTAAAAGTCAACAATCAATTCTATCCACAAGATGCTGAAAGCACAAGACAAGAAAACCTAGTCAGGCCAATGAATTAAGGTTTTCAATAGCAACTGGAATAAAAGAAGTTCTGGCTCGCCTAGTTTTGGTTTTTGGCATTCTGTACACTGTAAAAAAGGTGAGTTGTTTTAACTGAAAAAAGTTGGTGTCAGGGCTGCCTTAAAATGTTAAGTTTTCTGAATTGGGAAATTTAAGTTCAGTTGAATTAAGAACGGTTCAGATCAAGTGAACTTCTTAAGTTCAATAAACTTGCTATGAAGTCAGCTCTACTTGAATTGTTTAGTTTAACAAACTTCCAAAAGCAATCCAATTCCAGTAGTATTTTTTATGCCAACACAGTAAAACTTCTTTAAACTACAGTTTTAAAGGTATGATAACTAGCCTTTTTTACAAGGTAACGTCGTCCAGAAGGGAGAAGATCAAATTCAGCAAAAAGAGGATGGTCAGGGCAGTTCAGATCAAGACAAAATAAAACCACAAGTTATTTTGAATCTCAGCACTAAAATACTTGTTTCTCACTCACTTCAGTAGTTTTCGTAAATGAGCAACAGGTGCTATCGAAACTCCCAGGAACACGCAAACTTTTCATTAACTGGTTAATCAAATTACTTTACATTTCTATCAATCAATCAATCATTTGTTTACACTAGTATGAATAACACCTGTACATTTTCAAGGCAAGGTTACTGTACCGTTGTTACACTCTTGTCTTTTTCTTTCAACTCAGCTCTCTCTAAACACTCTTAATCCTGGTAAAGAACGACTGGTAGTTAATTTAAGGTCTTACTTCTTTTTTTTTTTTGCTGCACCAGGGCCATGGAAATAAGCAGCAACGTACCATTAACTGACGTTACCGGCCTCATGACGTTAGTTAAGAGCAAAAGACAAACAGCATCAGTGGCAACGTCTTCTTCGTTTAATTTTCAAAGCCCTAGTCTGTAAGATTCTGTCTTTCTGCGCTCTGGTGCCCTCTGTGGACATAGAGTGTAGCTGCACTGTCATGAAACAGAGCGCTTCAGCCCAACCTGCGTTTGTTGACATACTGAGGGAAGAGAAGGCGAATCTGATCATGTTTCTTATCAAGTGTCAGCTGTCAGTTGTGAGCTCAGCGTTTGCATGTGTGTTCTGTAAACTTTGACCATAACTCGTTCGCTGCGTTGAATAAATTACACCAGAAGTTTATTTAAAACAGGTGTCTATTTGTCAAAATGTACTGCTGCACCTGACGTTTATTTGGGACCGGGCATTTATTTGGCATTTTACGGTATGCATAGATACATATATACATATAAAATACACATATATATATATATACAAATATATCCATCCAACACCAACATGAATCCATATAGCCAATCATGAATCCCTCCATCATGGCTCAAGAAAAAACCTTCTGTTAAGCAGCAGGAAATCTTGAATGTGGATCCCAGTCTCATGATGAACAGCAAATCCACACCATGCTGTGTTGGTGTGAGGGTGAAGGAAGGGAGGTAAGAGGAGACAAGTGGACTAAAGTAAGAACTAAAGTTAGAGACAGATCCATGAACCATAGACCTGTCGTCTGATTTATTAGAGGTTAGCCTCTTGAGATGCTACATCTGGTTTTCAGGAGGGTCCTCATGTCTGAATGGTTGTGGTGATCATTTTATAGAAGTATAATCAATGATATTCTTACTGAAAATAAGAATTTATGGTAGTGAGGAATTCATGGTGCCCAGACCACAAGTGCAGCCCTACCATATTTGTCTCCGTTAAGTATAAATGTATTATACATTTGGCATGGCAATAATTGCAACATTTACAACAATGGTGGCTTGAACAGCGACTTTTGTCTGAGTAAATACACGTGTATAATCTCTTGGAATCTGCATGGTGAAAGAATGCACAGTTTCAGGTTACATAACCAGAAATAAAACCTTTAAAGAGCTGACCTCAGGGGGGACCTTACATGGGAAAATGGATTAGCACGTGTTATGTAATTTTTGAGGACATTGTTCTCGTCCTTAAAGCTTCAGAGAACTGCTTTGATTTGGACGCCTCCTGTGGACACTGGATATTTTTTTCCTTTCTGTTCTGATCCTCTGTGCTCGCTTTAGGACAGTTTTCCTCCCATTACTGTTCTGACAGTTGTTTTCATCACTGTGATGACTTCTATGGTTTTTGTAATAGTGATGTATATCATTCCATAGAGGCTGTGTCAGTCCCCCGACCCAAAGCTCACTTAGATATAAACACAAAAACAAATAAAAGAAGTGTCAACCATAGAAATCTGATTAAAATCAAAACTTCAAATTAAGAAGCTTCAAAACATCAGAGAATTAGATGTGGTCTCTTAAATATTAGATCACTGAGGTCCAAATCTTTACTGGTGAACGACCTTATATCAGAAAATCAGATTGATTTATTCTGTCTCACTGAAACATGGCTGTGTGAGGAGGAATATGTCAGTTTAAATTAATCCACTCCTCCCAGTCATTCAAATATTCATATACCACGTGACACAGGCCGTGGTGGTGGTGTAGCAGCTATTTATCATTCCTGTCTCCAAATCAATCAGACCAAAGGCTAAATATACTTCTTTTGAAGTCTAACTTTATCTCACACTGATTCAAAAACCTGCAGCCAGTCCTATTAGTGATAATTTACCGTCCTCCAGACCCATATTCTAAATTCTTATCAGAATTCTCTGAGTTCATATCAAACTTGGTCCTTAGCTCTGATAAAATACTCATTGTAGGTGATTTTAATATCCATGTTGACAAAGAGAACGACAGTCTTAGCTCAACTTTTATGTCCTTAATAGACTCAGTTGGTTTTATTCAGTCTGTTAGTGAAGCTCCCCATATATATTTGTATATATATGGGGAGCTATATATATTTTATATGTATACATGTATCTATGCATCAGTGGCGGCTGCTGGTCAGTCAAGGAAGGGAAGCTCACTTTTTTTCCGGCCTCCATCATACATTTTTTTATTTATTTAAATGTAAATTCTACCCTCCGTTCCTTTTCAAGAAAATGATCTGTGAGTGTGAGTGACAGGGGGAGAAGCTCCGCAGCTGCAGCTGCTCGTTGGTGAAAAGAAAAACTGACAGGAGAGAATCTTCAAACACAACGCTAGTCGTTTTTAAGAAAGATAAAGTTGCTGGTGATTGATAAAGCCTCTGGGTCAGTCCAGAACAACTGAATGTAAAACTTAGAAGATGCTCCAGTGGAGGGTTATACTTCAAGATTGCTGATTGGCTCATTTCACTGTCAATCAAAAAAGGATTCGGCCTCAGACAGATCATCCAATCATCATGCAGAAGCCGAGCGTCCAGGCCAGCCCACTGCCTCATAGACCCCCAGAGACGCTGAGTGTCCGATGGGCGGGACAAAGCCCAGGGTTTATCCAATGACCGTCCAGTTTCCACAGTGGAACAACCCACTCTACGCTTCCCCATCGAAGTCAGAAGACACTCAGCGTCCAACTGTGTTAAAGCACTGAGATGCTGCGGGGATGAATGAGAAGGAAGTCGCTCCAGTTACCTGTGATAAGTAGTTGATTCTGAACAAAAGATGAAGGTATTCTAGAGCAGATTTAGTCAATGAAATGTACACACAGCAGGACATATCAACACTTTTATCGGGACATTTTAGGGGAAGCTGAGCTTCCCTTGCAGTCTTAGAGCAATCACCACTGCTATGCATATACTATATGTGTATCCATAAAATGAAGAGTTTTATGCTCTATTGTAAAGTGTCTTGTTATGAATCGGCGCTACACAAATAAAGATTGATTGATTGATCCTTTACATTTAAAAGACAAACTTAAGGAAAAACATCAAATCAGTGTACTTTCAATTGTTTCCTTTTCATAGATAGACAGAAATATAGAGAGATAGGTAGATACATAGATAGATAATCAGGAAAATGTGTGTATGGATTAAGGTAGTGAACACATGAATATGAAGTATAGAAAAATAAATGAGCATGGATTTAAGTAATGCATAAATGAAAAGGGTCTAGCATACCAAATCTGACAATAACAGGCTAAACCACAGGCTAGCATCTCTTCTGAAAAAGGATAGAGGGATACATTATGAAGCATGCAGCTAGCAATAGCTTCAAACACAGAGGAAATGTATCATTATCCCTTATTTTCCAGTGCCAACACGTCATTCTTAACGAATACTGGAAGTGGGAAAAAAGGCCTCAGTGTGACTGATAATTTAGGAATACTTGTAAAAACTGGAGTGAAAGAGAAGCTTAGTTTATACAGAGGATCATTGTTGCCAGTAACACTTCTGTGCCGCCTTACACCTAAAAATCCTTTAAGTTTCCACGGTACACCCTGCTCAGTCTATATGGTAATTACAGAGGGGAAGTGGGGCCTTCAGAGCCAACACTGGTGTTTAATGTCTCTGATTTACTGTAAATGAAGGATTATGGAAAACTTTTTAAAATAAATTCAACCACTGACATATCATACTTCATACTTTCTTTCCTTATCCTATTTCACAAGTTACATTGCAGGCTGCAGCCCTCCTCGTAAGACTGCACAGGCTTAAGAGTTGCCTTGGGAACATTAATTGGCCTGGATGTGTTATCTGTTGGATGGTACCTGTTACCGAGTCTGTGCTTTCTTTGTTATCTGGAGAAGAAATGTGAAAATCAAGGCCCAAGGTGTATACTCACTCATCAGAGAATATATAAATATGGAGAGAATCATAATAAAAAAAAAATAAAAGCAATTCTGCTAGAGGGTTTTGGCTGTGGCTATAGACTTTAGCTCATTATTTAAGGCTCAAAAGTAGCACATTAAATTTTTCAGTGACCTTAAGCAGTTGCAATAATGCAGTATTTGGCGTACTTTTCAGAAAATGTACCATAGCAGGTCAGCAGCTGAATGCCACTCTATTTGACAAGTACAAGTTTAGACTTTTGCATTTAATGTCCTATGTCTGTCCTGGCTGCATGACAAAGGGATGTTCCAATGCCTGTGGTAGTTTGTAATCTACATTTTTATCAATGTTTATCTTCCATTGTGCAGTAAGGTATGCAAAAAAAAAATTTCCTACTTCAGAAATCCTACTTCTGAGTACAACTGGAAATCACCAAAAGACGTGACCCAAGCCAAAGTGTGTGTTTGTTGTGATGCTAATGAATGCAGGTCGGACCTTCCTCAGAACTCTGCATTGCTTTACAACTTCTTTTTTCAACAACTTACAGGATGCAAAGCCACGAGGTAATGTATCTCTTTCTAGTTACGTAGTGGTAGTTTTTGATGTGAGACAACAAACAATTTTTGGAAAACTTAGTATTGCAGTTGTAGCCGGCTATATATGTCTACCTACAGCCCGGTGCTCTAAGATGTGTCTGAATAATATAAATTTGCTCTAGTTTTAATTGTCTTGTTCCTGAAGTTGAGTATCCAGGCCAGTCCAGCCCTGTCCGACCCGACCGTGAAGCTAAGGAATAGCATTTACAGATAACCTATTTTGATGCTATAAAACTCATCTTAAAGTGTGTATTTCCATCAGGCATATATCTAAAAGTGAGACTTTTTTGTAATTATTTAGAAACTCCTCACAGCATCTTTGAAGCAGGGTAAAGTCTGTAATTAACACTAAGCTAACTAGTAACATCACATACATTAATCAAAAGTATTACCAGGAACAGTGAAGCTGGCTGTTCATATTCCAAACAGATCTTAATGTTGAGTGTGGAGCATTCACAAGTCTTGCAGCATGAACATAAAGCCAGCTGACTAAATACGTTGTGCATATTTTCAGTTCGTTCTTGAAATTTTTAGGATCACAACAACAACAACAACAACAATTTACCTCTACAAATGAAGGTTGGAAATGTTTTTTTGTTCAAACAAATAAAGTTTACAGGGATTTTCTCTCCTTTTAAATCTGTCATGATATGATATGATTTGGATGTGGTGTGGATATGGAACCAAAGACCACTATTTTTTAATTTTTTTTTTACTTTTTTGCTTGATTGTGTTTTTGTCATTCATTCATTTGTGTTGTTTTTTTAAAGAGACTGTGAGGAGTTTCTAAGTAATTACAAAAAAGTCTCACTTTTAGATATATGCCTGATGGAAATACACACTTTAAGATGAGTTTTATAGCATCAAAATAGGTTATCTATAAATGCTATTCCTCATTCTTCCGGTCGGGTCGGACAGGGCTGGACTGGCCTGGATACTCAACTTCAGGAACAAGAAAATTAAAACTAGAGCAAATTTATATTATTCAGACACATCTTAGAGCACCGGGCTGTAAGTAGCCATATATAGCCGGCTACAAAACTACGATAGCCTACTAAGTTTTCCAAAAATTGCTTGTTGTCAAACATCAAAAGCCACCGCTAAGTAACTAGAAAGAGATACATTACCTCGTGGCTTTGCATCCTGTAAGTTGTTGAAAAAAGAAGTTGTAAAGCAATGCAGAGTTCTGAGGAAGGTCCGAGCTGCATTCATTAGCATCACAACAAACACGCTTTGGCTTGGGTCACGTCTTTTGGTGCGTTCCAGTTGTAGTCAGAAGTAGGAATTTCCGAGTTCTGAGTCGGAAACTGCAACTGGAACGTCCCTGAAGTCTGAATTTCCTACTGGGAACTCGGTGAAACCTCGCCACCCCCGAGTTGACAATGGAAGATGGATGCCCCCAGTGTGAACAGTTATTTAGCTCCTGTAATAATCCATTTATTTGCACTTCTGACTGGGGTGTGTCGCTCTAGATCAGCTGTATACATAGTATTGTTAGACTTATATTTACAAAAATGCTGCCATAGTGATAATCACATTCTTCATGTGATATTTGTGAACAACAACCCAGGGCGTGCTAACACCAGCTAACAATACCCTGGTAGATCGGCATGTTTTTTTTCCGACTTCAACTGGAACGCCGATAAGTCAGAGATGATGTCACTGCCAGTTCCGAGGTTACTGGAACGCAGCATTACGACAGTCACCGCGCGTGCTCATGGGTAGCAGAGTCTTTATGTTGCCGCAAATAGATTCTCCTAATAGCAACTTTAAAGTATATTGTATTTAAAGTTTTCTTGATAACTGCGAACTTCTGTTATTTAAAATAAAGATTTCTTTATTGAACGATGTTCTTGGTGTTTTTGGGCCGGGCGGGAGGGCCCCCAAGGTGACGAGAAACGGCCCTGATCATGAGATACTGAACTCTGCCTCCCAGATGAAATGAACTCCTATAAAAATATTTCTACCTTCTCTCACAGCATCAGACTGGATTCAGTATCACCTCCTGGAGTTCATCCTGGCTCAAATCCTGTCAAATCTCAACGCTTAGTTTTCTTTGCCATCCCACAGCTACCCCTTTCAGAGTAACCTGAGAGCTCTGAGGAGAAACTCTGTTTGTCTTCTCTTGGTTATATTTGTTTTCTAATGGAACATCTCCAGCTATTGACTTAGATCCACTCTGACTGTGGTCCTGCAGCTCTTGTTTTCAGGAAGTTTCAAGCATTATTCAAGGTAAGTCAACATATAAAAGTGGATAAAAGGAGAATGACAAAAAGCCCTTGCACATCTGTTTATGAAAAGCTAGAACAGAAGACATAGACATTAAAAGAAAGAGAACTCAATACTTAATGTGTCATTTAGATTCCATCACCAAGGGGCGCAAAATAAAAAAATATAATAGATGGGGGTGAAAAGACTCATTTCCAGTTCTGCACACCTCTGATGATAATTTCTTGTTTTGAATTAGGAGTCTGTTGATCAAATCTTCACTCCATAGAATGTCACACATTTAGGGAGAAAAGCTATTTTAAAGTGGCCCTCCTGGTTTGAGCTATAGGAGAGCCACACTGCATTGCTCACACTCCCTTTGTAATTCCTTTTTGGAAATGATCAGTAACTTATTTGTCCCTTGTTGACTACTGGCTGCTCTTTATTGGTTTGTATAATCAGGAAACACAAGAGGCGATCTGACAGGAAGTTGGGACTTTATCTAAAGATCTAAAAATATCCTTACTGTGTGCTCCTTTAAGAAAATACAATAAAAAAATCACTTTACCATATTAACTCCGTGGATCCAGAAATCAAAATCAGTGTGCTTCATGGCTGTGTTAAAAAATGGAGGGGATACCTATGAAGTGATCCCTGCTAAACTGAGAGAAGAGTGAGTTTTTAAACACACTACAAAATATCTTTTGTACCATTCCAGAGAAATGTTGTGTATGCTACTGCTTGGGGTTTCAGTAGCAACAATAAAACTGTGCCATGCTACTTAAAGGTGCTATGAGGAGAATCCATTTCCAAGTGCGGTGACTGTTGTAAAGACGTGACCCAAGCCAAAGTGTGTGTTTGTTGTGATGCTAATGAATGCAGCTCGGACCTTCCTCAGAACTCTGCATTGTTTTACAACTTCTTTTTTCAACAACTTACAGGATGCAAAGCCACGAGGTAATGTATCTCTTTCTAGTTACGTAGCGGTAGTTTTTGACGTGTGACAACAAGCAATTTTCGGAAAACTTAGTATCGTAGTCCGAATAATACAAATTTGCTCTAGTTTTAATTGTCTTGTTCCTGAAGTTGAGTATCCAGGCCAGTCCAGCCCTGTCAGACCCGACCATGAAGCTAAGGAATAGCATTTATAGATAACCTATTTTGATGCTATAAAACTCATCTTAAAGTGTGTATTTCCATCAGGCATATATCTAAAAGGGAGACTTTTTTGGAATTACTTAGAAACTCCTTATTGCATCTTTAATCACTAAACTTTCATTAAACCACTTTCTGAATGGTCTGCATTTGACTGGCTCTAATCTGTCTAATGATGAGATAAAACAGTCCCATACCATATCAGAGAGGAGGGTGGTGGAATGTTCATTGAGGCTGATGACTCCCTCTCCCAGCTGGTGTCTCCTCAGACGGTTGGAGAAGGTCCTCAGCTCCCTCTCCACCTTCGGCCCCGAATCCACACCGGCAAGCAGCTTCCAAAATGGCAGCCTGAGGGCCAAAGATCATACAAAACCTGCATTAAGTTCAGTTAAAAGACCCTTAACACCACAAAAACAAAAGTCCTGGAAATATTTTTTGAGGTACACAATTTTCACAATACACCTCAGGGTCTATGACCTAACGAGTCCCTTCTTCATTTTGGTGTAAGCATTCATGGATAATGATGCAGAAAGTTTTTGCATTTCTACTTAGCATACAAGGAAATCAATAGGGATGCACCGAAATGAAAATTTGTGGCCGAAGCCGAGGCCAAACAAAATATAAATGCTTGGCTGAATACCGAATACTGAATACAGAATATCCAATGCGGAGGCTAAGTAGTTCACAATATTTTTTTAATAGTGCATAAATAGCTTAGAATGCATTTTTAGAAATGTTTTTATGAGAAAGTAATTGTTTATTGAATATTATGACATTTTTTTATATTCCAGTAGCCTTTGCTTTTCAAAAAACAAAGTTTTTCATTCATATAAGGCCTTCAAACAAAACAAAACATGCACTAAAAAAAGAAACTAAAGTACATTGAAGTGGATAAACCTACAACAAATGAATTATTGTCCTTTCAACACAGGTCCACTTACCCCCAGTCACACGCAATGACGTAGTTGATTTTGTCATTACGGTACTATTCGGCCTTGCTATTACCTCACTCCATTGAAGGCTGACTATGGCTTTTTTTTTTTTTTTTTGCATTATTCGGCCGGATATATTCAGACATCGAATATTCTGTGCATCCTTAGAAGTTTAAGAACTAAATCCATCACATCCAAATGTGAACGAGAAATTCTTGTCTATCTCCTCTCATTTGAGACAGAACAAGAAAGTAAACATTCTTATTTCAGTTCTTGTACACTGATCTTGAACATACACATATAGGCAGAAAAATACATGTGCATTTACAAACAGATTCTATGATAATGGAACAGAAGAGAGAGTTACATGCCAGAGTGATGGGTGTTGTCCATGCCATCAGGGCAGTTTTCATTTACAGAAAACTAAATTCAGACAAACCAACTTAATCAGACCACTTCTAATGATTCTAACAAAGTTTTATGAAACACCTTGAACAAAATAGATCAGTGTCATCTGCAAAAATCAAAATTTTTAATATATCAGATACAGTACAGATATCATTTAGATAAGGTCCGTATAACTCTGTTCTGATACTGTTTATGCACTCTGAGCACTGTTTATCAGATTCATATGATCATCCTAATAACTGAAATTCTTGTACAACAAGAAGAGTCATGCAGCAGCCTTCTGTTGTCAAACTGAAATACAGTTGCATGAAAAAGTATGTGAACCCTTTGGGATTACTTGGATTTCTGCTTAAATTGGTCATAAAATATGTTCTGATCTTCATCAAAGTCACATCACTAGACAAACACAGTCTGCTTAAACTAATCCAGCACAAAAGTTTTAATGTTTTTATTCGACACAATATGTAAACAGTCACAGTGCAGGGTGGAAAAAGTATGTGAACCCCTAGGCTAATTACTTCTCCAAGAGCTAATTGGAGCCAGGAGTCAGCCAACCTGGAGTCCAATCAATGTGATTAGGTAGGATGTGTTGGTTAAAGCTGCCCTGCCCTATAAAAAACACACACCAGTTGTGAGTTTGCTGTTCTCCAGAGACATTGCCTGATGTGAACCATGCCTCACACAGAAGAGCTCTCAGAAGATCTACCATCAAGAATTGTTGACTTGCATGAAGCTGGAAAGGGTTACAAAAGTATCTGTAAAAGCCCTGATGTCCATGTGTCCACGGTAAGACAGACTGTCTACAAATGGAGAAAGTTCAGCACTGTTGCTGCTCTGCCAAGGTGTGGTGGTCCTGTAAAGATGACTGTGAGGGCACAGCGCAGAATGCCCAATGAGGTGAAGAGAATCCTAGAGTGTCAGCTGAAGACTTACAGAAATCCCTGGCACATGCCAACATTATTGTTGACAAATCTACAAAACATTACACAAGAAGGGAGTTCATGGGAGGACACCAGGGAGGAAGCCATTGCAGTCCAACAAAAACATAGCAACAACGCTATGTGTGGAGAAAAAAAGGCACAGCACGCCAACATCAAGACCTCATCCCAATTGTGAAATATGGTGGAGGGAGCATTATGGTTTGGGGCTGCTTTGCTGCCTCAGGGCCTGGACGGATTGCTGTCATTGACGGAAAAATGAATTCCCAAGCTTATCAAGACATTTTGCAGGAAAACTTCAGACCATCTGGCCACCAACTGAAGCTCAACAGAGGATGGGTGATGCAACAGGACAACGACCCAAAGCATCCAATTTAGATGCTGGGGCATGACCTCAAAAGAGCGAACTGAAACAGTTTTGTACAGAAGAATGGTCCAAAATTCCTCCTGACTGTTGTGCAGGTCTGAACTACAACTACAGGAAATGTTTGGTTGAGGTTATTGCTGCCAAAGGGGGGTCAACCAGTTATTAAATCCAAAGATTCACATACTTTTTCCACCCTGCACTGTGAATGTTTACATAGTGTGTTGAATAAAAACATGAAAACTTATAATTTTTTGTGCTGTATTAGTTTAAGCAGACTGTGTTTGTCTAGTGATGTGACTTAGATGAAGATCAGAACATATTTTATGACCAGTTTAAGCAGAAATCCAAGTAATCCCAAAGGGTTCACACACTTTTTCCTGCAACTGTAGATGCATATTGAACAAATGAAGTTTGACTGAATGACTAATCTGATCCAGACGTTCTGATCCAAATCAAACTTACCACAGTGCCTTCATGTTGGGCAGCTCCCTGCTGTACTGAGAGAGCTGTTGCACTGCCTCCTGGTGAGCAGCCTTCACGTCACGAGCCACACACACAGTATACTGTAAAGGTAGTCGCTCCATGCTAGGCAGTGACTGCAAGCAGAACTGCTGTCTGCTGTCCACTCCGAGCTGCAGCGGGATATCAGGAGACAAAAGCACCGCTACACCTGCGAGAGGGAGGAAACATAGGATACAGTCATTACATCATGTTTGTTAGAAATGAGCCCACGTTGCTCTGGAGAACTGAACGTCACATTATATGATCTGAAACAGATACAAGCTGGCCCTTGATGCACAGCAATAAAAAGTTGCATACGTACGAGGTACACTGCAAATTCCTCTAATATGACATAGTGTACGAGTGTTACTGAGACTAGGATGAGAGTGACTGATGGAGTGTTGTGGGAGGTCAAATGTGGCCTGTGTCAGCTGGTGTTACTCCACTCAGATGTGAGAAAAACACTCCCCAGAATAAGATATTGCAGTGTGCGGCGAGATGAGTTTACCCTGCTGGCAACTTCAACCTGTTTAAATTACACAGCACACTTATTAAAGAGGGGTTAGGGTGGCTGGAGAGGGAATCAACAGTGGTTTGGAGTTTAAAAAAAAAGCTTTTTGCTGCATTAAAACTGCAGAAATGGCTGCTTTCATCACCCCTTGCTCAGTTTCTGCCATTAAACTAACACAAAGGATGACCCACGACACGTTTATGCACTCAAGGCAAGTGCTAGAAAATGAAGCCTGGCCCTGACAGTTTCCTGGGTTTCCCTCTTAGAAGAAAATGTTATTTGTCTAACATAAAATTAAGGTCAATTTTTTTAAAAGTATTAAAGAAGGTGCAACTTTGAGTAGAGCTGAGGTCGTGGCTCAAATAGGAAATTCAGTAAATGTTAAAAATAACAACTGAATTAAAAGAATGGGGGCTGCTCTGTCACGTGGAGGAGGCATTTCTAAAACTTTAAGTGGCAGATAAAACTTTAAAAAGTATAATATAGGCTCTTTAAGAAAGAGAAAAAGTTGCAATTTTGACATTTTTATCTATAAAAGATAAGATGGGTGCTAGAATGTTAATGATAATTTATGTGTGTGGATACAAAAATATAAAATAAGAACGATTTCTGTATTTGTATATTAATACCAAATGGAGAAAAGAATATTTACATGCATCCATGTTTTAGAATAATCTTTCCTTTTTAGTGAATATGCAGGGTGGGGCACAAAATAACATTAATCTTGAAGGCAGGGGAGGACAGACAGTTATTGAGAACCTCTGCCTTGAACTGCTTCTGTCTGCAACACATAGTAAGTCACATTCTTTCATAGTTTATTTCGAACATCTTAAAAAAAATGAGAGAAACAAAAACATGAATATACATATACATACACACATATACATATATAAACATATACACATACAAATGCACATGCATGTTCATATAAACATACATTGGAGGACAAAACAGAAAAACATAGCATCAAGATCAGTACAAGATTTTTTTTCCATGAGTCCTCCTCGACTTTTTTTGGTTCGAAAAGGGTGTAGGATGAAGCAAACAGCTTATGTAGTCCTACCCCTTATTCCAAAATCAATTAAAACATTTTAAGTCTCAGGCATTCAGAGAGACACCAAATAATACAACTGGATGCAGCTAACTGAAAAACTGTAACAGAATCTAAACATAATCAACAGAATACAACAATATATTTAATGTAAAAACTATTTCAAGGCTCACCTTTTTCTTTTTCTTCGTACCATCCTAGTCTGGAGTTTTTGAATATACTTTTGAGCCTTCCTATTGTTGTACGTGTTTTCATTTCTTTATTGCTATTGTTTCACAGACGAACTCCTTTTGTGGATATGCAGTGTAGTCTCATATTAGTCCGGACCGTTTGTTTTTTGAACATGTGTAAACCTCTGAGATTACGTGTACTCTCTCTTAAATGGAAAAACTTTTGATACTGGCCAATAACTAAAGAGTGTACTGGTGTGCATAAAAAACACAATGGGAAATATCAATCATTTACATGAAGTATGTTAATTATTCCTAACAGCCACATCGTCACCATATGTTTATTGCAAAAGTACATAACACAATATAAATACATTTTGTGCAGCTCCAATATTTTCTATAAGTGATTATCTTGAGATGAAATCCTCTCATGGAGGGAAACCCCTTGTTTCTCTGCTGCTCTGTGATCATAGTTTATCTCAGAGTGAACTGATGAGGTTATGTGAAGCAGATGATTGTGCCCACAGATGTAGCTGCCCTGTGAGGAATGCCTTCTTCCTCTCAGGTTTCATAGAACACCACCACACATCCTCACCACCTCTTACTCGTCCACATCCTCCAGCTGTAACTACCTTTAACTCCCCTTTGCTTCTCCAGTTTGTCCCACTTTAAATCTGCAGAACTCGGTGTCTTTACGTCAGACTCTCTTGATAGAAAAACACTGGTTATCACAATAATGGGAATATAATGACTTGCATAAAAATCCAGTGATACTGACGACCGTTTCATATTTCAACAAATAAAAGTCCACCTAATAAAATTTATTTTTTTCCTTTTTCTCAACAGGAAAAAAGAGAGGAAAAAGAGTGACAAACTGGCTAAATAAACATATGTCAATTGCTGTCTTAAGGATTTACCTGTGATTGCCCTTATTTCTCTGTTTCAGTCTTTATTCTTAACATGATCTAAAAAGACGGAGTAGCCAACATTATTGCAAGAAGGATGAGGAGGAGATACCGGGAGAGTATACGGTACATCACCAAAGGTTCTGCTATTTGGCGATGACAGACCAGGAATGCAGGTGGATCACAAGCATGATGAATGGATTAGCCTGCTGCTGTGTTTAAATGTACTTATCAAATAATTTTGTATTCCTATTCATGACACAGGAACAGATTACATCTGTGTAATGAGGTGTAAAAGTGACAGCGGCTCTGACCGTATTAGCCATTAGGTCTTTCCAGCGCTGCGCCTTGCCCGCAGCGCATTTCAAGGCAAAGAGAGCCATTCATTTGATTGGTGAAGATGACACTCGGTTGTGTTAAACCCACTAATGCCTTCTCTCCTCCCATGCGCCGATGGGATGGACAGAGGCTTGAGTGTGCCTCATTGTGCCAGACTGTGCTGTGAAGGAAAATTGCAAAATGCCCATAAAACACCCTATTGGCGCGGCGCAGGCGCAGGATAGGGCAGGTGCGCCGTGCCTGTTCTACGAAATTAGAGCCCTACGATTCAAAAGCGGACAATATCAGATGCATTTTTTTATTAGGTCCCGCTAACCACTGAAATCTTGTGCATGTGTTAACCACAAACCTTATTTCAGGCCTTTGTCTGACACAATTATTCTAAATCCCATTTAGTTTTATGCTTGAGAAGCAGGAAGTGCTCTTGTCCTCTTTTTTGGACTCATTCACACCACTTTATGATTTGATGCTAAATGATCAGGACAAATGGGTTTTTACTGATTATGCTGTGCATATAAAATACAATAAACAAAATGACAATTCCTCATCTAGACTTCAGTTTTTAAATCTAGTATACTGAGGTCAGTATGTGTGCCTGTTTACTGGTTCTCACTATAAACAGTCTTCTTCACATTACATTAGGCCTGGCAGTTTTTATGTCAAAATATCAATATGGACATCTTCTTGTCTGATAGTAACTATGAAAAAAAACCCAACTGTAAAGAGAGACTCATCCAACTAATTTTATGAAATCTGTCCAAAGTTTTCAGTAAAAAAAGTATTTTATTTATTTTCTAAAACAGTTTTTTTGTTACTCTCTGTCAGTATCCTTTTTATGCAAAATTAATATCATTAGATTTTTTTTCTACTGATTAAATAAATAATTTTAAAAGAAAAAGCATTAACAAGGACACAGTACCCCCACTGTGTGCAACTTTAAGGAGCAACAGGAGCCTTCATTATTGGTGTTGACTGCAAACTTGGATTCAAAGGATCTTTTCTAGCACCCTGATGTTAGCACATGGCTCACCTGACAGCTCTGTTTTTATTTTAAATTAAGCTCAGTCAGGTGTGTTTCTTAAGATAATGGGCAAGATGTGCCATTTTAAATCATTAAAAAAATAGCTATTGTTGCCCTTTGATTGTCTCACCAACCCCAGGGTCCCAACTCCAAGTTAAGAATCACTACTATAAAGAAGCAACTTTGCGCTAACTGCAATAATGACAACATTAACTGCATTGCATTAACATTTTCCTACTCTGTATCTTATCTAATGTGATCTAGGGATGTAACAGTTACCGGTAGAATGGTAAACCGCGGTAAAATTTCCCACGGCATCATTACAGTGTCCTATTAAAATTACCGTTATACCGTGTTTGATTACCACACTGTGTCAGTAACTTATGGTGATGCTGCTCTTTGACTGCAAAGCCTGAGCTATCTATGTCTGCCTCTCGATGAAGCCCTCTCTGAAACAGAGGCGGGCATGCACAGCTTGCAATGTTTGGCCTCAGCAGTTGGAGCCTTGCTCAGACTCTCACAGGATTTACGACTCAAAATGGCTGAAGTCTAAAGTCTGGTCAAAGTTTGGATTTTAAAGGATGTCGAGAGGAAACTGATTGCAGACAGTCACCCTGTCTAAAACACCAAGCTGCAGTGAAAGACAAAAATGTGTGTGATTAAAACTGCTGTAACTCCTCGAGTAAACGAGCAGAGAGAGAGAGAGAGAGGATTCAGAGAGCCATACCTGAGTGAATTATAGGAGGTTTATCAGGATTTTCTGTCTAAATAATGTATAAAGAATGTAAATAACAGCATTAGTGTCAATCTGGGGTGTGTTCTTGCCGTTCTTTTGCCATTTACTTGCAGTGTTTCGCCGTATTTCGTCGTAATATATCGTCTTTTTCCGTCATAGTTCGTGTTTTATGGATATAACCAATTGTAATTTGTAAATATTAAAGAAGGAGATGTGGAGGAGATCTGCCACGGAAAGAGGAGACCAGAGGAGAGTCATGAAGGGGGCTAACTGCTTCAGGGACTTTTGTTAGTAAAACAAAAGTTGAATAAAAAGGCCTGGACATGGTCTAATATAACGAGCTGTAACATGGACACTAATGCTGCAGGCAAACTAAAATGTGTGAGTGTTTGTGAAAAAGGTTACATTTATTTTTGGCTGTCTCAAAACTTTGAACATGTTGATTTGCAATTGTTTATGAAGAGAATCTTGTTTAAAGTACAAATCCTTTTTTTCTATTCTTGTAATTTCACAGTTTAAGCATTTATAACATAATAATGACAAATACTTGCCAGAATTGTTTCCATTTATTTCTCATGAAATAAGTTTAAACAAATTTACTTATAGGACATTTCCTGATACAATTATTGACAAAAAAGACAAAAGCACTGTCAAAAGTATAATATTAAAGGGGTTAAATGATTTCAAGACTGTGTTAAAGTACTTTTTGAACATTTTGAGCACACTGCAACAATACCGTGATAATAATGATAACCGTGACAATTTAGGTCACAATAACCGAGATATGAATTTTCATACCGTTACAACCCTGTAATCTTAAAAATTCAATTTATTTTCCAGCCTGAACTATGATGCCCCCTCTAAGTCCCCCATTCCCTATTTTATGCAATTTGTCTGAATAAGCAGATCAAGAGATTTGGATTAAAGCGATAAATGCGATTATTTGATTACAGCATATGTTTGCAAAAACACACTTCAAACCCTTTTCTGAAACCTGGCTTCACTCAGGTTCTCTCCGTTCGTAATACGGATGGGATGAAATATCGTTTGGCAATATATCGCGATACAGTACGTGACGAAACGCATCGAGTTTGAAAAAAATGGATCGCGAAATAAAGACGCCACATCCGGTGATAGCACATGTGACCAGAAGTGAGGACAACAAACATTAGCACCAACTAGCTTGCCTCCAAAAAGCCGAATGATGGAGTCGAATGAGGTTGAAATTGAGTACGCTCCGCCTGGATACAAGTCATCTGTTTGGCAGTATTTTGGCTTTCTCATTAAAAAAAGACAAAGATGGCGAAAAAGAGCCTACCACTCGTTAGCATACACTCTCTCTAACCTCTCTAGGGTTAGAGCAGGCATGTCCAAAGTCTGGCCCGGGGGCCAATTGCGGCCCGTGTTCAAATTTTCAACAGCCCACAGCCTGTTATAAAATGAATTATATGTGGCCCGCTTGTACCGTTGGCTGCTGTATGAAATACTCGAGTACAAAAAAACCTATTTTACACTTCACCAGAGGATGGCAGTAGCGCTGTGGCCACGTCCTTGTGGCACTCGACACTTGACCTTTTGTCATTTCAGCCCGTCCCATCTCAAACATGGCGACTGTAGCTAAAAAAGAAAAGTTGACAGCAGGTGCTGCCAAGTACAGAACAAGTGGAAATTGGAGTATTTTTTCGACAAAATATGAAACAACTGTGTCTGCCTAATTTACCAAGACTGTAGGTGTTTAAGGATTTCAATGTCAAGCAGCATTACCAGACAAAACATGCTAACTACGACAAGCTAACTGGGGACGAACTTAAATATTTATTTTTTGTTATGATCAAAACCAGTTTTGAATATGCACTGGCCAGTTTTTAATTTAGAAGTTTACAGTGAGCATTTAATAGTGACTAATATGTACTGTTTCAAAGATATTCGATATGTTTAATCTTCCCAAAAGTGTTTTTTCCAGACAGACTTTTTCCTCATTTTATCTGGTCTTCAAATACGAACGAGTGATTTTGCTTAATAACTTGAATATGAAAAAACAATTATGTATTCCAGTGCCACGTCTGCCATTTGCAATAAAAATGTCATTAAATAGTTCATTTGCATTTAAGGTTATTGGGTCAAAAAATGTCGGGCTGAATGGTTGGCCCCCGCACATTTTCACCTTACCAAATCTTCCTCGTGGCAAAAAGTTTGGACACCCCTGGGTTAGAGAGAGTGTTATTGTTTGTGTTTGGCCTTTTAGGCCTTGCGTTTTCCTGTGTGCAACTCAAACAAAAACAAATAAGTTGTAATTACGCAGCAATATTTTTTCTTTTTTACTTTTTTGATATTGTATCGTGACCTATCGTATCGTGACCCGGGCATATCGAGGTGCAGCCATAGACTGTAAAAAACATGGATGTCATGTCGCTGGGCTTTTGTGAAGTCGCCACAGAAACTGCTCCCCCTGGTGACTGGCTGCAGTATAGGTCAACTCTCCGTCTCCCCCATTCATCTGAACGGGCCGTAGTGAAACTTCAAAAAATTAATATACCTCGTAGAAATATTTCTCCCATCTGTATGCTGTGGTGACATTAAAGTATTATTAGGCTGCATTTTTTCCAAGTCCTCTTTTTTCTGAAAAGTTTCTTTTTTATTAGTTGTTAGAGTTTAAAAAATAACAGCGGTTTACAGCAGTTTCACAATGATTGTGTACGCTGTATGCTGCGGAGTGTTGCGACCGTTTACGACAGCTGCGTCTGGATTATGGTCCAGATTCTCTACTGGCTGCACAATGGCGGCGCCCTGACGGGGGATATTATGGCTTCAGAACCGCTACATGGTAGAAGGCGGAGCCACGCTATCCAGTTCTTATAATACATCCATGGGTGCAGCGTATCGTGAGTTTAAGTGTATCGTCCTATCCCTAGTTCTTAAGTTTCAATGGTCGGTCTGTTCTCCTTAAGGCAGGGAGCAGGAGCAGACCGGATGCTAGTGAGTCCATTTATAATCGGATTAATAGTTTTGGAGATCAAACTGCATAAAGCCACACTGATATCCCTCAACCTCGAGGTGATTCTCACGTGTTTGCAATGGATAATGTCAAAGAGATCCTGGTAACTCCTCAGCTGCCTCCACAAGGTATTAGGTCGCCCCTCTGCTGCCTGGGACACATAAAGACGGGCAAATTGAGGTTTTAGCAGGAATCTGACTGTTCTAGATCAATTTGGGGGTTTGAACGGCACAAAGTACTGTCCGTTAAAGCAAAGCTGGAGTCAGATGGTTTGTTAACTCCAAGAAGAGTGGATCAGAAAGTGGGCCAGTGGAGAAAATGTTATGGCTTTATGGGAGGATGGAAGAGGAATGCAGGCAGTGGAAATAGAGGCGACCCGAGCACACCAGACACCGCGTAGAATGATGTACAGATACAGCAGGCTGAAAACACCGTCTGTCTATGTGTGCATGTGCTCTTTGGTACAGTGCACCTGGGGTGGAAAGTGGAGTTTAAATCAGTGAGCATGACTTCTTCGGCCGTTTTTAATCTTTATGGAAAGAACAGCGCTGTGCCTCGAAAGAAATGGGACAGTGTGGTGAAAAGTAACTGAGCCGTTGATTCCATCTGCATTCCATCTATAATTAATGTAAGATAAGACGATGGTCTAAGGACTGAAGTTCTCATAGTTTGAGCTAACGGCTAACAACAGGGTCAAGCTGCTACGTCATATTGTGGCTTGATGTGATTCGTCTGTGAAGAGTGTGATGAGCAGAGTGATCGTCCAATCACAGGCTGCTCTGGTATTTTAAGGTGTTACCCTCTGAGAAAACCAAATCACTGAAATTAGATTAACAAGATTAAAAAATATAGTGCGCTAATTATGACTGTAATTAAAGGTGCTATGAGGAGAATCTGTTTCCAGCAACATAAAGACTCTGCTACCCATGAGCACGCGCGGCGACTATCGTAATGCTGCGTTCCAGTAACCTCGGAACTGGGAGTGACATCATCTCCGACTTATCTGCGTTCCAGTTGAAGTTGGAAAAAAACATGCCGATCTACCAGGCTGTTGTTAGCTGTTGTTAGCACGGGTCAGCCGTCGGCTTTTCATCCAAGTTATACAGCCGAGTGCAGCGGCGCTTCGTCAAGAGTTTAACCCCGTATGACTGTGTTTTTTCTGCAGGGTCTTTAACCTAAAGGGCGGATAATAGGGTGCATGTTTGAAAGCCGTTTGAGTTTGATTTTTAGGAAAAGTGACAGCCTTAGTCTGCTTAGCCACAGTCACACGCAATGACGTAGTAGACTTTGTCATTGTGTCACACGGTACTATTTGGCCTTGCTATTACCTCACTCCACCGAAGGCTGAATTTGGCTTTTTTTTTTTTGCATTATTCGGCCACTGATTATTCGGTGCATCCTTGCCTGAGGCGTTTTTAATCATTACGACACTTGTCAAATGTGAAGGAGAAAATAACCTGGGCAGTTGTGACTTTCAATATTTATATAAAGGCGGGTATGATAACCACCATAAAAGCACGAAACAGTCAAAAAATTCAAACAAAGCCACGTATGATAAGTCAATAACTGTAAGAGTTTGAGGGTGACGCCTGATTAAACAAATAAACTAACAAAAACAACCAGAGAGAGACCATTACTTGTGTTTGTTCTGTTTTACCTCAGCCAAGGAGGTCATGCTGTTGCCGTGTAGATTAGTTTGTTTGTTTCTTGGATTGTGAACAGGATAATCTGATAATCTATGAGCAGACTGAAAATGATCCAAGCCCAAATGCAGATCCAGGAATTTTGAAGGATTTCTTAACGGGGCAGCAGTTTTCCACATTTATGACAACAACTCTCAACAGTGTTGGAAATGTGATGGCAGATGTTTTTGCCCTCAGAGCACCTCTAGTTAGAGGATGTGATATAACTCAATAATCAATATGGTTTAGTGAATCTGAGTTAAGTCTTTGTCAGGAAGTGGATTTAGTTTACTTTTTATTCAAAGCTAATATGATGCACAACACAATGTTAATTAATCTGCATAGTCTGGATTATAAATCTATAATAAAAACAGCACAGTGTTTGGGCCCGACAAAAAGAAAGCCAAATCCATTTAGAAGTGATATGCACACTTCAAAAACACATTCATCCGAATAATCATTATCATTACAATGTAAACAAATGTGAACAGCCCATCTTTTTCTCATATACTGCAGGCCTAATGTGTACCCACAAACCTTATGCCTTCCCTCTCTGTCGGACCTCACTAGTTCTACCCTTGGTGAAGAAGTCTGGATATGCAACAGGATACAATACAATAGAATATAAACAGTGTTTTTTCGAAAAATAAATACGTAACTGCACTAATCAACCAAAATAAAAAATAATGTAAGTTAAAATGGCACTTAAAAAGGACAACACATGCAAACTGTATTACAAAAGTGGTGCAAGAGCTTCAGACAGCATTTCAGTTCTTACAAACGACACTACGAAATCTAAAGCTAGATTTAAATGCTCAAAAAACAAAGTTCATGTTTTTTTCAAGAGGTAACTTGCAACAGGTGAATAATTTTAATGTTTTTACTTCTGAAGGAAGCTGTATTGAAAATGTGTCCTCCTACAAGTACTTGGGTGTTGGGATAGACTGCAAACTCTCATTTAATGTACATATCACAAACCCAGTAAAAAAAAAGATTAAAATGAAGATAAGCTTTTATTTTAGAAATAAATCCTGTTTTATTTTTAATGCCAAGAAAAAACTTGTGGAGGCTACATTTTTGTCTGTGATTGATGACGGTGATATTCTGTATATGCATGCGTCTGCCTCCACAGTGCAGACCCTTAATTCAGTTTATCATGCATCTCTTTGCTTCATAACCAACGCAAAATCTCTCACCCATCACTGTATTCTTGATGATTTGGTTGGTTGGACTTCACTAACAATTCGCAGACAACACTGGCGGATTTTTATTGATAAAGCAATTCTGGGAAAACTTCAATCTTACCTCTTTTCCTTTCTGTATCAAAGCTCTACTGGGTTAAAGCTACGATCCTCTATCTTGCTGCTCTTCTCTGTACCCTGAGTTTTTACAGACCTGGGAAAACTGCTTTTTCTTTTAATGCACCTTGGTTGTGGAATAATCTTTAAAAAGAGCTAAAACTGGATTCACTGATATCTCTTAATTAATTTAAGAGCGTCATTAAGAATGTGGTGACAGAGGCATGTGGTTGTTTTTCTTGAAAGCCAAATGTGTTTTTGCTTATTTATTTTAAACCTGTTGATTGTGTTGTGTCATTTTCTATGTACCGTGACTCTGTACAGCTGCTATTTTGGCCAGGTCTCTCTTGTAAAAGAGATTTTTTAATCTCAATGGGACTTCCTGGTTAAATAAAGGTTAAATAAAAAATAAATAGATAATAGAATAACATAATTGTCTTTAGAGGGATCTTCTCATTGAAAAGAAACTCGTAAACCTGAGTAATACCTGACATTCATAGTTTTTTTCGAAAGAAACATGCATGTAACAGACAGGCAGAATAACTCTTAGTTAAAGAACGTGAGGATCAGGCCTTCAGTTACAGTCAAGATGAGGTGCCTTAAAGTCAAAAGGAAAAAGAGAGAGGAAGGAGACCCTATTTTTAGAACAATTCCTTAAACACTCCAAGCTTCCCCCGAAATATTTTCCACGAGCTCTGAAAAGCAAAATTATACGCCTGACCGAGCGTATCCCCTCACCTTTAAAGCAGCAGACGGGCCGAGGTAAAAGTCTGCAGAGTTTAATGATCCAACACACATGCGTCCATTTAAGGTGATTGTTCACACACAGCCAGCTAATATAAATCACTAACGCTAATATCTTTTTTTTTCTTAAACAATCTCTTTGTTGCATTTTCAGTCTACAAAAGAGAGCATAGAAATGAGATATTAAAGGGACTGTGAGGAGTTTCTAAGTAATTACAAGAAAGTCTCCCTTTAGATATCTGCCTGATGGAAATACACACTTTAAGATGAGTTTTATAGCATCTAAATAGGTTATCTATAACTGCTATTCCTTAGCTTCTTGGTCGGGTCGGACAGGACTGGACTGGCCTGGATACTCAACTTCAGGAACAAGACAATTAAAACTAGAGCAAATTTATATTATTCAGACACATCTTAGAGCACCGGGCTGTAAGTAGCCATATATAGCCGGCTACAAAACTACAATACTAAGTTTTCCAAAAACTGTCACACATCAAAAACTACCGCTACGTAACTAGAAAGAGATACATTACCTCGTGGCTTTGCATCCTGTAAGTTGTTGAAAAAAGAAGTTGTAAAGCAATGCAGAGTTCTGAGGAAGGTCTGAGTTGCATTCATTAGCATCACAACAAACACACACTTTGGCGTCAGAAGTAGGAATTTCTGAGTTCCAAGTAGGAAACTGCAACTGGAACGTCCCCTGAAGTCTGGATTTCCTACTGGGAACTCGGTGAAACCTCACCACCCCTGAGTTGACAATGGAAGATGGATGCCCCCAGTGTGAACAGTTATTTAGAACCTGTAATAATCCATTTATTTACACTTCTGACTGGGGTGTGTCGCTCTAGATCAGCTGTATACATAGTATTGTTAGACTTATATTTACAAAAATGCTGCCATAGTGATAATCACATTCTTCATGTGATATTTGTGAACAACAACACAGGGCGTGCTTACAACAGCTAACAATAGCCTGGTAGATCAGCATGTTTTTTTCCGACTTCAACTGGAACACCGATAAGTCTGAGATGATGTCACTCCCAGTTCCGAGGTTATTGGAACGCAGCATTACGACAGTCGCCGCGCGTGCTCATGGGTAGCAGAGTCTTTATGTCGCCGGTAATAGATTCTCCTCGTAGCCCCTTTAAGTAAAGCTGATGTTAAGTTAACCAAAATGATAAAAAATATTTTAAAAAGCTATCTCCAAAATATAAACTTGTTTATTTTAACCTCTCACCCACAGTCATGCTTGTTTTCCAGAAACTGGAGACTTTTAAAATCTGAAATAGTGGGAGCGACTCCTTCTCTGTACGTGTGAGCTGGACATTTGTAGATGTTAGTAGTTATGACCATGTGCACCTTTGGATGGCTAAAGAAGTTCATAATGTGGCTTCTCAGTTTCCTGCATGTGTTCTAGCTGAGCTGCACTCCTTTACCTGTCATGTCCATGCTGTTATTTATGACACCTGAGCGCACTTTCAGACCTGACTGTGGTTCAGACTCTGGCATATTCAGACTAGCTTTGTGTGTGTGTTTCTGCAAAAGTGTGTGTGTCCAGACATGAGCTCCCTTAACAATGGAAACTTCGTTCATGTGCCCAACCTCAAGAAACTGATGGCCACAAAACTGGGATTTTGCCACAGCAGTAAATTTCCAATTCAACTTAGTGAAAAATAATGAAACACTAATGAGACATTCTGTGCAAGTCTATGGTCCCATCAATCGCTTTTATTACTTCAAGACTGAAAGGATAAGGAAAAATGGGTGTGCATTTGTATGTGTGTGTATATGCATACATGCATACATACATATACATATTTATAAAGAGAGAGAGAGAGAATAAATATGATTTTATATGCATTTAAGGTTACATAAAGGAGGCTGTTAGTAACCACTGCTTGAGGATACTATTGGTGTTTTCTCTTATTTTATTTTGCTGTATGATCTTTGGCTGCCAAACAACTTATCTTGTTTTGGTAACACTTTTACCACCTCCTCTCCTAAAAGAAGTTGAAAAAAGTTTTAAATCAAACATGAAGGCTACTGTTTACGCAAGTGCATTCGGGCTACCCGTGAGGAAAAAAAAAATGAGAGGGGGTAGAATTTTTTTTCATCATGCACTTCGAGAAAAATGTCGAAATGCTGAGAATAAAGTCGACCTTCTGAGACTAACAACCAGTGCACTGCTTCTACGAAATGCCGTCCAGTCAGTTAGATGAATTAGTGAAATTATACTTCGGACTCGGCTTTAATAACAAAGAAATACTTTCTCTATTAGCCCACAGACATACCGTAGTAATAAGTATTTGGACTTTGAAGAGACTGTGCCGAAAACTGCGACTGTTCCAAAGGATAAACCACACAAGCTTGGAAGAGGTGGTCTCATTCGTGCAAGCTGAAATAGCGGGTAATGGACAAGTCGGCACGCAGTTGCAGAACTTCAGAAACTTACTCTTTACGTTACACTCCATGCTACAGCATGCATCTCTGTCGTTCTCCTCACTGGATTTATCAAAGAGAACTGAGACGGGCTAAAGGAGACATCGACTTTATTCTCGACATTGTATGTTGATTTTTTTTTTCTTGACTTTGTATGTAGACTTTATTCTCGACATCATATTTCAACTTTATTCTCGACATTTTGACTTTTTTTCTTGAAGTGCATGATAAAAAAAAATTCTTCCACAAAGGTTTCCTGCCTGTTATTTCATATGGAAACTGACAGCATGCTTCTGTCAAAGATTTGTTTAGCTGTAAGTGACTCCTACACACAGAGGAGAAGTCAAAGGGCAGTGACATCTTGATCCGAACAGGTGAGTGTATCTGGGTGGCTTGTTAAACTTTGACATGCAAGCCGAGCATTTGAAGTATTTATACCTTACTCGGTATTTTTAGAAAAAAATACATAGGTCAATCCTTGCTATTAAGACCCTTTTAAATGTGTTCACTAAAAGCCATTTTGTTGGAGTGATCCTTAAAATCAGATATTGTGAATTACATGTTAAATCACCGAAAACCTAAGCTAAGGAATAGCATTTATAGATAACCTATTTTGATGCTATAAACTCATCTTAAAGTGTGTATTTCCATCAGGCATATATCTAAAAGTGAGACTTTTTTGTAATTACTTAGAAACTCCTTACAGTCCCTTTAAAGAAAAATTAAACTCATTAATAATTAAACTGTTCCTCACCCCTTAACAACAGTCTATTGAACACACCTAAAACAACCCTCTCTCTCTAAAACTGAACCTGGACCTTCACTCCTTAACTATCTTAACCCCAGCATAAACTCCACTTGACTAACACAGCAGTTACGGGATGGAGTTATTTGCAACCTCCCTTTTTCTTATAAAAGAAAATCTATTTTTACCAGCCACCCATTTCCTTTTCTTATAAATATTTTAACCCGTATTTTTTACATTTTGAGACGGAGGCAGTCAAGAGTAACAATATGTTGGAATAAATTAATCAAAAGCATGATAAATAGGTACCTCTACCAACCCTGTTCTCCAAACTTAACCCTACATTTGAAGAAATACTCTAAATCTGAGGAAGCACCTGGTGACGTACAAAATTTTCCTTAAAGCTGAAGAGTGCACAATTTTTGATAGCCTCAGATCTACGAGCACAAAGGATTCATTCAGCACTGTTAGCACGCCTGTGTCCAATGGAGACTAGTTGTCTGCAGCCAGAAACACAGGAAAAGAAATGGCTTTAACATTTGGTGATGGAAGCAAATGTGACAAGGAGGATACCTGGTCCAGGTAAATAAGCCTCGTGTTTAAGATGGTATTAGCTTGGCATTTTAATGTGCATCAGTTATCATTATCAGGTCGGTTCCTCGTACTTTGTAACGTTAATGTAAATGCTTTTTTATTTACAGCTCTGTCAGACCCATTGTTAAACTGCCCTAAAGTTAAAGTGAGGGCTGCAGTTAATTTATTAAGTTGTGGTTCATTTTAGTTACTGGTTTTCATGTTGAAGAAACTTTTGGAACAACTACACTGTTACAATACAAACAGTTGAATGTTGTTTTGATATATATCTGTCAAATTTTGTATATTGAGAAATAAATTTACATTAAAAAATTTGAGATCTTAATATTAAACAAACTAATATTTATTACCCCATAAACACACACAAAAGTACTGAAAATTGGTACCGTTGAGTACTGATACCGAATCCCAGGTACCGGGCATCAGTATGGTATCAGTTCAAATGTGAAAGGTACACATCCTCAGACGCAGGTGTATTGTTGATGTGCTTCATTTGGCATTATCAGTCTTTTAGAAACCCATCCCCACACGCCTGCACTTCAAAGAAATATGAAAGCTGGTTTCACCATGAACCCCATAACCTCACAACCACTGGATGAACCCAAACTTTTCACTCTTAATGTTCAGCTTCAGCCTGTAACTCTTTATCTCTTTACCTCAGCCTTTTCCTGCCAATCTTCATCTATGTTTGGCTGGCTCCTTCAAGGTCAAAAACAAAGTAAGGTGTCTTTATGTCTCAGCAGGAGTTAGTGAGATGGAGATGATGATGAAGAAAGAGGGGTAGAAACCAAACAAAGTGTGAGGTCCTGTGAGAAACTATGCATGATTGTAATCTAGGACGGTCAGTTCATAAAGCCGAAAACACTTTCAGAGAGACCAAGGATAAATGGCTTTAATTGGTCAGACAGCGAGTTTGAGTAATCCCACTCTCAGGCTGCTGTGAGGCCTTATTTGTCATGACGGACTGAGGAGACTGAGGACGGCCAAGTGATCTGAGGAGAACACACACTAACTTCAGGACTTGTTTTCAATTCATTTGAACACAATACGTCAAGAATGCTTCAAAGAAATTTAATCAAACTTGGCAGAAATGTTCTTTCTGACTGGACAATGAACTCATTTCATTTTCTACAAACCACACCTCTAAAAAAACAACCACAGCCCTTTCTAAACCTGCTGCTGTATCTAAACTGACTCATGTTTGAATACACTGCCTGATTCTGAAATCATGCATCTCCGTCTTACCAGCCTCCATTGTCAAACGGTTTAACTCGGCTAAATGCTTAACGGCCCAATCAGGGAAGAGCAACGAGCAAGAGCTGTGGGTGTGATGACAACAGGAAGTGACTTGACAGGAAGTGACCATATTTGGTTATCATTGCCTTTTAATGACTGTCTAAAAGTCATGTGATTAATGTAATTGTTTTAATCAGAAAACCACAGAGCCACCAGCTAACAGGACTCCATGGAGGAGTTGTGACTTGCTGGCCACTTTATTAGGCACATCTCTGTAGTCTCGGGGCGTCGGTGGCGCAGTTGGATAGTGCGCTTGGTCAGTGATCGGGAGGTTGCAGGTTCAAGCCCAGCTCCGGGCGTCACATGGCGTTGTGTCCTTGGGCAAGACACTTAACCCCAAGTTGCTCCCACTGCTGCATCAGTGGTGTGTAAATGGGCATGAAAGGGCGTGAATGTGTTAGAAATACTGATGGATAACTAACATAGAAACTCTGAACCATCAGTGAGTGAATGTGAGTGCGAATGGGTGTGAATGGGTATGAATGGGTAGGTGTGACCTGCGGTGTAAAGCAGCTTTGAGTAGTCCAAGACTAGAAGAGCGCTATATAAGCTCAAGCCCATTTACCATTTACCATTTAGTCCCTGGTTGGACCTCCTTTTTCCTTCTGAGCTTCTTAGTTCATGGTTTTATAGATTCATCAAAATACTGAAACATTTTCTCTGTAGACACACTCTGTAGTACACTTCCTGTTGTACAAATATGGCGGCTAATGTTGGTTAGCCTGTGGTCATCATGGTTACTGAATTATACTTTCAAATCTGCTCTCCTCATAAGTTTACTTCAAAGGGATTGTCTTTGACGAGGTTCATGTCACTTATAAGTGTTAAATGATACATCTGTGTGGGATAATTTAATGTGAAACGATAGAATTAAGGTAGTTAATGCTACGTTCCATAAACCTGGGAACCGGGAACTGGGAGTGACATCATCTCTGACTTATCGGCGCTCCAGTTGAAGTCAGAAAAAAAATTCTGACTTCCGACTTCAACTGGAAGTCGGCTATCGGCTAACAGCCATTAGCTGCTACAGCTAACAGCTAACAAGGGCAAACAACAGTTAATGACCGTTAGCAATAGCAGCTAACAACAGTTAGCCACCTTTCTAAAGGTGCTTACACACCGCACGCTACTTGTACTACCTCGGCAATCACTCTTCATGCTAAGTAAATGTACAGTCACGATGTGTTTGCCGCATACCACTTCACTCGTCGTGCGATCTTTTCAGGTGATGTCATGTGTGGCTGTGCGGCAACAGCCAATCAGTGGTGTGTGCAAATGTGACGGTACCTGTGACAGACTACAGAGTAACAATCTATGTCCGTGTGGAAACATTAGTCAGTGAGGACATTAGTTCCGCCGAGACTGACCGCGGTAAACTCACAGATGATGCTGCTGCATCATCAGCTGCAGTGTTTTGTGTTTGATAAGTGAGTGACAGCTAGAATAATGTCCGCTTATACATCCTATTATATGATATATGATATGATGAAACGGTGAAAACTTGAGTGGACGTTACATCATCGAGCGACGGCCGACGGATCCAAAATGAGGTATTTATGGACACACCACGCTACGTCAGTGGGCGATGCGATTTTGGTAGCTGGGTCGCTTGCGGTGTGAACACAGCATAAGCTGTAAGCTGTTCTCCACTATGTTTAGCAGCTACATATGCTACGTCATAGCAGCGCCGCTTGATATGGATTGGTCTGCGATGAGTGTGATGAGCCAGACGATCGTGCAATCACAAGCTGCTGTTGTTTTTGAAGGTTCTGCCGTTGAAAACATTTTCTAGGGCTCCTACCTGGATGGATTAGTGAAATATTTCTAATATTGAGCTGTCCATCTGACAGGTCAGGTTAGGAGTATGAAGCTGCAAGGTAGTTTTAGTGTAAGGGTCTCATGTCCTGCTGTGTTGACGTGGGACTTTAATAATATTGGAAAATAGAGCACTCTGACTGCTTCAGCCTGTTTCATAGGAAAGGTTGGTCCATTTTAAACTGGCTTGTACAAATACATTCAAACAAATCTGTCTGTGCTCCTGTCAGATTGACAATGTGTAGTTATTGTTTTTATCTTGTGTCTGAACAGTCCATGCACCACTTCTCTGCTTACAGTGTGACTCTGAAATTGTACCCTTCTGATCTATTTGGACCACAACAAAATTCCAGTTGACTGCATTAATAACCGTAAGTTTTTGTTAATATATAAAACAACACAACTGCTCGTATAACTGCCACTGCTGTATTTTTATTATGCTGACAGTCCCACTGCTGCTACAGTGTACAGTCTAACTATCTGCATTGTAGATTATTCATATCCGTCACTTTAATTGCTGCTTCAGTGTTAAGGTTTATTTACCAGTATTGTAGTTTATTTATGTTTATTAATGTTAATTATTTTATTTTTAACAGACATTCTAATTTCTACTGTAAAGGTAACTTATTGTTCTCGTGGTTTATTTATGCTGGAAATCCCCACTGCTGCTAGAGTACACAGTTCAATTATTACTATTATTTGTATTTTGCTGTAAATAATCTATGTGTTTTTATCTTTTTTATTTCCATCTAATCTGCACATTTTTCTGTACTATGGTGTTACCTGCTGCTGGAATCTGAACTTCCTGAGGGAACCCTCCCAAGGAATTAATAAAGTTCCTATCTATCTATCTATCTATCTATCTATCTATCTATCTATCTATCTATCTATCTATCTATCTATCTATCTATCTATCTATCTATCTATCTATCTTTATACATATATATATATATATATCTGTATATATGTATATATATATATATGTATATATATACATATATATATATATATATATATATATATATATGTATATATATATGTATATACATATATATATGTATATATATATATATATATATATATATATATATATATATATATATATATATATATATATATATATATATACATATATATATGTATACAGTACTTAACTTTAGAACAGCTGTTTTTCTGTTTTTCAAGCACTAAACTATTTCTTGATTAACCCTTTCATGCATGAATTATTTAATCACAAAAATGTTTGATTTTACTTTCAAACAAAGTTAAAAAACCTGGTCAGTTATTTCAGTCTAGTATTTTGAGGGAGTTATGCATCTGTCCACTTCATCATACATTAGCGCTATAAACAGTAATTTAGTAAAGATCCGGAAACACTTGTTTTTGACAAACATTTATTAAGAGCAGATAAAAGTGTATATATTGATGCTGTTTGATCAACATATTCATTTGAGAATTACACCAAAATTTAAAAATTGGAATAAAAAATTATGTGAAATATGAATGCAGTCACAATACCCAATTTGTCTTTTTCAACTTTTTGGGATTTATGATGCAATATCTTGATATGTTAAAAATTTGAAAAGACAATATTTTTTAAAATATGACACAAGGGTTTGGGTTTCTATCTATCTATCTATCTATCTATCTATCTATCTATCTATCTATCTATCTATCTATCTATCTATCTAGTATAACACAACACAGTACAATAAGGTACAGTGCATTTTTTGTCTTTTTGTGCTTTTAATGCAGAAAGAGGCTTGACTGATCTCTAATCTGTTTTTAGTAGCCATGTTTTTGTATGGATAAAGACAGGTGTGGCTATGACGAGGCCCTGCAGTTGGCAACATTCTCAAATGTCACTTCACTGCACAGTAGCATGTATCATCTCCTCTGCCTCGACCCTTTTGCCTCGTATCCACCCTGTTGGTTTGATTCTGCTCCGGCTCTTCCTGTGCGATCTGCAGTCACTTTACTGCTCAGCACTCTGTCCCCCTCCTCATGCTTCAACTGACCCCAGGAGTCCTCTCAGGTTATCATACCCAGCTCCATATTCCACAGCACATTTATAATGTGCTGCTTTGACTAACTAGAGTCCGTGTGGACAGGCCCAGCGCACACAGACCCTCATAAGAACAACAGAAATAAGCTGCCAACAGCCCACGGGTTCACAACAGAGCTAAGGCAAAGAGAGTTGTCATGAGTTTGTTTTATTTCTGCTCCAAATTTAAGTTTAATACATTTAGTTCTAAAACATGGTGATGGTGATGTGGAAAGCTTTTCATTATTTACTTTCTTTATTTATGTTAATCCTTTTTTTAAATTTAATTTAGTTTATTTATTTTACATTCATTGGATCAGTAAGTGCTGATAATTAAGTTTTCTTTACAAAAGTCTGTAAATCATGTTGGTGTTGGATGTATATATTTGTATATATATTTATATGTGTATTTTTATATGTATATATGTATCTATGCATATATGTGTATCCATAAAATGAAGAACTTTATGCTCTATTGTAAAGTGTCTTGAGATAATACTTGTTATGAATTGGCGTTATACAAATAAAAATTGATTGATTTCATGAAGTAACCTGATCAAGATAGTAGTGACAGAATTTTTTGGATTTGATGATTATTTAAGTGAATTTCTGGGAAATATGGCCTAGAAATAAAATCCTCTTTTTTCCACAACACTCGATATACGATTTTAATCGATTTTTCCCTCCCTAATGCTACGGCCACACGGCATGCGAATTTGCAAAGACGCGCGTTAAGATTACACAACAAAGTCAGTGCAAAGACGCGTTTGGACACAGATTCGTCCTGGGCGGTGCGTATGGAGCATCAGGCGCATTTGGGGCGTCAAACGCCTCCACGCTCGAGTTGAAAATATTGAACTTTCGAAGCAAATTTGCATGACGCTGTGGCAGCCAATCAGCGATGACACCCACAACTCTATTTGGTCTCTCAGGAGCCAAATTTGTTGATCTTTTCTGTTAAATGTGTTTAAACTAAGGCTGTCACTTTAATGCATTAATTAGATTAATTACAACGCAAATTAATGCGTTATAAAAATTAATCACAGATTAATCATAGAACACAAACATTTTAATATTGTCCAGCTGGAGGACCCGTACATGGCAGTGGCACGTGTCACTTCACACATGCGTCTCTAGTCAAACCAAACAAAGCCCAGGTGACAACAGGAATGGCATATTTAAGACTTAGTCTGATTTTATTTTTGAATTTATTTATCTATATTTGTACTACATTCTTTAATAATGCATCAGGCCTAATTGTTTTGCTGGATGTCCTCGACCTTTTTCTTATTTTGAATTTGATTTATGAAACACACTTAAAGTGTAATTTGAGTTGCCTGATTGAGCTTAGAATTTTCTGGACAAGTTGCCCTGACTTTGGTTTTATTTAGTCACCAATAAAAATGTGGATTTACAAATCTTCACTTCTTAGTGTATTCATTTGATTAGTCCTGCACTACAATTTTATAATATCCTAGAATTCAAATTCTTTATTTGGGTTCTTTAAGCAGATATGAGATTAAAATGTGATGAATTAGATTAATTAATTATAAATCTGGTAATTAATTAGATTGATTTTTATAATCGTCTGACAGCATAAGTTGTTAGCAGACTAACTTACAGCCTGCACATCATGTGTAGAAATTTTACCACAACACCTGGTCTTTTTAATTAATGTTGATATGGGTGTAGTTCTTTGTTTAGGTTTAAAATGTCTTAAAAGAAGAGTCCGATTAAAATATCTATGCTGGTACCCTGCATATGAACGTGAAAACAGACAGTATGTTTCATGTATTGTAAAAGTTAAACACTTGGTTGGTATTAAGCACTTAGAAATGATACTTTCTGTGACATCTGAGAAGAAATGAACTAAGTCCAGATTTAATTTCCTCTTCCGTTGTGAAAAACAATTAACCTTAGATATAAAAATCTAAAAGATCCTGGCACTTTAAAACCAGATATCTTGTTAAATGTACCTTAAAGACTCCAATAACACATTGTTGCCATTGCACAGCATCAGTCGGGAATGTCAGAGGCATGTACTGAGCAGCATGTGTCTCCAAGGTTACTGATCAACATGGAAACAGTTGTGGATCTGTCCTCTCTGTTTGTGTGTGTGTTTCTGCTTCACAGTGAAACAAAGGGTTACAGGGTCTCGATCGCTGCTGTCGTCCTCTTACAAGGTGGAGAGGGGTTTAAGTCATGTGAGGCTCTTGTTAAGCCGGCTGCTGTGTTACATAACATCTCTAAATGAGCATCAGTGTGTGCGTCTGTGTGGAAGAACTCACACTTTCAGTCTAAAAGTTCATTTGTGAGAAGTGATGGCAGAGTAATGACGGATCCATGCTGCTATCTGCATGATAAACAAATGTAAAGGTGTTTTTTCCTGTGTGAACAAAGACCATATTTATGATAAAAAATGAAGATTGGTTCATTTTTGCTGCTGTTTACTGCCAAACTCAGAGAGCAGAGTTCCTGAAGTTAATGCTAAAACCTCCACCACACGTTCCCCGTCAGTCACATTAACCATTCATAACCAGCAGTGGTCCCGGCCTCCCCCCTTTTTGCCCCCAAGGCTAAAATCTAACACCCCCAAAAATAACCTGGTGAGTTATAAGAGTCAGCAGGCCTTCATCCAACCTGTCCTTTAAATAGAAACAAAGGGCAATTACCTCAGCATCCCCAGTAGACAATTTAAGCAGCTAAAGGTGGTTTCACATCCCTTTGTGGTCTAATCTCCACATTAATAAACCGACGTGCCGCAGACAGTCTCGTGTTGCGCTCTATTTGTGGGGCAGCCAGGCAGTGCCATTGTGTGTTTTTAGGGTTACTGCTTCTGGAGGTGGTGGAACTGTTTCATGAACCAAACACAAACAAACACGTGCAGAAGCAGAGGGACGAAAACACAACAACATCCAGAGGGCTTCCCTCTCGCCGGGGGATTCACGCCGTACATTGTACACCCGCTTATGTAAGGTCAGATTTCCCTGCGCCAACAGCCAGTGTGGAAAAACAGATGAGCTGTGTGTCATTATAAAGAGCTGCAGAGCCCTCTCCAGGGCTCGCTCAAGTCATTTGGAGGCCACAGGCAAAGACCAACATGACACCCTTCCCCATGTCGGGAAGGAACTACCAAACAACGATAGGAAGACATTTCAAGACTTCTGAGGGGCCTCGGGGGGACAATCCATCCTCAGTCATATCCCTATCAGAAATAAATAGAGCAATGTCTGGATGTGTTAGTAACCAGTTACAAGTGTATTTAATTAAACCAGCAACACGACTTTTCCTGCAATCTTAGAGCTATTGTCTAAAAATTATATGTATCCAAATGATTTAACTTGAATGCTTGAATTTTAAAATGACTGTTATGTGTGGTTCTGTGTTGACTAGAAGTCGACAACTCTGTTACCTACCTTAAATAGAATTTGTACTATTGAGTATCTTGTAGGGTGGCCCTTATCATTGATCTATCTATCTATCTATCTATCTATCTATCTATCTATCTATCTATCTATCTATCTATCTATCTATCTATCTGTCTGTCTGTCTGTCTGTCTGTCTGTCTGTCTGTCTGTCTGTCTATCTATCTATCTATCTATCTATCTATCTATCTATCTATCTATCTATCTAACTTAACTTAACTTAAGAACAGCTGTTTCTGTTTTTCAAGCACAAAGCTATTTCTTGATTAACCCTTTCATGCATGAATTATTTAATCACAAAAGAATACTTTTTTTTCTAAATGTTTGATTTTACTTTCAAACAAGTTAAAAAACCTGGTCAGTTTTTTCAGTCTAGTATTTTGAGGGAGTTATGCATCTGTCCACTTCATCATACATTAGCTCTATAAACAGTAATTTAGTAAAGATCCGGAAACACTTGTTTTTGACAAACATTTATTAAGAGCAGATAAAAGAAAAAGCAAAATCTGAAGTGTATATAATGATGCTGTTTAATCAACATATTAATTTGAGAATTACACCAAAATTTAAAAATTGGAATATAAAATTATGTGAAATATGAATGCAGTCACAATACCCAATTTGTCTTTTTCAACTTTTTTGGATTTATGATGCAATATCTTGATATGTTAAAAATTTGAAAAGACAATATTTTTTAAAATATGACACAAGGGTTTGGGAATTTCCACCTTGTTGCTGGACATGGTACTGCACCCTAAAGGGTGTAAAATTTGTTTTGTGTAGAATTGTGTAGAGATTTGTATGCAACATTTCTGGCCAACAAGAGAGCAAGAATTGACTGAAATGAAGAAATGTGTTTGTGCCACTGAATTTAAAGGTGCTATGAGGAGAATCTATTACCGGGGACATAAAGACTCTGCTACCCTTGAGCACGCGCAGCGACTGTCGTAATGCTGCGTTCCAGTAACCTCGGAACTGGGAGTGACATCATCTCCGACTTATCGGGGTTCCAGTTGAAGTTGGAAAAAACATGCCGATCTACCAGGCTATTGTTAGCTGTTGTTAGCACGCCCTGTGTTGTTGTTCACAAATATCACATGAAGAATGTGATTATCACTATGGCAGCATTTTTGTAAATATAAGTCTAACAATACTATGTATACAGCTGATCTAGAGCGACACACCCCAGTCAGAAGTGCAAATAAATGGATTATTACAGGAGCTAAATAACTGTTCACACTGGGGGCATCCATCTTCCATTGTCAACTCGGGGGTGGCGAGGAAATTCCGACTTTGGGGAACATTCCAGTTGAAATTCTACTCTGACCTCGGAAATTCCTACTTCTGACTACAACTGGAACGCACCATAAGACGTGACCCAAGCCAAAGCGTGTGTTTGTTGTGATGCTAATGAATGCAGCTCAGACCTTCCTCAGAACTCTGCATTGCTTTACAACTTCTTTTTTCAACAACTTACAGGATGCAAAGCCACGAGGTAATGTATCTCTTTCTAGTTACGTAGCGGTAGTTTTTGATGTGTGACAACAAGCAATTTTTGGAAAACTTAGTATTGTAGTTTTGTAGCCGGCTATATATGGCTACTTACAGCCCGGTGCTCTAAAGGTGTGTTCACACCGGACGCTACCTGTACTACCTCGGCGATCAGTCTCCATTCAAAGTCAATGTACAGCCGCGATGGGGCGGGGCTAACCCTCCCGCGATGCGACAGCCGGCGACAAGACGACCACTTCTCTCGTCACGCGATGTCAAAGTTAAAAAAAAGTTGATCTATTCAGGCGATGTTGTGTGTGGCTGTGCAGCATCAGCCAATCAGCGGTGTGTGTACGTGTGGCGGTGCCGTTATTCATCCGGACTACAGGGCGGATGACTTCCTTCTAGGCGGAACTAATCATTTGCAGACGGACCGCGGTAAACTCACAGATAATGCTGCTGCATCATCAGCTGCAGAGTTTTGTGTCTGATAAGTGAGTGAAAAGGATACACCTGGAATAATGTCCGCTTATACATCCTATTATGTGATATATGATATGATCGCGGTAAAACTCGAGCGGACATGACGTCAACGACCGATGGCCGACGCCAACGGCGACCAAACAGGTATTTATAGACGCGCGACGCTACATCAGTGGGCGACGCGACTTTGGTAGCTGGGTCGCTTGCGGTGTGAACGCACTTAAGACGTGTCTGAATAATATAAATTTGCTCTAGTTTTAATTGTCTTGTTCCTGAAGTTGAGTATCCAGGCCAGTCCAGCCCTGTCCGACCCGACCGTGAAGCTAAGGAATAGCATTTATAGATAACCTATTTAGATGCTATAAAACTCATCTTAAAGTGTGTATTTCCATAAGATCATTTTAGAAGCATACCTGTGTTTGATACTGATTAATGCTAACTGTTTCTCTTCTTCTGTCAGTCTGATCAATGTGTCAGCAAACACTGAGGCATCATCTCTGAGCACAGCATAACTTTACCTGAGGAGCCCAGGAAGTAGCGCTCTAACGGTGAGCCGAAGCTGGACGGGTTGTCCTTTAGGCTGCTCACAGTAAATGGCTGCATGGTGGCATTCTGATCGTTGATTGGCCAAGTTTGGCCCCAAACAGTGGCTCCGCCGTACCAGGACACATTGGCCATGGAGAAGCAGTCCTGCCCATGATGAATCCACAAATAAACGCAAGAGGGAGTGAAGGAAGGAGACATATGAGGATACAGAGACACATTTATTAAAAAAAAAAGAAAAAATCCTCACAAACTTAAAAAAAAAAACCCAGCATCTTGTGAATTTCTGGTCAGGTTTGCGAAACACTTTAGATGCTTTAAACAGACATTACAGGATCTGAGAAGGAAAATAACAATTTCATAGAACATTTGGGGTTTTTTTTTACACTTAAACGACCATCAAAATAGAAATACAGAGGTAAAAGTAGACCCTAGATTTCTGGGGTTCTTAACATGAACAGAGGTCCCCGAATATTTAGTATTAAACCCCCAACAAATAACGACCAGGCACTGCAGACTCCTACTGTGTGCATCTTTAACCCTTTCATGCATGAATTATTAAATCACCAAGAAATACTTTTAAAATGTTATTTTTTACTTTCAAGCATGTTAAAAATCATGTTCACTTGTTTTTCAATGTTTTATTTTGAGGGAGTAATGCATCTGACCACTACTGTAGAGTCTAGACATCATGCACCTACTAGTGATTTAGTGAAATTTATTAACAAATACTTCTGTGACAAACATTTATTGAGAGTAGGGGTGTGCGATATGACGATATTAAATTGTTAAGGATTATAACGTGGGGATGATCTCATAAAGCAGAAAGATCGTCAGATCGTCTGTGTGGGTGCAGAGACTTTGACGCACACCAGACCAACCAATCGTAGCACATTACGCGCAGTGCATGGTGGGATCTCCTGTTTGGTTATGTAGCGTGAAGCCATGGTGGAAAGAGAAAAGGAGATAAAAGCTTGAAGATGTCTGAACAAAAATCTGTTCTAAAGCAGCTGTATTATTCACTCAGATTATAGACATTGCAGTTAGAAAACATTTGTTCTAAATTGTTGCACTTGAAGAGATAATGTTAATATTGTTGTTCATTATCTTTTATGTTTACATTTATTGCACAGTTTTATAAAAAATGCTGTAGTGGCCGTTTGTCCACAAAAAAAACAACAAAAAGTTTCAAACAATCTCTTTCATAAAAAGCTCACAGGCCACTCTTGCACCGTGGGTTGTGGTGAACACGGATGGGAAAAACTTAAGGTCCAAACGAATGTCCAATTTGAACAAAAACTTGGTTTATTTGACCAGAAATCAAGCAAACACAGAACAAAGGAAAATTCCTGTGCCTCTCCCGCTCCAGTAAAAACCATTTGCCCACCCAGGTGCATGCTGGTCCCTACCGTGCGCCTACCTATATAACCTATAGTGCCACCGTGCCCAAATTAAACAAATAATAAACAAAACACCCAAACTGAAGAAATGATAAGCTACTGGAATACTAACAAAAATGTAATCATAATTGAACCAAAATTAATTGATTTAGAATAGTAAAAATCTAGACACTAAACTAAATTCTAAACAAAAAACACTAAATAGCTCCAACAACTGCACTATTTAAATTAAAACCTGTTCCGATAGTTTCTTTGGCTTTAATTGTCTTTTTTTTCTTTTAGGGTTTTACATGTTTTATATGTTAAACGCAGGGAAAAAATGGTCAAACATGCAAATTAGTCTAGAAAAATCAACGTAAAAAGAATTGCGATAAAATCAGGATCTGATTTTATTTTTAAAAAATCCTGATATGATATTTTTGCCATATCGCCCACCCCTAATTGAGAGTAAATAAAAGAAAAAGCAAATCTGAAGTGTATGAATTGTTGCTGTTTATAAAACTATTAACATGCTATTTATACCAAAATTTAAAATGAAAAATGTGAAATTATGTGATATCTGTATATATGTATAACGCCCAATTTGCCCTTCTTTGGAAACTTCAGATTTATGATGCAGGATCTCCACATGGTAAAAATGTGCAAAGATAATATTTTTATCAAGCTTGCAAGAAGAGTTTGGGAATTCACTACCTGGTAGTCGGACATGATATAAAGGTGATCATTTTTTCCCCAAAATATCTGTCTACTGTCGTGGACATCAAGCATGAAAGGGTTAAAGGGGAGCAGACCCTAAGCATGACTGCTGCCATCTGCAAACTCATATTTAACCCTACAAAGCCAATTGTATCGTATATACTTTTATAATACCTCAATCTACTCAATATGATCAACAAATTACAAAAAAACATCTGAATACGATCAGATAAATGATAAAAATGACCTCGGATGGATTATCAGTTGCCAAAACACCTAATGTATCAAATGAGATACAAAAAACCTACATGTTGAATTTTATGGACATTTTGATTTTTATGGATTTTAGCAGAAAGTGAAACAAACATTTCAGCTCCAAAAAAATATAATTTTCCGGCTATGATCTATGGTCTTGGGCCTTAAAGGGTTAAATGGATTCAATGATATCTCTTAATGAATTTAAGAGCATCTTTAAGAATGTGGCGACAGAGGCATGTGGTTGTTTTTCTTAAAGCCAAATGTGTATATGCTTATTTATTTTAAACCTGTTGATTGTGTCGTGTCATTTTCTATGTACCGTGACTCTGTATGGCTGCTATTTTGGCCAGGTCTCTCTTGCAAAAGAGATTTATTAATCTCAATGGGACTTCCTGGTTAAATAAAAAAAACAAAAAAATAAAAATGATATTTTACACATAAGCTCCATTCAAGCTAAATTCACAAATTCACAAATCACATTGCCTTTTCAAATCTAGACTGAAGGCATATCTATTTAGGATGGATTTTAATACCCAGTAGTGTGGTGACACTTTACTTTGTTTTACTTTGTTTTATTGTATTTTATTGCTCTTATTGCTTTTATTCTTTTCATTGCTTTTAATGCTGTTATTGCTTCTATTTATTTTTAATTGTTTTATCTTTATTTCTTTTTTCCCACCTTTTGTAAAGCACTTTGGTTCACCGAAAGGGTTGTTCTAAAGGGCTGTATAAATAAAGAATATTTACATTTACATTTACATTACAATATCAAACTGTTGTTTGGACAAAACATAGGAGTGCAGGACCGGGTCACGGTGTGTGATGAAGAAATGTCAGATCAGGCGCTCGTCAGCGATGAAGGACGGAGAGTTTATAAAAATAAAATATTGTTTAAAACTGGAGTAAGTCCAAATGAATGGAGAACAGTATTTCACAGCATCCAACCATCCCCCCAATGGGGTCTCTTCACTGCTCCATTTGGCCTCATGATGTACTCATTATGCACATCAAAAATAAGGCACACACCTGAAATCACTTTTAATGATTAAAATTTAAGATCTGAAAGTCATGCACACTGCAAACTGGTAGGTTAGCCTGGGTGGTTGATTCATCCTCCTCCTGCTGCATCAGTGGTGCATTAATGGGTAAAGAGCATGGATGTGTTAGCTGATTCTTAAGGACTTAGCAGCCCCAATTATCAGTGTTTGTGTGATGTGATTTATGGATGTTAAAATGCACCGATTCGTCCAAAAGACTTGAAAATGATAACCAAGCCAATTGGCAAGTAACCCTAAAAATTCACAAAGGTCGGAAATATTTGGACAAGCGAGTACTGGAGCATCTTATCTAAACACTGCCAGCTTATCAAGACAGAGAGGAGTTATTTCTTATATAATTATATCATCTGGAACTCTCTCCCCCCGGACCTCAGAAACATTGACTCCCTTCCCCACTTACAAAACCCATCTGTTCCAAACTGCATATTCTCTTTAATTTTCCACCCTCATTTAACTGTGTCACTCTTGTATGTTGTTTTTATTTATTTTAATTGTGATTTTAATGCAGTGTGTTTTTAGTATGTATTTTGTAAAGTGTCCTTGGGTGCTAAGAAAGGCGCTTTTAAATAAAATTATTATTATTATATTCAGAAATGAAATAACATTTTGGTAAATCATTTGCTTTTTTAGTACATGATTTTTTTTAGATAACATTTTTGTGCAGTATAGGAAGTGCAGGTTTCTATTGTCTGTCCTGTTTTGCCTTATCTGTAAAAGTTAACAACAAATTTGTGCAATGCCATTACCAATGAAAGCAAATAAATTCATTATAATATCTAAAATGACTAAAAGTAGAAAGATTTATAAAAATTCTTCTGACATTCCCTGGTGTGCACAGATAATTTGGAAATATTTGGACAAATAGGGAAAGCTTTCTTTAGTTTGCTCTATCATGGCCAAACATTGACAAAATATTAGGATAACGCTCCTTAACTTCAGTACAGAGGAGGATTAAAGAGTGTTACAGAAAGGCAGGAGAAAAACAAACTATTTTCATGACATGGCAGAAATAAAGGCAACTTATTTCAGATAATGAAGAGAAATAAGGAGGACAAGTCTAAATGTGGAGAACGATACAAAATTCTCAAAACAGTTGAAAAATTAAGAATTACTTTATTTCTAAACTGTATTTCATCATCATGCTCGACATTTTGTCCCTTTTCCTGAAACTGTAGTTGAGTATCTTTCTTAGTGATTCAACTTTTATTTTAACATTTAAAACTTAAAAACAAATACACATTTATACTATATTTATATATATTGTGATTTCTATGTTACAAGTTCCTTACATTGTACATGTATTTATATTACACAAAAAAGTATTAATTTGATAAATGTATGAATTTTAACAGGTATGTGATTCCAAATTCATGTTTATATAAGGACACCATTACTTTAACACAACTTTGATGATTTGTTTATGATAAATGAAGGTTTGGAATTGATATTTAAACAGAGAAATAATGAAAGAATGTAAAGAAATACTGCAAATTTGAATATCTGCTTGTTTCTTATGATTTTTTAATGGGCATACATTTTCATCATCATTAATATTTAATTTTTGTTTTATTTCGACAGCCAGGCAAACCTGATGAAATAACTAAATTATGAAAAATTACAAATTAAAATATCTGTATGTGGAATTTTTCCTTTTTGTTTTTCTTCCATTTACACATTCAAGATAAAGTATTCAACCAACCAGTCAATCATTCAATTAGCTGTTTTGTCTGAGCACAGCATTTTCATATATTCTATTTAATTTTAGTTTTGATATTCCAACTCTTTCTCAACACTCTGACTTCTCAAAGTGCATTATAAAAAAAATCATCCCCCCTCTCACGACTTTTCTCAGACCTGACTCATTAAAGGTTTCCATCCTTTGACTTAAAAAGTTTCCATACTATAAAATCTTTTCACAGAGCCATGTTCAGTTCACGCGCTATGATTGCTTTGAGATGAAATGGAAAAGGGCCTCCCCATGGTCCTTGTCTGGGGCCTCAAAATGACTAAAATCGCCCCTGGGTAGACTCTGATGTCCACAGGACACTTTCTCAGACAGCATCGCACGCACGAGGGATTGGATGACGGAGCGTTTTTGGAGAAACTCTGTCCTTCCTGAACGCGTCGCTACGCACAAGTGCGCAAACACGGATCATAATGATTTACCGTCAGAAAACCTGAGCTCTGTTATTAGAGAGTTTCAAAACAGGTGCCAAGTGGTCACCTGAGAGGCAGGGATTTGGAAAGGAGAAAAATAAAGACTACTTAAGTTTGGAAAGAGTTTCTGTGCGCCACATGACCGGGAGTTATGGCGAGGAATGTTCCAGTGGGGACAGATTAACCTCCCCAAACATCCCGATGGTTAGATGCCTTTGATAATTAAGCTGGGGGGAAAGTACAGTAAGTACTGTGCATGCATAAAAAATGCAAAACAAGAGCGAGAAGGCCAATTCATCACGAAAAAGGAGTAGTGTCATTAGGGAGTGTGAAAAGGCTCGAGGTGCAGGAATGAAAATGATGCAAACGTCCCCCCAACATGTCAAATAAAAACCACTGCATGAATTATAATTGGCTTTCTTTGTCACAGCCAGATTAAGCATCAAAAATAATATATATATTATAAATGAAACGCAGCTTTGTGTATTTAAATCAGACAATGTTGCATGTTGGAATATATAGATATATGGAGGTGGAAGTATACACAGTATAAGAGTGTAAATATTGTTAACTCCTATACTGTGTATACTTCCACCTCCATATAGATATACCCAAAAACTGTGGTGTAAATATTGTTATATCTTGTTGAAATATTGGTAATATTTAATACTGTGTATATATTGACTGATATAGTATATATTAGTCTCTCTTCATTTATTGTCATTTAGTTGTATTTATGCTATTTTTCTATTTTTATTCTAATTACTTATTGTTTCATTTGTAAATCTGTTCCTGATGTTTCTCTTGTATCCTGCTGCTGCTGTGGGACTAATAAAGGTTTATCTTATCTTATCTTATGTTCAACAAACCAGCCTTAATAATGACACAAAATAATCCAAACTTTAAAAAATGCAGCGCAGCAAATATTGCCTCTCTTTATGGGCCAATAAATTAGGATTATGCTGTTCAACACCACCTGTATGAGCAGGTGGTGTTTTAAACTCGGCATCTTTTGTTCTTTGGGGTAATGACCTTGCACAAATAAATGATTAAATAGAATTTAAGTTTTGCAAGAGTGCACAATTTCACTCCAAAGTTGAGAGCATGCCCTCCGTGAGTGAAGCCACAAATACGCATCGTGCCAAACAGCTTTTTACGCAGTCTGTTTTGCGCAGCTTGAGACTCCTCTGGTTCTGTGCTGTGTGTTCGGTGCTGTGCAAAATGAATGCACACTGAGGGAAGCCTTACCTTGAGCTCCACATGACAGTGCACTGGCGTCCAACTCATGCTGTAGCACTCCGTCTCCTTCTCCTCATCCACCTCCAGCGAGATCTTCACCTCGGCCACGGAGTCCCACGTGTAGCAGAACTCCGTCTTGTTGAGCCAGCACAGGTTCCTCACAAAGGGAACCTCTATGTCCGGGTTCCCCACGTTCCCCACGTCAATCTCCACATATGTCTTGTCCTCCGTTAGTGTCTGTATGACCAACGAGTGGGTTCTTCTCTCCCAGATCAGTCCGCTAAAAGTCCCCCTGAGGATCCAGTTCTTGTTGGGCTGGTCCACCACTTGCCAGTATATGATCCCGATGGTCATGACAAAGAAGACGGCCACCCCGAGACATGCTATAGCTCCTTTCCAGGTCTCGTTCATCTCTTTCAATCCTGTGTCCCATGTTACCTCTGGGATGGGGCTAGGGTTCCTATTTCGAGCGTGGGGCATTTTTTTTTAATTTAGCGAAAAATCAAATTGAAAAAATGATGCAGATTTCTCAGTGCGTCAAAGATCTCTGTTGCTTCATCATGTCATGGTGTTTTCGGTGCGGCTACAGTGCAAACCAGCCTACTCTTTAACTTTACACTGATGGAACTTTTGCGCAACTGTGGCAGCAACAGAGACCTGTCATGTGAAGAGAGCAGTGAGAAAAATAAAAATCCCAGGGAAGCAAACCAGCATGAATGAATAATTGACTTACCACATACTGCTGCTGTTTTAAAAGAGTTGCATTTGTCACTTGCATTGGCTGCAGAGAGCTCGCGAGCAGCCCCGAGCCGGGTTTGGCAGTAATGCCTACGAATAGATCCTAAGACGCTGTCTTGCTTGCCCTGCACTTTCTGACGTAACGCCGGGTTGTTTCTTCAGGGGAACGTTAGAGAGAGGGAAAAGGGGGGATCAGGAGGGTTTGGCTCAGTCTTGGAGCTGCCCGCCGGGGCGAGGAGGCCACCGACAGCCCGGGAGGGAGGGACCCCCGCGCGTGCTCGCAAACTCCCTGTGTGCTCTCCGTGCGTAAAAACGGAGGAGACTTGTTATCCGGTGGTTTGGTTGACAGCCAGGGGCGTCAATTGGGCATGGCAAGGTTTGCCCAGCCTTATCCAAATGTAAATGGTGTGGTGATAAACGTTTTAAGGAGAGTGGAGAGTGATGTCTAAAACGGATTTTCTTTAAACCCCAAGTGCAGGGATCCAAACAGAGAAGTATTTTAGACCAGTGCCAACTGTCTGCCTTAGTGCCATTGACTGGGCACTTCCAGTGTGTTCATTAATGAGATTACCTGATTTAGTGGCCTTTTTAAAACAAAAATAACCACGTGTTTATTCAAAATATGCTATAACAAAACAGAACAAACAAAAATCAAGAGGAAAACAGAGCTTATTGATACTGAAAAAGACAAATAAATCAAAGTAATGACACAAAACTGTATTTACTTCTTTAACTATACACTTGGATCTTTGGTCTGTTTCAGATCCTAAGTTTTCTCTTCCTATACAAGCTTAAATATTTACAGACCATAGGTCGATTGTTGTTATATTAATCAATTTGGAAAATCATTAGTGGATATATAGATGTGTGAATTTATGTTGTTTGTCTCAAGATCTTTTTGAGCTCATTGTAAATTTATTAGTTTGCATTACTGGACTTGATAACTGGTTGATTTAGCCTTTTCCATCTATCTATCTATCTATCTATCTATCTATCTATCTATCTATCTATCTATCTATCTATCTATCTATCTATCTATCTATCTATCTATCTATCTATCTATCTATCTATCTATCTATCTATCGGTTATGTGTAAACATACATGCATACATATGCATACACGCACACACACACATATATGTATATATATATATATATATCAATGTCTATCAATCCATTCCTGTCCATCTGTCTGTCCACCTCACATTTATTTATGTGTTCTTCTGTGCAGCTGTCTATGCATCTAATCTACCTTTAACTCTCTACATTTATTGTCCTCTTTCATCCATCATCCATCTATATGTATGTCTGTTGTTTGTCCTCATATATTTCTCTACTTGCACCCATCCATCCATCTTTTCGATTACTATTTATTTTATTTTTATTTTTCAAACAAACATCTTACAGACAGAATATTCGCTTTAGTTTTACAGAATATATGAAACAACAAAGAAAAAAAATAAAATAGAATAAAATAAAAATAAACCATAATAATAATAATAATAGTCAAACAAACAAAAATAACACAAAAAATAAAAATAAATAATGATAACATAAAATAAGACCCACAACAGGCCTGTGGTGTATTTGTAATCATTTGATGATCAATATTAAACAGGTTCATTTTGACAATATACTAACTCGGATTTTACACGCAGACTCATTCAGGGCTTCTTCAATGAGGACTGGATGAGGGCTGCGAACATGAAGCAGCATCTATAATCTCCTGGGGCTTCTACGTTGTTGTGAAGTAAGGTCGTTTATGTTGTTTTTGACAAATAGAGGAAGAACTCCAGCAGATGGAGTCACAGGTTGAGCGAATAACAAGCCAAATTCATCCATCTTTTCATACATTCATCTATCTGACTGTATGCCTGTTTGCCTTTCTCTCTGTTATGTGCTCGTCTAACATCTATTCAACTGTCTATACGCCTAAACACATAAACTACATTGTGATACCTGCTATTGTTTGGCGTCTTTGACTAACAGGCATTGGGATGTTTATTTAAATAAATACAAATGTTTTTTAATATTGATAATGTCATTATTATTATTAATTATCACTTCTAATTCCACCACAAATAATAATAATTATCATAAGTTCTTTTTTTAACTTGAAAATTCCAGCATATTCTGGTCAGGAAAGGTCAGGGTCCGTGCACAGTTATAGGTCAGCCAAATAGCTAACCCACGTACAATATATGAACCTTTATGAGCAGCAGAGCTTGTAAAAATGTGTGTTGGGTTTATTTTTAGCTTTACTGAGACATAGGAAGCATGGAGTTGCATGGCTTTAAAGTCATAAAATTAGTAAAAACAAAAAAGTGGAGCAACAGAGAAAAAAGATCTTTGAAACATCTATGGTGCATGTAGATGTATAAAAACATCATTGTAGTTAGCGTGGGCTTTAATGAGCTGTGTGACTCATGCACAGTGCAGAAGACATCTGAGGGCAGGAATGTTGTTTATGAGTGCCTCAAGGGTAGCAGTTGCTGGTGCAATTGGTCGAAGGTGGCATTTGTTGGCATTCGCACTGTCAACATCCATTGTGTCGCGAGTTATAATGTCAACTACTGCTTAACTCATACTGTTTGACAATAAGTGGACACTGCGTTGGTGCACATGGGCAGCATGTGGAAGTGGAAGTCTGAATTCAGAGCTCTTACAGGAGTGGATCTTTTGTCGTGACACATGAACTTTGCACAGACCCCACGGACTCATTTTAATTCAGCATTGTTTTCCAAATGTTTCAACACAGTTCTTACAGTAGCGTGCTCACAGCTCCTTCAGTATCCGACAAAAACTTTATCAAACCCAAAAATAAGACCTGAGGAATCGTAGTTTTATCAGTACATTTGTAGATTTGTTTATTTTTAAAAGATGGGACAATACATGTTAATGAAAATATAAATGTAAACATGCGAGATTATAGCCGTGCGGCTAATTTCCATCTCTAGTCCCATTGACAGGTTGGTGTTGTACTAAACATTTATACACAATAAAAACAACACAAGACAAAGCGAAACAAACAATATGAAACAAAGCAAACATAGTTGATGTGGTGGCCGTTTGTCCACAAAAAAAACAACAAAAAGTTTCAAACAAACTCTTTGACAAAAGCTCAAAAGGCCACTCTTGCACCGTGGGCTGGGGTGTACACGGATGGGAAAAACTTAAGGTCCAAACGAATGTCCAATTTGAATAAAAACGTGGTTTATTTAGCCAGAAATCAAGCAAACACAGAACAAAGGAAAAAAAAACCATTTGCCCACCCAGGTGCATGCTGGTCTCTACTGTGCACCTACCTATATAACCTATAGTGCCACCGTGCCCAAATTAAACAAATAATAAAACACCCAAACTAAAGAAATGATAAACTACTGGAATACTAACAAAAATGTAATCATAATTGAATCAAAATTAATTGATTTAGAATAGTAAAAATCTAAACACTAAACTAAATTCTAAACAAAACAAAAAAAAAACTAAATAGCTCCTACAGTTGATGTTCAAAAAAAAAAAAAAAAAAACATTTAGGCCAAGGGGCTGGTTAAAGTGCAGAGTGCTAAAGTGTAAAGTGCATTATTGGATTACAAATCGCCCAAAAAGTATGAAGTGTTAATTTGATTGCTTAATGCTCAAATGCATATTACAATAATCTAATACCAGAGATGGTAATTTGTGATACCTAGAGTACCTAGGAATATAAAGTGCTAGTTGCATTGCACATTGCTCAGTCAAACTTGGAGATGGAGTCCTTGACAAAATAGATACACAGGACAAATACACAAATTTAGGCCTGTTTATGGGAGCTGTGTTGGTTTTCCAGTAGCCAAGCTTTAAGCTGTTTGGTGACTATAGGCACTTTTTCTATGAGGATCAACACAGTCATCTTTGGAACAGCTCTTGTTGACCTATTCGAGTTTTTTTTTTTTTTAATTCTTGTAGCGGAGGTGGTGCTTGGCCATGGAACATTTTGTATATGAAGACAGCATCAGTGTGTTTGACAGTGTTGTCCCAGTTCAAGCGCTCATGCTTTTTTAAAATCTGACAGTGGTGGAACGTTTTGGGTTTTTTATCTAGAGCTTTCAGGGCTTTTCAGGGCTTGTTTAACAGTGTTATGTTTGTAGGTTAAGGTCTTCAACGTTGCAGTGCACAAGATATCCAAAGACCGTCGGCTGACATACCTCGAAGATCAGTTGCCCCCGTCCCCCCCGATCCATCACATAACTCTGGCAGGGGCAGAGACACTGGATAAGGCTGTGGGAACCTGTGTGAGAACTCCACCTAATCGCACCACTCACTATAACTAAGGCTGACTTCAAGATCCCTGGGAAAAAGGGAGTGATTGTGTGAAACTATCGAATGATTTGGTGCCAAACGGTCGAGACATAAGAGAAAGATGCATTGATGGGTGTTTGTTTTCTTGCATCTTCTGTCTAGATGCAAACTGACACAATTAATGTCTTTTCTTGTCATGTGGTTGTCTCCACCACTGACTGACTCCACTGCACATCTTTACAAATAGATTGAAACTTTTCCTACAACAGCATTAAAGACTCAAGTCTGCATGCATGAACATAAAATGTAAAACTCAATTCATATAAAATTCAATTCTGCACGAGGTTACGTATGCACGCTAAAATCCATGCCCCTGAAATTCAAGTTCATCCGGGCCTTGTGGCAGCCAGGCTCCCGGGTCAGGGGTCAGGCTCATGACATCAACGGAACATCCAAGGGGGGATGGTCTAAATTTACACACCATCCAGATTGCCCCCAACTCCATCCCTTGCTGCTATTTATAGACCGAGGACTGATGCATGGCATGCCCTCGCTCCCTCTGAGAGTGTGAACATGGGACAAGTAAAAACAGAGGAATCTGACCTGAACTGGCCACTACCTCTGACTGCTCATTTAGTGTTGATGGCAAAGGGGCAAGGGTTTAATTAGGTGTGAGGCTAATGGTTTATGTTTGAGTGTAAAATGGACTCACAGTTCCTTTCAGACAAGAGAGGGTTTGACACTGGAAACTTATTGTTGTTGCTCTGAAGACTGAGATTATCACTAAGTGAAGACTCTCTAAATCCATCACAGACAGAACTTGATTATTCTTTTGTCATCACAAATAGTTTTAGTTTATGCTTTTAAATGATCAGTATGTACATCCCACCAGCAGGGGGCTCTCAACCAAAACAGTAAGAGGCTAGAAAAGCACTCAAAGAGCACAGACCTCCGCCAGCGCCACCCATATTGTGATTTTCACCATAAATATTAGTCCTACCATTATTTCATTCAAATATTTAGATTCCTTGACCATGAAAACATACCATAAGCAACTGGATTCATAATGATATCTATTTTAGTTCACTAGTTATTCATGAAAATCACATTTTTCGTCATGGCGGATCCAGACAGTGATCCGGATCACTCCCAAAATCTTGTCATTTGTTCCTTGTCCCACTCTGGACATTTCCTGAAAATTTCAACGAAATTCGCCTATAAGTTATGTTGCTAACAGAGAAACAGGCAAACAAACAGATGCTGGTAATAACATAAGCTCCTTGGTGGAGGTAAAAAATCATAAAGGGAGCAACAGCGATTCTTGCTTATTAATTCTCGCCCTATATAAAAACAAACGGACACAGAGAAGTCCCTTCTTCCAACTTGTAAAACTAGAAAAGCCTTTATTTCATCTATATATTTAGATTCATTGACCATGAAAACATACCAATAGCAATTGGATTCATAATGATATCTATTTTAGTTCAGTAGTTATTCATGAAAATCACATTTTTCGTCATGGCGGTTTTACGCTGATCTAGATCACTCCCAACAACTAATATTTTGTTCCTTGTCCCAATCCAGACATTTCCTGAAAATATCATCGAAATCCATCCAAAAGTTATGTTGATAACAGAGAAACAAACAAACAAACAAACAAACAAACAGAAGCTGGCAATAACATAAGCTCCTTGGCGGAGGTAAAAAATCGTAAACGTAGCAGCGGTGATTCCTTTGCTAATTAATTCTCGGCCTATACAAAAACAAATGGACACAGAGATGTTCCTTGTTCCAATTTGTAAAGCTAGAAAAGCACTCGGAGAGCACAGCCCTCTGCAAGCGCCACAGTCCTCACCCATATTGTGATTTTCACCATAAATATTAGTTCCACCTTTATTTCATCAAAATATTTAGATTACTTGACCATGAAAACATACCATTAGCAATTGGGTTCTTATTGATATCTACTTTAGTTCAGTCGTTATTCACCAAAATCACATTTTTTGTCATGGTGGATCCAGATGGTGATTTGGATCAATCCCAAAATCTAATAATTTGTTCCTTGTCCCAATCTGGACATTTCCTAAAAATTTCATCGAAATCCGTCCATAAGTCATGTTGCTAACAGAGAAACAAACAACAAAACGAACAAACAAACATGAGCTCCTTGGCGGAGGTAACAATATTATGGAAATCAAGTTCAGGGTCAACATACACGAAAAAGCATGTTGATAAAGGGCTACTTAGTGGAACAAACATGGACACCAAACTAAAGTGTTATTATGTCAATGTTATGGTCTCATTCCAGGAACAGCTGACAGTGTTTGGACAGTTTGCAAAGGAAGTTACACCTTGTTCACACTTGCCTATGTGACTGGCGTATGGGTAATACCTCTTATGGCCCTTTTCCATTAGCCCTGCTCTACTCTGCTCGCCTTGTGCTGCTTTTCCATGAGCCCCAGTCGCCTGCCCAACGGAGTGCAGTGTCACCATTTTGAACGTGACACAACAATCTGTGTCTTTTTGTCACAAAGCGAGTAAAAAAGGAAAGCAGAAGAAGGCTGCAGGTGGTAAGAAGAAATATGTCTGGGGGCAGCTTGTTCCACAACGTAGGTGCAGCAACAGCAAAAGAACGGTCCCCCCATTGTTTGTATCTCGACCTTGGAACATCCAAAAGGAACTGGCCAGAAGAACGCAGGGCCCTCGTATGGCTGCGTAAAGTTACAATCTCTGATAAATATAGAGGAGCCAGGCCGTGAATGGCATTAAAAACAAACAACAAAAGTTTAAAATCAATTCTGAAACGAACTGGAAACCAGTGGAGAGACGACAGCACAGGGGTGATGTGCTCACGTCTTGGCGTGTCAGTTAGAAATCTCGCCGCAGCATTTTGAACGAGCTGAAGGCGAGAGAGGGAAGACTGGCTGAGGCCGAAATAAAGGGCATTACAATAGTCCAGGCGGGAACTGATAAAGGCATGAATGGCTTTTTCAAGATCCTGCCGACTGAGGAAGGGCTTCACCTTGGCCAAGAGGCGCAGCTGAAAAAAGCTCGTTTTCACCACAGAGGTTATCTGTTTGTCAAATTTTAGGCTAGAGTCAAAAGTTACCCCCAGGTTTTTTACCTGTGATTTAAAAAGAGGAGACAGGGCTCCGAGATTCATCGTGGCTGCATTTGGCAGAGAAGGACTAAACAGGATATATTCCGTTTTGCTGTCATTCAAGTGCAGGAAGTTACGTGCCAGCCACTGCTTGATGTCAGTAATGCAGCTCTGTAATTTATTGAGTGTTGAGCCTTCCTTTGGGTTCAGAGGTAAATACAACTGTAAATCATCCGCATAAAGGTGAAACGACATGTCATGCTTTTCGATGACTGAGCCCAAAGGAAGCAAATACAAGGAAAAAAGAACAGGGCCAAGAATAGATCCCTGTGGCACCCCATAGAGAAGTGGTACATCTGATGAGCAGAGGTCACCAATCATCACAGAAAAGCTTCTATCTGACAGATAGGACCTAAACCATTGAAGAGCGGTCCCACAGATGCCTACATGCTGCTCTAGGCGAGATACAAGGACTGCGTGGTCAACAGTATCGAAAGCCGCTGTGAGGTCGAGCAGCACCAGCACTGTGGGGTTCCCAGCATCCACAGACAGGGTGATATCATTATGAACCTTAAGCAATGCTGACTCTGTACTATGTCGGGATCTAAAACCGGACTGAAATTTATCCAGGATCGAGTTTGATTCTAAAAATGACTGTAGTTGTGTGAAAACAACTTTTTCTAAAACCTTAGAGAGAAAAGGCAGGTGTGATACAGGTCTGAAATTAGACAGCACAGAGGGATCAAGATGGGGCTTTTTTAACAGAGGCCTGACCACGGCATGTTTAAAGGCAGCCGGGACAAACCCTGAACAGAGACAAGAGTTAACAAAAACAAGCAAACTTGACCCAACAATATCAAAAACCTGCTTCAGGAGTTTGGCTGGAATGATGTCCAGGGGGCAGTTAGTGGGTTTCATGCCACTAACCAGCTTAGAGAGGGCAGGCAGAGAAATCGCCTGAAACTGCTCGAAGACAGCAGAAGGTGCAGGAAAAACACACACATCACCTGGAGGCAACAATAAGTTATTCACACTCTGCCTGACAGATGCCACCTTATCAGTGAAAAAGGTGACAAACTCTTCACAGGTAGTTGTGGAAGCATCAGACAGGACAGAGGGACATGGGTTCACAACAGAGTCAATAATGTTAAAAAGCACTCTAGGACAATGAGAGCTGTTGGCTATGACAGAGGACAGATATTTAGACTTAGCCTCCCTCAGGGCTCTCTGGTAATCGGCCAAGCTGTCCCTTAACATGCCCAATGATACATGTAACTTGTCCTTCTTCCAGCGACGCTCAGCCTGCCTGCATTTTTGCCTTAGTGCGCGGGTAGAGTCGCTCAACCAGGGATCCGCCTTGGGCTTGATGGTTTTTTTGTGAAAAGGAGCGACAGAGTCCAAAATCTCAGAGCACGTAGAGTGGAAAGCGCAGGACAGAAACAGGGGGGTTTAAAGGCATGCCAAAAGTCAACATATGAGTGGAGTGTAATCTTGTTGAAAAAGTGTAAAACAACATGACTCTCAAGCTATGTTCTCTATTTCATCTTCATCCACATCCTTTACGTTCATGCAAGGTGTTTCAAGTTTTTGATATCAGGTTTTTCAGAAGACTATTTTGTTATTTATGAAGATAAGAAAGCTCCAAGTGAAAACACTTCCACAGCAAATCTGTTACAAGCTAAACTATTCACTTCAACTGGCAAACTTTTCCATCTTCATGTCTGGATCTTTAATTCACCATTTCCCTTTTTTTGTCTTCTCCGTGATATTTAATACTGACAGCTTCTCCTCCGGCTGCCTCAGAGTCAGAGGAGAGGGGGAAAGTTTCCATGTGGCCCCAGCGCCGGCTCTTGGCGGGACAACCCTGCTGTAGACTGAACTGTTTCCTTCCATCCACCTCTGCTGTTACAGCTTTCCCCCCTTTCTCCTCCTCACTTTACCCTCTCCCCCTTTTTGTAGTGACACAGTCTCTTTCCACTGCCCCAGACCTGAACCTTCCTTTACAATTCTGTCTCTTAAACTGGTTTTCCCCCTTTGTCCTTTACAGACAGCAGCAGACACACCTAAGTGGTTTGTGTTGAGATTCATTAAATTGTCATTAAACAGTAATGATGCTTGTTACATTAGCTTTGACCGGAAAGGCCAGTCCACACACTCATTTTCTTGCTGAAAAATGCAAGACAGAAAAAAATCAGGACACAGTATGGGTGAATTCTGCATACTGAAGTTTCGAAGATGTACTTTTGGGGCTTTTCATATTTTACTGTAGAGATAGGACAGTAGATTAAATAAAATGATGGGCTCTAATTGGAGCATGCCGGTTCAGTAGATGGCGGTGTAGGTTTGCAGAGAGGCAGCGCTGCTATAATGTACGTACGATGAAGAAGAAAAACTTTTCGCAAACAACAATGGCAAATAGACACATGGAGACGCAGGAGTTTCTTTTCTGGACAACAAATCTGTCTGGATAGTTTTGTCTGGATAACAAACCGAGCACGGTAAGATGCTCACACGTTACTTGGTAGACGGCCAAAGCTGTTGTTGTTCCTGGTATGCGCGCACTGCCTTCATGTGAAAGAGTACTGCACAAGTAGTGACGTCAGCATTTCACCCTGCAACGCTCCGATGCGGGTTAACACGGAGCTGCATGGAGAGCGTTTTAGAAACTTTCCACCCTGGAGCCCGTTTTCAAAAGTTACCGTTTTCAACGTGTTTCCATGTAGACGCAAGGCCAAGACGCAAAGAAAACTTATCAGATTTGACCATTTTCGGCGCAGTGTAAACGCAGCCTCAGTCCCTCTCTCTGACGCAGGGGAGGAGAGAAGACGAGTGTGGGTTTAACACAGCCGAGTGTAATCTTCACCAATCAAATGAATGCCTCTCCTTGCCTTTAAATGTGCTGTGGGCGAGGTGCAGCGACTGATTGGTCTGACTGATCCCTGCCACCATGGCAACAGTGTGCTGGAAAGACCTGTTGGTGAAGACGGTCAGAGCTGCTGTCACTTTTAATGCAACTGGGAGAGCGATCAGGGTGCACATAGGAGGCCATGATGCGCATCACAATGTGGAACACCTCGCAGGACAGATTCCTGTGTCATGAAAAGGAGAACAAAATTAAGTGATGGTTACATTTAAACACAGCAACAGGCTAATCCATTCATCATGCTTGTAATCCACCTAAATTCCTGGTCGTTAGTTTAAGTAAAATGAGAGCCAGTCAAGATCTGAACAACAAAAAATAACAAAATCAGTTCTTGGCAGGAAGAAAACTATTATTCTTTCTAGAAAAGTTACATTTACTTATATGCTTTAAATTTTTACAAGTTCAGGCATGCTAAAACAAGCAAGTTCAAACATCCCTCTTCTTCATTTACCTCTGCAGGGCTGACCTGTCAATATTTCACTTCTTTGCAACAGATCTGATCGACTTGGTCATCATTTTAGTCAAACTTCCAGCTGCAGTCAGGTTAAGTTTCCATTATGACAAACATCTTTGATCCGACGTCAGATATGACAGGACAATCATAAAGATACAAATGTATACTCTGGTTCAGAGGGTTATGTTAATTATTGGTTGCTGTTATTGTTTACTGCACTGAAATGTGCCTAATACTGTGGATACCTGCCTCTAAGGTTTTAGCCAAATTACCACTGCGGAGGGTGCGCTTCACCTGCACTGAGAATAGACCAGGTTGGAGCAGGAGAGCTTTCAGCACGCCTTCCGCGCAGCTTTTTGTCACTTAATTGTCCCTGCTCCAAGCCAAGTCTGTCCTACCTCCCTCTAGTGTGCCGCCACATCCATCTCGGTGCAACTGGTTTACCAAATTGCCAAATTGGCTGGGCACAGCGGTGCACCAGACGAAATGACCATGGCGTGGGGTGTGCCCGGCTCTTCCACACTGCACTGTGCAAGAAAATTAGGGCTCGTCGGGTCAAGAGTTTGGGAATTTTTGCAAAAAGACAAATTTAAGTGCCTAACCTGGGCTGCCCATGAAAAGATAGCAACCTCTTGCAAGGAGTGCACAGACATTACCATAGGGTTAATGCCCCTCCCCCGCCCCCAATTTACTGTCCTCAAGCTTGTAATGAAATGAATACCAAAATATTGCAATACAGCAATTATAGAAACCCACTTAACTCAAAGGTGCTATGAGGAGAATCTATTACCGGGGACATTAAGGCTCTGCTACCCATGAGCACGCGCGGCGACTGTCGTAATGCTGCGTTCCAGTAACCTCGGAACTGGGAGTGACATCATCTCCGACTTATCGGCGTTCCAGTTGAAGTCGGAAAAAAACATGCAGATCTACCAGGCTATTGTTAGCTGTTGTTAGCACGCCCTGCGTTGTTGTATGAAGAATGTGATTATCACTATGGCAGCATTTTTGTAAATATAAGTCTAACAATACTATGTATACAGCTGATCTAGAGCGACACACCCCAGTCAGAAGTGCAAATAAATGGATTATTACAGGAGCTAAATAACTGTTCACACTGGGGGCATCCATCTTCCATTGTCAACTCGGGGGTGGCGAGGTTTCACCGAGTTCCCAGTAGGAAATTCCGACTTCGGGGGACATTCCAGTTGCAGTTTCCTACTCGGAACTCGGAAATTCCTACTTCTGACTACAACTGGAACGCACCAAAAGACGTGACAATTTTTGGAAAACTTACCATTGTAGTTTTGTAGCTATATATGGCTACTTACAGCCCGGTGCTCTAAGACGTGTCTGAATAATATAAATTTGCTCTAGTTTCAATTGTCTTGTTCCTGAAGTTGAGTATCCAGGCCAGTCCAGCCCTGAATAGCATTTATAGATAACCTATTTTGATGCTATAAAACTCATCTTAAAGTGTGTATTTCCATCAGGCATATATCTAAAAATTAGACTTTTTGTAATTACTTAGAAACTCCTCATAGCATCTTTAATCTTGTTTAACAATGTAGTATTTCAGTTTTGAGGCAAGTGCACCTTCCTCCACCTCACCGTTTTATGAATCTCTCGTACACTCTCATATCAGTTGTCCTGTGAACCAGATCCAGTGTAACAAACAAGTAAACAACCACTGAACTTCTGACAGTAAATATTCCTTCATCTGCATCTGCACAACTCATAGGAGTATAAGGACAGTATGACGTCTCAGAGTGTAAGAAATAGATTAACCAGATGAAGAACTTTACTGTAAAGCAAAATAATCATCAGCCACACTGCAGTGTTTCACCCTGCACCCACACATGCACACACACACACACACACACACACACACACACACACCCACACACACACACACACACACAGTCCATGGCATCTTAACTGATGGAAACTTCCCCGTGGGCTGACAGTGTGGTCCATTTCCTGCCAGGTCTGAACCAGCTGAGCCAGGGGCTCATATTCCACTCAGGGGGCCTTCAATCATACTTACCCTGGGGCATGCACATGGAAGTGTGTGAGGTCAGACACCAGGGCACAGACACCGAGGAGCATGGGACAGAGTCTCCCTCTACTGCTGAGTCATGACATGTGCTGTTAAAAACAAAGGAAAGATTCAGACTCATTTTTGAAAGCACATAAAATCACATTATTCAAAGAAAATGATGCCTCGGTGTCTGATTTTACATTATTTGTAACTGAAAAGCTATTTTTCTTTATTTAGCATTATCAGGTCCTGGTATTAATCATATTAAAACATTAATTTATTAATACTTATAGGGACTGTGAGGAGTTTCTAAGTAATTACAAAAAAGTCTCTCTTTTAGATATCTGCCTGATGGAAATACACACTTTAAGATGAGTTTTATAGCATCAAAATAGGTTATCTATAAATGCTATTCCTTAGCTTCATGGTCGGGTCGGACAGGGCTGGACTGGCCTGGATACTCAACTTCAGGAACAAGACAATTAAAACTAGAGCAAATTTATATTATTCAGACACGTCTTAGAGCACCAGGCTGTAAGTAGTGATATATAGCTGGCTACAATAATAAGTTTTCCAAAAATTGCTTGTTGTCACACATCAAAAACTACCACTACGTAACTAGAAAGAGATACATTACCTCGTGGCTTTGCATCCTGTAAGTTGTTGAAAAAAGAAGTTGTAAAGCAATGCAGAGTTCTGAGGAAGGTCCGAGCTGCATTCATTAGCATCACAACATGCTTCATAAATTTGATTCTGTCTGTTAGATATGGCATAGATTGTGTAAAGGTAATTCTTCTTTATATCAGCACGATGGTGCCAAATGCTGATCCGGATCAACACCAAAATTGAATCACTTCTTCCTTTTCCCATGCTGAACATTTCCTGAAAATTTCATCAAAATCCATCCATAACTTTTTGAGTTACTTTGTTCACAGACAGACAGACAGACAAACTCTCCCGAAAACATAACCTCCTTGGCGGAGGTAATAATTGTGTTGAACAGAAAACATGACTGAATAACTTCCTTTAGTGTAGGAATCAACTCTCCCGACCGAGGAAACAGTTCACCGTTCTCTGGATGAGGACAACGCCCTGAGTCTTTTAACTGTTCATATTAAAAAAAAAAAAAAAAAAAAAAAAAAAAAAAAAAAAAAAAAAAAAAAAAAATAAGTGCCAAAGGAACTTTTTTTGTGCAACAAAAAATGTATTTATCATTTGCATACTTCACAAATTTGATACAAAAAAGAGTATAACAATATGTAAAAACTGATTGCAGATCTTGAACAAAAAAAAAACATAACAGGACATAACTTCCCAGGAGGAATAAGACTACACAAAAATGCTAAAATGTTCACAAATATTGATGGTTTTGATCGCCTTTTGATTAGGAGAAAACTTTATGGATTCTACAAAAGTACACCAGAGTATGATGAAGCCTTAACAGAGTTCCCTTGGAATTATGGACAACCCCTCTCACCCACTGCATGAGACTGTGGGGGAGCTGAGCAGCTCCTGCAGCAGCAGGCTCAGACTCCCACCCTGCAGGACTGAACGTTACCGCAGGTCATTTGTCCCAACTGCAATAAGACTTCATAACACAAACATCTGAACTGTCTCCATAATGACATCAAGCATTCAATAAATACATGCCTTTTCTTATTGCACATCATTCCAGTACTCACTGTAAATTTCTCATTGTCAAGTGCTGTCATTCCCAAGAACATATCTCTGCATATATCTTGCTCCTATATAAATATGTAAATAGTATTCTATTCTATTCTGTTCTATGAACCTGTAGAGGGCAGCAATGCGTCTAGACTGCCAAAACCAATGAAGAAGAAGAAGACGACGGAAGAGGAAGAACGTGAATGCCCCCGGAAGTAAACCCCCGCACGTGCAGCATTTTGACAACCTTGAGCAACTCCAAAACAAGAAGCGGTTATCCCTCCTCAGAGATGCCGGTGACCAGACTTCTGTAAGTAACAGTCTTTGTTTAACCGTGATGCTACACTCAGCTACAGGAGCGTTTATTCCTCTGCCGACGTCACTGTGCTCTGAAATAAGAAAAGAAGCTAACGCTGTTACAGCAGAGCTGACCACTCAGCCTGTGTTTATTTACATGATTGTTATCTCCTGAATCTGAATTACATTTGTAAAATGTTTAAACATCCAGGCAGCTAACATGAGCATGCTAAGTCAATAATAACCTGCTGTGAACATAGAGTTATGGCAGTAGAGCTGTCACTGTGGATGAGCCAGTATAACTCTGCAGATCTCTGAGAGGCAAGAACAATGGAGAAATCAAAGAAGTAGTTAAAAGTAGTTTGTAAGTAGGTCTGCTCAAAATGAGAGAAAATACAATTATGTTCAAATATACGTACAATTTCATCTCAACAGCAACATCAACATAGATATTCAAGTGAAGTGAAAATGATAATGATTGTTTTTACCCCATCACATAATTAGAGTGATGGTTTCCATTTTAATACAAAACCCAAAACCAGTGAAGTTGGCTCGTTGTGTAAATCATAAATAAAAACAGAATTCAATGATTTACAAATCTTTTTCAACTTATATTCAATTGAATACACAGCAAAGACAAGATACTTAATGTTCAAACTGAGAAACTTTATTTTCTTTTGCAAATAATCATCAACTTAGAATTTAGAGACCAGACTGAGGAGACCAATTTTTGAAGCTTTTCAGGTGGAATTCTTTCCCATTCTTGCTTGATGTACAGCTTAAGTTGTTCAACAGTCCGGGGTCTCCGTTGTTGTATTTTACGCTTCATAATGCACCACACATTTTCAATGGGGGACAGGTCTGGACTACAGGCAGGCCAGTCTAGTACCTGCACTCTTTTACTACGAAGCCACGTTGTTGTAACACGTGCAGAATGTGGCTTGGCATTGTCTTGCTGAAATAAGCAGGGGCGTCCATGAAAAAGTCGTTGCTTGGATGGCAACATATGTTGCTCCAAAACCTGTATGTACCTTTCAGCATTAATGGTGCCTTCACAGATGTGTAAGTTACCCATGCCTTGGGCACTAATACACCCCCATACCATCACAGATGCTGGCTTTTGAACTTTGGGCCTATAACAGTCCGGATGGTTCTTTTCCTCTTTGGTCCAGAGGACACGACGACCACAGTTTCCAAAACAATTGTAAATGTGGACTGGTCAGACCACAGAACACTTTTCCACTTTGCATCAGTCCATCTTAGATGAGCTCGGCCCAGTGAAGCCGGCGGTGTTTCTGGGTGTTGTTGATAAATGGCTTTGGCTTTGCATAGTAGAGTTTTAACTTGCACTTACAGATGTAGATGAACTGTAGTTACTGACAGTGGTTTTCTGAAGTGTTCCTGAGCCCATGTGGTGATATCCTTTACACAGTGATGCCGGTTTTTGATGCAGTACCGCCTGAGGGATCGAAGACACAGGCATTCAATGTTGGTTTTGGGCCTTGCTGCTTCCGTGCAGTAATTTCTCCAGATTCTCTGAACCTTTTGATGATGTTACGGACCGTAGATGATGAAATCCCTAAATTCTTTGCAATAGCTGGTTGAGAAATGTTGTTCTTAAACTGTTGGACAATTTGCTCACACATTTGTTCACAAAGTGGTGACCCTCGCCCCATCCTTGTTTGTGAATGACTGAGCATTTCAGGGAAGCTGCTTTTATACCCAATCATGGCACCCACCTGTTCCCAATTAGCCTGTTCACCTGTGGGATGTTCCAAATAAGTGTTTGATGAGCATTCCTCAACTTTCTCAGTCTTTTTTGACACTTGTGCAGCTTTTTTGAAACATGTTGCAGGCATCAAATTCCAGATGAGCTAATATTTGCAAAAATAACAAAGTTTACCAGTTTAAACATTAAATATCTTGTCTTTGCTGTGTATTCAATTGAATATAAGTTGAAAAGGATTTGCAAATCATTGTATTCTGTTTTTATTTATGGTTTACACAACGTGCCAACTTCACTGGTTTTGGGTTTTGTACATTTCTCTTGCATGCTAGTATGTTAAAACAATATGTGTGTATGTACAGCAGTATGTGATATGTCTGTTTTCCTCCTAGGCACCCCCTCTACCAGCTGGGTAACCCTCAGCTGAGGATCTTAAGACCCAACTGGTTCCTGACACTAGTGAGGCCTGGAAAGGAGCAGCAGCCTGACACCGTACAATTTCGTGTCCCAATGGAGTAAGTTTCTACCTTAAATTTTTCTCTTATCAGTGTAAAATAAATGCAAAGACAAAGATTTTAATGAAGATAAAACCTGATCTCAGAGTTGTGTGACAAATGGCACAAAATAGTGGATATTTCTAATGGAGGCTTTTGATGCTTTTCACATTAGGAGCTATGAGCTTTTGATTTTAAAATTAAGACAGAAGTCAAAAAATGAGCTTGCAACAAGATTACAGTGAACTGGGATATATTTTACAAATAAAAACATAAACACATAATTGAATACTTGTAATTAAGGCTGGACCATAGTACCTTATCTCAGTATAGCGATTCATTGAAGCTTTTACTTTGATTACAATTAATTAACTATTATTTTATGCTATGCTGGAACAAATTGGTGGTTGTTGAGATGGTCTCCTTGCAGTTTTCCTTTAACTTCTTTCTACTCCATGTTCTCTGCAAAGAATCCAAAATGTGCTCAAGCAATAGAGACGGCATTTTTCTTGTCTACAAGGTCCTCTGATAGATTGGCACTTATCTCCTCCATGTTGGCAGCGCGTCCTTTGCTCTTGGCGAAAGTGAGTGCAGACTGTATGGAGGGGTCGCAGTCACATGAACTACACAAGGAAATAATCAAAATAGTCGACATTAGTAAAATTTCCTTGATTAGAGGGTCTAAATGTCAGTTTGATTATTGTTTTAATTAATTGTCCAGCCCTATATGAACCGTATTGGCCCGACTATAGGACAATATTTTATTCTAGAAATTGTATTCTAAAAAATGGGGTCGTATTATAATCGAGGACACATTCACGCCGCTAGATGGAGCCAAAGTACCGGTGACCAGTTATCAAATGGAGTCAGAGTGAATGTATGCTATAGCAGGATCTGATGAAAAATGGAGGAACGTGACCATCTGGAAAGAAAGCTAGACAAGTGAGCAAACAACAGAGGCGAAATTTTATGCTTATTCGCTGAGTCATAGCCTCAGATTTAGAGAAAGAGAATACATTTATTTATTAAATACTGCAGTAATATTTCTTGATCTTAAATAACATGAAATTTTATCTCTGTTGTGAGTTATACTAGAATAATTGTATAATAAAAAGTTGTTTTTTGAGTAACCATATTGTCTTCAACATATTTTTATTTCCACAAAATGATATTTGAAAAATAGGGGTCGTCTTACAATCAGAGTCGTCCTATAGTCGGGCCAATACGGTAATTAAAGGGGAACTATTATGCTTTTCCTCTTTCTGACCTATAGATGTAACAATGTTGGATACTCGTGTTAAACGATGCCAAAGAGGTTCATGCATTTGGAACCTGTGTTAGGTGGCTCTAAACGCTGTTTTAGTCGAGTTCGAGTTATAATTTAGAGAGTTCACAGCGTTAGCAATGGTTGAGCACGGTTTCCAGTAGGGCTGGATTAAAAAAATCGATTTGATTGATTTAAATCGATTTCCCTTTAACTGGTTCATAATCGATCCATAAAATCCAAAGATGGATCTTTTAACTTGGGCAGTTTTTTCTTCTTTGGATGTGCAGAGAAGCAGCCTGTGGTATCAACCCTGCTAGTCTGGTGTGATCAGCGTTTAGCGTTGCTTTCTACTGAACAAGATCTCATGAGATGTTACTGCAAACAAACATGGTGAAGCACTATATGGGCACCACTGGCAAGTTTAAAGCTGATGTTTGGATGTACAGTATTTTAGATTTAACAAGGACAAAGGAAAATACGAGTTGGACAAAAAACAAGTAATATGCAGAATATGTATTAATGCATATCATTAAAATATGATTAATGTAACTGCTTTGGGTTTAGTTCTTCATGTTCAAACAATTGTAATGATTTGAGACCTTGTAATATTGAATCGAATCGATCCAGAAAATCTGAATTGATACCCAGCCCTAGTTTCCAGAAAATGTTTCTGAGGGAAAGACAGCTTTGTTTGTTTAGCTTTCCTAAAGAGACAAGCACCAGGCAGAAGTGGGTAGAGTTGCTTTTTCCTGAACAGCAAAAGAAAAAAAACTCCTTGTTAGTCTGTCTAATGCAGTTCACACTGGACTGTTTAGTCACCGTGGGCCTGTTCAAAGCTGGATTAGCCGGATAACTGCTGCTGATGATGCCTTTTAGACGCTACTGGATCGTGGTGAAAAGTCAGAGGAGCAAGCTGTAACTATTTATTGGTCTACGTGTGTGCTTCAAAACATGACATTTTTAAAGAGAAATTATTCTGGTTTCTTAAAGTCCACTGTTTACTCTCAACTTGTGCACCAGCAAAATAAGGAAGCGTGGCTCGGAAGTCCTCGGCGGGACCATAGACTGTAAAAAACATGGACGTCATGTCGCTGGGCTCAACTTGAAGTCACTGCAAAAACTGCTCCCCCTGGTGACTGGCTGCAGTATAGGTCAGATTTCCATCTCCCCCATTCATCTGAACAGGCCGTAGTGAAACTTCAAAAAATTATTACACCCCGTACAAATATTTCTCCCATCTGTATGCTGTGGTGATATGAAAGTATTATTGGGCTGCGTTTTTTCCAAGTCCTCTTTTTTCTGAAAAGTTTCTTTTTTATAAGTTATTAGATTTTAAAAATGACCACGGTTTACGGCAGCTTCACAATGATTGTGTACGCTGTATGCTGCGGAGTGCTGCGACCGTTTACGACAGCTATGTCTGGATTATGGCCCAAATTCTCTACTGGCTGCACAATGGCGGCGCCCTGAGGGGGGATATTTAGGCTTCAAATCCGTTACATGGTAGAAGGCGGAGCCACGCTATCCAGTTCTTATAATACATCCATGGGCGGGACGCATACGTGTAGGAGGGCCGAGGGGATGGAATAATTTACACAGACCGTTTTCACAGGATGTTGGAAATACAAGAGTAGCAGTGCAGCATCTCTAAGACCTGCAAAACTTTTTGTGTGGGCAATCGTGTGCAGCTGCTCTATAGGAGTCCAAAAAACAAATAGAAAGACCCAAAATTAGTATAATAGTTCTCCTTTAAAGGTCCCATATTTTGCTCGTTTTCTGCAGTTTAAAATGAATCCTTGATGTCTTCATGTAATTTTATTAAAGGAGACATATCATGCTTGTTTCTCCTTTTCACTATGCCAGACTAGGATGCCTGTAAAGCATTTCTGCCCTCAGTACAAGTCATTTAGTTCCTTCATTGCCCCACAATAGCGTTCTCAAAATCCTCATTTTAGGCCATTATCAAGCTCTCGTTGAAACACTCGGATCTCAGGATGACCTACAGTTACCTCGCAACATCACAGCCCTTTGTGCTCTGATTGGTCAGTTCTATCCGAGGTAGAGCCAGCCTGTCCTTCTTCTTCTACTGTATTTTCCAGCAGGCTCAATGCAGCGACCGTGTATTGAGTCCCCCTACAGGCCAGAGCTGGTAATGAGTGAGTGTGAGCTAGGGACCTATATACTGCTGCTGGTGAATGTGTTCCTCGGTGACGGTTTTGTGGCTAACGGCATCACAGAGGAGGAAGTGTTTTATCAGATTACTCCAATAAAAAGAAAGGTACCTCGTGTCGTCACGACGATTTAAATCTCACGGTCATCTCGCAATGACCTATTTTCAGAGGCATCAAATCTCGTTCTAGGATATCAGAAAAAATACAATATCTAATTTTTTGAAAATTAAGGGGGTGTAAGGTCTTGTTTTCAAATTTATTATATTATATGTAAGTATTAAATCATGCCTCAGCATGATATGTCTCCTTTAACATAATGAGTGTTTGATGAGCATTCCTCAACTTTCTCAGTCTTTTTTGCCACTTGTGCAGCTTTTTTGAAACATGTTGCAGGCATCAAATTCCAAATGAACTAATATTTGCAAAAAATAAAGTTTCTCGGTTTGAATGTTAAGTATCTTGTCTTTGCTGTGTATTCAATTGAATATAAGTTGAAATGGATTTGCAAATCATTGTATTCTGTTTTTATTAACGATTTACACAACGTGCCAACTTCACTGGTTTTGGATTTTGTATAAAGGTTGTAAATAACAGCATGAGTAATATTATGGAGTGTATTTTTGCCGTTCTTTCGCTGTTTATCCGCCGTGTTTTGCCATATGTCGTAATAGATCGTCTTTTTCTGTCATACCTTGTGTTTTATGGATTTAATAAGTCGTAATTTGTAAATATTGAAGAGGGAGATGTAGAGGAGATCTGCCATGGAAAGGGGAGACCAGAGGAGAGTCATGAAGGGGTTAACTGCTTCAGACCTGGACATGGTCTAATATAACGAGCTGTAACATGGACACTAATGCTGCAGGCAAACTAACATGTGTGAGTGTTTGTAAACCAGCTTAAATTTATTTTTGGCCGTCTCAAACGTTGAACATGTTCATTAACAATTGTTTATGAAGAGAAACCTCAAATCTGTTGTTTTTCTTTTCTTGTGATTACACACAGTTTAAGGCATTTATAACATCATTATTACAACTACTTGCCAGAATTGTTTACTTGTTTTCTTTTATTTAAAAAATTAAAACAAATTTACTTATAGGACATCCTATACGTATCCTTTAAATCCTCTCTCTCTCTCTCTGCTCGTTTACTCGAGGAGTGACAGCAGTTTTAATCACACACATTTTTGTCTTTCACCGCAGCTTCATGTTTTAGACAGGGTGACTGTCGTCAACATCCTTGTAAAATTACAAAGTTATTGACAAAAAAGACAAAAGACCTGTTAAAATTACAGTATAGAAGGGGTTAAATGATCTCAAGACTGTGTTAAAGTACTTTTTGAACATTTTAAGCACACTGCAACAAAACTGCGATAATAATGATAATCGTGATAACTTTGGTCACAATAACTGTGATATGAAATATTCATACCGTTACATCCCTAATCCACAGACTCAATAGCTTGCAATTAGGGGTGGGCGATATGGCAAAAATATCATATCACGATTTTTTAAAAATAAAGTCTTGATCACGATTCTTTTTTTTTTAACTTTGATTTTTCTGGACTAATTTGCATGTTTGACTATTATTGCCCCATGTTTAACATATGAAACATGTAAAACCCTAAAAGAAAAAAAAAGACAATTAAAGCCAAAGAAACTTTCTGAACAGGTTTTAATTTAAATAGTGCAGTTTTATAAAAATGTGCAATAAATATAAACATAAAAGGTAATGAACAACATCAACATTATCTCTTAAAGTGCAACAATTTAGAACAAATGTTATCTAACTGCAATGTCTATGACCTGAGTGAATAATACAGCTGCTTTAGAACAGATTTTCGTTCAGACATCTTCAAGCTTTTATCTCCTTTTCTCTTTCCACCATGGCTTCACGCTACATAACCAAACAGGAGATCCCACCATGCACTGTGCTTAATGTGCTACGATTGGTTAGTCGGGTGTGCGTCAAAGTCTCTGCACCCACACAGACGATCTGACGATCTTTCTGCTTTATGAGATCATCCCCACTCTTATAATCCTTAATGATTTATTATCGTCATATCGCACACCACTACTTGCAATATACCATGACTTTAGGTTTATGCAGTCTAGTAAATACAAGTATTTTTTATCTACTATCACATTTTGGGAGGAAGGCCAAGAATCCCAACATGTGTTCAAAAGTCTGAAAAATGTTTTTTTTTTTCATAATAAGGCCCCAAGTTGTCACGTTGAGTAACTTATTTGTCCTTACTTAAGAAAACTTGTTGCATTGCCAGTTGTTAGAACTAAACTGTGATGTAGGCCTTATTCAGTGATGGGAGATCCGTGGCTGGTACTGGCATCCCGAGTCTTAACTACAACATTGTTGCAGCATGTGTTGCAATCTATTAAAAATGCCACAGAAGTTGTTTGTGAAGTAAGCCTGGTTGAGAACCACAGTATATGCTCCAACTGAAGGGTTGCAATAACTTGTTTTTACTGAACTAGAAGTCTGCCGCTTGTATAGTTTACCAAGACCACTAGATGATGCTATAGCCTCATAAAGAGAAAACAGATTTAACAGTAGACCCGTCTTACCACTGTTTGGCTCTCTTTGATAAGCCCAATCAAAATGATGACTTGCAAAAGGCTGACGGAGACAGCTGGGTGGGAAAAGAGGTCAAAAGTGCTGTTGTTTGGCACTGCTGTGGAAGTTAGAGTTATGTTGTACACAGCCAAAATCCAAACATGACAGTCATGTTAAGGAGCCTTCACAAAATGTTCTTGATAATTTACCAAAACTGGTGTTCAGTGGAGTGTGATGTGTAAAACACTTTGCTGCCTGGTAGTTTTAATGTCCCTTTGCTTTACATACTCAGCATCTATTAGTGATGAGATGGTTTTGAGCACTTTTGCAGGCCAAGGTCAGCGAGGTCAGCAGAGCTCCTCGGGCGAGCAGAGGGCCAGGGCCCACACTGGGGAGAAAGAATGAAGTTTGAGGGAGATCATCTATGTGTCTCTGGTGGGGTTTAGACCATAATCTGTTCATCCAGGTGCCTGGCCTCCCACTCTGATTCTTGCCTCTCCTCTGCCAAACTCCTAGGGTGCTTATGTAATTGTGTATGCCTGTGTGTGTGCTCGTCAGTGTGGGTGAGCGAGTTTTGTGAGAATCGTGTGCACCCTAGTGTACATGTGCACAAAAGTGGGTAAGTGCAGGGTGTGTGTGTGTTTATAAGGGTGTGTACGATTTTTTTTCTTCAGTCTTTGATGCCTGGGAGAGGTGCACAGTGGATTGAATAATGCTAGGGCCTCATTGTGCTTATTTTTGCTGTTACTTCATTCACACAATATAGCTAATGGCTACTTTTGGATAGACAATGACATAAGGCAAATATCTCTCCTATCATAGGTAATTGATGGATCTGAGTCATTTTAATAGTAGGAGCTGTTACAGTAGAGACTTGGGAAGCTTTAGTACCAAGTAGCTTGGGGTGTGTATGATGATATTAAATCATTAAGAATTATAATGTGGGGATGATCTCATAAAGCAGAAAGATCATCAGATCGTCTGTGTGGGTGCAGAGACTTTGACGCGCACCCGACTAACCAATCATAGCACATTACCCCAGTGCATGGTGGGATCTCCTGTTTGGTTATGTAGCATGAAGCCATGGTGGAAAGAGAAAAGGAGATAAAAGCTTGAAGATGTCTGAACAAAAATCTGTTCTAAAGCAGCTGTATTATTCACTCAGATTATAGACATTACAGTTAGATAACATTTGTTTTAAATTGTTGCACTTTAAGAGATAATGTTGATATTGTTGTTCATTACCTTTTATGTTTATATTTATTGCACATTTAAAAAAAAACTGCACTATTTAAATTAAAACCTGTTCAGAAAGTTTCTTTGGCTTTAATTGTCCTTTTTTTTTTTGTAGGGTTTTACATGTTTTACATGTTAGACATAAAGGCTGTCACTTTTCCCAAAAATCAAAGTCGAACGGTTTTCGGACATGCACCCAAATAATCGAAGATAATCGATTATCCCCCCCCCCCCCCCCCCCCCGCGTAAGGTAGACTCTCTAATCCGCCTGTAAAGTCCGTCTGTAAAGAGCCTGCCTGTTAAACTCTTGACGAAGCGCTGCAGCACTCGGCTGTAGGCCTACAGCTTGGACGAAAAGCCGACGGCTGAGTGCGCACATTTGATGTGGAGGACGACTGACTAAACTATATTTCACAGAACACACAGCCTGGTCTTTCATTTTTAACTTTGTCATCTACGGTGTAGAACCAAAACTACTCCCACACAGCCCTCTTTGGACGATTTGGAGCTATTTATGTCTGCTCGTAGTAGAAACTCTGTGTTTACTGGAGTCAAGAGAGCAGCGGATGTGTCTGACGGTCAAGCCGCGCTCACAGCGCCCTCTGCTGGACGGAAAGGTCCACTGCTCCAGGCGCCCTGATGTGCCGCCACACTCAACATTTTACATTTGAATATTTATTTACAATTCGGTTACGGATATTTAACCCCATATTCGATCGGTTATTCGAATATCGAATATAAAGTGACAGCCCTATTAGACATAGGGAAAAAATGGTCAGAAATGCAAATTAGTCCAGAAAAAATCAAAATAAAAAAGAATTGTGATAAAATTGTGATCGTGATTTTATTTATTAAAAATTGTGATATGATATTTTTGCCATATCGCCCACCCCTACAAGTGGCTTAATTGGAAGAGGAAATGTTGCTTTATTCAGGGCAGCAAAACACATTGGCCTTTATCTTAGTGTCACCTGGAAGCTAGTAACCAAAACCTCATTCAAAATTTCTAATTTATTACGGTCCCTACCACTCTCACTTCTTAGGTACAGAACCATTCTGTGGAAAATACTGTGATAACATGGCTTTCTACAGCCAGTGGAGGAAAGTTGCCAACTATAATCAATCAATCAATCAATCTTTATTTGTATAGCGCCATTTCATAACAAGTGTTATCTCAAGACACTTTACAATAGAGCATAAAGCTCTTCATTTTATGGATACACATATATGCATAGATACAGTCCTGCTCAGTATTATTGGCACCCCTTCATTATTTTCATTACTTTAACAATATCTTTAGAAATAAATATAAATGTACAGAATTTATGCCATCAGGATCTTTTAATTGAAGGTCAAAACCACTTTAACAGAAAAAAATTTACGAGTTACATATTGTAATTTCAAAGAGGGAACTAAAAAAGCATGTGCAGCAATAATGGCACCCCTCTTCAGTATTTTGTTGCTCACCCTTTGGCACTGATGACAGCCTCCAAATGTTTCTTGTAGCCATCTATAAGCTTCTTCACTTCTCAGCTGGTATTTTCTCCCACTCTTTCTATGCAAACTGTTCAAGCTCTTGAACATTTGCAGGTTTCTTTTCCCCAATGGCAGATTTCAGCCATACCAAAGATTTTCAATCAGATTGAGATCAGGACTCATTCCTGGCCATTTTAAAACAGACCATTTTTTTCCTTTTCAACCATTCCTGCGTGCTTTTGGATGTGTGCTTTGGGTCTTTGTCTTGCTGGAGGGCCCACGATCTTCAACTCAAACCAAGTGTTCTTACACTGGGTAGGACATTTGGCTCTAAAATTTCTTGATAATTCTCTGATTTCATGATTCCTGTGATACAGTCAAGGCCTCCAGTACCCGATGCAGCAAAGCAGCCCCAAACCATTATGGAACCTCCACCATGCTTAATTGTTGGTAGGGTGTTCATTTCCTTGTAGGCTTCAAGTGGTTGCAATTAAAACTGCGTATTCTAAATATGACTGCATGATCATAGTAGCTAATGAAGTATAATTTACAAACCTTAATATGTGAACATTACTTCTGCCAAGTTTGAGTCTGATAAAGTGATGCAGAGCAAAGTTAGAGAGGTTTGTAAAGAAACTGTACTGTCACATTGTGCACTTAAACTTCATGGGGGCCAATAATGATGAGCAGAACTGTACATATATACATATAAAAACACACATATACAAATATATACAAATATATCCATCCAACAGCCAACATGAATCCATATAGCCAATCATGAATCCCTCCATCGTGGCTCAAGAAAAAACCTTCTGTTAAGCAGCAGGAAATCTTGAATGTGGATCCCAGTCTCATGATGAACAGCAAATCCACACCATGCTGTGTTGGTGTGAGGGTGAAGGAAGGGAGGTAAGAGGAGACAAGTGGACTAAAGTAAGAACTAAGTAGGAGTTGCTTGTTTTCTGCTGGACAGGTGAGGGTGCAATATGCAGTTTTATTACGTTTTGTAACAGGGTTTATTATGTTTAAATTGCATTGTTTATTGGAAAGAAACCCAATTTCAGCAACAGTGCTGGCTGCTAACAAAGCAAACGGCTTTAAACGTTTTTACGTTTGTAAATAACGCCCATAAGCGGTGGAAAATAGATACTCCATTAGTCATATTACAAAACTCTCATTCGTCCGGCCCAGCTTTCTGCCACATTTTACTCTCTCTCTGTTCTTCACCTTATTTCACCGAATCCACATCAGGCTTGATCTGATTAACATTAATGTGCTAATGTTTGTTTGTGGTACTACAAGTTTACAAAACCTACAATCAGCAGCTAACAACTGACCTATCATCTATAAAAATAAGTTATAAATCTTGTCACTTTAGTAAATGATGCCGTGTTCAGGATCCTTTTTGGTCTTCACAGTATTCCGTTGCTCAGCGACATGACGTCTTGGCCATAGTTACGTTCATTCTAGAATTTGAACGCTAGATGTCGCTAAAATGCCAAATTTTACACACTGCATCTTTAAAGCAGTAAGTAGGTGGCAGTTAGGCTGGCAGCTGGTGCTTTTGGAAAGCCCTCTTGGCAATTTTGTAATTAAAACAATCAAAACAATGTTGCTCGTCAATTTGCTTGTCAATTACATTAAGAAGAAAAAACATATTATTGTGTATTACCAATCAGAAAACAGATGCTATATGATTTTTAGTGGATATGGACCAGCTCTACATTTGTGCACGTCTTTCAGTATCTCAGACTGGACTCTGTGATTTATTGTGTTTTTTTTTTGACACTTTGTCACACAGAAGCCTTCTTTAGGAGTTGTTGTTTGAGACACCTTGGTTGCGTTGTTTCATAATTCTCTCTCCACCTGCTCGAGGGAAGTATTTGTTTGTCTGTTTGTTCTCAAACCTTTTGTGTAATGTTAGTATTTCTCCTCAGCTCTTTAGGGACTATTATCAAATTTCTCGGTTTACACCCACACAAGTGCCTCTTGTGCTTCACCTGGCATGGCATGAGGCCAGCGGTGACACACAAACACAAAGATGAGAGCCCTGGACAACATGTTCACATACACTGTAAAAAAAAAAAATTGTATAAAAAACCGGTAATTTTCCAGCAGCTGGGGTGCCAAAAAAATACAGTGAAATATCAGAAAATTGCTTTCTAATAAAAATACAGTTTCTTTCCATAATTAAAATACAGTTTGTAGTTGTTATTTTAACAAGATTTTGCCTTTATTTAAGGTTCTTTAATATTTAATTACAAACATTTAACGTTAAAAAACAATTAAATTACCCATAAAGATGGTAAATCGACATTGTAATATGAAGAATTATGCTTAAATTTACAGGAATGTGCTGCTAATAGTTGGTTTTAATGACATTATTGTTATTTTTTTATGTGTTTTTTGGGCATTTTGTGCCTTTGTTGATGGAGAGAGACAGTGGATAGGCTTGTGAAAGGGGGAGAGAGAGTAGGGGAAGACACTCTGCAAACTGGTCACAGGTGGGATTCAAACCTGGACCGGCAGAAGCAAGTACATGGGGTGCCTGGTTGCTAACCACTCCACCAAACCAGCACCTCTTAATGACATTATTTTATAGAAAAAGTTTTTTTTTTTAGAGTTGTAAAGTTGAATTTTACAGTTTATTCCCTTAAATAACAGAAAAATATTAGTGAAATTACGATATTTTTACTATTAGTTTCTATGTAATTTTAAATGATTTTCCCTTTTTTTAGAGTTGTAAAGTTGAATTTTATAGTTTAGTCCCTTAAAGCAGCACTACAGAAGATCTCCGCTTGACCGAATAGAGAACTCAACTACCCATGAGCTCTAGTGCGCCTACTGTCGTAAGGATACAGATCTGCCGGCTGCGTGCATTTGTTTTGTAGGCGAATCACAGAAGCCATTGGCTTTCGCCGAGACTTCCGTGTTGTAAACGAATCGGGAATCGGGGGAAGTGACGTATGCCGTAAAGCAGTCCAAACTTGTGTTTTTTTAGTGTGGCAGGGTTCCCACCATCCACCTCGAAGTTACATAGCGCCAGTTAAAGGGATACAGACCACTCCAGACCACGACAGAGGTGTCATTGAACTCATTGTAAAGTGGTGGACCATCACAATGAATATCGAAGGATTATATTATGTTTGAAAAGCTACATAGTGTTGGTTTAAATAACAGAAAAAATATTTGTAAAATTACAATACACTTGTTAACGTATTCTAACAATAAATATTTGTATTTCTAATGGGGTTTCTTTGGTGGCTTATTGCATTCACTTGAAAATAAATAAATTCCTGTTTGAGGAGATACTATCTTGTAAAAACAGGAATTTATTTATTTTTTAATTTCCTGTTTTTATGAGATACTATCTCGTAGGGCTGAACGATTTATCGTTTTCAGATCGAAATAGCGATTTTAGACAGTGCAATTTTGTGATCGCCAAAGCAGCAATTTTTTGCAGCGCTCCTGACTGACTCAGGATCTTTTGTTAAGTATTATACAGATACTTTTTTAAAATTTGTAGACAATCTATATATTAAAAGTGCTGGTAAACAGGTCAACAACACAAAGCCTCTGTTTAGGAGTAGAAGTTAATGAAAACAGATTATTTATCATCACTATTGAAGCTGAATAATGAGTTAAGTGTTTTTCATCATTTATTTCCTTACTGTTGTCTGTACTGTAAACAAAGTGAATTTTGCACTGAAGTTTGATTTGAAAAAAAAAAACGTGAATTGCAATATCTGCCAGAAAAATACAAAATTAGATCTTTTCCTAAAATCGTTCAGCCCTACATGTGAATATCCCAAAGCTTGACTTAAAGAAAATTGTGAATCGTATTGAAATCGCAAAATCTGCCAGAAAAATCGCAATTCAGTCTTTTCCTAAAATTGTTCAGCCCTACTATCTCGTAAAAACTAATTAATTTTGGAGATTCTTGTTTTTATGAGATACTAAGGAATGTTAAAAGTAACGAACATGTCGTGCATGTTAGACCTTATTCAGTTTTATTTCTTGCTCGGTTTGAAACATTGGGAGATACTTGTGTCTTTGAGCGGTGTAGATGGTTTTGTTATTAGTTTGTCCACATTGCGCAGACACCTGAGGAATTTGCAGTTGTTCTGATGCAAAGCCCACTCGGATCTGCTCGACATTGTGGTTTTTGTACCTGTGTTGACCACGTACCTGGTTGATAAATGCAGCAGCCAGTCTCGAAGCAAAGCATCAGGGGAATCCTGTTTTTACGAGATAGTATCTCATAAAAACAAGAAAATCAAAAATAAATAAATTCCTGTTGTTACGAGATAGTATCTCATACAAATAGGTGGATTTTTATTTATTTTCATGTGAGTGCAATATGCCACCGTAGGTTTCTTTGTAAAAGAACAGAAATATTATGTTTTTTCACAGTTACAGCCATTTCTTGTCATATTACATTTGACATGTAAAATCAGTTTATTTTTGTGAATTAAATTGTATTTTGAAAACACAGAAAAAAAAACTGTAAAATAAACAGTAAATTACTGTTATATTACAATTATTTTTTACAGTGTACTCTGTTACATTTCATGCTTCTGTGCTGTGTATTATCGATAAAACCATGCCACAGGGTTCCCGCGGGTCCTTAAAAAGTCTTAAAATGTCTTAAATTAAAATCCAGGTAATTAAGGCCTTAAATTGTCTTAAATTTACCATAAATTTGCTGTGGGTATTACATGTTCAGACGGTGCGTTTAATGCCGATGGGAAAGCACTGTGGCCCGCTGTGTTTCATTAGCTTACCGTGCAGTAAATATGAGATTTAGCGGTGGTCCACCGTAAAACTTCTTCTGAAGGATTGATAGGTGTTTTACGGTACATGTCATACAACGTCAGACTGCGGGATGTTGAGGTGAGCAGAAAGATGCTAAGATGAGGAAGTGTAAGTTCAATGAAAAGTGGATGGAAGACGATTTATTTAAGAGGTGGTTGGCCATGCTGAAAACAACAGCAACCCCATGTGTAAATTCTGCAAAAGGACTTTTTCTTTAGGGACTATGGGGCTCAAAGCTGTCGAGTCGCACATGAGAGAAGATGAACACTAGCGGTATGTGGCAGCAGCTAGTGGGGCCAGGCTAATTCCTGTGTTGCTTCCAGCACAATGCTCAGCGTCAGTGAGAAGACATAAGTTGTCTTGTTTGATGGGAGCATGAACAAAACTACTAAAACTAAACAAATGGACCTTCATTTGCAGTTCTGGGGCACAAATGAGACGGGAACACAGCACGTCATTTCCTGCAAAAAAAGGAAAAAATGCCCACCGTGTGCCTTGATGCTGTTTACAATAAAATAGATTAATTTTTTCCACAGAAATTGTCATGAAATTTATGGACTTATATAATATTTTTGAGGTCTTAAAAATGTCTTAAAAAGCATTAAATTGGACTTTTAATATGGTGCAGGAACCCTGTGCCAGTCGTCTCAGTATTATCACCGTGAGCAAGCTAACCTACACAGCAATTCACTTTGTCTTTCCGCTGCGTCAACTGTTCAGCACCTGTTGGATCAGACGATGTTATGATCACCATGGCAATAACCTTTTTTCTGTTTGCTGTTTTAGCTCAGAAAACTCATGACTCCAGCTAAAAACAATTGTATAATAATTGTGTTTATGTCATAACGGCTCCTGTAGTGGAGCAGCAGAGGAGTTTACTGTCAAGTCTTTGCTGACCCATCTCCCTTTAAAGAGCTGATGACCTGTTCTTTGATCCGTCTCTCCTCTATTGTCACACCAAAACCTGAACAATACGTCTAATCCTTCACACGCTGCTCTCATACTCTCAGCTTCCCAACTGTCTCTTCCCTCCTTCAGTTTCAGGTTCCTCAATGGCGATCCCTCCAAACAAAGTCTGCTATTATAGTCTTGAAACTTAGAGTTGAGCAACTTCTCTGCTCGTATTATTCGTGTCGATGGGAGGGTTAAAGCAGAGTGTGTGTATCTTGACTCAAACCTGACAATAGGGAGCACCGACAATGCAGAGCGGCTTTCTTCAGCCTTTCATCGTAGCAGAAAACAATTCTCCTGTTTCATTCTCGTCACTAAGCTCCCCAGACTCACTGTACTTTGATGTTATTGAATGTTAAACCAAAGCTATGCTAATTAAAGTTAGACAAATATGGTCTGAGAAGATTAATAAAACGCGTTTGTTTTATTTCGCTATGTGCTGATAACCTTTAAAGTTTGTCCCACATTTGGGCCATCTCTCATTTTTGTGTGTTATCTGATATAAGACAACATTTAGCTGCCAAATATGTAAAAGAAAAAAAACTTCTAATCCACTTGGAATTATAAGGTCCTGTTTGACATTCTTCCAAGGATTAGGTGATTTAAAGATTGCTATTGTTTGCCAGTTTATTTCAAGGTTCTTGCTGATTATTAAAAGCTCTGAAAGGTAAAATGTACTGTACATATTAGGGCTGAACGATTTGAGAAAATAATCTAATTGTGATTTTTTTCCCCAATATTGCGATTTACTCTGCAATTGTTTTGATGTTCCTCATCTATGGAGTAGTGCTTTGTTTACATTCTCATGATTTCACCACACGAGCTCATTGATGTCTGTGTGGGTCAAAGGTCACATAGTACCAGCACTTTCCATTATGTCCTCTACCGTCCCCAAAACATATTCTCTGTCATAATTATGTTGTTCTCTAACTTCGACGAGTTCTTCTGTCAAGTTTTCCGCTGCCATGTTTCTTCTCGATTGGGATTCCTCCTGTGCATGTGACGCAACCACATTCCTACTGCGCAGATTTTTCTGCACATATTTCCTTCTCTTTTAAAGTGACATTATAATGTGATTTAAATACTTTTATTTGTCTTTATATTTCTACTTTTATTAGCCTTTTCTTTTATGGATTCTTATATAATTTATTTATTTATTATTTTATTTATTTATTCTTTTATAGATTTATTTTTGTAATTTCGGACCACGGCTCAGTAAAACTTATATCAGCACCTGCTTCTGTTTTAGCCCAGTTTTTCTGCTTTGTGTCCTTTTTTAAAATGTGCCACAAAATGACGTGCTGCTGCTGGATTAAACTTATATCAGCACCTGCTTCTGCTTCTGTTTTAGCCCAGTTTTGGCTTTGTGCCTCTTATTAAAATGCGCCAGAACATGACGCGCTGCAGCCACGGCGGGAGTGTGCCCGGCACACCTCCAAATGCCCTGCATCTTAAACCATTCATGGGACTCCTTAAGTGTTTCCATACAGAGTTCCATATTAGCCACGTTGTTCACTACAACAGACACTTTTTTTTCTGCTCGACCTTTGAGGCATCGGCAAGTTCATATAATCCGCAGCGATGTTTCTTCCCGTGTCCGCCTCTCCTTTTTTTACCTCTCTCAAGCAGAAGACTCTTCGCTTTCCAGATTTTATCAATGAAATGGGCAGTCACGGTCATATATGACTCCATTCGAAGAGACGTCCACATCTGTTATCTTTATCTATTAACTCAGAAACTTTCTCTTTTTTACTCCCTCGTATTTTGCCGTATGTGCGTGCATAATTGTCTGGCGCGCTGGCACTGAAGATCCAGGTTCAAATGTTTTTCTTGGCCTTCCACGACACCAATGGGCCTCATATCCTCAGAAATAAAATTGACAATTCCATCTGTGATGTCGTTTTTGCATTTGGGTATTTATATGAGGCATACGATCCAGCGTGGACTGAGGGTTGCCTCAGTTGCCTAAGGATTATTAGACTAGAATATTGAAAATTTCTTAATATAATATTGTTTTGAAATGAATGATAAATACTTTAAAAGACAGGCTGTTACCTGTGAAACGGTTCACTTGATACGTTTCTCCTGATAAAATGAACCATATACTGCAGGGGAAAATATAAATTGATACATTTGGTCGACCAATCAGAATTTTGGTCGACTGAGCACGCATCGACCAATAAGTCGACCAGTCGACTTGGACTTTACAGCCCTAGTTTATTGAAGACCACAAAGATCTTAAAAGATGCCTTTTAAAGCAGCACTATGGAAGATTCTCGCTTGACCGGAATGAGAACTCAACTACCCATCAGTGCTAGCGCGCGCATACTGTCGTAAGGATACAGATCTGCCGGTCGCGTGCATTTGTTTTGTAGGCAAATCACAGAAGCCAGGACTTCACTCAAAAGTATTCTTCTGTCTTCAGCGGCTGTTTGCAGGATGGATAGCGACGAGGTAATGTATTTATTTTTGACTAAATGACAATGTTGAAAATCACTAAGTTCAACTTGGTTTTATTACCGTGAAGTCGCCCCCGTCCTGTTGAAGCAATAAAGTGAATAAAAGTAAAGACAACGACGAGCTGGTGATATCACACACTTGAAATAGGTCTAAACAAAACTACATACTGGTACGTTCTCACGAAAACTGTAAACGGATGGTAAACAATCAACAAGTACTTACAAGTCCAGCAATAACAGGGCCAAGTCGGCATCGGTCGGACATCCCTCCTCGTCTTTTATTTCACGCCAGCGAGTGTGAAATAAACCGAACCGATGTTTATTCTGGTCCGAGCATTCAGCTTGTTTTTCTCTCGCTTTCTTTGTTCGGTATCCTCAAAATAAACTTTTCTTTTTCTTGCGTTCTTTGCTGCCTCCGCCATGACTACAACTCCGCGTTTGGCTTTCGCTGACACTTCCGTGTTTTAAACAAATCAAGAATCGGGGGAAGTGATGTAGCCTATGCCGTAAAGCAGTCCAAACTTGTAGTTTTTAGTGTAGCGAGGTTCCCACCATCCACCTAGAAGTTACATAGTGCTAGTGAAAGCAATACAGACCACTTCAGCACACGACAGAGGTGTCATTCAACACATTGTAAAGTGGTGGACCATGGCGATGAATATCTAAGGACTATATTATGTTTGAAAAACTACATAGTGTCGGTTTAAGTTTAAGGCTAGAAAAAGTCAGCCCATTATAAGGTTTTATATTTGAAATGATATATAGACCAAGATCATCTTAGTCACATCTGTTCTGGACCATTTTAATGGCTGCTTCAGAAAATACAGGAAGAACTACAGTGGGAGTGAAATGTGGTTTGTACAGTTAACATTATTTTCTGGCTGTCTATATGCAGCCTATAAAATGATCACCACAACTATTCAGACATGAGGACCCTCCTGAAAACCAGATGTAGCATCTCAAGAGGCACTTTTTATGAATTGGTGCTGTACAAATAAAGATTGATTGATTGATGATTGAATTTCCAATCACCTATCAGGGCTAATTGATACTGTAGTTACATATTATATGGCTCAAAGGTAATTATAAACTTACATGTTGAACTAATGATTCTATGAAATCTATTGTTGTTTTTTATCTTGTATGGCATCCTCGAGTATTAAGTAAAGGAGCTTTTAAATAAAACGTATTATTATAATTATTATTAATGATTGGCTCATCTTTTACTCATACTTAGATTTAGTTTTATTAAAGGTGTTTTTTTAATTGAGTACATTCATATAGTGCAGCTTTATCTTGCACTTGAGTACTTTTATTAGAGTGAAATACTCGTGTTCTCTTACCACCCCTTATTTTAGCTTAATGTGAGCAGCAGCCTTCGCTGTAATAAAGTAAAATTCTGATGTTTACATGCAATTCTAGTACATTGTAAAGAAAAAAAAAGTATGTGCAGTGCTAATTTGTAGGGCTGGGTTAAAAAAAAAACAATTTAATCGATTTTTATCTATGTCCCTTTAAATGGTTCATAATCGAGCCATAAAATCTAAAGATCAATCTTTTAACGTGGGTAGTTTTTTCTTCATTGGACGGTCCGAGAAGCAGCCTGTGGTATCAACCCTGCTAGTCTCTCGTTTAGCGCTGCTTTCCACTGAATAAGATCTCTGAGATGTTACTGCAAACAGCCAAAAAAACATAGAGGAAGCGAGTAGCAGTAGGGACATCACCGGAGAGTTTAAAAGTTGACGTTTGGACATATTTCAGATTTAACAAGCATGAAAGAAAAGACAAGTTGGACAAAAAACAAGTAACTTGCAGAATATGCATTAATGAACATCATTAATATGTGATTAGTGTAACTGCTTTGGGTTCATTTCTTAATGTAAAAACAGTTTTAATAATGTACCAAGTCAAAAAGTCATTTACAGCATTATTTTTACTGAGATAACCCAGACTGAATTAATATCGAACTGAATCGTGAATTGAGTCGATTTGAGACCGTGTAATATCGAATCGAATCGATCCAGAAAATCTGAATCAATATCCAGCCCTACTAATGAGACCTATTTTTTAGAATCTAAGGGGCCTCATTTAAACAAATCAAGTTTTTATCACATAAAAGGGAAAAAAAAGTCTTCTCCTGGTAATTATCATTTGCTCCGTTGTGCTTAAAAAAGTCTTTATTTTTCTCAGTTTGGAGCTTTGGCCCTTAAATAAACTGGAACCCTGTTATCAACATTATTTAAGCTGTTTTTTATGTTTAGGATTTATGAAGTTTTTATCTTTATCAAAAAATGTCCTGCTGGTTTTCAAATATGTACAGATGCCTGAAGTTTTAACATCTCAAAACTGCTCTGAATATGTAAAAACCTTCTAAGTTTGATAAGATGTCAGATTTGGTTTGGACCATGGATGTATTATAAGAACTGGACAGCGTGGCTCCGCCTTCTACCATGTAACGGTTTTGAAGCCATAATATTCCCCATCAGGGCGCCGCCATTGTGCAGCCAGTTGAGAATCTGGACCATATCTGGACGCAGCTGTCGTAAACAGTCGCAAAACTCTGCAGCATACAGCGTACACAATCATTGTGAAACTGCCGTAAACCGCGGTTATTTTTTAAACTCTAATAACTGATGAAAAAGAAACTTTTCAGAAAAAAGAGGACTTGGAAAATGCGCAGCCCAATAATACTTTCATATCACCACAGCATACGGATGGGAGAAATATTTCTACAAGGTGTCGGAGAGTTGACCTATACTGCAGCCAGTCACCAGGGGGAGCAGTTTCTGTGGCGACTTCAATTTGAGCCCAGCGACATGACGTCCATGTTTTTTACAGTCTATGGTTTGGACGTTTTCCTGTTTTATTCTAAGATAGTACTATTTTATGTATTCATTTTAATAACCAGTAATAAGGACCGGGCAATATATCGATTTAATTAATTTGAATTATTTTCTGCAGAAGATTTCAAAATTAAAAATCTAGATTTTTCAGTCACTTACTTAAAGTTTAAGAAGTTTGAAAAAATATAAATACTGAAACAACAGCTTTCATGATGGTGGTGCCCTGTCAGGTTTGCACAAGCACTTTTATAGGTTTGTATTTATTTTTTAAATTTGATTAAATATTATCAGAGAGAAACATGTTAACAAGCTGTGAGAATCCCTCAGCTTTTAGTATTTATGTAGGTAAACCTGCCTGAGTTAGAACTACATAATCAACATTTTATGACACACAATTTAATTTTAAGAGGGACATTTTGATGGATTTAGGAATATATGTTGACAACATAAAAGTAGAACTTGATTCATGTCATGAGATAAGGCGTGCGGAGTCAGTCAGCTCTTTTAAGTCTCTTTTAAAGACTCACTTTTACAGACTTACTTTTATGTGATGCCGCCTATTACTGTCTATTACTGTCTTTTACTGTCTTTTATCTCTGTCTTATTTTGGCTTTACTGTTTGTTTTGCTTTACCTTCATTTACTCATTTTTGTTAATTTATTAATACTGTTATGTGCTATTAATTAAGATTTTATTTTATGAATGATTCACCTTTTTACACTCTTTTATAGATAATTTTTAGACCTTTTTAATTGTCTTATCTCTTGCTCATGTTTATTACTGTATTTTATCATCATTGTTCATTTTATCTTTTTATATTTTCTGACCTGATTTCTGCTTTCATCCCTTTTTTATTGCGTTTCCTATTCTTGCTGATGTTTGGTCCTCATGGTCTCTCTTTATGCTGCATGGTTCTTGTATTGTCTGGGTTCCTATAAAGTATGAAAAGGGCCTTCAGTAAGAAATCTGGAGTATTAACACAGTACCAACCGTCGCCCCTCTGTCTTTTCACCTCGTGTCTTTTTACCTTTGTGTCTTTCTGTTAGTCTGGATTTTTGTTTTTACTTCATTGTGCTCATTGTTTGTTTGTGTTTGATTATTTTGTGCTGAATGCTTGTCAAAGCACTTTGTAAACTATGTTTTTAAAAGTGCTATATATTTAAAATTATTATTATTTTTATTTATTTTTCTGTCACTTGGAGTTTTTTTTGCTTTGATAGTAAAAAAAAAAATCAATTAATATTGTAAATCGAGTTTTGTGGGGAAAAAATTAGGGATTTTATTTTGAGGCCATATCTCCCAACCCTATCAGTAATTAAGACTGGTAACTACTTTAAAACATAAAAAAAAGATTTTGAATATAGAAATCATGAAATACACAAACCACAGCATGATGCACAGTATGGCTGAACAATTAGTTACAAATTAGATTAAATCTCAATATGGCTTAATATTAGCCTTGAACATTTTGGCATTGTGATGTAGTTTTTTGTAATTTCATGCCTATTTTTATTTTTTTTTTTTACCTCTATTCATGCACTTTTTTCCCACTTTTGGACCTTTTTTATCTTTTTTAACCCAGTTTTTAAAACTTTATGCCTATTTTGCCCCCATTCATCGTTTTTTGGCCACTGTCAGAACCATTTTTGGAATTTTTACATGGTTGTTGAAATTTAATTTCAAATTAAATTCCCAATTTTGCTGCCATAATCAGTTTTCCTAAGCCACTTTTGGATTTTTTGCCAATTCCCCCCCCCCCCCCCCCTTTTTTTTTTTTTTGCAATTTCATACCTATTTTGCTTCTGTTCTTCACTTTTCCACTTTTTCTCAAATCTTTTATCCTTAGATTGATTTATTGTCATGTTGGTTTTACTATGAAAAGATCTACTGCTGATGTTTGTTTAAGAATACATAAGATGAGGAACATTAAAACAATTGCAGTAAATCGAGTAAATTGCAATATTGGGGAAAAAAATCGCAATTAGATTATTTTCTCAAATCGTTCAGCCCTAATGCACATTAACCATTAAACTTACATTTTGATGTTGTGCTTGTGGGAAGACAAAAATGCGATTAAAGTTGATACTTGCTCAACAGTCCAGCCCTATGAGGCGGCATGGACAGGAAAAAGAAAGTACTGTTACGCTGCATCACCTTTATATGTGGCTGCATCCTCCTCTTTTCCATTCCCTTGTAATTCTTAAACTTTATCTGCTGACCAAAATGGCACCATAAAAAGCCCAAAAGCAGAAGCAGCCCAGTTTGTATCAAACACGGAGCCACATTAAAACTTTCCAGTGGTTTGCCAAGTTGAGTAGCTAAAACAAGCAACCTTTCCAAAAAGGATTTGTGGTGGCTACAAAAAGCATGATGGTCACTGAATCACTCCTGTACAAAGTTATGTTTGTCTAGAAACAAAAAAGACAGCTCACATTCTTGAAATCAAATGACTGGTGTAGGCATCACTAACTTACAAGGACTGTAATGTGGCATTGAGTTCACTCTGATGTGCTCACATACTTTTCTGAAGACATGGCTCACCATTGTGACCACTAATCTTCAGTAAAGACAGATTTAATTAACCAAGTGAAAATATTTTTCTCTCCTGCTAGGACAGTGCTGTTTATCCAACAATGCAAAATCTTATAAAACTCTGTGTAAACAAGTCATTGTGGTTAAAGCCTACAGGTGGCAGCAATACACCGAGTACAGTAGAAACTTTCATGCATTCAAATGGGTTCATTATTGATAAGATTTTTAAACAGACAAAAACAACCCCCTTCTCCTTTTTTAGATCCGAGCTTTGAGACCTGGCTGTCATCTTTGTAGGGGATGTTTTTTTTAAACACACTTTCTGTGGAGTATAAAGTGTTTTGGAGAAAATGCTGTCCCACAGACTTACATGTCTTTGTCCTCTGGTTATTTCCAACAGCTTTTCATGCAATTACAGGTACATCTCAAAGAATTAGAATATCATGAAAAAGTTCAATATTTCTCATCACTCATTTCAGAATGTGAAACCCATATATAGATTCATTACAGATAGAGTGGAACATTTCAAACATTTATTGCTTGAAATTTTGGTAATTCTGAAATGAGTGATAAAAAATATTGAACTTTTTCATGATATTCTTTTTTTCCCCCCCCTTGTCTGCATTGTCTTAACAGCTGAGCACTGTGTCCGGTGGCAGCGTTGGAAAGACCAATGCATTTTTATCTAGCAGTTGGAGATATGTGAATATGATTCACTGCTATAGTGACCATCACCAGCCGTCCTGTAGGCTACTCCATCAAATCAAACTTTATTCAACCCCTGATGAGAGCTGAAGGGGAGGCAGGGTTCCCACGCGTCCTGGAAAACCTGGAAAATGATTGCCCAATTTTCCAGTCATGGAAAACAAATGAAAAATGAGGAAAAAAGTGAAATGTCCTGGGAAATCTTGAATTGTCCTGGAAAATTATTTGTCTTCCTTCTAGCTTGAAACATAGGAAATGAAGTAGAAATGTACTTGGTAACAAATGTACACGTAGCCAGAAAATATGAGTAGGTAAAATAATGCAAGTTAAGGCATAAAATATAAAAACTCAAAACAATGGGGACAAAAAGAAATAATAAATAATTGACAAAATAAATTAGGCTAAATTAACAAAATCTATTCATAACAAAGCAGAGTAAATATAGATTAAAAATACGTATAACCATAAATTTATAATAGTAAGACATGTAAAAGCCAAACTAAACAGATAGCTAACAGACAATGTTCGTGCTGGAGAGTTAGAAGCAAAGAAATTCTAAGATCAATATGATCAATAACTAGAGATATTGTTCATCAACCTCTAATCTTGTTTTTTAGAAGGCTAACTAGAATTGAAAACTGCCAATGGCAACAATGTAGCTTCAGTTGGTTATGTGACACTGGAAAAAGTCCTGGAAAATGTCCTGGAAAAGTCCTGGGAAATGATTTCTAGAGAAGAGTGGGAACCCTGGGAGGGCCGTGCCATGCCACTGTGTAAAAGAAGGGGAAACAGTGACAGACAGGACAAGACAAGACAACTGGGAGAAAGACAAACAGGTATTGTAGTTAGTTTAAGATAGTAGTCCAAGTGCTGTGCTGATTTAAGTCCATACAGGAAGTAAAGGCTGTAAGAAACCAGGGACACCAGAGATGTGGGGTCTTGATAAAAGGGGGTGGACCCACAGGGGTGTGATATGGAGGAGCATGTGTAGGAGTGCTCAACTCAGCATGTTCTGACGGGACCAATCGTTTCTTTACGGTTAGTCTCAACAGGAGCTTGAATGTCTGTACACATTAATTATTAATTAATAAATTATTTGAAAAAAGGTATTATATTAGATAGAAATTATTTAAAACTTGGGATATTTGTTTAGCATCACTGTCCATGTCCTTATTTTTATAACTTCTTTTACTTTGAAAGACTATGAAGTTTATACAAGTTCCAGTGACCCTGGTAATGATATAAAATAATTAATTGGAAAATATTTTTTTTAACACTTGTGATATTGAGACATATTCAAAGTGGACCATAATGTGTCATATTAACCTGTTTTCCCCTGTTCCAGTATTGCTATGCAGTGAAGAATGTGCAGAGTGCTTGGTCCAATGTGAGTCTTATTTATTTGTAAACATAAGGGAGTGACTCAGTCTCTAACGACATTATCTAGGTGTTTGTCTGGCATCCTAAAATTTTAGTAAGATTTAACTCAGACTAAAACATTTACATTCTTCAATTCAGTTAAACTAAAACAATATAAGGCTTTATGCGCTTTGTAAATATACTGACTGCCTCTTGTCAGGGAACTTGGTCATGGGTATCAGTTCCAGCTTTATCAAACAAAAGAATTGTTTAGCCTCTACACAAAGTGTTTGAATCATCCATTGTTTTTAATTTATGGATCAAAGTCATTATAATGGAAAGTGTCACTTATGTTCATTTAAGACTCGTCTTAGTCATTCTTGGCAGTAGAGATGAAACGATTCCTCGAATAATTCTGATTATTCGATTACAAAATATCCTCGAGACAAATTTTGTGCCTTGAAGCCTTGTTTAATATATAATTATACATATAAAATGTATATCTGGACTACTATACAGTGCATAGTGTTTGACATGGACGGTCATTTCTGTGGCACAACGCGCCTGCTACCTCCGCTGCTGCGCGGCTTGTAAAATCATGAAGGAAGAGAAAAGAGAGGGACAGAAAGGAGAGAGTCCACAGAAGAAATGGCAGAGAGTGTCCCAAGTGTGTGGTTACTACAAGAAGGGACGAAAAGAAAACACAATGCAGTGTGTCTGATGTCAAACAGAGTTAGCTTAGCATGATAGCACGTCGTCAATGCTGCAGCACGCCAACAGTAAACATCCGGTCTGTGTGTCAGAGCGACACAACAGGATGACACTCATGATACATCAACAGAAGCAGCTAATGTGATCAATAACTGAGATATGGGCTAGTAAATAACCTACTTTGATTATGGCTCCGTGTAAAGGCTGGTTCAGAACGTAAATCAATGCGGAGGCTACTTGCCCAGAATCATGTGTATTTTGTTCACATACTTTTCACATCCAATAACTTTACATTTAATTTGATTGCAGAGAGTAGAAGAGGAAACACTGACAGTGAGTAGAGGAAGCAGGTGTAGGGAATGCTTTCATATGTTATAGAAATGTACATTAGCTAGTTAAATGATCTTAGTATCTAAGTATGATATTATTTGGTCCTAGAAATAAAGTAAGCAAAATAAGATGATCAATATGGTACAGTAGTAAAGGCAATAATTTATCAAAAAGAGACAAGCATGAATACAAATAAAATAAAAATAACCAAACTTAAAAAAAATACTGAAAAAAGCAAGATATGGCCCAGAGTAAAAATAAAAGTATAGATTTTGATTTTGAGATCCCATTTATGCTCAGAATGTTCAAAATAAGAAAAACAAGTTGTTAATTTAAGTGACCTGGCTTTTCTGTTTTGTGTGTTACTAATAATAATAATGTACCAGGTAGGGGTGTGCGATATGACGATATTAAATCGTTAAGGATTATAACGTGAAGATGATCTCATAAAGCAGAAAGATCATCAGATCGTCTGTGTGGGCGCAGAGACTTTGACGCACACCCGACTAACCAATCGTAGCACAATACCCCAGTGCATGATGGGATCTCCTGTTTGGTTATGTAGCGTGAAGCCATGGTGGAAAGAGAAAAGGAGATAAAAGCTTGAAGATGTCTGAACAAAAATCTGTTCTAAAGCAGCTGTATTATTCACTCAGATTATAGACATTACAGTTAGATAACATTTGTTTTAAATTGTTGCACTTTAAGAGAAAACCAGTTACTTAAGTTTGCATTTATATTTGACCCTTTTCAATAAGCTGTTTGATGTGTTTAGTTTTTGTGTTATAAAAGTGCACTTAATGTTGTCCATTACCTTTTATGTTTACATTTATTGCACATTTTTATAAATCTGCATTATTTAAATTTAAATCTGTTCAGAAAGTTTCTTTGGCTTAAATTATCACAATTTTTCTTTTAGGGTTTTACATGTTTTATATGTGGTCAAAAAATGGTCAAACATGCAAATTAGTCTAGAAAAATCAACGTAAAAAAGAATCGTGATAAAATCGTGATCGTGGTTTTATTTTTAAAAAATCGTGATATGATGTATATGCCCACCCCTATGTGCAGTGATTCAATGTAAAAAAAATAGCAGTGAGCGCAATGTAACAGTTATCCGATTACTCGATTAATCTCCAAAATTTTGATAGAGTAATCGATTGCAAAAAGAATCGATAGCTGCAGCTCTGCTTGGCAGGTATTCTTTTAGCCCTGGTAGTGTCATATTTCAGTCCCTGAGTTTAGAAGACATCATTATGCTGATTGTTAGGGACCGTCGAAGCTGCCTCTGTCCCGTCATGCTCTTTTTCAATCCTGGCCTTTCACCCACTTCTCACATATGCTCTCATGCACAGGTGTAAATGGGCAGCCTTATTCAATTGGGAGTGATACTCACAACCTGCTTTGCTCAGTGTGAGTCAGCCAACACTTAAGAATAGAAAACACCAAGGAACATGGAGACTCAGAGAGGATTAGTTTTGAGAGCAGCTGAAAATTCAATTGTGTACAAACAACAACATCCCAGATCCACAGAACAAAAGCACCAGGCTTACCGTGCTCCTATCAGTGTCTACTTCTTTCATAGCAACTTGATATCAAAACAAGTCCTCTACCTCCTTCCCCTCTTTTCAAATACTAAAGAACAAAGGAATGTTTAATATTTTTATAATGATATTGTGCCTAATTTAAACTCTGCAATAACAGACAATAATTGAACCTAATCCATCAACGGCGTCATCTAATGCCCATCTCGAGGGTTCTGTCGTCATCTTGAAAGGGGGATCTTTCTAGCATGTGTGTTTGCATATAAATATATACCAGTTGCTGTGGAGCGACGCCTGTTGCCCTGGCAGTTGCTAAAGACAGGTTTTCATTCTTCCTGTGAAGCAGAAGTGTGAAAGGTTAGCTTGTGGAGTCAGGGTAGTGCTTATGCTGGGATGATGATCAGATGCTGCCTGCATCACTATTGGAAACACCACGCCCTTCGTCTAAGTTTAGTTTTGTTTATGTATGTTCTAAACTTGACATTTTGTCCACAGCTTTTAGCTCAAGGCTGTATTTCCAACTGGATTCCAGTCCGTTGCTCAAATGGAAGTCATGCTTTGACTCAGGTTAGGGAAAAAATGTTTTTTGTTTCTTTTTAGTTAGTATTTATTTATTTCATTCATACATCTGAAATACAAGATTTTCATACAAGCATATAAGTATATAATTGAATGAAAAGGAACAGAAAAAAGAAAAATGTTATATTATCTGCGCCTTTTACACACCAAACTTAAAAAAAGTGAAAAAAAAGCAAGATATGGCTCAGAGTAAAAATAAAAGTATAGATTTTGATTTTGAGATCCCATTTCTGCTCCGAATGTTCAAAATAAGAAAAACAAGTTTTTAATTTAAGTGAGCTGGCTTTTCTGTTTTGTGTTACTAATAATAATAATAATGTGTAGTGATTCAATGTAAAAAAAATAGCAGTGAGCGCAATGTAACCGTTGTCTGATTACTCGATTAATCGCCCAAAGATTTGATAGAGTAATCGATTACAAAAAGAATCGATAGTCTGCCCCTTTTAGACACTTAAAAAATAAGAAATCTGATTTCACCCTCGGAAATCTAGTGCTCAGCATTTTAAGCATGTTCATGTAGTCTTAGTAAATGTATGAATCCTTTAATCGTGTATTTTAAGTCACAGACCCGTGTATTAGTGCTCTCAAAGTTGTTACAATAAAATGCAATAACTTTTTAAAAAATATTTTCTTTATTGTTTTCAAATTTTGCAAATAAACAAAACCTTTCTGAAAGGGTACATTTGGGGTGGGTACCTTTCACATTTGAACTGATACCATACCGATGCCCGGTACCTGGGATTCGGTATCAGTACTCAACGGTACCAATTTTCAGTACTTTTGCGTGTGTTTATGGGGTAATAAATATTAATTGTTTAATATTAAGATCTCAAATTTTTTCAATGTAAATTTATTTCTCAGTATATAAAATTTGACAGATATATATCAAAACAACATTCAACTGTTTGTATTGTAACATTGTAGTTGTTCCAAAAATTTCTTCAACATGAAAACCAGAAACTAAAATGAACCACAACTTAATAAATTAACTGCAGCCCTCACTTTAACTTTAGGGCAGTTTAACAATGGGTCAGACAGAGCTGTAAATAAAAAACATTTACATTAACGTTACAAAGTACGAGGAACCGACCTGATAATGATAACTGACGCACATTAAAATGCCAAGCTAATACCATCTTAAACACGAGGCTTATTTACCTGGACCAGGTATCCTCCTTGACACATTTGCTGCCATCACCAAATGTTAAAGCCATTTCTTTTCCTGTGTTTCTGGCTGCAGACGACTAGTCTCCATTGGACACAGGCGTGCTAACAGTGCTGAATGAATCCTTTGTGCTCGTAGATCTGAGGCTATCAAAAATTGTGCACTCTTCAGCTTTAAGGAAAATTTTGTGCGTCACCAGGTGCTTCCTCAGATTTGAAGTATTTCCTGGCCTTACACTTGGCGTCACAAATATTGCAGCGAGCATAATCTCCATCACATTTAATAAAGTAGAGCCATACTTTAGAGCAATTTCTCTCAGCCATGCTTGCTTTGTTGACTGAGCCCGCGGCTGCTGACGTCATTACGCTATTGCTGTGCTGCGTTCAAGTCCGGTATGGAAATTCACCTACTCTACCCAATAGTATGCCTGCTTCTTCCACTCCCTCACAGTCACAAGGATGCGTTTAGGTACCTAAACATGACACCGTTTGATTTTACGTGAATCGGTACTCGGTAGTACCTACAGAATTCGGTCGGTACCTCTTAAAGTACCAAATTCGGTAACCATCCCTAGATACTTGGGCACAAATTTGACTCATACCCCTTTCAGACTGGCCACAAAACCTTTTTAAATCTGCTAACAATCAGCTCCTGTTGGCATTTCAACCCGGGTTGACTTCAGTGGGAACATCACACTCGCTACTTTACATCATGATGTCGGCGTAACTTTTTCGACATAACATTGGACCTGTCCCCTCCATTTGCAACTCAAGTAACTCTTTACCGTCTCAGCAACAGATTCCATCTGCCTTTATATCATCAGCGCTCAAATGTCGTTCAGTCTGCGTTCAGTTTGTACATTTTTAAAGTAGGACAAAATTACAAAGCGGAGAAACAGCTGACCAATATGTCCATGGCCACCAGGCTCCTTTGCATAGTTTACACGGACGTGTTTCTGCGTGGGGATGATGTCAGCAATGTGATTACTAGGGGTGTAACGAAATGGTCAACTCACGAAACGATACGAAACAGGGCTCACGATACGAAATAAAGATTATAGAAAATCCCCAACAGTATGAAGTTGTGCAAAAATCTCATTTTCTTTATTTTCTTCCTAATGCAGACATACAAAAAATATTACTGCATCAATACAAAATAAATAATCTTTGAAAAAAAAAATTGTAAATTTTTCCCCTTATTTAGACTACAATGCAAATACAATGATGCTGGGTATTTCTACCAACCCCACGATATGATACGTATCACGATACTGAGGCCACGATACGATACGTATCACGATACACATAAATTTTGAACATGGACTGCGCTTTTAACAGAATACCCAGCAACTGTTGTTTTTTATTACAAGGAGAAAAAGAACAAGGATGAGTTTTACGTGGCTCTACAACTTAAGAACATTAATTCAGGTCCCCAAAGATGGTAGACACCGAAGTTTAAATTTGGAACTGTGCTTGATGATGTAGCTTGGCTTCTACTTTGAACCGTGCCATTGTTTACATTACCCAAAGAGGTTTTATAACAACTGTCCAAACATTTATGCTGTATCGATTCTGTAGAATCCATATCAATACATGTATCCCCAAGGTTTGCGTGACGATATTTTGTTGTATCGATATTTTGAGCACAGGCCTAAAATACAAACATAAAATCTCAGCTAACCTCGTCTTCCTCCATGTTGAAGCGAGTGTTTTGCTACGGTAGGCGATAGGGCTGGGTATTTCCAGCAACTTCACGTATCCCGATACACGTAAATTGTGAACATTGACTATGCTTTAAGCAAAATTCTTGACAAGTTTAGTTTTTTCTTATAAGAAGAAAAAGAACAAGGATGAGTTTTAAGTGGTTCTACAACTTGAGAGACATAAATTCAGATCCTCAAAGATGGTAGACCTAAGTTCAAATTTAGAACATATGCTTCATTATGTAGCTCGTCTTCTACCTTGAACTGTGCCGCTGGTAACATTAGCCAAAGTGTATTTACAACAACTGTCAAAATATTTAGGCCTTATCGATTCTGTAGAATCTGTATCGATACACGTATCCCAAAGGAGTGCGATACGATATTTTGCCGTATCGATATTTTGAGCACAGGCCCAGTAGGCGAGAAGGGTAAAAAATCACCAGTCGTGTGCCCGCCCCTTCGCGTTTTTTATTTTTTTGCGTCTTTGAATTTTATTTGTCATTTTTGCACGAAGTTTCGCAAAATAAACCCCTAGTGATGACATCAGCTTGATGCACCAGGGGGAAAAAAAGCCTTGCAGCTCGTCTGCTGCCGATAAGACCGGGGTCTGCTGGCAGTGGGAAAAGCATCACTTGCCAATTGTTAGCGGGTTATCCCGTGTTGAAAGGGCGCACGTTGCCCCGCTAATTTTAGTGTGAAAGTGGTATCAGGTTCTTAATGCCTCTCAAATGCTCTCATAATGTTTCTTGTGGCTGGATAATTGGAGTTGTAAAAGTAGTAAGATTGATATGCTGAAATGCCAACATTAATCAGGATCAGTGTTCCCTCTGTTTATGATCCAGGGAAGACCTCGCAATCCCCAGGCCCCGTTTCCTCTCTCCCACTTCCCCTCCCCTGCTTTCTAGGAATACTCATCTCTCAATGCAGTCACTCTCCCTTTATTCCTCTCTTGATCTCAAGTACCCTCGGTCACTCTGCTCTGCTTCACTGCCCTCTGGTGCATAAACTATGGGAGTAGGTGGGGGGGTGGGGGGTTACGGGGGAAATGGGTGCCAATGGAGCAGGAAGGCACATCTGCATGCCATATCCTTGGAAACACATCTACCTACTCTAAACTGAGTAAATATAGACAAAAAAGCCTTAGCAAGTTTGTTTACACCGTTCTTTATACCAGGGTTAAGTTGCTCCTGCATTCAAACCAAGTGTTCAGTGAGTGCTTATTCCCTCAACTCAGGCTCTGTCTAATGTTTTTGTATTGAAAATGTGCTTCTAAAAGAAGGCATCATTTCAGTTTATGTGTCTGTCCACACAAAAACACTGAAAATGCCAGTCCTGTAAATGGCACGGTAACGCTGCTGCAGACAGAGACCAGTGAAGAAGACATGGGGCATATGCTACATCATGAGAAATCCAAGCAAACACTGCAGTATGGTGTTCTCACTGTTCTGTTGTTGCTCACAGTGGTCGTAGAGGTGCCGTAGATTTTGCCATAAAAGCCATAACAAGCTAAGAACTAGGGGTGTACCGTTCCATCGATCTAGATCGATACATCAATTGGTCAAGCAATGATCCAATCACATCGATGGAAACTCAAAACATCAATCAACATCGCCATCTTTAATATTCGCCTTTATTTTGAAATCCTGACCGGACATGTGTGTCAACCAACCGCGCGTTGTTCAGAAGTTTCCTCTCGAGTCTCACGCATTCAGCGTAAGAGACACACATTCGAACCTTTTCACTCTCTCATACGCCACACGAGATATTTCTCCTGCTGTAAAATGTATTGTGTAGCACCCACCGAGTAACACCGCTGTATGCGAACGTTTAGCCAGACACTGTTAGCATCACCAAGCTAAACGGGAACCAGACATATCAGCCAATCATAAGATAGCTCTGCTGTATCCGGGTAAGATTCGGTTGATCTGACAGCAGAGGATGCTGCACACACGACAGGAGAGCTTTATCACACGAGTGCAGTGAGTTATCTCATCTTTTGATTTTGTAACACACTGATTAAAGAAATTTCATAAAGTTATAAAGTGAAAAAGCGAGAGCTTAGAGTCATTCCTCCTCCACACCGACCATTAAACAGAGAAACAAAGTCTGATCACACTGACATACAAACTGTGGTTACCAGGCATCACAGTAAAACAAAATCATCAGTGTTAAGTTAGGTTAATAGTTCTAATTTTGACCATGAGAAATGTTTTGATTTAATTAAATCAAAGCTACACATTTTTAGTTTGAGCATGGTCAAATGTTGGAGGTCAATAATAATAAAATTAAAATAATAATTCATTAATTTGTATTATAATGTTGCATCATTACTTGATATACAAACATTACAATGTAACAATCAGACGCCACAGCGACGCTATCAAGCACTTTGTCTTGGCCATTTGGGAAGTGCTCTCTACGAGGCTAATCTAATTGGCTAGATTTTAATCAACTGTTTTTATCATTACTGTTTACTCACTCATTCATTCATTTTCATTAATTGTCCTCTATCGGTACTTATTTATTTATTCATCCATTCACTGATCATGTTATTTTCTACGGTGCTGGCTTGTCAATTGATGGTTGACTGTTGGGTATTCGTGTGCATGGGGGTTGACTGTTTTGAATGCATGTTGTATCGTACACGCACTGATGCTCTGCACAAATGAAGTTCCTAACGGATAAATAAAGTTCTTTAGACATTAGACATTAGACCCATGAGGTAGTTGTTGGGGCAAAAAAAGCACCTTACCTGAATTAAATCAGTTTTAATTTTAAAACATGATTAAATCATACGATGGTTATAATCCTCTATAAACTATCATACCCAAAGGTCAGCACATTGTTTCACATTTCAGTAATAAAACTATCAAATCGGTTTGTATTTCTTTCTTTTTTCAGGTAAAATGTTGCTGTTTGTGTTCAGTAAGTACATAATATCGTCTTAAATCAATCGAACGCCCCTGAATCGTATCATATCGAAATGGAATCGTGACCAACTTTGTGATATCAGCAAATATGGTATCGTTGTCCAAAGAATTGATATTGTATCGTCATGATACTGGTGATTTACACCCCTACTAAGAAGTTTCTGTCACAAACATGACACTGTATTCCACTCCATTGTTGTTGTGCATGTGGTTGAAGTGAGAGGAGGCTGTGGCACCGTTGTTTCTGAGGCTATCTGTTTTCGTTGTCCTCCTGGAAATGCTAGGCCGGTGTTTCCAGGTTTACCTACGCTTTATAAAATGTGCATTTTCGGGCACTTGTGGATGAAACTGTTATAAGAATAAATATTTAAGTGGATTTGCTTGAATTTATCTCCGTGGATGACCCCTCAATAAGCTGCCCAAGTTTGTTTCTTGGAGGAAAAATTAATATTGATTCAAAATCATAATGCGTTGTGCTGTTTAGTCAGAAAAACAGAGAATGTTGTGTTATTCTCCTCTATTGACGAAACATATGAGATGATAGACGCCACAGCGACGCTATTAAGCACTTTGTCTTGGGCATTTGGGAAGTGCTCTCTACGAGGCTAATCTAATTGGCTAGAGATTTATTAGCAGTTAAAAGCCCTTCTTCCTCTGGTTGGAGTGATCCTTTCCAAATGCTACCCAGTGGGCTAGCTCTAGCTGGGCTGGCCCTCCGGATCAGTTGGTGCCAGGCCCACTTCCTGTGTAGGGTTTCACTGGGCGCGATCAATACAAGCAGACGGCTAATTGGATGAGCACTGACACTCTCATTTCTCTTCTCTCCACTTTATGGTCCAGAGAATAAAAGCTGAATATGGGTTTATAGGGAAGCTTCCTGTCTGTTACAGTGGGGAATACACTGAGTTTATGGGAATGGAGTGTGGAAATAGGCTGCATAATTTCTATATCTGTGTTGGCTAAGTGAATGTGGTGTTACTTGATAGAGAGGGGTCTAACATATCACCTGTGAGTGCTGGACTGCAGTGTAATATATCCTCTTGCACTCCCTTTTTGTCTCATAAACACATTCGAACCCATAGTCATTCTATACAAACACCGGTCCTGGTGCCCTGACATAACCCCTGTTGGACTATATCTTGACCTGTTTGTGTAATTTTCTGTTGTGTGTCTGTTTTGTATTTGTCTTGACAGAATGACCAAGCATGATGTGAAGAATTACTTGGAGAAGATTTATAATGTCCCTGTCGGAGCAGTTCGCACAAGGATACAGTTTGGTGAGTCTGCACTGCTTGGCCCAAGCATATACAAAGATGTATGAAGGAACTTGGATTGTGTGACGGCACCTCATAAAAAATGTTGTATGTCTTTCGTCAGTACTGATAGGGAGGTTATTGCAGGTAAATATTGAATTTGTCTTAAGCCCACATAGTGATTGTTGCATTAGCTTGCACTGGGTGGTATACTGTTAATGTTATCAACAGTTTTTCTGCCACAAAATATGTTTGCAACATAAGTTTGATTCAAACACACTTTCTGTTGTAGTAACCATGGATGGCTTAACTGGCATTAGACTTATAGCACAAAGCCTCAAACTAACAGCTACGATGGCAAACAAATTAAAAGCTGTACAATCTTCAACATATGTCCCTCCTTGCCACTTATAAAGCAGGATCAGACAGAAACACACTCATACAGAGCTACTAGGGGTGTCAACATCTAAACGTGTAAACGGATACACGGTATCAAATCTTAACTGTTTAGAAAAATCAATAACCGTTTAGACATCATTTTTTTCCTCTTCCTCCTCCTCGTTCATTTCGCACTAATTTATATATTATTTTTAGTGGTGACAATGTTGCCTGAAAGCTTTAGATAATAATATTAACCAACTATACACTTAAATGTTCCCACTAGTGCAGTTATCCGCATATATAATAGATGAATGGGGCGCAATGTCACATTAATATAAAAGATCTGCAGCCACAGCCAGTGCAGCGTCACTTCAGGTTGCCTCGGAGACGCGATGGCAGTGAACATCAAGCGGAGCACCGTGTGGATGAAACGGTCCACTGCTCCAGGCCTGATGTGCCGCTACACTCAATATTTTACATTCAAATATTTATTTACTATTCGGTTACAGATATTTATCCCCATATTCGTACGGTTATCCGAATATCGAATATAAAGTGTGAGCCCTAGTAGTCATCAGTACAGCATCGATTTTAGCCCCACTGATATATGGGTCTGTCTGTACATGCAGTCTGTTGGGTGGCATGAAGGGGTTTCGCCATCTCCTCAGCTTTCTTTTTGCCTCTGAGAAGCATTTGTAATACATTACTTCTATTCAGTTGAAGCTTTATTATCACCTTGTGGTAATAAAAAAAGGTTGAATCTTTTATTATCTTGTGAAGTCTTTATTTTTTACACAAAATTACGTGTTGTAGTATCGATAACAGTATCGATAAGTATCGATACCGATAAGGAGTATCGGTATCGATAAAATCATAACGATATACATCCCTAGCTTTAAGTAATCAAAGAAACTAGAAAAGCACTATATAAGCTCAAGTCTATTTACCATTTAATAGCCAGAGCTGGGCTCGAACCTGCGGCCATCTGCTCAATGCATTTGCACTAGACTGAGCCACCTTCACCCCCAATATTGGATTTAACATCTGTGAACTTTATCCCAGATAACTGGAGCTAAATTGACACAGTGCAGCTCTAAAAGCTCAAAACTTTAGCAGATCACACTCCAGCTTATTTATAAAGCAAGTGAGAATACTTTTTGACTTTTTGATAGACAATGCTCTAAAGTTAGAAAAAGCCAAACAAAAGGAATGCACAGCATCTGCTGTTTTTTTTGTAGCTTAGAGACGAGAAAGGTTCACTGTGACAGCAGAAGATGAGTAATAGTGTTGCATGTGGTACACGGATTAAAGGACAGACTGTGCTAACAACTTAAAAGGACTGTGAGGAGTTTCTAAGTAATTACAAAAAAGTCTCACTTTTAGATATATGCCTGATGGAAATACACACTTTAAGATGAGTTTTATAGCATCAAAATAGGTTATCTATAAATGCTATTCCTTAGCCTTCCGGTCGGGTCGGACAGGGCTGGACTGGCCTGGATACTCAACTTCAGGAACAAGACAATTAAAACTAGAGCAAATTTATATTATTCAGACACGTCTTAGAGCACCGGGCTGTAAGTAGCCATATATAGCCGGCTACAAAACTACAATACTAAGTTTTCCAAAAATTGCTTGTTGTCACACATCAAAAACTACCGCTACGTAACTAGAAAGAGATACATTACCTCGTGGCTTTGCATCCTGTAAGTTGTTGAAAAAAGAAGTTGTAAAGCAATGCAGAGTTCTGAGGAAGGTCTGAGCTGCATTCATTAGCATCACAACTAACACACGCTTTGGCTTGGGTCACGTCTTTTGGTGCATTCCAGTTGTAGTCAGAAGTCGGAATTTCCGAGTTCCGAGTAGGAAACTACAACTGGAACGTCCCCCAAAGTCGGAATTTCCTACTGGGAACTCGGTGAAACCTCACCACCCCCGAGTTGACAATGGAAGATGGATGCCCCCAGTGTGAACAGTTATTTAGCTCCTGTAATAATCCATTTATTGTCACTTCTGACTGGGGTGTGTCGCTCTAGATCAGCTGTATACATAGTATTGTTAGACTTGTATTTACAAAAATGCTGCCATAATGATAATCACATTCTTCATACAACAACACAGGGCGTGCTAACAACAGCTAACAATAGCCTGGTAGATCGGCATGTTTATTTCCGACTTCAACTGGAACACCGATAAGTCAGAGATGATGTCACTCCCAGATTCTCCCCATAGTCCCTTTAATCATACATATATTAGTTTGGGAGGTTTTTTTTTTTTTTTACAAAATAGAAAATACAAAATTGAAAACTTAAAAGTTTTGCATTCTTAGGATAAAGAATATTGGTTATTAATTTAATACTTGAAGTGCATAGAAAAGATAGTTGTCCAAGGTAGATATCACTTCTGAGACATTTAATCAATATTAGATCATAATAGGTTGGATTGATGCATCACTCCTATCAACTTACATGGGTAGTTCTAATCAACAGTGGATGGAACATTTTTAAATATTGTTTTTCATATCAAATCAAAAGATAAAATGTGACCCCAAAACCAGGTAAGAACCAACCCGTGACCTCCAGGAGCTGTTACGCTCATACTTACCAGACCATTAACCTTAGTTTCTCCGATGAATGCTTGTGACAGTATTTCTGTCTCAGGTCAAACACTCTAATGTTTAGTCACAAACAGAAATAGTGAAGAGATTTTGTACTACATCATTTGGACCTTAAGTCTGCGGTGAGGGAACATTGCTCACATCATGACGGCATATCTATGTCAAGACATAAAGCTAATCTGGACTGCTACAAGAGAGGGTGTTAAGGAAGCAGTGTAAACACTACATTCATGGTCAGCCATACCAAGCCAAAAACATTTCATCCAAATTAGAGCTCGGCTGCAGCTGTTGTGAGTAAATTAAGCAAACAGTGCACAGAAGGACTCGGTAAGCACTTTGCTGGCACATGGATTAAACTTTGACTGTGTAAACATTCAGAGACAGAATATTCTTCACATTTATATAAACAAAATATAGAAATATGGATGGGTAGGAGCACTTTCTTTAGTTTGGTAATAAAGTCAAAGTCATAAGCAACAGACTTTCTTTTGTAGCAACTGTTAGCCTTAACTGACCTTTCTATGTACCATTCATCAACGACTGGCCAAGTCGGTCATGAAGCGTGACGGTAAATTTAAGTAGCTGCTGCTGCTGATGTCGAGTGTTCACAGTCACACATTACTGTTTCTAAAATAGCAGGAAAGTGACCAGCTGCCACACAAGGTTATAGTAGTTAACTAAAACGAAACTAAAAACGAAAACTAAAATTTAAAATACATTGCAGTTAACTCAAACTAATAAAAACTAGAAAAGAAAACAAAAACGATAAGTAAACTAAAACTGTATCTTGTGTTCACAGAACTAACTGAAACTAACCAAAATTAAAGACAAAATGTCCTTCGTTATCGTTTTTGACAATATTTATTAGCCTTTAGGATTTAAATTAATCCAACACATTTTCCCGACCAATTTTAAGACAGTTTTCAGCAGTTGTCAGCGCCGTACGGCACCATCATAGCGTCGTACTGGGACGTGCCTGTTTACTGCACTGACTGGCTGTGCTCTGTGCCGCCACGAAATGTGTTGATGAAACAACGCGGAAGAAATGGCTAAAGTTGGGAGGAAGCGGCAGTGTCCCATCTGGGATTTTTTTGAGTACGACAGTGAGACAAACAAATGAAATTAAAACTGGTGAGATATGTAGAATTTTTATATAATTTATGTTTATATTTTTTATATTAAGTTTATATTATTTTCTTGTGTTTAAGGCAGCAGCCAACAGTACAGTATCAGCACTGACTGAGCAGTGAGCACTATGTTGGACCTGAAAATAAACAATATTATAAAATACTTACTCTGACCTTTTTTAATCCTGCACCTGGCAAATAAGGTATGAAAAAATAAAACTAAAACGAAGCCTTGTTGAAAAAATTAAAACTACATAAAAACTAGAATGCCTGCTCTAAAACTAACTAAAACTAAACTATAATGACAAATTCAAAACTATTATAACCTTGCTGCCACAATTATAATCCTTGGAAGTAGAAAAAGGCCCTAAATAAGCCATGTAAGGCTAAGCATATGCTATCATTCAACTAGCTTTTAGCTATGGACAATTAATTGGGTCTTGATTACCTTAACAGTTTTAGCCTCCCATGATCATGAAATTGCTGAAGGGCTGAATGCCAAACGATTTACAGAATTCGTTGCATGATTGAGACGACCCTGCAAGGCAGCATGATTTACTCAATCACTGAAATTCATGCACCGATGCAGATGTTGTAGAATCAATGATTAATTGTGTTTACTAATTGTGATCTCAGTATCAATGAACAGCCCTTATTTTTGCACTGTTGTCCATCCATCCATCTATCTGTCCTGTTTATACTGAACTTCACTCTGTTTGGGGTTTCATGGGAGTCTGGGGTTGCTTATGGTATTTCTTCCTCTCTTTGAAAAAGCAGACCTAAAGCAGGATTATGGTGTGTGACAATGTTCTTACCTTTCATGGACACAACCTCAAAATGTTGATGACACTTTGAGATTGATTTATTTTATGAAAAAATAAATAAACTAGAAAAGCACTCGGAGAGCGCAGACCTCCGCCAGCACCACAGTCCTCTCCTATATTGTGATTTTTACCATAAATATTAGTCCTACCTTTATTTGATGTAAATATTTAGATTCTTTGACCATGAAAACATACCATTAGCAACTGGTTTCATAATATCTATTTTAGTTCAGTAGTTATTCACAAAGATCAACACCAAAATTGAATCTTTCTTTTCCCATGCTGAACATTTCCTGAAAATTTCATCAAAATCCATCCATAACTTTTTGAGTTATTTTGTTCACAGACAGACAAACAAACAAACTCTCCGAAAACATAACCTCATGGCGGAGGTAAAAAAATTAAAAGTTCCTTTGTATGCGTGAGAGTTAACATACTGTTATGTGGATACATGTCTGTGTTCAGCAAAGATCAGCCTCTGAAGACAGATTACTTAACAGCCTTTTTTCAAAATTGCAAAGCTGTTTGTTTTTTGTGTCAGCAATTTTCTAAACTAAATCAAGGCTCAAATCTGTCCCACTTAGACCATGGCCTTTTGTACAATATTTCCTCATTTTCAATTATAAATGTTATTGCCCCCATTCCTGATAGTTGTACTAGGGCCCAGCTGATATGGATTTTTTGAGTCTGATGCCGATATTTGGCAGAAAAATCGTCCGTTTAATTAAAAAAAAAACAATTAGATAAATATAGAAAAATGAATTTAAAAAAAATTGGTCCCAAAACACAACAATGAATACATGAATTACAGGCATAACATTTTATAGTTTAACAATACTTGGTCCTTTAGTATTTGTTCAACTTTACACCGGTGAACCTCTGTATGGAGTAGTGAGAGTGCCAAATTACAAAATTAATCTATAAAAGAATAAATAAATAAATGAATGAATAAATAAATTATATAAGAATCCATAAAAGAAAAGGCTAATAAAAGTAGAAATATAAAGACAAATAAAAAATAAGTAGAAAAGTGCTTAATAAATAAATAAGTAGATGAATAAATAAATAAATGAATAAATAAATAAATAATAAAGTAGCTATATAAAGTGACATTTATCAAAAAATAAACCCTTAAAAGAAAAGGCTAATAAAAGTATAAATACTAAAGGTAGGTTATCGTAAAGGTATATGTGATGTTTATTTTTCCTGATATAGTCTGTAGGCATCATCATTGTTCATCTTTTTTATTGGTGTTATAAAAGCTAACTAAAGATTGCAAAAATTGGCAATATTGTAGAATTTAAATCGATTCTGCAACTAAAAAACATGAAAAATCGAATCCGGAGAAAAGCGTGTCGTCCCAGCCCTAGCAGCAACCGCTGGCATTTGTAGTAAAAAATACAATAAAAATTGGGATTACAAATGTGATAATATACTTTCCTGTTATTGGGGACTATATTACACTTATCTGTTATAATTGTGAAACTGTTTTTTCCTCAGACTATATCCATACCATAAAACGTTATGATTGTTGCATCCCAAATTGTCCCACAGAAGAGATGGAGGCAGAGAGGCTGTAGGTGGAGCATATAAAATATATTTTTTCTGATATGATAGTTTGCTTGTTTGTTTGATTAGCTTTATATGATGTGAAATAACAGTTGTAAATGCCTTGGAGCACTTTTATGTCCCCACCAATGTCTAAATCGAACCTACGCCAATTCATGTCCAATTCTAACTCCTGTAATGTAATTTTTAAAGGCCTTGATCGTGTGCCATTTACTTAACTCGAGTAACAGGCTTTTTATACGTTAGCTGTAGCCACTGGATGAATTTGGGGTTAAAACCAAAGACTTTTACGTCACTAAAGAAATATAGCAAGAGGACATTATCAAACGCCTTTTCTGCATCTATCATAAGAAATGAATGAATAGTTTTTGTGTTCTAACAATGATCAGTTGTATTTAGAGTCCACGTAATATATCAGCTAATTATCTGTTAGAGACAAAGTCACACTGGTCTCTTTATATTATATTTGGCATTATATCTTTAAGCCTCTCAGCAGTGATTGATGATCATCATTTTAGTTTGTATTGAGAAGAGAAATTGGCCTATAAGATGAACATTTAGTTAAGTCTTTGCCATCTTTGTGGATCTCAACTGTTACTAATGAGTCACAGGTTGGTGCCCATGGACTGACATCTGAAGCATAACTGTAGGCTCTATGGAGAATTGGAATCAATGATGCAATAAACTGTTGGTAAAATTTAATTGTGAAACCGTTAACCCCTGGAGATTCACCCTTTCTGTTTTTTTTAATTGGTCTATCTGTATCATCTGTTGTTATCCACTATATAAGAGATGTGTTCTGTTGAGGGGAAACTTGACTGAGCTCAAGTTTTTCTAGATATTTGTCTATTTAGTACAAATCTAGTAGTAAAGTGCACCTGTAAGTTCTAGGTTGGTGCCCATGAACCCAAATCTTGTAGTTATAGTAAATCTCTTTACTATAATAGAGGGAGAACTTTCTGATGGAAATACACACTTTAAGATGAGTTTTATAGCATCAAAATTGGTTATCTATAAATGCTATTCCTTAGCTTCGTAATCGGGTCGGACAGGGCTGGACTGGCCTGGATACTCAACTTCAGGAACAAGCAAATTAAAACTAGAGCAAATTTATATTATTCAGACACGTCTTAGAGCACCGGGCTGTAAGTAGGGATATATAGACGGCTACAAAACTACGATAATAAGTCTTCCAAAAATTGTCATGTCTTTTGGTGCGTTCGAGTTGTAGTCAGAAGTAGGAATTTCCAGGGTCCGAGTAGGAACCTGCAACTGGAACGTCCCCCGAAGTCTGAATTTCCTACTGGGAACTCGGTGAAACCTCGCCACCCCCGAGTTGACAATGGAAGATGGATGCCCCCAGTGTGAACAGTTATTTAGCTCCTGTAATAATCCATTTATTTGCACTTCTGACTGGGGTGTGTCGCTCTAGATCAGCTGTATACATAGTATTGTTAGACTTATATTTACAGAAATGCTGCCATAGTGATAATCACATTCTTCATGTGATATTTGTGAACAACAACACAGGGCGTGCTAACAACAGCTAACAATAGCCTGGTAGTTAGGCATGTTTTTTTCTGACTTCAACTGGAACGCCGATAAGTCGGAGATGATGTCACTCCCAGTTCTGAGGTCACTGGAACGCAGCATTACCACAGTCGCCGCGCATGCTCATGGGTAGCAGAGTCTTTATGTCGCCGGAAATAGATTCTCCTCATTGCACCTTTAAGGAAAATAGCAGCACATAAATCTCACCCAATGAAAATACTGGACCTAAGCTTTGCTGTGATGCTTAAATGAGCAAGTAGCAATAGTACAAACACCTACATTATTTCCTAGTCAGTGAAATCTATGTTTGTTAACACACCTGGGACTTACAGATTCCACGACATAATTATAAGAGATTAACCCAGGTAGACAACAGTAAACAGAAATGAACTGTGTTGTGTTGTGCTCTCATTATGATCTTTCGTCCTTTTCTATGTCCTACATTTGTGTGTCTGTCTTTGCCATAGTGTTTGTGTGTTTACCTGCCTAGGGACTACGGATATAAATTAGCATTGATGCTATAATCCGGCATATTTACATCTATTGTTCTTTGAATAGATGTTCATTAATGTGCACTGTCCCTATTAAGTAAATAAATAAATAAATAAAATAAAAATAAAGGGCCAGCATTTCAAAATGCCAGTTTATGATCATTCGTAAAGGAAGAAAAAAATATTCCTGAACAACATCCAGACTAAGTTTTGACCATCTAGGGGAAAAACAGATGAAAAATGAAGTATAATTTGTTGTTTCTTTTTTAAAAATCTCTCCATTGGTCTTGTATTTTTAAACATTATTCTAGATAAGCAGATGGAGCCCCTCCACAGAGTTTTCCATATCCGTCACGTTTGCCGTAATTTCTGTCTTTTGGGAGAATTTTGTTTTCACTGATAGCAGTGCTATACAAAGCCAGAAAGTGTTGCACAGAAATGTACAAAATATCAGTAAAAGTTTCCAGACATCTGGAGAGTTTTGTGTGATGATAAAATATAATTATTAACATGATGTCAGAAAATTTGTACTAAAATTCTGATATTTTCTCTTTTTAAAAAATAAATAAAATAATAAAATAATTATTACTACCCAATAGGGTTGGGTTTAAAAATCAATTTAATCGATTAAACCCTTTAACTGGCTCATAATCGATTCATAAAATCCAAAGATCGATCTTTTAACTTGGTTAATTTTTCTTCATTGGACGTGCAGAGAAGCAGCCTGTGGTATCAACCCTGCTAGTCTGGTGTGATCTGCGTTTAGCGTTGCTTTCAGCTGAACAAAGTCTTGTGAGATGTTAATGCAAGTAATCAAACAAACACGGCAGAAGCAAACAGCACTATATGGGCACCACCGGAGAGTTAAGAGGCTGACGTATGGACATATTTCAGATTTTACAAGCACGAAGGAAAAGAGGAGTTGGACAGAAAACAAGTAATATGCAGAATACGCATTAATGTATACAATTAATATAAGATTTATGTAACTGCTTTGGGTTCATTTTTTAATGTAAAAACAATTTTAATAATGCACCAGGTCAAAAGTCACTTTTTAAGTTTACAGTATTATTTTAACTGAGATATCCCAGACTGAATAAATATCTTATTGTATCGTGAATCGAATCGATTTGAGACCTGGTAATATCGTAATATAGTATAATATAATATAGTTTTTTTCAAGTTTTGTAGATTTAGAAAGAAGTAGTTCTAATTATTTTAAGATCAGTTTGGGTTGTTGGTAGATTGTCGTCCTTCCTAAAGTTTCTGTTGAAGCTCTTTATTTAGAGCAAACTTATAGAGACCCAGAGCTGTGGCAGAAGGAGATTAGGGAGCAAAATTAATATTATTTTACTGTTACCAGTGCTGTTATTGATTCTGCTCATCGATCCGATTCTTTAACCCTTGTCTATTGCTGTGAATATTGTATGTTGAAAATGAAAAATACCTACACAGGTTTTCCAGGTCAACAACATCAAACACATGACACAGCTACTTCGGTTTCAGCATCTGTTTCTGTATCAGCCACATATATCCAGTGTCAAAGTGCTGTAGGAGCCCGTTGATGGATGTCGGTTGGAGTAAACTGGACTATTTTTTACAGGAAATGTCTAAACAGCTTGAAGGTAATTTGACATTCAATTTAGGGATGGGAATCGAAAACCAATTCTAGTTGGGAACCGTTAACAGCTCCATCAAAGAATCGATGTCGTTAATCTTTTTGCTAATCAATTCCTTCTACTGACAGGGTTCAGAAGCATCAGAATTTTGGCTTAATTTTAATTGCACCTACTGCACATCCTTAAGTGAGTGGAAACACCAGTAACTTGCAGAAGCAGTTATTTATGCTGTGACGTGTGTTTGACATTGTTGACACTGAAAACCAGGGGAAATCTGCAGAAATCGATAAGGGAATCGTTAAAGAATTGGATCGATTAGCAGGATCGTTAACAGCATTGGTATTGATAAAATCTTATCAATTCCCATCCCTAATTCAGTTGTTACTTTTGTCAACAAGGAAGTGACTCTGGGAACATATTAAGGTTGAAAAAATCCTTAGGGCTATTGCCTTTTTGTTTCTGTTTTTGTGCCACGTAATCGATTTGTTAATTTGAATATGTTTGCTGTCTTTCGGATTCACAGAAAGATGTTTTTAGTTTTGGGAAGCATAAAGTCAAATTGATTCTGTTTTTTTTAGACTTAAAGCAGTGATTAGTGGGGATTAACAATTTAAGTTTGAGATCTAGCCCATCTTCCCATTGACATGCAGCAGCGGTAGTAATTTTCGCGGCTAGTTGCGGTAGTGGTTAGCGTGCCTGGCTCTCCTTTCTCCTTACACACACAGCTGCTTATCTTACAATCTGCTGCTGCAGCATTCCAGCCTCCAGCTGTCCCAGGACACCCCACTCTCCCTTTGCACAAACACATATTATTCACTTACAAACTTGCATCTTCAGGGCCGTAAGTGCCCGATTCCCTCCTGCTTGCAAGAGCAACAGTGTTATATCACTGACTTAATCCCTTTGACTTCTTATGGGAGGGGGGAGCTTAAGTTTGCATGGGCTGTTCTGGAGGCTCCAAACAAGTCCAGGAATTTGTTAGTTCATGAAAGAACAGAAGGAGTGGACATATGGGGGGCCTGAAGCTGAATAGATGTTGAGGAACAGCTGAGATGAGTATGCATAGGGCCAAGAGGAGCCCCCTCTACCTCTGGTGGAGGGTCTGCAAGGGAGGAGGGCAGAGGCACCTAGCTTAGCCTAGCCTACAGTGTGGAGTACCCATTAACACTGTTTATTAGGGTTGTGTCATTAAAAGTAGGGGGGGAAACCCCTTGGGGGAGCGGGTGGAAGGAAAGCAGTGGGCTGTAGGGGGACAGAGGGGGGATAAGGGCCTCTCTGTGATCCCGAGGTGCGTCAGAGAAGGTATTCCTGTCTGCGTCAGGAGTTCCACTCAATTGGCAGCGTAAAGACGGGAACCGGCAGAGTAGAGTGAGGGGCGCAAACGACCCTTTCTTCCCTCCATGGGCGGCAGGGGTATTTTGGAAGGAGTTGCCATGGTTACCCCTCTGGCCAGGGATTTGTAACATGATAGCCGGCTGCCAAACCGCAATCTCAAAGTGGGAGAAATTGTGCTTGCGTTTGCGAGTGTTGCATGAAAGCCCTGTCTGTGTGTCTGTCAGGAAAAAGCCGTGTGAACTAAAAGAAACACACTGTTCCCTTTCAAGATGGACAATTGTGTAAGTGCATGTCTTGCTTTTTTTGTTTAATGGGTCGGATGGCTGAGGGAGGGATCATTGCCTTACCTTGCTCTCACAAAGGTTGAGCCATTTCCCTGTGGATTTCCTCACAATGACAAACACACACTCGTAGGCACACTCTACGTTACCTCTGTCTCCCACCCACACAGGGGCCTCCGGTTAGCCAGGGGGGCGTGGAGGCGGGGTGTTTTACAACCCTGCTCAGGGCTTTCCCTGAGCAGTGGGCTGCCTGGCTAGTGATTATAGCTACACATACCACACAGACACACGTAGTAACACACACTTACACACACAAATGACTCATTATAGGGGAATGTTTCCCTTGTTTTTCATGTCATAAACCGTTCCCATGGCAAAGACAGTTCCTCAAAGGGCCTGTTGACTTGACCGCTGGGGTCTCATCTAGATTAGAGTTCAGGCAGAGATGAACCTTTTGATGCTTTTGACATCATCCATCATTAATGAAAGGTTTTTCATAACCTAAAGATTGAGATACCTCTCTGACGGTACAGAAAATGTAATAAAAGAACATTTTCATTCTTTGAGGCCAGATTCTTATGGCCCTTTTCCATTAGCCCTACTCTACTCTACTCTACTCTACCCGGCTCTACTCTACTCGCCTTGCGCTGCTTTTCCATTAGCCCCAGTCGCCTGCCCAACGGGGTGCAGTGTCGCTGTAAACTAGTGGTGGGTGGATCGATCCAAAAATATCGATATATCGATCCAACGTTGGTATTGATATCAATTGATACTAGTGCAGCGGTATCGATACTTTAGTTCCTGTCCTATCTGTGCTGCCGCGGAGGCGACCCATCTGTTTCGTAAAACGTCCATTTCGTAAATGTCGCTGCTTTCGACTGCTGCTACTTTCACGAACACGGCCAAGCAGGCTCCTCCTACCCCCTCTTGTGCTTTAATGTCACGTGACCCAGGTAAAAAGCAAGAAGTGCTGCTGACAATATTCAAGAAAAAAGTGCACTGAAGGGCAGTAATTTTGCCTTATTTTTTTTCTTTTCTTGTTTTTTTTATTTTTTTTTTAATAGTTTTGTATTATGTTAATTAAGTATTTTACTAATAAACTATCCTGGTTGGATTACTATTAACTAATAGTTAATTAATTAAAAATCCAAATGAAAGAATGGAGCAGCATGAAAGGAGCACTGTAAGTATCGTATCGATATTGGTATCGGCAATACTGAGTGGTATCGGATCGCTATCGGATCAATACCAAACCTTAGGGTATCGCCCACCACTACTGTGAACAGCTGAGCGGCACTGCAGTGACATCATTTTGGGCGCGACACAACAAACTGTGGCTTTTTGGCTGTGTCCGAAATGGCATACTAACGTCCTACTCATACTAAGTGTGACGTCAAAATGAGTATGTAGTGCGTTCGCATTAGATAGTAAGAAAAGGTTAAGTGAGCAAGAAATACCCGGATGTATACTATATCGGAAAAAAATGTAAGTATGCAAGGTGAGCATACTAGTCACAGTCAAAACGCCCCATAATGCATTGCGCCATGCAATCGGCCACTAGCAAACTTCCCATTTTCAAAAGAAACACGTCTTTTAATTATCCCCTTTTAGTTCTTTAACGCTTTTGTAAATGGGCTCTTGTTTCGGAGCTGACCGGAAGTTTCTTCGATAGCATAATGGGGCGCGTAGCGGGATGTCCAAAATGCCAAAATGAAATTTGTATCCGTGCGTTTTATGGCTTAATTGACCACATTTTGGTATTCTACGTGGTGACTTTCTCGCCTAAAATGCTCTCTGAACTTTCAAATGTGTTGAATCAACAGAGATATTTGATAGCCTGGTGTGCTTCTGATTTTTGTCGTTGGAGGTTTGAAATGCATCATGGGAAACTTAGTAGTATACTACAGTGTGAACGGTTGGCATCCTTATCATACTTACAGTATGTAGTATACAGTATGAGTTTGTAGTATGTAGTACGTTAGTATGGCATTTCGGACACAGCCTTTGTCACAAAGCGAGTAAAAAAGGAAAGTAGAAGAAGGCTGTAGGTGGTAAGAAGAAATACCCCTTGAGAAGCACAGGAGAGTTTGGAAGCTATACAACAGAATGAAGCCGAGGACGAGAGCAATCCAGCTGCAAAGAAAAGACGTATGAGGGTAAGCTAATGGTAGCTACCGCTAGCATGCTAGGTCGTGGTGCTCATTACTCATCGATGACAACATTGTCTGACCAATCAGTAGCCAGCAGTCGGTGACGTCATCTTTTAGTATGGACTCAGCTCGCTTTAGAACCAGAGCGGAGTAGGTACTAAAACTAGCTTGTTTTAGGAGGTACCAGGCTAGTGGAAACACGCTGCTAATCGATTAGGGCCAAGGCGTGCTAGTGGAAAAGGGCCAACAGTTAACCTCCTCACCCAGCTGCATCTAAACACAGGAAAACACATCCACACACAGAGAGACACAAACATAAACACATACAAGCTCTCAGCATCTGCCAGAGTCCATTTCTTCAGACATAGAGGTCAGAGAGGAGGCATCATCTCCAGCTGGGGGACGGAGGTTAACCTGCATTTTATTGCTTTAAGGTCAGGCTCTTTCTCTCCTGTCACAGGTATGTGAAGTTAAATATAAAGTTAAGTATCTGAAATTACACAATTGTTATGTGTGTTTGTTGTGATGCTAATTGTGTGTCTTTTCATGCCTGACTGTACGTTGGAGTTTGTTACGCCATATACATTCACACTTGAATGATGTAATAACACAATTATGAATTAACAAAAGGGCAGCAGATCTTATGCTGTCTTGGAAACAAGATAAATACCTAAAGGTTTTCTTAAAGGGACTGTGAGGAGTTTCTAAGTAATTACAAAAAAGTCTCCCTTTTAGATATCTGCCTGATGGAAATACACACTTTAAGATGAGTTTTATAGCATCAAAATAGGTTATCTATAGATGCTATTCCTTAGCCTTCCGGTCGGGTCGGACAGGGCTGGACTGGCCTGGATACTCAACTTCAGGAACAAGACAATTAAAACTAGAGCAAACTTATATTATTCAGACACGTCTTAGAGCACCGGGCTGTAAGTAGTCATATATAGCCGACTACAAAACTACGATACTAAGTTTTCCAAAAATTGCTTGTTGTCACACATCAAAAACTACCGCTACGTAACTAGAAAGAGATACATTACCTCGTGGCTTTGCATCCTGTAAGTTGTTGAAAAAAGAAGTTGTAAAGCAATGCAGAGTTCTGAGGAAGGTCTGAGCTGCATTCATTAGCATCACAACAAACACACGCTTTGGCTTGGGTCACGTCTTGTGGTGCGTTCTAGTTGTAGTCAGAAATGGGAATTTTTGGGTTCTGAGTAGCAAACTGCAGCTGGAACGTCCCCCGAAGTCAGAATTTCCTACTGGGAACTCAGTGAAACCTCACCACCCTCGAGTTGACAATGGAAGATGGATGCCCCCAGTGTGAACAGTTATTTAGCTCCTGTAATAATCCATTTATTGTCACTTCTGACTGGGGTGTGTCGCTCTAGATCAGCTGTATACATAGTATTGTTAGACTTATATTTACAGAAATGCTGCCATAGTGATAATCACATTCTTCATGTGATATTTGTGAACAACAACACAGGGCGTGCTAACAACAACTAACAATAGCCTGGTAGATCGGCATGTTTTTTTCCGTCTTCAGTTGGAACGCCGATAAGTCGGAGATGATGTCACTCCCAGTTCCGAGGTTGCTGGAACGCAGCATTACGACAGTCGCCGCGCGTGCTCATGGGTAACAGAGTCTTTGTGTCGCCGGTAATAGATTCTCCTCACGGTCCCTTTAAGTCACAGCTTTGTTACAGTTGCACCTGAGACTTGTGCCACTTTCATCCTAAAATTAGCTGGTCAACACAGGTTTTTCAATGTGGGTTAACCTGCTAACAATCGGTAAGTGACTCGTTTTCCACTGCCAGCGAACCTGGTCTAATAAGCAGCAGATGAGCTGCATGGCTGTTTATTTTCCTCTGGTGCATCAAGCTGATGTCATCACGTTGATGACACGGTGGACACGGTTTTCTGTACTTTTACTTATGTCCCTCTTTAAAAATGTACAAACTGAACGCTGATGATACAAAGGCAGATGAAATTTGTTGCTGAGATGACAAATAGTCAAACAAGTTTCTGACAGAGGGGACGGGCATGATGTTATGCTGTGGGGACGTCAGGGTCAGTCGATTAAACCCTTTCAAACTGCCGGCAGGAGCTGATTGTTACCCGGTAGGGCTGAACAATTAATGCAAATTGGATTAAAACGCAATATGGCTTGTTGCAATATTCAAATCGCAGAAGGTTCAATATTTTTAGCCCAAAATGTGTTGAACATTTTGGTATTATGATGTAGTTTTTTGCAATTTCATGCCTATATTTTTACCTCTATTCATACACTTTCTTCCCACTTTTGGACCATTTTTACCTTTTTTTTTGAACCAGTATTTACAAATTTATGCCTATTTTTCCCCATTCATCTTTTTTTGGCCACTGTCAGAACCATTTTTAGAATTTTTACATGTTTTTTGAAATTTAATTTCAAATTTAATTCCCAGTTTTGCTGCCATAATCAATTTTCCTAAGCCACTTTGGGATTTTTTTTGCCAATTTTTCCTCTCTTTTTTTTTTTGCAATTTCATACCTATTTTGCTTCTGTTCTTCACTTCTTCACTTTTTCTCAAATCTTTTATCCTTAGATTAATTTAATGTCATATTGGTTTTACTATAAAAAGATCTACTGCTTATGATTGTTTAAGAATACATAAGATGAGGAACATTAAAACAATTGCAGAGTAGATCCCAATATTCGGGGAAAAAAATCGCAATTAGATTATTTTCTCAAATCGTTCAGCCCTATTAACGGGTTTAAATGGGTTTTTTGGTCAGTGTGAAAGTGGTAATACACTGCAAAAGCATTAATGAAACATTATAGCTACCTTTTTTTTTTTTTTAACTGTATGACCTGCATCTTAAACATCTGCTTATATTTTATCACGTCACTAAAGCCTTCTCTCACAGTAATTTTAATTATGAGTATTTCGAACTCGCTCCCATCTTCAGAGAAGTATTTTCCTCTTGATTTATCCCTCCTGTTTGCTGACAGCGTGTAACCTGCTGTTTTCTGTTTCACAGGCACCAACAAGAAGAGGAATCACCTAAACCAGAAGGTTAAGCAGCCTGACTATAAAGTAGCTTACGTCCAGCTGGTGAGGATATACAAACACCCTTATATACACACAACCTTCTACTCCAAGTCTTCTCCAGTTGCTGCGTTGTTTTAGTAGCATTAGCTCATTGACTCCTGTCCAGTGCACAGTGGGAGGGGGAGACCTTTCCAGGAACACACTCCTTCTCCTTTCGACACCCAGCCCTCCGTTGGCTTTTGTTTTTGTTTCTAATTGTCAAGCTTGCATTATTAAACACAACACCAAGGGGGGGAAGGGCATTTTCAGGGTCTTGGGCCTTTACCTTTTGTGTCAACAGCTATTTTTGAAGGGGGAAGCTGTCAGGTGAGGGAGGTGAGACGGCTAAGTTGAAGTCCACCCATAGAGCCCTGAGGGGGAGGTGGACTTTAGAGGTCAGCTCTCATATTCTCACACATAAAGGTGCAAGCAGAGTTGAAAAATAATCAGTACACAGGTGCAGTAAAGAGTCATTTTGAAGGTTATCCCCTCTTCTTATACTGAAGCCTGTCTTGTACTTGAGGGATGATTTTTTTATTTATTTTATTTTACCTTTATTTAACCAGGTTGGTCCCATTGAGATTAAAAATCTCTTTTTCATGGGAGACCTGGCCAAGACAGGCAGCAGCAAAAACACAAAGTTGCAGACAGATACAAAAGAGACAAAAACAATTTACAAGCACATCATTTTGGATTAAAAACGGAGACATCTATGAGCCATATCACAGCCTAGCTAAAAACATCAGCATCGGATAGAATCTGCTTCCATGTCTTTCATTTTCGATTTGAAAACATTTAGGGACATCAGCTCCTTGAGCTTTAATCATTCTGCAGAACATTCCAGTCTGACGGTGCAGAGTACCCAAAAGCCCTTTTCCCAATTTCAGTTCGTGTGTTTGGACAGAGAGCATGATAAGGTCCTGTGAATGCAAGGAATACTGTCCGGTAGTTCTTTGCATGATAAAAACACATAAATAGGGGGAAGCCGACCAAGAACTGCCTTATAAATGAAAGTGTACCAGTGTATTGCCCTACGGGTCACCAAAGTGGGCCATCCAACACGTGTGTCCAACTCACAGTTATGAGTCAGAGATTCAAAGTGGAAAATTAAAATACAGCTAAATGCAAATTAAAATCATGTACTTTTGTAAAAGTGTGTCTGATAGCAATGCTTATATTGTCAGCCTGTTGTTCTCCTCTAAGTTTCACATTCATATTTCTATGAAATAATATTGACAATAATATTGTTTATCAGCAATCATTTTTTTGACAATTATCGTCCAGCAAAATCTATCATGACTGGCCAAAATATAGAAGAGTACTCCACTATCTCTGCAATGCTATGTTATGTAAGTTTAGACACAGTACTTAGTCCTTAATCCGTTTTGGCGTTGACTCAAGTGACAAAGAGGAGTGAAGACAACAAAAATGGGATGTTGAGGAAAATATGTCATGTTGTGTCGCACAGCTTTGTTCTGTGTTGCTAACAGGTGGTTAGTACACTCACACGCTTCAATGTAATTGGCCTGATTTTGTCTATGATGCATTGTGTTCAGTTGGGACATGATGTCGGGTGAGTAATTGACTCTGAATTTTGGTCGTAAACTGAAATGTAGGGCTGAAACAATTCCTCAGATAATTTCGATTATTCGATTACAAAATATCCTCGGGGCAAATTGTGTGCCTCGCAGCCTCGTTTAATATATAATTATACATATAAAATATATATATGGACTACTATACAGTGCATGGTGTTTGACACGGACGGTCATTTCAGTGGCACAACGCGCCTGCTACCTCTGCTGCTGAGCGTCTTGTAAAATCATGAAGGAAGAGAAAAGAGAGGGACAGAAAGGAGAGAGTCCACAGAAGAAATGGCAGAGAGTGTCCCAAGTGTGTGGTCACTACAAGAAGGGACGAAAAGAAAACACAGTGCAGTGTGTCTGATGTCAAACAGAGTTAGCTTAGCACGTAGCTTAGCATGATAGCTCATCGTCACTGCTGCAGCACGTCAACAGTAAACATCCGGTCTGTGCGTCAGAGCGACACAACAGGATGACACTCATGATACATCAACAGAAGCAGCTAATGTGATCAATAACTGAGATATGGGCAAGTAAATAACCTACTTTGATTATGGCTCCTTGTAAAGGCTGGTTCAGAACGTAAATCTATGTGGAGGCTACTTGCCCAGAATCATGTGTATTTTGTTCACATACTTTTCACATCCAATAACTTTACATTTAATTTGATTGCAGAGTAGAAGAGGAAACACTGACAGTGAGTAGAGGAAGCAGGTGTAGGGAATGCTTTCATATGTTATAGAAATGTACATTAGCTAGTTAAATGATCTTAGTATCTAAGTATGAGTTTATTTGGTCCTAGAAATAAAGAGTAAAAATAAAAGTATAGATTTTGATTTTGAAAAAAAAATAGCAGTGAGTGCAATGTAACCCTTATCCGATTACTCGATTAATCGTCAAAATATTTGATAGAGTAATCGATTACAAAAAGAATCGATAGTTGCAGCCCTGGTGTGGTATACACATAAACATACACGTCTCTCCTGTGTGCTTCGCCCTGACTGCCCTCTTAAAGTCTTGCTGCCCACACGGCTGAAGAGTGAAGGTTTCCTTTGTTTTACTGCAGACTTGCTTCACAACACTAAAGGATTAAGTTATCATTTAGTGTCGCTCTTTTTTCTGGTTTTGTAACACTACAAATGGAATGTGAAATGTTCTGAGTACTTAGTGTGTGTCTGTGTGTGTTTTAAGGGACACTCCTTATGGTGGCGTGTCAGCCCAGACCCCCTCATTGCGTAATGGCCTTTGCCTTCACACCTGTGTTTGAGGTGAGATTTGGGTCAGGAAGGCCCGATCCCCACACATCTCGCCAATGTTTGAAGTCTGTAACTCTTTGAAATCAAACAAACCTCCCCCTAAAATGCAGAGAAAAAAAATCATTGTTTTAGTGCTTCTTTGATGCAGATGTCAAAAGCAAAGGGCCTTTGTTTTGGGCCTGCTGTTTTGATCTTACCCAGATAAATCAACAGCGATGTAGACGCTTGTTTACACCACGCCGCCCACCCGACTGGGAGCCATCAATCTTGAAACGGATGAATAATGACAATTGTCTAAACAAGACAATTTGAAAGAGGATACATGCTTGAAGCAGACATGAATCTTTTACAAGGGAGACTTCTTCTTTTGAGACATCAAGGAAGTGGCCTGTGACTTTGTGTCTGGAATTCCTGGTGGAGTCACCGGGGCTGCCGCTCCTCCTGCTGCTGCCGTCCCACCAGATGCACACCCGGTTGAAAGGTGTGAAGATGCCGAGCCGCACATACACGTGACATATGTGCATCATTCATGCGTGCAAAGCCCCAGAGGGCTGGTGTTCTTTAAGCGTCATTTTCTGGTTTTCTGAAGTCATGCTTACTTGACGGTGAACAATGAGCTAAATAATGAAATGCAGGCTTTTTTGTGCTCAAAATGGCTTGATATAAAACCAAATTTCCGGCCTATTTCTTTGGCTGGTTTTGGGAAAAACAGGGTCTCTGAACTCCCCTTTTTACCTCACTCTTTCTTGTGTATGCACGCACACTCGCAAACTCACACACAGCTCCAGAAAACCCTCCTTTCTTTTGCAGCGGTGGGTAGAAAACAAGATTGTTCCTAATTGACTCCACATGTGGGAGAGTGTTCTGTGGGTCGATGCTCACACCGCGGTCTCCCCATTCTACCCTCATCCTTTCCTCTCCCGCCCTCCCTCCCCTTGCTCCCTCCATCAGCTAATATTGCAGAAGTAATACGTTTGCACTCTTCCTCTTTTTCATTCCTTGCTCCTGGTTTGTGGTCGAGGGGAGGCCTCCCGTTAGCGGGGTTCCGTGACGGCCATTTTCCTCAGGCTCAGGGAAGGACCCCGCTTCTGAGGGGAAGAGATAGCGTCTTCATGTGCGTTAAATGTGCACTGTGTGTGGGAAAGTGTGTCCGATTGTGTGTGAGGGGTGCACACAGGGGAGGTGACTAAGGGGATGATGGAGTCAAGCCAGAGCAGGGAGGTCTAGAGACGGGGCAAAGTGATCAGAGGGAGGGGGTAAAGGCTGTGTGAATGTGTGTGGTTAAAGGACAAGGTGGTTGCATCAGTGTTGATTTGGCAAAATGGTGTAAAAAGAAAAAAAACACAAGTCTTTGGCTTTGCTGTCGTTATTGGCTTCATGTCTCCAGTCCATGTACATGTATGTGGACAGATCGCACCGTCTTAAGTGTGTAATGCTGTGAAGGTGTTGTTATAAATCTTATTTTGACTTCCACTGCGAGACTTCTGTTTTGCATTATGCAGAGTAGATGTAATAACATCGATGTTTGGGCCCCTTTCCTTTCTGTGTAACAACATTTTCCTGGACGACTTAAGAAAAGTACACTATTTATTCAAGCGGGTTACATCACAAGTGTTATGTAGTATTTTTGTAGCTAATCCTCTTTCAAAGTTGACTCAAACTAAAGTTTGCTATATTTTCTCACAGTTCAGCTAACATGTCAGCCTTGTGGTTTATTGTCATGGCATTGCTTCGACCTATCAGCAGTCTGAAGTAAGCAGTGCCGTCATTTCCAGTTGAACCTTGCCTTCGTTTGATACTTTGCTAAATTTGGTCTGGCGCTCTCTATAAAAGAGAGGGTTCACCACTTCTGAAAGTATATTTAGGTTTGAAAGTTCTCAGTCATTGTGCAGCAACATGATTGTCTGTCAGAAATCTATGAAAAAGTGCCCTCCGCCTGGCATGTAAATGAAAAGGCTGTGGTGAGTTTTGGTCAGAGGAGGAGTTATTTTCTCTCTTTAGAGTGGCAGCTAGTTTGCAAGAGAGCTTTGCTGGCTGGTGCCAGCTGCAGCACTTCAGAGGGTTGAGTGCTCAGAGTGCATGTTGAAAGCTCCCGGGGGGCGATGTTCTGAATATATGAATGGAATTCCTGACCAGTCTCTGCATTTCTGAATGATCCAGTTTAGTGCCACATTGTGCTGTAATGTCAAATGGATCCTGTAAAAGTAAAACTGAACTTCAACGAATTGACTGCAGCTTGTGAGAGTGATCTTCAGACAACATATCCTGTATTCATTTCCTTTTGCAATAAACCAAACGCAGGATTTTTTTTAGAATATTTAGAAAATTACAAATTTGAATGAATGAATGAATGTTTCATTTTGGTTACAATATACAGTGCACTTAGACTTAAAAAAAGAACATAGAAACAGAGCAAAGCATTTTCTCAAGAAAAAAACAATTAAAAAAAACAATTAACAAACTTTGTAACCAAAAAAGGAATAGACTCAAGCCAAGGCTTATTTTTGCCTGTCCTGTTCAATCCATGAAATTACCTAGAATATTCATATTACAAGGAAAGTCAAAACATAAGTTTTACTCTGAATTATTCCTCCTAATGATTATACACTAGGGGTGGAACGGTACACAGAAATGACGGTTTTTGTGGGTCACGGTTCAGTACATTTTCGGTACAGTTTGGGAACAATGCAAAACCATTTGTTTGTTTAGCACGTTTATTAAGCCAAAAATTTGTCATTATACAATCTTAAAAACAAAATAAATTCAATGTGGTGCTTGGTAATTCTAAGAAGTTAAATAAAATAAACAACAAATGTATGAAATTTAAAATAATGAGTTTCTTTTTAAATTCCTGTCTTAAATGTGGACGACTGGGTACTTTATACCGGGGCTCAATCACCTTTAGCATGAGTTTAAAACCAGCATTTTCCACAGCTGAATATGATCTTGGATCTGATGCTATAAAAACGCAGATGGATGCTGTTATCACTTTGGCCTGATCTGAACTGTCTGGGAGAGGCTGCTTGAATGCAGACAGCAGTTGAATTTGCACTACAGTGTTTTTTTTCCTTACCGTGGAAATCTTTACACTTGAGTGGTGCCGTTTCAGGTGAGTTAGCATGTTTGACGTGCTGTCGGAAAATACCTGACCTCAGTTGAACAGTATTGGCACACCGCCGTCGTTTTATCCACCTGTCTTTGTACGTTGCAATATTTCACAATGAAGCCAAAGTGTTCCCAAACAGGAGATTTCAGTGACGGGGAGGGTCTCCAAGCTCCGATTGGTCGCTAGCAATAGCCATGATGCACCCCAGACACAAGCTCCTGTGGTTACGGAAGCTCTTTGATATTCGTCTTCTGATTGGCTCGCCGTGAGACGTCACGTCCACATGATATGTACATGATCGCAAAAGCACGAATCACAGACCACTGTCCTCATGAATATTAAAAAGCCTTCCCTAACCACGCCAATCATAGATGAGTACCTCCGTGAATATTAAAGAGCCATGTGCAGTGGCTAACGTAAACTTACTGTACTCGTTCAGTACAGCACTGTACCGAACCGAACGTCCATTTCGAGCGGTTCCGTACGGATACATGTACCGTTACACCCCTATTACACACTTAAGTCACTTTAAAGAGACTGTGAGGAGTTTCTAAGTAATTACAAAAAAGTCTCACTTTTAGATATCTGCCTGATGGAAATACACACTTTAAGATGAGTTTATAGCATCAAAATAGGTTATCTATAAATGTTATTCCTTAGCTTCACGGTCGGGTCGGACAGGGCTGGACTGGCCTGGATACTCAACTTCAGGAACAAGACAATTAAAACTAGAGCAAATGTATTTTATTCAGACACGTCTTAGAGCACCCTAACCCTAGTAGCCATATATAGCCGGCTACAAAACTACAACACTAAGTTTTCCAAAAATTGCTTGTTGTAATTGCTTGTACGTAACAAGAAAGAGATACATTACCTTGAGATACATTACCTCGCTTTGGCTTGGGTCACGTCTTTACGACAGTCGCCGCGTGTGCTCATGGGTAGCAGAGTCTTTATGTCGCTGGAAATACATTCTCCTCATGGCACCTTTAAATTATAATCCCTTATTATTTTACCTTCTAGTGTTTTTTGAAACACAACAGAGAAAATCACAACTTCAACTCATCATCAAGTCTATTCCATAATTTAACCCCCAAAAGTGAAACACATCTGTATTTGACATTGTTCTGGACATTGCTTTTTTTTAAAGATGCTCAACCCCCTTAAATTTCATTTCTTTTCTCTTCATTAGAAACTTTTTGAATACTGGAGGGAAGACTTTTGATAATTATTAAATTACCCAGCCTTATCCTTAAAATTGAACTTGAAAAAGTTGGCTAGCTGATTAATAAATGTCCTTTATTATCTACCCAGAAGGCTGTTATGGTATTAGTGTAAAGAAAGGAATCTCAGACATTTTCCCAAGTTGTTTTCAGAAAAGGTCAGAAGGGAGGAGCAGCAGTTTGTTTTCTTTGTGTGTTGGGCACAGCATGGCACGTCCAGGCACCTGTGGGATGTTTGCAACAATATACGTAAGAATCCATACCAGTCAAGTGTTGTTTGACAGTGTGTAGACACCTGATAGTATCACATAGAGATTAGAGGTTCATGTGTGTACCAACATTAATCAGTCTGTTAGCATCATCTTAGCTCTGTCCTTTGTGGGCTGTGGTTGCACAAATCCCACACAAGCCCTGTTCAGCTGAGTTTACCCATAGACAAAAGCTGCTTCAAAAAGGGTTCAGGTTAGTCTGTACAAGGGCCAAAGTAGTGAGAGGAGGTGATCATTGAAAACTTTGTGTCTGACGGGACATCATATTCCCAGATCGTCCAAGGTGGTGTATAGATTACAACCTTCATTGGGCATGAAGTTCTGTTTACACATGTATTTGTTTTATCATTATTTCCACAGTAGTTGCAATCCATCTATCACTTTACTTGTTTCATAAAATAGACATAAAATGCGCAGCAGTCTTTATCTTGTAGTCACATTATGCATTTTTAAACCTTCAAGTGCTTGCTTAAAGGTGCTATGAGGAGAATCTATTTCCGGCGACAGCTGCTGTTAGCACGCCCTGCGTTGTTGTTCACAAATATCACATGAAGAACGTGATTATCACTATGGCAGCATTTTTTTAAATATAAGTCTAACAATACTATGTATACAGCTGATCTAGAGCCACACACCCCAGTCAGAAGTGCAAATAAATGGATTATTACAGGAGCTAAATAACTGTTCACACTGGGGGCATCCATCTTCCATTGTCAACTCGGGGGTGGCGAGGTTTCACCGAGTTCCCAGTTTCCTACTCGGAACCCCAAAATTCCTACTTCTGACTACAACTGGAACGCACCAAAAGACGTGACCCAAGCCAAAGCGTGTGTTTGTTGTGATGCTAATGAATGCAGCTCGGACCTTCCTCAGAACTCTGCATTGCTTTACAACTTCTTTTTTCAACAACTTACAGGATGCAAAGCCACGAGGTAATGTATCTCTTTCTAGTTACGTAGCGGTAGTTTTTGATGTGTGACAACAAGCAATTTTAGGAAAACTTAGTATTGTAGTTTGTAGCCGGCTATATATGGCTACTTACAGCCCGGTGCTCTAAGACGTGTCTGAATAATATAAATTTGCTCTAGTTTTAATTGTCTTGTTCCTGAAGTTGAGTATCCAGGCCAGTCCAGCCCTGTCTGACCCGACTGAGAAGCTAAGGAATAGCATTTATAGATAACCTATTTTGATGCTATAAAACTCATCTTAAAGTGTGTATTTTGATCAGGCATATATCTAAAAGTGAGACTTTTTTGTAATTACTTAGAAACTCCTTACATCCTGTAAGTTGTTGAAAAAAGAAGTTGTAAAGCAATGCAGAGTTCTGAGGAAGGTCCGAGCTGCATTCATTAGCATCACAACAAACACACGCTTTGGCTTGGGTAACGTCTTTTGGTGCGTTCCAGTTGTAGTCAGAAGTAGGAATTTCCGTAAATTGAGTAGGACACTGCAACTGGAACGTCCCCTGAAGTCTGAATTTCATACTGGGAACTCGGTGAAACCTCGCCACCCCCGAGTTGACAATGGAAGATGGATGCCCCCAGTGTGAACAGTTATTTAGCTCCTGTAATAATCCATTTATTTGCACTTCTGACTGGGGTGTGTCGCTCTAGATCAGCTGTATACATAGTATTGTTAGACTTATATTTACAAAAATGCTGCCATAGTGATAATCACATTCTTCATATAACAACGCAGGGCGTGCTAACAACAGCTAACAATAGCCTGGTAGATCGGCATGTTTTTTTCCGACTTCAACTGGAACGCTGATAAGTTGGAGATGATGTCACTCCTAGTTCCAGCGCATGCTCATGGGTAGCAGGGTCTTTAAATAGATTCTCCTCATAGCACCTTTAAAGCAGCACTACGCTGTCTAACAGTAGGCTTAATAAAAAAAAAAAAACAGTTGTGCCAGTTTGACCGTTTGGTGCCCTGAGCCATGTACTGACACAAAGACCACAGAACAAAACAAGATGCGGGGCTGAACCAACAGCTGTAGAAAAAGGAGTAGCTACATTCAAATTGCTCATTTCCCGTGTTTCTCTCTGAAGCTTTCTCCGCCCCTGCTCGGTCCACGGGGAGGGCACCGGTTAAACTGAGAGGGAGAGACAAACAAACGGAGGGAGAGAGACGGATTGGCAAACCAGCAGCAGTGGTGACACAGCTGAAATGAGTGGGAGAGAGAGAGAGAAACAGTCCTACTGAGGGTGATTATGAGTCTGACTCCCCCCTCTGTTTGACTGACACTAGATGGCAACGTTTTGCTGTACAGCTCTCCTCACTTCATCTCCTATCTGTTATTGACTCCTTGTTGCCTAACAATAGACCCTCCAGGGCTCACTGACTGTGTATATCAGCCTTGGCAGAGGGGTACAGAGTGGGGGGGCTGCAAACCCCAGTGACCCCCCCCCACTCACACTAGCCGGTTCCTGCCCCGAGCAAAGCCCCTGCTCTTTGGACCAAGAGGTGCTGAATCAGCCGGAGGGGCCAAGGGGGAAATCTTGCTTATCTGTATGGAATTTTATTATTTTCAACTATTTGGATCACTATGGCTCCTACTCTCCTTCCCTCCCTCTTCCTCCTTTCCACCTTGTCACGCAAACAGAGCCTTTCCTCACACAGCCCTGTCTGTCTGCTGCGCCACTTCCTTCCCTTCCCTTTGCTGCCTCACCCCTCGCTTATCATGCCAATTAACATTTTCAACTTCTGCAACTTTTCCTACAGTACTCTCTTTTGATGTGTGTTCTCATGTTTCTGTCACACAGGGCTGTGCAGATGACAATATGACAAAGCAGAATCATCCATCTATTATTTGTATACATGATAGTGCTTTTCATAGACGCACTAGATTGCCCAGTATACAGGCCGCTCTTACAGTTTCTGCTTTCAGAGATTACAGTTTAAAATACAAGTCTGGCAAAACTTGAAGAACAAGGTCTTATATAACTGATAGGGGTGTAACGAAATACTCACGATACAAAATAAAGTAGGGATGTACCAAAATGAAAATTTGTGGCTAAAGTCGAATACAATATAAACCCTTGGCCGAATACCAAATATCCAATACGGAGGCAAAGTAGTTCACAGTATTTTTTAATAGTGCATAAATAGCTTAGAATACATTTTTAGACATGTTTTTAAAAGAAAGTAATTGTTTATTGAATATTATGACATTTTTTAACATTCCAGTAGCCTTTGCTTTCCAAAAAAAGCCCAACAAAGTTTTTCATTCATATTAGACCTTCAAACAAAACAAAACATGCATTAAAATATACTAAAGTGCATTGAAGTGGATAAACCCACAACAAATAAATAATTGTCCTTTTGACACAAGACCGCTTTATATTTGATATTCGAATAACCGATCGAATATGGGAATAAATATCTGTAACCAAATTGTAAATAAATATTCAAACGTAAAATATTGAGTGTGGCAGCACATCAGGTCTGGAGCAGTGGACCGTTCCGTCCAACAGAGGGCGCTGTGAGCGCAGCTTGACCCTCAGACACATCCGCTGCTCTCTTGACCTCAGTAAGCAAAGAGTTTCCACTCCGAGCGGACATTAACAGCTCCGAATGTTCTGAGGAGAGATGTGTGGAAGTAGTTTTGGTTCTACACCGTTGATGGCAAACTTAAAATCAAAGACCAGGCTGTGTGTTCTGTGAAATGCAGTTTAGTAACTCGTCCTCCACTTATTTGCGAAACATCTGATGCTTGAGCGTTTTTTTTTGGCTCAGACAGCTCGGTGGTGAACACACCAAACTACACTAATTTAGCATACTCTGTGGTTGCCTAGGGAACATAAAAATGGCAATTGTGGACACAGGCCCTTGTTTAGTCAGTCTTCGTAATTGAAAAAGGAGTAAGGGATTGAATATAAATGACTAAAACAACAATATTTTTTTGTGACATCTAATGATGTTTTTCTAGGTATATCCTAGAGCTGGGCAAAAAATTGATTAATTCGAATTATTTTCTGCAGAAGATTTAAAAAATAAAAAAACAAGACTTTATTTTTTGCCCTAGTCCAATTGTAAGTAGTTGCAATTTTGAAAAAAATCCAATTTTCATGATGGTCGGCCTTGTGAGGTTTGCACAAGCACTTTTATAGGCTTGTATTTGTTATTTAAGTACATTAAATATCAATCAGAGAGTTTCATGCTAATACTGTAAAAATACCTCAGCCTTTTCGTGTTTATGCCTGTAAGGCCCAAGATCATAGATTACTGCAAGAAAATTCTAATTTTTTGGAGATTAAATTTTTACTTCACTTTCTGCTAAAATCCTACAAAAATCAAAATGTCCATAAAATTCAACATATAGATTTTTCATATCTCATTTGATACATTAGGTGTTTTTGGCAACTGATAATCCATTTGAGGACATTTTTATCATTTATCTGATTGTATTCAGATGGTCTTTTTGTAATTTGTTGATCATATTGAGTAGATAGAGGTATTATAAAAGTATGTATCAAATATGATACAATCGGCTTTAAAGGGTTAAAGGGCAACTTCGGTATTTTTCAACCTGGGTCCTATTGCCCCAAGTGTATGTGTGTATACGATTGACGGGTACAACTCGTTTTAAAATTGGCTCAGTATCAAGGGAGCGGATGCAGCCGGCAGCCGCGAAGCTAGATAGGGGGGCAACTGCATCCCGTATAAGTTTGAGCATTAAAAAGTGTTTATTTCGCCACAGACCGGTTGCGATCGCCGGTGCTAGCTCTCTAATTAGCATTGTAAGCATTGCGTTTTCCTTCACGTCCTCTGACCTGTGTGACGTCATCTGTGAGCTTGTTGCTGGAAGAAAACAGAGGAGCCATGCAGCGTGCCGCTCAGAGTGGAGCTGCTTATCCCGGAGGACAGTTGGAAGTTTTACTGCGTCAGTATCATGGCTGAATATTTACCAGATTTCGAGAGTGAAGACGAGCCTTTTCATTACGACGGCCACCCGTATTTATTTGAGCCAGAGTATACGGACGAGGAGCTGCTACAAACTCAAGAGCTAACGAGGATAGCAACAGAGGGCTAGCAGACGAGGGTGAAGCAGCGGCTGCACGAACGCTCTAGATTTGTCTCTGACACACACATTTACTGTTGCCCTAAATCCTCTTCACTTTTTCCTCTCGTCCAGCCAGTACAGAGTTGTGGACTACCGTGTTACAATGCTAATTAGAGAGCTAGCACCGGCGATCGCAACCGGTCTGTGGCGAATTATAAACACTTACACAACACATACAATACTTATACGTATTGTATGCATAAAGACATATTAGTTATACTTACTTTATGGATAGTTGACCATTTGGTCCCTGTGGTTTTTGTCGCCTCCTCCAATTTATTTTGGGTACATGAAAAAAGGTGTCCAGCACTGCCCTGTTGATCAGAGGGGGGAGATCCTCTAATGTAGTTACACAGCGTCGGGTACTTCCTGTATCATCCCACGACACATCGAGACCACGAATATTGGGCAACAGGTCCCACTCGTTGCAACACAGACATTCTTCCTCTGTGGGCATAGAGTCACAGCAACCACAGGAGCACCACCAGTCCTCAGAAATTCGCGTTCGTGCAGCCGCTGCTTCACCCTCGTCTGCTAGCCCTCTGTTGCTATCCTCGTTAGCTCTTGAGTTTGTAGCAGCTCCTCGTCCGTATACTCTGGCTCAAATAGATACGGGTGGCCGTCGTAATGAAAAGGCTCGTCTTCACTCTCGAAATCTGGTAAATATTCAGCCATGATACCGATGCAGTAAAACTTCCAACTGTCCTCCGGGATAAGCAGCTCCACTCTGAGCGGCACGCTGCATGGCTCCTCTGTTTTCTTCCAGCAACAAGCTCACAGATGACGTCACACAGGTCAGAGGACGTGAAGGAAAACGCAATGCTTACAATGCTAATTAGAGAGCTAGCACCGGCGATCGCAACCGGTCTGTGGCGAAATAAACACTTTTAATGCTCAAACTTATACGGGATGCAGTTGCCCCTATCTAACGGCTGCCGGCTGCATCCGCTCCCTTGATACTGAGCCAATTTTAAAACGAGTTGTACCCGTCAATCGTATACACACATACACTTGGGGCAATAGGACCCAGGTTGAAAAATACTGAAGTTGCCCTTTAAGTAGACAAACCTGCCTACATTTATATAATCAACCGTTTATGACCCAGACTTTGACTTTAAGAGGGAAACATTTAGACAACATAAAGGCAAAACTTGATTTGTTTCATTTTTATGTCACTGGGAGCTTTTTTTTCTTTTAGGGAGGGAAAAATCGATTAAAATCGTAAATCGAGTGTTGTGGAAAAAAAACGGGGATTTTATTTCTAGGCCATATTGCCCAGCCCTAATATATCCAATAGCCTTTCAAGAAGGTTTCCTGGAAATATATGGTCTGAAATAACAATGAGCTATTTTTTAGTCCTCTCTCTTCTTATTTTTCACAGTAAAATTTTAAGAAGAGCAAAAATGACATAGCCATGGTACTTCATAAATTTCCATTGATTGTTTTGAGGTTTACAGATTAACAAGTTTGTCTGAAAATCAAATAAAAAAGTCTTCTACTGGCTGGACTAATATCTTTCCAGAGGAAGCCTTCTTATTTTGTTTAACATAAAAATCTACAGACATTTTAAACCTCAGTTTAGAATGAGGAAACTTTAAATTCTAGTCAAGCAGACTTATTTTGAGTTGAACGTGTCCATCAGGACTTCAGAGGGATTATTCATCAGATGGAAAGGGCAGATTTACCCATTAGCGTTTATATATTAACATGTCCTGTGTATCCACACGTGTACATACACTGATGTTAAACTAATAAAAAGAGAAGCTTTTACTGACGATCAAGCTCTGCTGAAAGGCTCGCCATCACCCTATGTGCATCCTGATTTGGAAAAATTCACTCTTAAGTAAAATCCTGTGTATGTGTGTATGTGTAGGTTTCATAAGAGCTCAGGAGAGAGAGCATGAATTATAGAAAACATCAGGTTTGGACTCTCACACGCAAACCTTTTTTTGAACGGCTTCAGTCGGAGCTCGCAGTCATTCTCTCCTTCATATATCTGATAGTTTATGCCCATTAAATTCTGCTTTTAAAATTGTCCTGGAAAATTATTTGTCTTCCTTCTAGTTTGAAACATAGGAAATGAAGTAGAAATGTACTTGGTAACTAATGTACACCTAGCCAGAAAATATGAGTAGGTAAAATAATGCAAGTTAAGGCATAAAATATAAAAACTCAAAACAGTGGGGACTAAAAGAAATAATAAATAATTTCCAAAATAAATTAGGCTAAATTAACAAAATCTATTCATAACAAAGCAGAGTAAATATAGATTAAAAATACGTATAACCATAAATTTGTAATAGTAAGACACATAAAAGCCAGACTAAACAGATAGCTGACAGACAATGTTCGTGCTGCAGAGTTAGAAACAAAGAAATTCTAAGATCAATATGATCAATAACTAGAGATATTGTTCATCAACCTCTAATCTTGTTTTTTTAGAAGGCTAACTAGAATTGAAAACTGCCAACGGCAACAATGTAACTTCAGTTTGTTATGTGACACTGGAAAATGTCCTGGAAAAAGTCCTGGAAAATGATTTCTAGAAAAGAGTGGGAACCATGATAACATGATGTGCTGCAGATAAGATGTGGGCAATACTGGGTGATCTGAAGACACATGGATATACTTGAAAACGGGATGTAGAGCTGGAAAAAAAACTGTATGCAGATAAAGTATATATTGATTTGAACTGACCAAAAAACCCCAAAAAACTAAACAAACATGCTGGGCTTGATGGTTACTTGAAATATAATTAAAGGTAAGAGCAATGCTCTGCTTTTGCTTTAACAATCTATTTAAAATGTTCCCTCAGTATATTTTATTTTTTATTTTCAACTTCATTTCAATGTATTATTTTTGTTATTTTTTAAAATTCGTAATTTTAATTAATTGTATTTTATGATATATTTGATTTTACACTTTTTTGATTTGATTTGAAGTATAGAATTAATTTACTTGTCCTTATTTAATTAAAACACATTTTATAGATCGTGCAAATTCACCTGTTGATAAAAAAGCAAAAAATGTATAAATAAAAAATGTATTCCATTTAGGTTGGCAGCTTTTGCCAGTTCCAAAAATGTTACTAAACCGCTGAAAATATTTTTGCAATTTACAATATAGAGTGCTCTTTTTCTCACATAGGACATATTTGTGAATCTTGACCATTTAAAATAAACAAACTGCCTTTTTTGGTCTTCTAATAATCTTATTGTTGCTGCCTTTTCATCAAACCAGTTTGAATTAGTGTAGAATTTAACAACAAGAACTAACCAGAATCATATCAGATGTTATAATTATGATATTTGGTTAACTATTTGTTGTATGTTTACAGAAGAAAATAAATATTTGGGATGAGAGAATTTGCTTTTTTCACAATTCTTTTGTGCAAGGTCAAGTTATTATAAGACTCTGAAGTCTTGCCTTTTTCAAAGAATTAAGATTTGATAGTATTAATTATTCCTAATTTGCTGTAATTTTGAATCAGAACACTTATTAAAGAGAGACTATCATGGTTCAGTCAGTCTCTGCCTTTTCATCCTTTTTTTATCTTCCTATCAAACATTAAAACACTCATTCAGGAGATGTGCTCTCTCTGTGATTATCAGACAAACTCTTGTTGTTTTTGTTACCTTGAAAAAAAATTAATCAGTGCGATGCAAAAGAGTTGAGCCAAAACAAAATTCCTTGTTTTAATCAAATTGCAGTTATGGAAGATTCATGGTCAGTCCAAATCATCCATGAATCAATTTTTTAACACTTTTTTTCTTTATAGAGTGTATCTAAATTGTTGTAAAAATAAACTGATGAAGACAAACAGAGTCATGATTGTGATATCTTGACCACTTTTAATGTTTTTCTTGTCAATCATACTAGCCCAGGGTTGGGCAAGTGGCGGCTCTCCACATCACTAAATGTGGCCCGCCATTCATTCCCAACCAGCAGTTGTAAATATGAAAAACACTCAAGATATCCAGTAGAAATAATTCTATATAATCTAGACTGATATTTTTATTGGTTTATGTAAGTTATGACCTTATTTGCTGCAATAGTGTCTCTAAATCTCTTTTTTTTGAAACCTTTGAACATTATATCAAGTATTACTTAATACTATTTGTTAAAAAATGGCAGCAGCAAAATCTTTGAGCTTTAAAATTTGAATAACACTCATCGTTTTATTGATTTGAAATGGCTTAATTGGCTTTAATTCCATATATATATGAGCTAAATTTGCTTGAATTTTATGTCAAGTTTGTTTGATTATGCATAATAACTTGTATTTATGTTGTAATATATGAATATTGGTATGTTAACTTTATGACAACTTTATATTCTCATATGTTGTTTATCCAACATTCTTTTTCCTCATCGAGAGTTTTTGAAACCTGTACTAGCCAAACTGTTTAGTCTGCTTCTGCCAAATTGATTTCAATCATAATTCTATTTTTAATTGCAGTAGTGACTCCTAAAATTTGAATTGAATCAAATTGTTACCTATTGAAAGTTGACCAACTAGATTGGTGAAATAAAACACCCAAATATGGTGTTGATGCATGCCAGTGGACGCTGCCATACTGTACATGCCATCTTAACCAAACTTAGCTGAGCTTACTCGCAGGCATGGGGCTGTGATAAAGTGGGACCTGAGCCTGTGTGGCAGGAGCTCTAACAGAGTCTCAGACAGGCTGGGAATACAGGTGGATAAGAGGCACTCGGTATATGAAAACTAAAACCATTTTTTTAATTCAAATTTTTATTCATTTTTAACATGTTGAACATTTTTTCCCCCCTTTATTTTTTTCCCAAATGTGCAACGCAACTGTGATGCATAATTCATGCAAAAAAATCCAGAGAAATTCCTTGTTTAAACAACAAATCAAGAAAAATACCATAATATTATATTAAGACACTATAACAAAACAAGAAAACCCATAGATATTAAGATGAATAATAGCGATCATAGTAAGAAAAAATAAGTAAATAGGACTATGTTAACATAAATACTTATACAGTATAGATAAACCTTAGCAATTGATATACTTTTTATATAGTAAAGTAAAATAATACGTATGATACATATATAGATACAATTAATACCCACAAACTTAGTAAGATAGATATAAATGCCATTAATACATAGTCCAAAATAAAGTAAAGTTGAATAGCATAGTTACATAAATCAATTAAAAAGAAAAGAAATAATAATAAAAAGAAAATAATAATTAAAAAAATAAAAATAAAAATAAAAAATAAACAAGTGCTCCCCCTTTTGGTTGTTGACTGATTTCCTTTACCAGTGTTAGTTATTTACATTCACAGTATGCATGGTTAGAGTTACTGTTTTTTTCCACTTCTTTTTGTGAGTTCAATAGAGGTATTAATACTGCTAGTGTTAGTGTTATTATCATTAGTTTACGTTGTTTGCCTTATACGTTAACTTCTCCATTTCTTTTATTTGTTCCATCAGTTCTCTCCATTTAACTGACCCTGGACTAACTTTCCGCAGCCAGTTCTTAGTAATGAGTTTTAATGCGACAGCTCTCATTATTCTAATGAGGTATTTATCATCTGAATTCATTGTTCCACCATGGAACTTGCCTAACAGAATAAATTCATGGTCAATTGCTAAGTCATGTTTTAGGACTTCTCTAATTTTGTTACAAACAAGTGTCCAATATGTAGTCAGTACGGGGTGAAACCAAAAAATGTGGCTATAATTTGCGTTGTGTTCTCCACATTCTCTCCAGCAGGATGAAGTCACTGAATGCTGAAACTTTACTTGTTGAATAGGAGTCATAAAATATCTCATGGTTATGTTGAACATTTTTAGCAACTTTAAACTTTAAAAAAATGCAGCATTTTGGTATATTACACAAGACATAAAAGGGTGTTATCCATTCACATATAAACAGAGCACAGGACATGTATGATTATTCCATCATCTACTGAAGTTTCAGTTCTACATGTTGCCAAAAATGTCCCCATATCTCAGTTGTCTTACCCCCAATGTCCAGCCTGCCAAGCATGTGTTCATAAGATGAGATCCTGACCGTTTCATCAGTACATTCCCTTGCGGTGGGGCATCTTGCTGTTTTCCAGTTTTGCAGGATCAGTCTTGCAGCTGTGTTAAACCCAATTTTTAAGACACAGAACTTATCATTCAATACCAGAGGCACTGATTTCCTGTCCCCAAGGAGACAGAGCTTTGGATGAATGGGCAATGTAAGATCCAGTCAGCCTCCTAGGATCTCCAAAACCTTAATCCATAATGGGTGCACCAAGGTACACTCCCAAATCATATGTAGGTATGTACCCAGTTCTTTTTTGCACTTCGAGCATCTATTGTCATCAGCAATTCGGCGTCCAATGATATCTATGCATTATTTTATATTGAATAAGTTTCCCTCTTCTCTAATGTTTTTTCCAGCATTTGAAATGGCATCTAACTAAAACCAGTTTTAAATATTAGCGACTGGGGAAGAAACTCAAGCAGTCATTGAAATCACATATGAATACACCCACATTAAGAAAAAATATGGGCTTGTTAACAACTTGGGACGAGAGCAATCTTTTGATCTGCCACAATTAGGGCTGGGTTAAAAAAAACAATTTAATCGATTTTAATCGATTTTCCTTAAAATGGTTCATAATCGATCCATAAAATCCAAAGATCGATCTTTTAACGTGGGTAGTTTTTTTTCTTCATTGGACTGTCCGAGAAGCAGCCTGTGGTATCAACTCTGCTAGTCTCGCGTTTAGCGCTGCTTTCCACTGAACAAGATCTCTGAGATGTTACTGCAAGCAGTCAAAAAGAATAAACATGGCGGAAGTGAGAAGCACTATCAGGGCACCACCGGAGAGTTTAATGATTAACATCTGGGCATATTTCAGATTTAACAAGCATGAAAGAAAAGACGACTCATACAAAAAACAAGTAACATGCAGAATATGCATTAATGCATATCATTAATATGTGATTAATGTAACTGCTTTGGGTTCAGTTCTTAATGTAGAAACAGTTTTAATAATGTACCAGGTCAAAAAGTCATTTACAGCATTATTTTTACTGAGATAACCCAGACTGAACAAATATGGAATCGATTTGAGACCTCTTAATATCGAATCAAATCAATCCAGAAAATCTGAATCGATACCCAGCCCTAGCCACAATAATCTAATGAATTCCAATAAACATACCTTAAGTTGAGACTTTTTCAGCAATTTTTAAAGTGAGATTAAAAATAGATTAACTAATTAAAGATTAACTAATAAAAAGATTATTAATAATAAAAGATTAATTAATTACAGGTCATAATTAATCTCTGTTTTTTCAATCTCCTGTCAGCACTAAGTGTATGAGATTATAAAATTGTCCTATTATAGTTCCTGTAATTTTAATTACCTCCACCAAGGAGGTTATGTTTTCAGGAGAGTTTGGTTTGTCCGTCCGTCTGTGAACAAAATAACTCAAAAAGTTATGGATGGATTTGGATGAAATATTCAGGAAATGTTCAGCATGGGAAAAGGAAGAACTGATTCAATTTTGGTGTTGATCCGGATCAGCGTCTGGCCACCATGACGAAAAATGTGATTTCTGTGAATAACTGCTTAACTAAAATAGATATCTTTATGAATCCAGTTGTTAATGGTATGTTTTCATGGTCAAGGAATCTAAACATTTAGATGAAATAAAGGTAGGACTAATATTTATGGTAAAAATCACAATATGGGTGAGGACTGTGGTGCTGGCTGAGGTCTGCGCTCTTCGAGTGCTTTTCTAGTTAATCGAGCGTCTTAAATTTACTATAAATTTGCTGTTGGTATAACATTTTCAGACGGTGCGTTTAATGCCGATGGGAAAGCACTGTGGCCCACTGTGTTTCATTAGCTTACCGTGCAGTAAATATGAGATTTAGCGGTGGTCCACCGTAAAACTTCTTCTGAAGGATTGATAGGTGTTTTACAGTACATGTCATACAACGCCAGACTGCGGGATGTTGAGGTGAGCAGAAAGATGCTAAGATGAGGAAGTGTAAGTTCAATGAAAAGTGGATGGAAGACGATTTATTTAAGAGGTGGTTGGCCCTGCTGGAAACAACAGCAACCCCATGTGTAATTTCTGCAAAAGGACTTTTTCTTTAGGGACTATGGGGCTCAAAGCCATCGAGTCGCACATGAGAGAAGATGAACACTAGCGGTATGTGGCAGCAGCTAGTGGGGCCAGGCTAATTCCTGTGTTGCTTCCAGCACAATGCTCAGCGTCAGTGAGAAGACATAAGTTGTCATGTTTGATGGGAGCATGAACAAAACTACTAAAATTAAACAAATGGACCTTCATTTGCGGTTCTGGGGCACAAATGAGACGGGAACACAGCACGTCATTTCCTGCAAAAAAAGGAAAAAATGCCCACCGTGTGCCTTGATGGTGTTTACAATAAAGTAGATTAATTTTTTCCACAGAAATTGTCATGAAATTTATAGACTTCAATAATATTTTTGAGGTCTTAAAAATGTCTTAAAAAGCATTAAATTTGACTTTTAAAATGGTGCAGGAACCCTGGTACTGCTGCACCTGGTATCTTCTTGTAAGCTGTTCCATTGCTTGACTCCATTAACTGTGATAGTCATGGCTTTCAACTTTTTTCTTTTTGAAAATCATGTCACCTCTTAAGTTATGTTTCGTCTGTCTTTTTATGAACCTTGTTTGTAGGGTAGGGTTAGGGTAAGAGATTAATTGTATTTGATATGATTTTATGGATCAAATTGCCCAGGCTACTGTGGATACCTCAAATATCAAATATTTAAAAAATCAGGACAAACTGTTGTTGTTTTTAAAAACATATAAAAGCTTAATTCAGAGATAAAAAAATAGAGTTAATCGTGATAATCTCTTCCCTTCTCTCTGACTCTGCACCTTTTCCTTTATCCTTCTTTGTCACCCTCAGCAGATCCTTATTTTTATCTCTTATCTGCAGCCTCATTTCCGCCTTTATTTCCTCCAGGTTTCTCTTATTGGAGGTGGTCATTGCACCACACACACACACACACACACACACACGCTCACATGCATGAAAAGGGCATGCACGTAACCTCTCTTGATTACCTCTGACCTGTAATGACACAGCTGCCACTTTGATCAGCCAATCATCATGCGGCGCCACCCAGCTTCTCAGCGGGGCTGCCACTGGCCTGATAAAGCTCTCTGATAGGACCCTGCTGGTGCATTTCCTGTTTTGGTCTGCTTTGTCGTTTTTTATTTTCTCCACCAGCTGGTCCTCGCATTCCTCAGAATTGGCGAGGGGGCAGGGGTATTGCCTGGGTGTTTATGTTGCATGTGCACGTAAGGATGAGTGTGTGTGTTTTTGTGCAGGGCTCTAACTGTGTTTGTGTGTGTTTGGTAGCCTAGATAGTTGGATATGAGGTTGAAATGGGGGCGGGGGAAGTCAAAGGGAGTGCTTGAAATTGAGGGGGAGGGTATGTAAGTGTTGTTTACATGCGTTGGAAGGAGAAATGGGGTACATCGTGGGGGTTGGTGGGGGATGAATGACATAGACAGAGGGGATAATAACAGTCAGCTGTTTAAATGTGTGTAAGGGGCACGGATAGTCCAGATAGTTAAGGTTACGGTATAATTTGAGCAAAAGTTGCAGAGGTGTGTTGGGTTAAGGGTTGTAACGGTATGAAAATTTGATATCACGGTTATCATTATTATCGGGCAAAGTGTTCAGAAAGTACTTTAACACAGTCTTGAAATCATTTAACCCCTTTAATATTATCATTTTAACAGTTCTTTTGTCTTTTTTTGTCAATAATTGTGTCAGAAAATGTCCTGTAAGTAAATTTGTTTGAAGTTTTTTCATTAGAAATAAAAGTAAACAATTCTGACAAGTATTTGTCTTTATTATGTTATAAATGCTTAAACAGTGTGTAATTACAAAGAGAAAAAAATGAATATGTACTTTAAACATAACTTCATAAACAATTGTAAATGAACATGTTCAAAGTTTTGAGATGGCCAAAAATAAATGCAACCTATTTTACTAACACTCGCACATTTTGGTTTGCCTGCAGCATTAGTGTCCATGTTACAGCTCATTATATTAGACCAGGGGTGGGCAACTGGCGGCCAGGGGGCCACATACGGCCCTCCGCCTCACTAAATGTGGCCTGCCAGTCATTTTCAAATCAGCAATTGTTAATATGAAGAAAACTCAAATGTCTGATCAAAATAATTCTATATAATCTTGACTGATATTTATGATATTTATTGGCTTTTGTAAGTTATTTATGGCCTATTTTGCTATTATAGTGTGTCTAAATCTCTTTCATGAAGCACTGGAACATTATATCAAGTATTACTCAAGACTATATTCAAAATATGGCAGCAGTAAAATGTTTGAGCTTTAAAAATCTGGGAACACACATCATTTCATTGATTTTAAAAAAGCTTTGTCAGCTTTTCACTCCATATATTTTGGCTAAATTTGCTTGAATTCTGTGTCAAGTTCATTTAATGATATATAATAACTTTTATTTGTGTTGTAATATATGGCTATTGGTATGCTAATTTTAGGATTAAATAATATTCTCTAATGGTATTTATCCAACATCCTTTTTCAACATTTCTGAAAATTTGTAACAATGCGGCCCTCAGGCTGGAAAACTGGTTTTATGTGGCCCACTTGGTAATGAAAGTTGCCCACCCCTGTATAAGACCATGTCCAGGCCTTTTTATTTATTTATTTTTTGTTTTACTAACGATAGTCTCTGAAGCAGTTAGCCCCCTTCATGACTCTCCTCTGGACTCCCCTTTCCATGGCAGATCTCCTCAACAACTCCTTTTTTATATTTCCATATTATGATTGACTAAATCCATAAACACGAACTATGATGGAAAAAGACGATATATTATGATGAAGCGCAGCAAATAAACGGCGAAAGAACGGCAGGAACTCACTCTAGATTGATACTAATGCTGTTATTTACAACTTTTATGCATTATTTACACAGAAAATCCTGATAAACCTCCTATAATTCACTCAGGTATGGCTCTCTGAATCCTCTCTCTCTGCTCGTTTACTCGAGGAGTTACAGCAGTTTTAATCACGCACATTTTTGTCTTTCAGAGCAGCTTGGTGTTTTAGACAGGGTGACTGTCGTCAATCAGTTTCCCTTCGATATCCTTTAAAATCCAAACTTTAGACTTTGTCTGTTTTGAGTGGCAAAACCTGTAAGAGTCTGAGTGAGTTTGATAGGACTCGGTAATGATTACCGCAGGAAAACTGCGGTTTACCATTTTACCGGTAACCGTTACATCCCTAGTTTGGTTCACGTTTTTTTTTTTAAGTTGGCTGCTTATAGAAATAGATCTGTCCATGATATTCTAAGTAGTTGATTTCTTCGTTGTCCCATGAGGCTCGGCTTCTGGACCTGATGGATGTAAACATTTTTGTGGGTGGCTGGATGTGTATTTCGATGCTGATGATCTTTTCTGGAACACTCTGTTACTAGGGTCCAGTGTCTCCAAAAAGCAGGCTTGGAGCAGACATGCCCAGACATGAAAACTTCCACGTGCACACTCACATGCACTCACACACTTTCTCCCTCACACCCTGTTTGTCTCTGGGCAGAAGAATGTACCACTGGACCCCTGTGTCAGAAGGTCGCTGTGATAGATCCCAGAGTATTTTAAGTTGACACTGGAGATGCTGTTGTCCACCTGCCAATCGAGTTTTTCCTTTCGTAATAATTACAGAAACAGCACCAAGGTGTATCTTTAAAAACACTGCTTAGTGCATTTGCACTCACCTGTGATAAGAGCTCAACTGATAAACCAATAAAAACATTTCATAGACTGCTGTTGTGTTAGATCTGAAATCAACAAGGGGTTCTTCTTAGTTTTATAAAACTTGATTGGACATATTTTTTAAAAAAGGTGGAATCATTCATTTTACTTTTCTCAGACATTATAATTTTTTCTTAATTACTACAGAAAGCAAAATCAAAGAGGTTATACTATGCTTTATAAGGCTGTCACTTTTCCTAAAAATTAAAGTCGAACGGTTTTCAGACATGCACCCAAATAATTGAAGATAATCGATTATTTGGGTGGAAAATATTTGGAAAATGTGTCTGAAATATGGCAAAACACAGAGAAATATGGCTAAAGAAGGAAAAGAACAATCCAGATGATACTAATGCTATTGTGTTTAATATTTTACATTATTTACATAGAAAATAGTGCCAAAGCACCGTTAAATCACTCTCATGTTCAGCTCTTAATCCTATCACTGTGCAAACACGTCTTCTTCTGCGACTGACGGTAGCTGGAAAAACACTGAACAAGTGCACTGCGCCCCCTGCTGGCCAGGAGGTGAATCGATTCAGAAGATAGGCTGAATAGATAATGAATTGGGAAGGGAGTGATTACAGTGCATCTCATCTCATCTCATGTCATCTTTATTTATAAAGCACTTTAAAAACAACCACAGTTGAAACAAAGTGCTGTACACAAATAGACAAAACAACACAGACAAAAATTAATTAAAAACAATGTATAAAATAAAGCCGATATAAATACTAAAACAATTGTTTCAATGTTTTTAAAAACTAATTTAAAAACAGTAGAAACAATAAATAAAAGCAGACCATAAAACCATAAAACACCAAAACAGGAGCCGAGTCTCAAGCAGGGTCAAAAGCCAAGGAATAAAAATGAGTTTTAAGACGAGTTTTAAAAATGGACAGTGAGGAGCTTTGTCTGATGTGGACGGGAAGCTCGTTCCATAATTTGGGGGCCGCCACAGAAAAAGCTCGATCCCCTCTGAGCTTCCGTTTGGACCTCGGTACCTCCAGGAGCAGCTGATCAGCTGACCTGAGGCACCGAGCAGGAGTGTAGGGGTGAAGAAGCTCAGAGAGGTAAGATGGGGCCAGACCATTTAAAGATTTAAAAACAAATAAAAGAATCTTAAAATGAACTCTAAAATGCACAGGCAGCCAGTGCAGGGAGGCCAGGATGGCCGCATGCATGGCTGAAACGATATTCCTGCCCACCCCTAAATATGACCACAGTAGACTCAGCCTCTTCATATGGCAGCTAACAGCAATTAGCACATTATCAGTATATAACAAAATATTAGAAAAATGAACATCAGTTCAATCAATCATCCAATCAGCCTTTATTTATAAAGCTTTATCAAAACACTCTCCCAAATAGCAGGTCAGTATTTATTTTTATCAATCCAGTGGAGTCAAACTGTAGCATTGCTCACTGTTTAAAAGCTGCTAAATTACCTAAGACATGCTACATCTACTTGCCAGATCATGACGAATATCACAATGTTAGCATGAAACTGTTAAAATAAATTTAAATTCCAGTCCATCTGTGAAACAACAGCCTCCCACCCTCCTAACATCCTTATTATTTTTTCTTTTAAGTTTCAGAATTAAAGGTGCCCAGAACTATTTAGTAGTCTGTGTTACCTGTTTCCCCACATTTGTTTACTATAAAACAGGGGTGGGCAACTGGCGGCCCAGGGGCCATATGTGGCCCTTCACCTCGCTCAATGCGGCCCACCAGTCATTTCCACAAAAAAAAAAAAAAAAAACTGGAAAAATGAAAAACAAAACAGCAGTTGCTCAGTATGATACATCATGATCAACCAGTACCATATAATATATAAATCTGGATAGGTGATTAAATATTTTGACTAACCTTTGGTCACTTGTACGTGCTTTGTTTTTACAAGTCATTTAAGTTCCTACTTAGCTATGATTGTTTCTCTAAAAATATTTTATGAGGCATTAAAACATCATTTATAGTATAGGTTAAAACAATATTTGAAAACAGTGGTAATGGTAATATGATTGAGCTTCAAAAGCGTAAACATTTGTTCTTTTACTGCGTTAAAAAGAAGCTTAAATTAGCTTTAAATATGTGTCATGTTCATTTAGATCATTTTTAATTTTTAATTGTGTTTGAGTTAGAATATATAAGTGTTGATATAATCCTTGGTTAAGCTTTATCTTTGTATTTTTTGTTTATTTATATATTTTTCTTTGTTGACAGTGCCAACAATATGTAACAGTGCGGCCCTTGGGCACTGAAGAAAAATTAGTGTGGCCCTGTTGGTATTGATAGTTGCCCACCCCTGCTTTAAAACCACATTTTCTGCATTAGATTTATGAAGATTTTGAGTATGTAAAGCTTATCTCTGAGCTCCTCTTACCTTTTCACAAGTGGATAGAGGATGCAGTGTATGTAAGGTGTTGATCAAGCATTCATATGCCACCAGCACAGCAGTGTGAGTAAGTCTGGTACAGTGCACAAAGGATAAATTAACATGCTGGAGACCAAACCCACAACCCACTTGTTGAGAGACTATCAAACCTGCCACCAAACCACAGCCACCCCTTCAAGTGGCGCAGTGTTTTTTTCTTTCTGTGTAATAGTATTTCTTGAAGCACACACAGCGAAACATTTAATTTATTTTGATTTATCAAGTCTCACACATTTCCAGCTTTGGTTGAAATTGTTTATACAAACAAATAAAAGCTAAGTTTGTGAGAAGCTAAAGCTGAACATGTGATAGATTCAACTTGCTGGATTCACTTTGAATGTTAAATAAATAGAATACTGGAAACATTCTGAATAAAATGCTTTATCTTAAACACCAACCTGAGCATACTTTGTACATGGACTTCAAAAATGAGGAAATATGCTGTTTTGGCAAAGCCCATGGTGTTCTTCTTGAGATAAGTTTATTGACTCAGGTTAAACTGAAAAGGAGGCAGATCTTCCCCCATCAACATCGTGGCCATTTGCTTATGAAGCATGAGGCTACTCTGTCTCCCGTTTTGGCCTTGAACTACAGTGTTTTACCCCTCTTTCCTGCCATCCCACGGTATTAGTATTATCCTGTAAATCTCTTGTATTATAATATAATAGTAATAATATTAAAAACCCTCTGCTTCTCCAAACTGAACTCTGTCATTAGCCTTGTCAAGAATGGAGCGGCAATGCACCAAAATGATGGATGTTGTAAAACTAAAGAAGAAGAAATAGACTTGCGAGAACTGCCACGTGCAGTAGCTTGGGTTGCAAATGCCGTGAAGTTGGCGCCAACAGCGGGAACAAACTAAGAAAAAAAGGGGTTATTTTAGATTTCTTGTACACCTGTCTTAAACTGTAAATTATACTGGAGCGTGGTTGGGGTGGTGGGATAACTTGCGGCAGGCACTGGAAAGTTTCACAAAACTTGACAGGTATGTTCTCGTCTGTTACAGCTATTAAAAACAACAAAACATATTTGAATAGTAGAGAAAACACGGGGTGCAAGTTACGACTGGGATACGTCCACACGCTTTTAATATATAGAAGCTCTCGCTTTGTGCAGTCAGCCCGGGTTAATTTCCAACATGCCACCCATTAGGAATAGGATGAAATATCATTTGGCAAAATATTGTGATACAGTACGTGACGAAACGCGAGTTTGAAAAAAATGGATCGCGAAATAAAGACGTCACGCCCAGTAACAGCGCATGTGACCAAAAGTGACGACAACAAACATTAGCACCAACTAGCTTGCCTCCAAAAAGCCGAATGATGGAGTCGAATGAGGTCGAAATAGAGGACACTCCGCCTGGATACAAGTCATCTGTCTGGCAGTATTTTGGCTTTCTCATTAAAAAAGACGAAGACGACAATAGAGTAACTGACAAGACTAAGACTGTGTGTAAACTTTGCTATGCTGTCATTCTGTACACCGCCTCCAACACAACAAACATGAACCACCACCTTCAGCGTCACCATAAAAATATGAAAACGAGCCTACTGCTCATTAGCAGACTCTCTCTCTAACCTCTCTAGGGTTAGAGAGAATTATTGTTTGTGTTTGGCCTGTTAGGCCTTGTGTTTTCCTGTGTGCAACTCAAACAAAAATAAATAAGCTGTAATTACACAGTAATATTTTTTCTTTTTTATTTATCGAGGTGCAGCGTATCGTGAGTTTAAGTGTATCGTCCCATCCCTACTACCTACATGCCTACCCATGCTCCCCTACCTTCTTTCTGACTCCATGCACTGTCTTTGTGCATGCCACAAGATTTGTGGCAATCTTTTTTTGGTCCATCAGACCAAAAGTTGTGAATAACATTATTTTGAGGACTGATTGTCTCCCCTGTGAACAATGCTACTTGTATCTCTAACTCATTAGTGAGCAAAGGCTGCAGATTAATCTGTGATACTGTGATATTTTGATCAGTCTTTCTTAAAGCTGGGCAAAAATTAGACTAAATCGATTAATTTGAATTATTTTCTGCAGAAGATTTAAAAAAATTAAAAATCAAGATTTTTTTTCTTGCCTTAGTCCAATTGTAAGTAGCTGCAATTTTTGAAAAAAACAACATTTTTATAATGGTCGGCCTTGTAGGGTTTGCACAGCACTTTTATAGGCTTGTATTTGTTATTTAAGTAGATTAAATATTGATCAGAGAGTTTCATGCTAATACTGTGAAAATATCTCAGCCTTTTAGTGTTTATGTAGACAAACCTGCCTACGTTTATACTACATAATCAACCTTTTATGACCCAGACTTTGACTTTAAGAGGGAAACATTTAGACAACATAAAGGCAAAACTTGATTTGTTTCATTTTTATGTCACTGGGAGTTTTGTTTCTTTTAGGGAGGGAAAAATCGATTAAAATCGTCAATCGAGTGTTGTGGGAAAAAATCGGGGATTTTATTTCTAGGCCATATCGCCCAGCCCTAGTCTCTTTCTATGTTTGAATAAAGTTGTTCAACATTGAAAAGTTTCTCTAATTATTATCAACACTTGACACGGTGTCATGGGTGATTTTGTGCACAAGAGACTCAAGAAGTTAATGGTTTGAAATTCTGGGCATGAATCTTATGCCTGTCTAAGGTCATTTGCTTTGACTGTCAACAAGACAAGTTTTTTGCATTTCTTTTTTGCACTTAATGAGGTGTTGGTCCAGTCTGTAAAGCTGAGACTCAGCTCAGTGCATCTGCCCTCGTTGAACATCAACACCTCTCTGCTTCATCCAAAGGGCTTTGGCAAAGCTAATGTTTAGAATCTTTAGGATTTGGCGTTGGCGTCGTGGACACAGCAGTCCTTACTGTTCCTCCCACACACTGCTACTCTCTCTCTCCTTAGCTCTGAGGAGCCAGAGGATGCGTACAAATGTCAGTGAGCAGGACGACGCAAAGATAAGGAGGGTGTGAACATGGCCACTCCACAGTCCTCCCAGTGATTTTAGTCTGGCAGTCTGCGTCCCAGTACCAACGTGTTTGCAACCCAAACTTTGGGAAAGGCTGCAATAGATTTTAGGTTGTTTCCAGATGATCTGACATCATTGCAGAGAACTCCAAATGGAAGGCAGACATGATTTCTGAGGAGTGCTGACCAAGGGCAAAGTTTTTTAGCTGCTGGCATCACAAGACTGGAACCAACCTGAATAAACGGGACTAACATCTTCTAGAAAATACTCCTCTTTAAATTTAAATGTTACTTTACTGAAGTTCATTGGTCCTAAAGCTGCTGGATGCTATACATTTTGGAATAAAGACAAGAAAAAGCATCAAAATAAATGGTAGCATTGAAATATTAATCAATTTATAGAAGTAACTGAGACTCTGCTTAACTTTACCCTAGCCACTAGCCTCAGGAGATTCAACAGTTCAAAGAATTAAGATCAATGGGTTGGATATTTCAGTGCTTTGTCATTTAAAGGTGCTATGAGGAGAATTTAGTTACGGCAACATAAAGACTGAAAAAACTTGGAAAAAATATGCTGATCTACCAGGCTATTGTTAGCTGTTGTTAGCACGCCCTGTGTTGTTGTTCACAAATATCACATGAAGAATGTGATTATCACTATGGCAGCATTTTTGTAAATATAAGTCTAACAATACTATGTATACAGCTGATCTAGAGCGACACACCCCAGTCAGAAGTGTAAATAAACGGATTATTACAGGAGCTAAATAACTGTTCACACTGGGGGCATCCATCTTCCATTGTCAACTCGGGGGAGGCGAGGTTTCACCGAGTTCCCAGTAGGAAATTCAGACTTTAGAGGACGTTCCAGTTGCAGTTTCCTACTCGGAACTCGGAAATTCCTACTTCTGACTACAACTGGAACGCACCAAAAGACGTGACAATTTTTGGAAAACTTAGTATCGTAGTTTTGTAGCCGGCTATATATGGCTACTTACAGCCCGGTGCTCTAAGACGTGTCTGAATAATATAAATTTGCTCTAGTTTTAATTGTCTTGTTCCTGAAGTTGAGTATCCAGGCCAGTCCAGCCCTGTCCGACCCGACCGCGAATCTAAGGAATAGCATTTATAGATAACCTATTTTGATGCTATAAAACTCATCTTAAAGTGTGTATTTTGATCAGGCATATATCTAAAAGTGAGACTTTTTTTGTAATTACTTAGAAACTCCTCACAGTCTCTTTAATTAACTGGATGGTCAAAGTGATGTTTAGCAAACAAACTTTTGTCTGTAAACATTGTCCATGAAGTAGTCTCTTCATTCTCATGTAGACCATAGGTCATGAACGTAAGGGTCATCAATATGAATGACATAGAGACACAAACATACTCTTCCGCAAGCCTAGGCTAACCAAGTTATTCGGCTGTTGCCGGCTGTGGATGGGATGTCATTGTAATTGGAGGGAGGGTCGAGGTCATGACCCTGGATAAACCCGCAGCAGGATGCTGTTGGTTAGTGGTCTACTCCTACTGCCACTTAAGCTTTCATTTTGTTTTTCTCTCAGCTGTTATTTTACCTAATTCCTTTCAGACTCTTGTGTCATTTTGCAGTTTGACTTTGCCGTTTACACGTTTTAGATTTCTGATAGCTTTCCTCTAATTCATTTCCCCTCCCCTGGTTTCATGAGAGAGATTGTTCTTTTTTAACCGTCTGATTTCGACTCACTTTACCCCTTCGCCCTCCCTCCTCACCCCGTCTCCTCCATCTCTCAGCCTTCTCTTCCAGGAACAGTTTGTACCAGGTGGTCTGGACAGAGGCATAGGGCAGAGTATTACGCATGTGTGTGTGTCATGAGATAAAGTGAGAGTGAATGTGTGGCCCACCCAGAGAACTGGCCGTCAGAGCTGTTTACAATCATCAAACTACATCTCCTCTCCTCTTTTGACCTCCATCACGGTCTTTTCTCCTGCTCCCAGATAAAGCAAAGAACTGAATTTGAAAAAATGAAAACGGGATTCTGTAAAGGTGTTGGTATAAAACTTGAGATCAACAGATGAGAGTGTGATTACATGAAGAATGTTTGGACTGATACCACTGAACACGGACTGTTTGACATTCTTGCAGATTTTCCCTGCATACTTCCACTAACCCAGGTTTTTGTTGTTTAGCCTTTCATAAGGGGAAGTTAGTACCTTGGGATTGATGATTTCAAAACCAAAATCAGTTTTAATGTGAAACATGCTGCTTGCACACTATTGGGAACAAAATATGACAGTTTTGCCACACTTAAGATTTTTCGGCTGTTAGTGTGATAAAGTGATCCTCACAGACTTTTTAAATTATATTATATTACCATTTATGAGAACAACACATAAAACTCAGGAGTGTAAGCAGAAAAGATAGGTCCACTTTATTGGTGGTTCTCAACTTGAGGGCTGTGACCAAAAAGTGGGTCTCATAACTATTTTCAAAGAGTTGTTAAAATGTTTCTAGAAATGTATTTATCAGTTTCCTGTAAGAATAAAACACTTTAATTCTGTAAGGTGAATTTTCCACAGCCTTATTTTTGTCTCTGCTTTGGCCAAATACTCTTTAAATATGTGTGATAGAGAGTCTTACCTTTCCCAAAAAATATTCAAGAATAAGTAAAAGAATTACTAAGGGATAATTGTCTATTTAATAATGCATTTTGAAGAAGTTCATTTCCCTCCTGACTCTATAAACTAGCCCATGACTTCACAAAAGTAAAGTGTGTCTCTGTTAAAATCCCTGAGACATATCATAAATCTCTGATTTCAGTTATGGTCTGTTGTCACTGATTTGGTGTCATTTTTCTCAAATAATTTATTAAACTGCTTAAAGTGAGTCATCCATATCTGTTTTGATAAATATTTTCAAAATAAAAGCCTCCATTTGTACAATAAGATAAGACTTGAATTGTTGAAATATTTAAGACTTCCTTAATAACAGTTGAGGGAGCTTTATATGCTAACGTTAACACGTTTGTGGACCTGTGGTGGTTTTATCAGGTCTTTGGATCATTTTGGACTGAAGCCATCAACTCATTGGTTTAAACTCACATCTAAGTTGTTGTTTAAATGGTTAAAATGTTTATTTAAAATCTGAAGCCCTGGATCAATCCAATCCATGTTAATATATGTATTATAGCAGGGACATAGTGTGGGGGCACTGATTTGCATTAAATACAGTCCTACTCATCATTATTGGCACCCATGAAGTTTAAGTACACAATGTGACAGTACAGTTTCTTTACAAACCTCTCTAACTTTGCTCTGCATCACTTTATCAGACTCAAATTTGGCAGAAGAAATGTTCACATATTAAGGTTTGTAAATTATACTTCATTAGCTACTATGATCATGCAGTCATATTTAGAATAGGCAGTTTTAATTGCAACCACTTGAAGCCTACAAGGAAAAGAACACCCTACCAACAATTAAGCATGGTGGAGGTTCCATAATGGTTTGGGGCTGCTTTGCTGCATCAGGTACTGGAGGTTTTGACTGTATCACAGGAATCATGAAATCAGAGAATTATCAAACAAATTTAGAGCGCAATGTCCGACCCAATGTAAGAACACTTGGTTTGAGTCGAAGATCATGGGCCCTCCAGCAAGACAAAGACCCAAAGCACACATCCAAAAGCACACAGGGATGGTTGAAAAGGAAAAAATGGCCTGTTTTAAAATGGCCAGCAATGAGTCCTGATCTCAATCCGATTGAAAATCTTTGGTATGGCTGAAATCTGCCATTGGGGAAAAGAAACCTGCAAATGTTCAAGAGCTTGAACTATTTTCATAGGAAGAGTGGGAGAAAACACCAGCTGAGAAGTGCAAGAAGCTTATAGATGGCTACAAGAAACATTTGGAGGCTGTCATCAGTGCCAAAGGGTGTGCAACAAAATACTGAAGAGGGGTGCCATTATTGCTGCACATGCTTTTTTTTAGTTCCCTCTTTTTAAATATGTAACTTGTAAAAATATTTTTTTGTGATGACATAAATTTGGTACATTTCAATTTCTTTCTGAAGATATTGTTAAGTAATGAAAATAATGGAAGGGGTGCCAATAATACTGAGCAGGACTGTAGATACCAATGATGCGATTGATTCTGCTTATTTTGACCTCTGTTATCATTCCTGCGGACTTCCTCTGATGAGAGTGTGATGTCCTTGAGGCTAACAGAACAAAGTGGATGGACCTTATAAGAGAAATGATCAGCAAAAATACCATTAATATTGATTGCTTGATAGAGTTATCAGTTCTTTACTGGAATTGTTTTTCGATGCCCATCCCTAAACACAAAGCTGTACATGGGTTGGATGCTGTGATGTTAAGTGCATGTATGTGGATGATGTGTGTCTGCTTTGCTCTGCTGTTTGTGTTTGAGAAATCTGTTGTCGGGCTGGACGGTTATGTTAAAAATAAGAATCCCGATTATTTTAATTGATATTGAAATCACAATTAGTATACACAATTATTAATTTATTTAAAAACTTCAGTATTGATTTAACACAACTTTAAAGAACCAGCGAGTGGCACATACAGTATTATTGATCCACATAAGTCACACACACTCGCTGTGGCTGCATGTGGAACACAGAAGTGCTATGAAGCGCAGGAACTTGCATACACAGCACTCCACACTGTGTGGCATATTAATCGTTTTTCTTCGATTATAATGTTTTTATGATTGTCAGATGGCAAAATTGAAATCACGATCAAAATCCGATTAATTGTCCTGCCCTAATCTGTTGTTCTGCTTTTATCTGTCGTCACTTTGGCTTGTAGGTTGAACTTTCCCCTGTTGTAAACCAACTGGTCACTCTGTGCTACCATTAGCCTTGTTTAGAGCATTATGATTATAGTGTTTATAAGTAAAGAGAGCTATCATCCATGCTAGTTTACCGTGACAACCCTAATGTTCATTAAACACAAATCATAAAGCCTTTGCAATCTAGAAGGGATCCAAGCAGATTTATCATATCAGATGCTAAAGGTAAGAAGTGGGATAGCTTTATCTTATGGTGGAGACGTCATAGCCTCACAGCAGGTCTTTTAAATGAAATATTCTTCATCAGATTCACTGTTCCCATACTCATCAAACTTTTAAAAAACAGAGCCCAGTGTTGTGAGGGTCTGTCTGGTAAGAGCAGATGGATTTATAGCAAACCTGATTGTTTTGCCCGCCAAGTGAGCTCGAAATTCAGGGAGTGTTATCTGATCTTACTACCCAGAAAAGGAAAATCTTGGACACATCGAACAGTATTTGGTTATTTTTCACATGATTTTATGGCAGCGGATATTGACATAACAGCCAGCAGTTACTCATGCTTGGAAAACTTTGCATAACAAATAAACCAGGGGCAAACCACAGCATGTGAAGATCACTATAGTCAGCTATTTACTTCTTATCTGGTGTGGAGACCAGAGGAGCTGAATTATTGTAAGTGGTGCAGACACACCCACAGTGTTTAGCTAAACCTAAGGACAAGCAATCCATTTTTTCCATCACTCTAAGAGCACAAAAAACTCTCATCATATAGTATGACAGATTGCCAGGAAGCTGTCCAATAAACAAGTAAGTCAACTGTCGATCTAACTGTGGTTTACAAGCCTCGATTCACTGGTTCATGGCCAGTATGAACTCAAATGAACCGCCACGAAACATGTAACAAAATTTAATCTTGTGGTTGAATGAAAAACAGACCAATAAAAAGGCGCGATCACACCTTTAAAAGAAAGCATGATATAGATGCTCTTTCGACAAGTGAGTGTAGCTCTGAATAATGCACATACTTCTTCTGGAGCAAGTTACTTTATCAAAAGAAACATACGTGTTTTCTATTATGTTGGGCTCAGTGTTTGGAGTAGGTAGCCTACATATAGTGGCAATAGTCCTGGACGCATCAGCTACAAGTTTGACGGCAGGTTCCACGTCATTCTCCTCCCTACTATGATTGTCTTTACATTCCTGCTTATGTGGCCATTAGGGATGTATATCGTTATGATTTTATCGATACTGATACAGATACCGATACTCCTTATCGGTATCAATACTTATCGATAATGCATTACAAATGCCTCTCAGAGGCAAAAAGAAAGCTAAGGAGAGGGCAAAACCCCTTCATGCCGCCCAACAGACTAAAATCGATGCTGTAATGATGACTACAAGGGGTCTCACTTTATATTTAATATTCGGATAACCGTACGAATATGGGGATAAATATCCGTAACTGAATAGTAAATAAATATTCAAATGTAAAGTATTGAGTGTAGCAGCACATCGGGGCGCCTGGAGCAGTGGACCGTTTCATCCAACAGAGGGCGCTGTGAGTGCAGCTGCTCTCTTGACCTCAGTAAACAAAGAGTTTCCACTCTGAGCGGACATTAACAGCTCTGAATCATCTGAGGAGAGCTGTATGGAAGTAGTTTTGGTTCTACACCATTGATGGCAAACTTAAAATCAAAGACCAGGCTGTGTGTTCTGTGAAATGCAGTTTAGTCACTCGTCCTCCACATCAAATTTGCAGGCTTAGCCGTCGGCTTTTCATCCAAGCTATACGGCCAAGTGCAGCGGCGCTTCGTCAAGAATTTAACCCCGTGTGACTGTGTTGTTTTTGGCAGGGTCTTTACCGAAGGGGTGCATGTTCGAAAACGGTTCGACCTTGATTCTTAGGAAAAGTGACAGCCTTAATGACTAGTTTCAAGTTTCAAGTTTTCAAGTTTCAAGTTTATTTAAGTTTATTCAGACAATCTTGTTAACTGAGCGAGAAACAGCAACAAAACAACATGGTAGTCTGAAAAGGAGCAGGCTGAAGCTGAAGCTTATTTTACCCGCCCCCAACACAAGTTACACAGTTTTTAAAACATATAGATGGCTAACAGTCCATACATCACAGTTTTAACAGAAACTACCAATTCTTTTTTAAACCGATATGCATCACAATGCTTTAATACAAGACACAAAACAAAATATACTGGATGCAAAGACTTTTCAACCTTTTTTTTTTTTTTTTTTTACAGTCATTGGTCATTCTCAACATAGGAATTTAAAATGTTTTGCTTGGTTTTCTTTTTGAATTGAAATAATGATAAACAGTCTTTTTGCTCTGGGTCCAACTTGTTCCAAATATTAACCCCAGCAACAGAAATACAGTGTTGTTTTATGTTTGTTCTTACAATCTGTTTTTTAAATATTTCACCTCCTCGGAAACTAAAAACCATATCTCTCTTTTGAAACAATCCCTGGATATGAACAGGTAACTTATTGTTCTTTATGTTATACATAAACTGGGCTGTTTTAAAGACAACCAAGTCCCTAAATTTTAAAGCTTTCAGTTTGATAAAAAGTTTGTTTGTGTGTTCCCTGTAGGTCACTTTATTTACAATTCTAATTGCTCTTTTTTGGATCACACAAATCGGATCAAGATTAGTTTTATACGTATTCCCCCACACCTCTACGCCATAGGTCATATAAGGGAGAACTAGGGAACAATACAAGACATATAAGTTTTTTTCATTCAGGAACTCTTTGACTTTGGAAATTATTCCTAGTGATTTACATAACTTTGCTTTAATATGGTTTATGTGAGGTTTCCAACTAAGTTTATTTTGTATAATTATTCCAAGAAATTTTATTTCTTTCACTTGTTCTATCTCAGTGTCATTTATTGCTAATTTTTTGTCCACATCAGTCTTACGATGTCCAAAAATTTGAAATTTTGTTTTATGTAGATTTAAAGTTAATTTATTTGAATCAAACCATTTCTTTAACATACTTAGTTCTTTTCCAACTGTTTCTATCAATGTATCTAAATTTGGACCACTACAGAGTATGTTAGTGTCATCAGCAAATAGAATAAAATGTACTACTTTTGAAACTAAACATAAATCATTAATATACATAATAAATAACAAAGGGCCCAACACTGACCCCTGTGGGAGACCGCAGGTCACTGTCAGCATTTTTGAATCTGTGCCATTAATGTGGACATACTGAGATCGGTTTTTCAAGTAACTCCCTATCCAAGACAAGGCCACACCTCTAATTCCATATCTGTACAGTTTTGCAAGTAATAATTCATGGTTAACAGTATCAAAAGCTTTAGTTAGATCTAAAAACACTCCAACAGTGTATTGTTTATTATCAATTGCATTAGATATTTTTTCAACTAAATCTACTATTGCTAAAGTAGTGGTCCTATTGGGTCGAAAGCCGTATTGTTCTTCACAGAGTAAGTTATGTTTCTCTATATAATTATATAGTCTTTTATGGAATAGCTTCTCCAGTATCTTAGAAAACTGTGACAATATAGAAATAGGCCTATAATTTGTGAATTCCTGTTTATCACCAGCCTTGTGGATAGGGTTCACTTTTGCAATCTTCATCTTTTCCGGAAATACACCGGACTGTAAAGACAGATTAAAAACAAAAGTAATGGGTTTGACAACACACTCAATGGTTTCTTTTAAGACTGACATGTCCAGACCATTCCAGTCGGCAGACTTTTTCCCCTTGCATTTTCTGACAATTGTAAGAATTTCATTTTCATCAGTTGCTTGAATAAATATACTTTTGTCAAGATTAGGTATTTTACTTAAGGTGTCATCAACTTGGCCAGAATTTACAATTTCATTAGCCAAATTTGGTCCAATATTAATGAAATAATTGTTGAAATGGTTTGCTATTTCCTTAGTATTATTAATTATGACTTTATCTTTTATAAAAAATTGAGTTGGAATAGCAGATGTTGGGTTTACCCTTTTGATTAATTTATTTAATACACTCCACGTGTTTTTAATATTGTGTTTATTTTTTTCCAAAGCAGCACTAAAATAATTCTTTTTACTTAATCTCATAACACTTGTTAATCTATTCTTATAGGTTTTATATGCACTCTCTGCCTCTTTAGTCCTTACATTAAGGAAATCTCTGTACAATTTGTTCTTTTTCTTACATGATTTTTGAATACCCTTGGTTATCCAGGGCTTTTCAGAAAATGTATTGTTCTTTACTTTATAGACTAAAGGACAGTGTTTATCAAACTAGACAAAAAAACTTACCGTGATTTGACATAGCAGAAACAAAACCGAGCGCTGCCGCCACGGTGCTGCAGTCTTTAGTGTTAGCCGGGCTGCTAACTCTACTAGTGTTGCTATAGCAATCAAACAGCCCGCACTCCTTTAGCTTTATACTATGCGTGTGCTCCAAGTGTTTGGTGATGTTGTTAGTATTTCCTCCCTTGGACGCAACTTCTCTCTGGCAAAGATTGCACCAGGCCGAGTTTTCATTAACTTTGCTAAAGTGAGCCCAAACCTTTGAGCGCTTAGCCCTCACCGACATGCTTCAGCCAGCTGTGTCATCACCTGTCGACGGTGGTAGTGTCATAACTACGTGACAGTTGAAGAGACGTTCAAGTACCGATAACAGTACCGTTTTTCCAGATTCTTAATGGATTCTTAACGGTATTCGGGTACCGACCCAATTAAAGTAACGGTCCGCGGTATACATCCCTAGTGTCATCTTGCCTGTAGTCACCTATCCACATGCACCTCTTTCTTAAGGTTTGCCTAACACACATTTTCTGCTCTGTGTGTATGAGAAAGATCTTTTGACAGCATTCCTGTTATTAAGTTTTAAATATTTGCCACAGGTTGTTGTTGGAGGGGAGAAACAGTTTTGCGTTTTGAAACAGAACAGAGTAAGGACAGAGGGAAGTGTCTGGGTCACGTGCTGCAAGACATACATAAGAGAGGGGCACGGAGAGAAATGAAGATTGTCTACTGCTTTATTGAACTTTGAAAAAAGAAATAACACCAGGGTGAGCCACAGATAAAGTTTGCATGGGGTTCCTGCATTTTAAACAACAGATGTTCATTTTCTGGTGCTGTATGTTTGTGATGAGTAGAGGTGTGAAAAAATATCAATACAGCAATATATTGTGATATTTTGACCACTGACAGAAAATCAATATTTCAAATCTTAATATCGATTTTTGTGTAAAACCAAAAACTCATACTTTATCAAAGTTGGATATAAAATACAACTCATAAATACTTATGTACGGGTTTATTTGATGCAGTCTATTCAGTTCAAACAGTGACGAGAAAAATTTGATTTTTTTTTTTTTTTTAACTTTCTGTTGTGCTGTCAGTAACTCAAAGCACTTTGGTCCTCTTGTTCATTAACAGTTTGAGCTGCACTGCAGGTTAGGATGCGTTCAATATATTATTAAAGGGAAAACAAGAGTATTGTCTTTGCAACATTAGTTTAAGGGACTTGATGCACTCTGTGTTTCAGGTTAAGTGTATGTTTGTACACTATGTGCCACTATGGCTAACATCCATGAACTGCTGTTAACTGTTGTTAGCCATTAGCCACTATGTGTGCTACATTATAGGAGGCAACCCTGCTTGATGTGGATTGGTCTGTGATGAATGTGACGAGCCAAACGATTGTCCAATCACAAGCTTGTGTTTTTTTTAATGTTCTGTCCATGAACACAAATGTAAAGGGCTCCTACCCAGATGGACTAGTGAACTATTTCTGTGGCAGATATATGGGGCTGTCCATCTGGCTTGTCAGGTTACCACGTCATGGCATATGCATTGAAATGCTCCAGTTTGGCTTATACTGTCTCTGGTCTTTGCCTAAGATAACCTCCCCACCACGCCACTCTTGAACCACGGCGGCACAAGCCGCAGCCCATGAGATTTCTCACCGCATCGTCAACACCTCTTTGTTTCTGCCCGGCTCACATTTGTCTTTACTCTCTCAGCAGCCACCAACATCTGCTCCATTTTTATTGACTACTTTTTTGTGAATGGTGCTGCTTTTTGATTGCTTTTGGATTGATCATGAGGGTTCTGCAGCTCGTCCAACAGCCAGTGACTCAGGTTCCTATTTTCAGACCATTTAAAACCTTTCTCAGTCATTTCTATGACCCTGGTAAGAGCTCCTCTGTTCTTTAATTCAGTCAAGTGTGGTCATTCAAAAACTCAGTGTACTTGGCCTCCAACCCTCAGTCACATCTAATTTAGCTCCTCAATAATTCAAGGTGATTGAGGTCTTGAGCAAGCACAAGAGGGAGAGGCTGATCTTGGGTCATAAAAGAGTGTTTTGAATGCATTCACTTATGAATTCAGCTCTTAGATTTTTGAGATAACTGGAGTTGAAGTAGCTTTTTAGACCTTGAGATATGGTTTACAGCTGTTCAACAGTTCTGACAGTAATAAAACTTCCCTCCAAGTTTCTTCAACATAAAAATTTGATACCATGAAGGCATTTTTTTCTTCATTGAGGATAATGAAAAATGAAGTCATAACTGCAACAAGGTTGAGTAATCAGCTCTGAAAGACTCATTCAGTTTTTTCTTCTCAGATTTAAAACTTTTTTTGTTTTAGCTCTCAGGCAGGAAAATGTAGGATGACGGCAAGACTGATAAAACTCTTCTTTAGTATAATGACATGGGCAAAACCCTAATAAACCCTAGCACTAATTTAGGTTAGATTTTTCAAGGGTTAGATTTTAGAGATTTAGATTAGGTCAGATTTTTTTGTAAAGTGATGTCACAGGATAACAAAACATGTTATAAACTAAGAAAAGATGTAAACAACACCTCACTTGGCTTCTCTAAGGTCTCTTTGCTGGTCTCAACAGTACAGCTTCATGGTTTATTTCACTTCTATCTGCCTTTATCCTTGAAGATGTTTGGTGTCCACGGTGTTGTGTTTCCTCTTGGACCCGTTGGCGATTGTTGACCTGATGCTCGTGCTCGGTTGTGACGTAATGACAAGCTATTGAGGAAATGTACGTTCAAGAGTCCTCACATTGTGTTTTATTAAAGGGCTATAAAATTGGCCGATTATAGTCCTTTTTAAAGTATTCAACATGGGCCAGAGTTTTGCTGATGTAACACCGATATAGTCTTAATTTCTCATAAAACAGTAAACGCTGTTTGGTGTTGGCACTTAGCTTTCTGCTGATGCTGTGTGTATGGATGACGCACCTACACTCACAGAGTTGTTCTTTTAAGCCTGAAGGTCCGACATGGCGAGCAACTTTCAGCGGTGAACAATGTCCCGCTGCTGCTGGACACAAAGAGACCACCGAGCTCTCTGCTCGGCTACAGATCAGCCTCACAGACAGACCGGGCACCGCCGAACAGTTTTCTGACCGACGCCACCTCTGTCTTTGTCAATACTGATGAATTGGACCTTCTGATGGCAGGGGATCAGTTTAGCTGTGACTGTTTTATTGTGATAATGACGGAAATCTGGCTTCATCCGCTTGTTCCTGACACGACAGCTAAGCTAACTAGCTAGCAAGCTAACTATGCTAGCATTAGCATAGCTGCTCGGAGCCCTACGTCATCATAAGCAGACTCATCCAGGGGAGACTTCAGTGTAGCTGGGAACTCTAATCAGGCCTGTTTTCAGAAGTTTGTGAAATATGTGCAGTGTCCCACAAAACATTTTGATTTCCTCACGCACATTACCTCATGTTTAAAATAAAAAAGAGGTTCTACCTGAACTAAAACCTGCTTCTGATACACTAATAAGTATCGAAAGGCAGATCTGACAAAGAGTTCATAAATAATCTATATATTTACATTTTTAAAAAGGTTATTTTTTTATTTTGCACGAATTTTGCTTCAGTTTAGCCCACCATTTTATTTTGTGCTTGAAAGCTGCAAAGAAAAAGAAAAATGCCTACGAAAAGAATGTTACCTTAGTGTTGTTGTTGCTTTCCTCTCACAGTTATTTTTCATCAACAAGAAGTAGAACATAGAGAGTGGCTCTTTTTTAAGGTTATATAATCAATGTCCCAGAAGTTCAATGCTTTTTATTTGCATTTTATTGTACTTTAAATTTTCTTACTGATGTAAAGTTAAACAAAAACTAAGGTACCAAACTCTAAAATGTTCTGTCTGTAATTCATATATTCACTGTTGTGTTTTGGGACCAATTAAAATAAAAATCATATTATGTATATATTTTAAATTAATCGGCCGATTAATCGGTAATCAGTATTTTTTCTGCCAAATATCATCAGCATCCATATCGGTTGGACCCTAATACTTTTCATTTATTTAAACTTGAACACAATCAGGGAAAGTAAAAAGCTGTTATTGAGCTACTATGGGACAACAACGTTGGGGTTTTATGTAGAAGCAACTATAACATTTCCAATGAACAGCATCTTGGTTTTACCTCATAGTTGAGAGTTTCTTCTTAATCAAATAACTTTATCAAGTTTTTCTTCATGGCTGTAGAAATAATGTATAAAATGTTAATTGTTTAAAAAGGCTTGCAGTAGAGTTCACGGCCATTTTTTGTGTCCTTATTAATGGTATGTTAGCTACTGTCCTTTTTAAAAACACAATAATGCTTTAAATTTAACAGCAGGACATATCCCATAAGTTTTATTATTTAAGATTGAACATTAAAATCTCAAGTGCATGTGTTTATCACAAACTTTAATTTCAGGCGAACATCTGAAACCGGCATTATAGATCCTTTGTAGTTTCAGGACTGGGAACCAGGAAATGGTAAATGCTAACTCACTTCCTCCACTCACTCCTGCACTACTCTGTTAGTTTGATCCGCCCCTGCGCCAGTTGAAAAAGACACTATTTATACACAACACTATTTATACACTACACTTCAGTTTCAGCTGAAGGTAAAGCAGCGTGTGGCAGCGTCCTAGCGTATGTAGCTTCTTCTGTCTCAGCAGCTCGGTTGAGTGAAAGGGGAAGTGCTGCGTCTGCAGCTCAGCGGATCTGAGCTCGACAATGCAGCCCGGAGTAGTCGAACGCAGATTCACTGAACTTTCAGCGCATAGCACCTCGTCAGAAGTTGATCAAATAAATTAATACAAAATTGCGTATTGTTCGGTTCATAGGGTGTACCAAACCGCGGCCACTGTATTGAATGGTTCAATACAGATACATGTACTGTTGCACACCTCATATATATGTATATAATGATATAAATTTCACAACAGTTAATTAACCATTAATCAATTATCAGTAATTCCAAATCCAATCATCAGCATTCTTCTCCTCCTGAAGCTTATGAAGCTGGATTGGTCTTATTTCTTTTCTGTCATCAAGCAGATCCATCTTGAAATCTATTTAGATTTGTTCTCATTCAGAAAATTACAGGGCTAATCTGTGTCCCTGGAGGAAAAGAGGCAGTAGCCACAGCTGCATTTTGCAGAAATTGAGAAGTAAAGGCAAGCCTGTTACTAGTTTAATATGAATTTCACTAACAGTATTTGTTTTTAATTGCTATCCACCTTTTTGAAAGCTTCTCTTCTTATATTGTGTATGGCCTTTTGCTAGTTTATGTGAAATATTTCCATGTGGATATGTGATGCAGTCCATCGGGTGCATGAGGTTACCTCCATGTTTTTGTCTTAAAACTTGAGCCACAGTTAAATCACAGGTTTAGACATTGTCTGAATTTACTGTTTTAGTGTAACTCCCCTTTTGTTAATCAACTAAACAAACAAATAAAAATGACTATTCACTTGTTTTGTATGGAGGCTGGGGAGTAAAAACCAAAACATTCTTTAATCCCCTCTGACTTTCAAAGGTGGTTTTTACCAACGCGCACTGCCATTAACGTGTCATCAATCTTGAAATATTGTGTGATCCCTAAAAAGGGTTAATTCTACCTTAAACTGTAAATACTAAAGATAACTAGAGACTTGTCCAACCTTGAAACAAACACAAATGTCTCATTTGGTCATGGTGGATCAGTGCCTTGGTACTTCTCATACAGATGTTTTCACACCCAATGCGACCTGGCAACTGAGATCATGTTTAAGTTGTGTTCGGCATGAACGCACATGAACGCACGTCCAGTCTTCTCCTCTGATGTTTTTCCGTTCAGAAGAAGCACATTGAATCAGCCTTTTGTGTCGTTGCTCTCATATTTCATACTTAAATCTTAGCCAATGAATTACCATAGACCCCCACTTCACATTTTTGCTGTATTGATTTCACATGCATTCCTTGGCTGCTAAGGTTTTCTCCTTCAGTGTTCATTTTTTAACATCTCTGACGTAATAAGTTTATCCATATCCAATTCCCCTGTTCTGATTCCCCCTTTCAATTATGACTGCATGATCAGTTTGTCACAGCTCCGATGCAAAGGTCAGTCAATCATAATATACTTATCCTTTGTGTGTCCTTCTCTTGCCTTTGCGTGATCTTCTCCTTTTACCCAATTCCGTTGAAGTTGGGACATTATGTAAAAATAAATTTAAACAGAGAACAATGATTTGCAAATCCTGTTTGACCTGTGTTCTGTTGAATACACTTCTTCCTGGGGAGAGAGCTTCGTACTGGATTGTGTGTGGCTGAGATGTTGTGTCTGAGTCCACCACCTCTGTTGAGAGAAGAGCTGTGTTCGAAATTGTTCCCTATCACGGAAATAGTGCACTAAATAGCGTGTTCGCCATGTTGTAGCGTTGTTCGAATCCTAAGCAGTTAATTTCATATACTATAAAGTGCACTACAAAATACCCACATTGCACAGCAAAAGTGACTTCAAGTTTTTTAAATGATGAAACAAGTTGGGAGTTATTAAACCGAAAATGGAAGCTGTCTCGATGTTACATTTGAAGCACACGGAGCATGCGTTTCAAATCTAACACAATTTAAAAAACGGCATTAAACAAAAAAAATGTGTCAAACTAATGTTTCTTCATTTATGTAACTGCTCAACATATTTTTTTTTAACCAAGGATGTGATCAAATATTTATCAAACATAACATTAGTATTAAAACTTACCGCCATATAGTTTACCGTACAGTAAGCCTACATTGTGTCCATTCCTTTTTGCTTAAAATACTTTACCCCTATAAAGTTACAAGTTTGATTTATGGAGTTGTAAAAACATTTATAATCCCCAATCTGATTTAGAGTAGTTGCATGACAGCTGACTGTACACAATATATAGGCTAACATGATGCATTTTTTATCAGATGCCCATAGGAAGCCTATTGTAGCCTACTGACCCCTGCAGGGTTAAATAAGTAACACCACTCAAAATCAGAAAATAAAGTTCATTTTATTTAAAAGATTTATTGCAGATTCATTGCACAACTCCACCCCCCAAATATAAAAATGTATTAAAAAATCATGCAGCTGCACTTGAAAAACACAGCACATTATACCAATACATTTGTAACACGTGTTACAATTGTACCGCTTTGCTTTGGCGCAGTTTACCGACTAGAATTAACGTGCATGTGGTGTTAAAACGATGCGATCTCTTGCAGGACAGGTGCATGCAGACAACCAAGCAGAATTTAGTTTGGTAACATTAAGGAAAACATCTGGAGACCAAACCCTACCCAAGTAGAATTTTTTACTTATTTTTTTTAAAACAGTCTTTCCCCCACATCTCTCAGCAGCATGGATGAAATGGGCTCCCACGTCCTGAGCGCAGAGAATAACATCCTGGTCACATGATGACGTGATGAAGTTGTGATAAAAATGAACCTATCACGAGATAACGTGCGTGTTGCAATTGTGACGCGTTATAATTGAGGCGGCTCTCCCCTACATACGATGCAATGTGGTTGTGTTTTTCCATAGAAGAAGAAGAAAAAGAAGGCTGTTAGGAGCTGCTTTCATTAATAAATGTATAAAAACGTTAAAGTATCTATAACATGTTCGTAGGGTGCCTGGTTTGTTTACGTGATTTTTGGCACGTCCACTTCCGTCACAGGAATATCCGGCTCATCTACTGACGCAATGACGTATAGAAAATTTTAGTGTAGTGTCCGAAATTATGTTTGGTCATTCCCTATGTAGTCCACTATTTCATTTACTCTACCTAGGGAATAGTGAGTGAGTGAAGGAGTGGACGATTTCGAACACAGCTACTGTTTCTCTAGTCTGGTGAAGATGGCTTCTTGTTGCCTGGCAACATCAAGTGATAGGGAGGAGTCCTCTCAAACTTAAGCTGTGTCTGAAATGGCATACTAACGTACTACATACAACATACTCATGTGTATATACTGTATACTACATACTATAAGTATGATTAGAATGCCAACCATTCACACTGTAGTATACTACTAAGTTTCCCATGATGCATTCCAAACCTCCTACGACAAAAATCAGAAGCACACCAGGCTATCAAATATCTCTGTTGATTCAACACATTTGAAAGTTCAGAGAGCATTTTAGGTGAGAAAGTCACCACGTAGAATACCAAAATGTGGTCATTTGAGCCATAAAACGCACAGATACAAATTTCATTTCAACATTTCAGACATTCCGTTATGCGCGCCATTATGCTATCGAAGAAACTTCCGGTCGGCTCCAAAACAAGAGCCCAAATTACAAAAGCGTTAAAGAACTATAAGGTGATAATAAAAGATGCTTTTATTTTGAAAACGGGAAGTTTGCGAGTGGCTGATTTTTATCTGAATGCCGGTCTCATGACGATTTAACATTTATGATAATAATAATATTATAATCAGTAACTACCCAAGTACAATAAAAAGTTGACTGCCGCAGACACCGAGGACGATCCGACCATTGCCTCCGACAGTTGAGTAATCTGTACCTACCTATTGCAATGCATTATGGGGTGTTTGAGTGTGACTAGTATGCCCACCTCCCATACTTAATTTTTTTTCCAATATAGTATACATCCGGGTATTTCTCGCACACTCAATCTTTTCATGCTATCTAATGTGAACGCACTACACACTCATTTTGACGTCACACTTAGTATGAGTAGGACGTTGGTATGACATTTCGGACACAGCCTTAGATATAGAGCACAACACTTCCTTGTTGCCCCACCTTCGCTCACGCCACACTTTTTGTCCTTCTACTCTGTGTCAGGTGTGTGTGTGTGATGGCTTGTCATTTAATCAGAGATGGAAAAAAGTACTCTGCAATCAAATTAAATGGAAAGTTATTGGATGTGAAAAGTATGTGAACAAAATACACATGATTCTGGGCAAGTAGCCTCCGCATTGATTTACGTTCTGAACCAGCCTTTACACGGAGCCATAATCAAAGTAGGTTATTTACTAGCTCATATCTCAGTTATTGATCATATTAGCTGCTTCTGTTGATGTATCATGAGTGTCATCCTGTTGTGTCGCTCTGACGACGCACAGACTGGATGTTTACTGTTGACGTGCTGCAGCAGTGACGACGTGCTATCATGCTAAGTTACGTGCTAAGCTAACTCTGTTTGACATCAGACACACTGCACTGTGTTTTCTTTTTGTCCCTTCTTGTAGTGACCACACACTTGGGACACTCTCTGCCATTTCTTCTGTGGACTCTCTCCTTTCTGTCCCTCTCTTTTCTCTTCCTTCATGATTTTACAAGCCGCGCAGCAGCGGAGGTAGCAGGCGCGTTGTGCCCCAGAAATAAGCATCCGTGTCAAACACCGTGCACTGTATAGTAGTCCAGATATATATTTTATATGTATAATTATATATTAAACAAGGCTTCGAGGCACACAATTTGCCCCGAGGATATTTTATAATCGAATAATCAAGATTATTCGAGGAATCGTTTCAGCCCTAGACACAACTTTCCTGGGCAAGAGCGAGACCTTAAACGAGGGCTTAATAAAGAAACGCACACAAGGAAAGAGAGACAGGTTTGTGGGCAGTGACATCATTAGCCTCCCATCTTAACCCCCCTTGTGTTTCTCTTTCTTTCCCCATTGAGAGGGAAAGTCTGGGTGTAATGGGTTGTTCGTGTGCGTAAGAGGAGTATGTTTACATCACTGGGGCCTCGTCTCAGTATTCCTGGATAGCAGCTTGATCCAATTGGGATCTTGGTGAAGATGATGGAAGAGCAAGGGAAAATATCTACGCCTCGAACGCAGAACGGAAACCCTACGAGTCGCATAATGCCTGACTGTAGTCCTCCACTTTTGTCCTTGTTGGCCAGACCCTGCTCTGCTCCATAAATCAGTGGATATGCACTCATACACACAGATACACAAACAGACTAAAGCAGACGCACATGCAGCACGTCAAGAGGGGACAAGGACTCAGCCTTTGCTGTGGTGTGATGTATATGTTTCAAACAAAAATATGAATGCTCTCTGCCAACACTTTGTTTAAGTGCGTAAATGTGTCCAGCAGACGTTTGACACACGCTCACAAACTCACGCACACACACGGGGCGTGGCCTTCTGCCAACAATAAGACTTGTTTAATGAGTCTCAGTGCTTTGTTGATTTCAATCGCAGGGCTTTGTTGTTTTTGTGAATTGCACTCTCTGCGGCCGGTATTAATCTTCACCATGTGTATACACAAGGTGTCCAGCACTATGTGGTGTAACTGGGAACTGTCATGCGACAACGCAGGGTTCAAGTCAGGTGAGGTTTTGTTTAGCTTGCTGCTGCGTTGTCCCCCTGTTGCCAAGTCTGGTGTTTATAGTGCTATGGTCAACCTCTTCCTCAGTCAACACTTCTTTCCTCTTCCTCCTCTCCCAGTCACTTCCTCACATCGTCTGACCCCATCTCTCTCCATACCGCCTCCCTCTCCTTCTCATACTCCTGCGGCAAACTTCCCTTGGCCGGGTCCAGTGTTTGTGTTTTGGATTGTGTGTTCCTCGATGGCAGCGTGCGCAAGTGCAGAGAGACACTGAAGGTCTTGGCAGGACTGTCGGTTTCCAGGTGC